>JAWNNJ010002320.1:0-602201 GCA_035045125.1 Hypselothyrea guttata
AGTTTTAGCGGAAGTGTAACGGGAAAGAGGGTAGGGGGGCGAGGGGCGGTATGTGGGCGCAACTATGTGCATGGCATTCAACGGGTTTTTCCGCAAAAAATTTGCACAACAAACTATGTGACGCGGCTGGACTACAGCAATATATCTGCATAAGGGGGAGAGGAGGCGTGGCAAATGGGCGGGGGGAATCGGGAATCGGGGAAGTGAGTGGTTTAAGTGCGTTGCAAAACTGCACGCTTCAAAAGTTAACACTGCCAGCCTCAAACATAGGCCAGGGGCGTGGCTATAATTGCTGGCCAAAAGGGGCAAACGAGTAAAACTTTGATGAATCATATCTTCCTTAATATCCTCCTTAAACGAACGCAAAAATAATAATTATTATTTATGTTGATGCTTCATAGCTCTCTGAATTATTTATCAGTTTTAGCGAAAATATGGCTATAAAAAGGAAAAAAAAAAAAAATAATATTTATATATACTTCCCCTGATCTGATTGAAAGATCTCTGGCTTAAGAGCCGAACTACAGTTGAAACTGAAATTAAAAAAAATAAAAATAAAACAAAATAAACAATCTACATGAAACTCTTTGCTCTGGTGTATATTCAAGTTAGAGCATAGAGCACAGATTTGGATGAAGATAATGTCAGAAGTAGAATTTTGCTGTGGCTGCAACAAAGTTAACAATGCCATTGATGAAGAGGCAGGCGCATTAGTCAAATGGATATTGTAAACAGAACAGAAAAAATACCCAAAGAGCCTCCAAAAGCAAAAGATTTCATTATACGAAAGAACAACAAATAAAGCAAACTGCAACAAAATTGAAAATGAAATCAAAATCAAAATCTGAATCAGAATGGGAATCGAAATGGGAATGGGAATGGGAATCAAATCAGTAAACGGAACCAAGCAAAACAAAAGCCCAAAAGAAAACAGATCAACACGAGATGCTGCTAAGAATGGCAAAACAAAGAAAGATGTTAGCAAAAAACAAAAAAAACAAAAACAAAAATCATAAAACAACTATATAGAAGAGACCATAGAGAACGCATCGAGAGCCCGTAAACAAACAAATAGTACAAAAAATGACAACAAAAAAATGGCAAAAAAAATAAAACTTTAGTTCAGCTGCAAAACAAAAGTCTATACACAGCAAGAAAAGTCAAGTGCTAAGGTTAATTTGCAAACATCCAAAGTTCAAAAATTGCAAACAATTATATTACTCAAATGTAATTTCAAAGTTTCACAATTTTTAAAAATATTTTATTAAAAAAAAAAGAGATTTCTCTGGAAATAAGCTTCAAAATTATAGTTTTCAGCTTGATTTTTATGCGTGTTGAATTAGATGAAAATCAGACTGTAGAGCACTTTATTTTGTACAATTTAAATACAATTTAAAAACATAGTTTAGTTTAAAATTACATATGTTAATAAACTTTATTTAAATAAACATAGTAAATAATAATCAATTAACATAACAAATGAACAAAAGATTTTCATTTTTTCGTTGTCTTTAATTTGATTTTATATTTAATTTTATTTTTTCCCCAGATTTTCCTATCTTATATTTTTAAATTAAATGTTATTTATTTTAATTTTTATTGTATTATTTAAATTTTAATTTGTAATTTAATTTCTCTTGAACGACTGGTCTTAGTCTACTTTAAATAAATAAATTAATTATTAGGCAAACGTTTCAACGCAACTGACAAGACGTTTCAACAATCTGGCAACGTCAAAGTTTTTTTTATTTTAATTTGTAATAAATTAAAAATTAAAATTTTGCAAAAAATTTTAAAAGTTTGCATAAACTTGAAACAAATTGCATAGTTTTAAGTGGGGAATTCTTGTTTGTTTCTCGCTGTGTACCGAGTATTGCCCAGCTCCGTCCGCTGACCACGCCCTCCCAATACCCTGTCCAAACAAAATGGCGAAAAAAAAAGTTATTAAAACTGTCGATGGAAATGCTCATGACGTTGATTGCACATGCGAATGACAGGGGAAATATGCTGGCCACAGCATTCGCGTGCTTTAGAGGGGATCGGGGAGATAGGGGACAAGGGATAGGGACTGTCCCGAGTCCCGAGTCCCGGGTCCAGAGTATATTATTGTTTGTTTTACGTTCCGTTCCGTTTCATTTCAATATGCACTCTAGTGTAGCCAAAAACTTGTCTAAAATTGACACATAAATTGCATTGTTTATGCCACACACAGCATTGTTTTCGACTCTTCTTTTGTCAACAGTTTGTTTGCTTTGGCTCCACTGTGCCCACTGGGATATCGAGCGCAGAGATTGTCTTATAAACAAATTTCTCATAGTTACAAACTTGCCACAAAAACGTAACGTGGTAAACTCCATTAGAGCAGCAAAGTAAACACCAAACAGAGAAAAGTTTCCAAAGTTTTGTGGCCACATTGACAACTTTTGATTACAATTATAAAGCTTAAGCACGCATGCAGTCTACCCATAAGATTTTTATGAGCTCAACTCAGAAAAACAAAAAAAAACAAAAACAAAAAAGCAAAAAATCTCAACAACAAAAGACAAAACGTATCTTTATAGGGTGCTTGGCAAAGTTCGAATTTGAAATTGAAATGAGCAAATTTGTATGCTACATTTCAGCTATAAAACAAGAGCTTAAACCTACTTTTAAATTAATATAATTAAATAGTACTAATAATATCGAGCCCTTTCCGGGTGAAAATCGTAAGCGGCAAAAGCTAATTTTACAGGAGAACGTTTTTTTCGCGAGAACGCGTTCGAAATACGCAGCAAATGTGGCGCTTACGATATTTTTGACAGGCTGATATCTCAGTAAATACGTTGAATTAGATTATGCAATTTTTTGTGTAGATAAGTTAATTAATTATGTACATAATTGCAGTCAAAAACCGAAAATCGAATAAATATTGGTTACGATTTTTTCGCGGGAAGGACTCTATATAATAATTTTGGAATATGCAAGCTTTGTAGCTCATTATAATTAGAAATGTTCGGCTTCAACTGAATATTCTAACACGCTGTTGCTCTCCTAGCTCCTTTACTTTTGCAATTGCTCTGTTCTAAGGAAAGTAGCTCGTGTATACATATAAAGGCTCTTTTCCATAAGCCATGCTAATTACAGGAACAATTGTGTGCATTTTCTCTCATTCCACAACTTCGCTGCCTACGTCGCGATAACAACTTGATTGATTGTCGAAAACACTACCTCTTGGAATCGCATTCGTTTTGTTGTTGGACTGTCAGCATCTAAAAATTCTCAACGTGCCTAAAGAGCTTATCATAGTTATTGGATAGAAAAAATAATATCTGAAATAGCTTAGAATAATTTGCAATAAAATATTGTTATAAGATTTACATTATATTATTAATATACGCTGTACCAATGAAATGATTAAAACAGTCGGTTGAATAGTTTTTTACTCAGTCGGGAGCGTTCGACTGATCAGCTGCGTTTCTAGCGTTTTCGTTTAGTTCTTGCTCAGCAAATCAGCGATATTTCTTAAAGTATTGCCAGCCACACAAAACACAAATTTATTAGCTCAGTGTTAAGCCTTGACTTTGATGAAGGAGGAGAGCGGGGGGAGATGGAAGCGCGAAAGATGCAAATGAAACATTTTCCACATCGATCAACAGTGCTCTGGGCCCTCGGTGTAGTCTAAACAATATTTATACGCGATAATAATTCAACAAACCGAGCATTTATTGTGCTATATGCCGGGAAAGAGAAAGGAACAAACTGGGCACAGTTAGAAAGGCAGACGACACAAATTATGACAACCCATGACTTGGGCATATTTCATAATGATGCTGTCTGTACCCAAAAGGCGTCCGCTTTCTGTTTATACATATGGAACGCCAGCAGCATCAGCAGCATGCACATCAGCAACAGCTACACTCGAAGAAAAAACCTGTATTCAATCTGAATTTGGTAGAATCCATCTATTCGATCGTTTCACGTTCAAAAAAATCGATTAAACGAAAGGAAAACGGCTAAATCGTTTCAGCTCGTCTTCCTGATCGAGAATATATATGTATAGTTTTATGCCACGCCTCCTTCTGGCTGTTACATACATCCCATTTTATCTATGCAACGATTTTTTTAATCGTTTTGATAAAAGAAAAATCAGTAAGGATGTATCCGATCAGTCGGTTGAAAGGATACAATCGGACGTAACCAACAGTTGCAGTTGCTTTTCGCTACCAAATTGTCTGTTACATATCTTCGCTATTTTATATGTACAATGCTTTGGCTAGCGGAGAAATGGGAAAAGTTGTAAAAAATTTAAGACAAAATTGATTTAATTACTGCAAGGGAGAACATAGAACCTAGAATACTTATATGTAATCGTATCTTATCTGAATTTTGACCCCTGAAACTCTTGATTCAAATGCTATAACCCTGGAGTTTTCTTTCAGTGTATCTCGTTGTTCTGGTTATGAGTTGATGCTGACGCTGCTGCTGCGGCGGCTGCAATAAAACTTGTGTAGAAATGTGTGTGAAATCAATTTGTCGAAATTGAGCACAGTGCACAGTGGTGCGAAAGATATGTGCCAACATGTCAGCAACGTTTAATATTTCATAAGGCGACAGTTAGCCAAAGAGAGCCTCGACTGACAGATATGGGCATTGAGGAAATGCTCATAACTCATTGCCCCCAGAGAGAGAGAAAGAGAGAGAGAGGAGAGAGAGAGAGAAAGAGAGAGAGAGAAAGAGAAAAGCTGGTAGCCATCTATCATTTATCCACGCTTGAATTTTCAGCTCAAGAACTAAGGGGCAACAAAAGTTGTTCGTAATTACACATGGCAAAATATTTATTTGGTTATTCAAGTGGCCAAGAAAAATTAAATTTTAAATTAAAATTAAAATTAAGCATCATAAAATTAAAATTAAAATATTTATTTTTACAATTGTAAAGAGACGTATAATTTCATAACTGAAAAATTTGGCTTTGATCAGATAGTACTATTTTGTTTTTAAGTTTACTGATGCGAATGCCGGCAACATTCGAAATGGTACTATCTGACCAAAGCCAAATTTTTCTATTAAAATCTCCCATTGCTAGACGTCGAGCCCGAATTTTCTCACTTTCAAATAAAATTGAAATAAATGAAGTTTAATTTTAAAATTCATAGAATGAAATTTGAAACAAAGACCGTAAAGGTTATAATTTTCAAAATATAGCATCGATTATATCGAATTTGCTCTGCCAAGTGGTATAAAAAAATATTAAAAAATTTTCAATAATTACTAAGAAAAGTAAAAAAATATTTCTTAACTTTTTAAAATAAAGCAAACAAATTGAAAGCTACATTTTGATAATATCCAAAGTTGTTTGAGCAATTATTTTGAGCGAATTTCGTTTTTATATTTTCTTTAATTCCCCAAGTTGTAATCTTTGAGTGGTAGATGCGCAGTTTTTGTTCTCAGTGTAGCGTGTTAACCTTAATGACTCAATTATTTCGTTTGGCTTATTTTGTGCTGTGGCTTAATCAGGCACAAAAATCAAAATGCAATCTTCTGCTGTGGCATTAAGAGACGCCATAAACAGGTGCAATGCAATTGAGTTATTAAACCCAGCTCTCTCTCTCCCTCTCTCTCTCTCTCTCTCTCTCGCTCTCCCTCAGCTTGCAACATTTTGTGGCAGTCATTAAAAAGTTGCAGCTGAAAGGCGCGCGCGTTGTAAAACGAAATGAAAAACGCCCCAATATTTTTTCTCCCCCCCTCTATTTTGCTGCCACGCCCAGTTGCCCAGTTGCCCAGTTTTGTCTTCTATTATTTTGTTAGCTGTCCCTTCAGCCCATATGACTTTCACTCTAATTGCATTTTAATTGCATGTTGTTGCAGCTTCGTCTATGGCAATTACAATTTCCTGATCATTTCTACGGCGTCTCTGCACTGCATCCTTTTGTCATTAGCTCAATTTTGCTTCTTTCTCCATCGACATGAGGAGAAATTACAAATATTTTTTACAGCAAACATCATTTTAAATTTTGTTTTAATATTTTATTATTATTAAAAAAAAATTGTTTTAAATAAAAAATGTTCAATTTTGCTTCTTTTTCAATCGACATGAGGAGAAATTTAAATATTTTTACAGCAAACATCATTTTAAATATTTTGTTGTTAACCTAGAAGGTTGCTATTTGGAATATAAACTCTTATGTATTATATTATAAACACAGGAGATATAAGCTACACAATAGTTAAACTTATTTTTTTTTAAAATTTTTTGTTATTATAAAACTAATTTTTATTTCATTTTTTCCTCTTGTTGATTAAGCCCTGTAGCCATTAAAAATAGCTTAAAACAGGGTTAGTAATATTGAACGAATGTATGCAACAGGCAGAAGTAGGCGTGGCAGTCCCCACCACGTATATATATATATATTCTTGATCAGTGCTACGAGTTTATATAAAGCAACAATTTCGTAAATTACAAAAGCTAGAGCTGCCATTTTTAGAAAGTAGATAGCTGAATTGCAAACGCATTTTTACATTGTATCAAATACTAGATGCCACGCCCACAAAAATCACATTGCCCAATTTAAGTGATATACATCGATTTACAAAAATGTTGTCTGCAATAGTTGGGCAGTGGTCAATATACGCCACATCTGTAACTTTCATCAAAATCGGTTCGTATTTGAGGGAGATATGATGCATCAAAATTTTGTTTTTTTTTTTTATTTATTTGTTTAGAAAATAATTATTATGAAACGGAAATTATCATACTTTGCAACTCTTAGGATGCCGCCGCACTTGCCACAATATGTGGCAAAGTTGAGCGCTTTCAAGTTTCTATTTTTACTATCAACTATATTTCTATTACACAACTTGCGAACAATAGTTAACTTTTTAACTTATTAGAACTGCACAGAAAGAGCACAACAACTTACAGTGTCAACTCCTCAGACACTGGACACGACAACTTTTTGCAGTTCCCCTTCCTCCCCTCCCTGCCCCTGCTGCAACCAACCAAAAACTACTTTGCTACGTGTTGCAAGTTGCAACTTGCAACGTCTCGCATCTGCATGCAACTCGAATTGTACTCGCACTGTACTGAAGTCGCAGTTGAAGTGCAAGCTGACAGCAAGACAATTTCTAGTTTTTAGATGGGTATATGCGAATATTTTTAACATCAAAAATAAAAAATTTATTTATTTAACTAAGATTAAGAATTAGGCATAACATTAAATTAATTTATTTAGCTAAATAAAGAGTATATGATAAAAATATATTACGAAATTAAGAAAAAATTAAATAAATTAGCTAAGATAACTGTCATGCAAATTGTCTGTTGCATATCTTCGCCGTTTCCCTTTATTGTATTGCAGTTTACAGCATCGATTGAGAATCTTGCCTTCAATCTGTGACTGCTGTGCTTTTTGCGGTTAGTGCGAAAAGGGGCGTAGTTATCAAAAATCCAAAAGAAAATTCAATTGCTTGCTGCATCGGAAAACCTAACTATTAAATATGGTATAGCTAGCTCTTATAGTTTTAGAGATTTAAAAAAAAACGACAAAAGTCAGATGTACAGACGGGCATGGCTATATCTGCTCAGTTCTTCGTGCTGATCAATAAAATATGTACTTTGTACAATCTGCCACGCCTTCTTTTGGCTATAACACACACATTTCCCATTTGCACTAACCCAATAGATCCTATTGTATTTTTTCCAAACTACAGAGTCAAAATACTTGGCCATTTATAGGCGAAAATCAAGCTGTTTGTACACTCAGAGAAAAAATATAAACATTCTTACTTGTTTCAATCCAGAAGCCTTTCAAAACTCGTATTATCCAGATATTACTTGATATGAGCAAGAACTTACTTTACTCAAGTAAGCTTCATGTAATCCAGAATGTAAGTTAGATTCTCACTTGAATCAAGAAATATCAAGAAAGAAACTTTCTAGAATTTTTCAAGATATTTTTCGGATTGCTGTCTGCTTTTTTCTGAGTGTAGAGTATTTCAAATGCGGTGTGCTCATCCTCATCTTTTGTCCGCCGTTTTTGTCCTCTGGCTGTTGGCAAAACTCGTTCACAACGCGTGCAAAATGTCAAGCGTGGAATATGGGAACAGCCGAGAGCTCATGAAAGCCGCAGAGAGTGTGAGAGATGGAGAAATAGAGGAATGGAATGGCAGAATGGAGGAATGACAGAATGAAGGAATGGAGGTTGGGCCTAGAAATAGGCATAGACATGTCAAAGAGGTTCAACTGGTGACATCTTCTTCTCCATGTTGATTTCAATCGCTTGGCATTTCGATGTGCCGCAAAAGGAGTCAACAAGTTGTTGGATTCTCTTTCGGATCTCTGGAGACTGCGGACAATGCGCTTGCACAGTGGTTGTGCGTTGATAAATACTTTTAACTGAAAAAAACATTTTATTTAAATAAATAAATTTGTCACATCGGTCGACTATATTCTATAACATAGAAACGATCTTTGCATATCTTTATACATTTTATATGTTTTAAGATTTAAGATATAGTAAAATAAATATTTAAGTTTATTAAAAATTTTCAAGTTTATTATCAAATGTTGCATGCCACGCCCCTTTCGCTCCCAATGAGTATAAATGCAATAAATCGATCTATTTAAAAGAAATTCTAAATTCTGTCTTCTTAAACCATTTAAAATCGGTTCATTATTAAGAGCGATATGATGTATCAAAGTTTTGCTTATTAATTTGTTATTTTTATATATATTTGGCACCACTGTGCGCTGCGCTGTTGCCATTTACACTGTGGTAAATGTCACAGAACTTGGCACCGATTGAAGTTTCCAGCACGTTTTCTTGGCTGGCCTTTTATTATTTTTGATTTCTGCATTATTCTGCTGCACTCTTGTTGATAGTGCAGTGTCATCACAGCTGTCGCTGCCCCTTCCCCTTCCCCAGCCACCCTTTCTACCCCTGCCCCACTCTCTGGCCCCGCCCCCTCGACTGCAGCTTGCAATTTGCGCTCAAAAACTGGCACGAGGTCAATTTGTGATGGCGCTTGATAATTGCGCTCAACACAAAAACAAGTGAAAAACATTTCCAAAAAACAACAAAAAATAATAATAAAAAAGTTTAAAAAAAATGTTGCAACAATTGGCGCATTGTTTTATGCATAACAAATTCTAAATGGCAGATTTATCAATTAATTAAATTCGTTTTCCACAACCAATAAATTATTGCAAATAACGAGCGTATCAAATTTCAAACTAATTGGAACTTAACTTGTGTATTATTTATCAAAGTTGTAATTGTTTTAGGTTTCTTTAACTGCAAGAAAGTTCAATTAATTCCAATTAATTTAAATTAATTTTAATTAAATTAAATAAATAATAAATTAAATAAATGGATATAGACAAAGTAAATTTATCATAAAATAAAGCAAAATAAAAAAACCAATTAAATCTTTAGACTTTCTTCAACTGAAGCCAGAATTTCTCTTTGTGTAGTTAGCTCGGCTTAAGCATTTTTACATATTCAGGTCAAAATTAGTCTAATGCTCGCTTTACGTCCACTCCAAAATTCCCGGGAATCCATTGGAAATTGTACAAAAACGAATGCATGCTTTTTGCTTAAATTTTAGGCTAATGTTGACTTTTTAATGCGTTTGCAGACACCGCAAAGAGATTTATTTTATGGGGCGTGCCAGCTGCCTTTTTTTCTCTTTTTTTTCTGTTTTTTTTTTTCGTATATTTTTTTAGTGTTTTCCAACCCATTGGCAATAATGCACAAGTCACGCACATCGTATAAAATCAGCAGGAGCAACAATGGCTGAAAGAACACATAAACAAGAACAATAACAGCGCAGGGCATAAAGTATTTGCTTCCAATTATTAATATGGCATCGCGATTTGCATATTGTGCCTGGTAATCGAGCTAAGTGCCCCCCTCCCTCCCTCCCCACCCACCCCTTCTTCTTCCCCTCTTTGCATTTCAGCAAATTCAGCAAATGTGCAAATTCAAAGAGCAGAAACTAAGCAAACAAACAAATAAACAAATAAACGCGTAAACAAAACCATTAACAGCAGAGCAACAGCATGTAAGCCGCTTAACAGCTGTTAGCAGACTGTTATGTTAGGGTGCTGTTAAGGCAAACTGTTAACAGTTTTAACTTAACTACACGATGCAAACTGTAAAAGCATTTAACATAAAGCTCAATGTTATTAACAGAGCAGGATAAATAACACTTGATTGTAGATTGATTTGTAGATGATTATGATGGTAGTTGAAACTACATACTATATTATTTGATGATTATAAAAATTAAACAAAAAATTATATATTTAATGATATTAAATATTAAATTCTTTGCTTACTACGATGAACTTTCTATGTTAATAACAGCGCAGCCTAACAGTAAAAGCTTTTGATAAACATAATAATTTTAATAAGAATAACATTTCAAAAACGCGGAATTTATAAGAAAATTTTTGCATAAACTTATATAATAATATATAATAATAGATATAATAATAATATATAATAATAATATATATAATAAATAATAATATCTTAACATAACCGAGGAATATGCCAACTGTTAATAACAGAATAGCATAAAGGTTGTATACATTTTATGACTATCTTTAGTACATTATACCATAGGATGTTACAAATAATTTTATAATATAAATAATCCTAGATATAGGGTAAATAACTCAGAGTTTTTTCTCATGTAATTCTTGTTTTTAACTAATTTCCGCATCCAGTAATATTTTAGGTGAATAAGGCTGTGACGCTTATCCCCTACGCCACCCCTTGGTACATTTATATATACTGATTTGTATAACTGGCATTAATGTTTGGAAATTATTTATAATTCTTTATAAAATATAAAAAATATTAATTATTCTATAATATACTTAAAAATATGTATACAAATATTTTCTTTAAATAAGCGAGCAACATCCCGATGGTAAATAAAATTATAACTTAAGCAGAGCTTCCGCTGTTTTTGAATTCACAAGCGACTCGGGAGAAAATGTCGGATAAAATTATTAATTAAATGTAGTGCTGGGAATGTTGGGTTTGTGGCTAACGTTTTGCAACACTGTGGCTAACTGTAAAACTGAATAATGCGCTCTGGGCAGCCTAACTACGTAATTGCATTATGTTTTTAGCTGTCAAAGCGGAGCAAAAGTCGCATCAGCATAAAACTATGCAACAGATTTTGCAAAAATTAATAGAAAGCCCAGAAAAGTTGTGTGACCGAAAGAGAGAGAGAGAGAGAGAAAGAGCGAGAGAGAGGAGAGGAAAACCGTTTAATAATCGTGACATTTGAAATTGAGTCAACATGCAAAACAGGAACTCGGAAATGTCATGACAGGCAGTACAGTTGGGTACAGTTGAGTTCACATCACTCAACACTGGAGAATGGGGCGGGGGGCGGGGCTGAGACAGACATGAATGTCCAGCTTATGTGAAGGGTAACGCATGTTCAACAAAAGTGTTGCAAAACGTGCATATATTATGCGTTCAATTAAAGAAGAGAGGAGAGAGAGGGGAGAAAGTGAGAGAGAGAGAGAAGGGCTGTCAGTGCAAAAAATGAACGGAAACCGGATGCTGCCAGAGTTGCCAGACAGACGGAAAGTCGCAAAGTCGGACAGTAGAGCCGTTTACCGTTTTCCGTTGCGCTATGTGTGCTAAACCGTTTGAATATACCACAAAAGCCCCAAAGCATAACCCTACCGTAACCCTACTCTTATGCAACGAATCCTTTCAGCTCATTGACACAGAAAACGCAGCAAAAACTTTATGCCCTCTCTCTCTCTCTCTCCCTTTCTCTCTATCTCTCTTTCTCTCGCTCTCTCTATCTCCCAGGCAATTCTTGTTTTTAGACCCTTTACTTTAAAAAAGTAAAAAGGGTCTATTAGTTTAGTGCAAAGAGGAAATGTGTGTAACACCCAGAAGGAGGCGTGGCAGACCCCACAAAGTATATATATTCTTGATCAGGACGACAAGCCGAGTCGATATAGCCATGTCCGTCTGTCCGTCTGTCTGTCTGTCTGTCTGTCTGTCTGTCCGTCTGTCTGTCCGTCTGTATGAACACCTAGATCTCAGCAACTATAAGAGCTAGAGACACCATATTTGGGATTCAGGTTCCCCTATTCAGTAAGCAGCACGAGTTTGTTTTAGATTTTGGATACCTCTCCCCCTTCCCCCGCAAACCGCAAAAAGCTGCTGTAGCCACAGTTTTAAAGCTATTGATTTGTAATTTGGTATTTAACTAGTTTATGACATTCTCTATCAACGCTGTGAATTTTGTTTCGATCGGATAAGAAACAGCGAACATATGCCACAGACAATTTGCCGCAATAGGCAGAGGGGGGGTGGTGTGCCTTGCATACGCGGGTAGCTTAGTGTGTGTGCGTCTGATTGTGTTTGTATGTACATATAATCAAAGTAAAGGGTCTCCTACGGTCGGTTACGTCCGACTGTAGCCTCCGTCCCACTGATTTTTTTTTAATATCATTTGCGCTTTTACAAAGTCTGTGATTAAATTATTTATGAGCACTTTAAAATTGGCCCGACAGAGTTGCCACTGTGCCATAAAAACAGCAGTCAACTCGGCTGGCCAGTGTTGGTAAGCGCGCTTGACAGCCAACAACATAAACAGCCAGAGAAAATGGCAAAAAAAAAAAAAAAAAAAAGGCAAACACCGAAACTGAAATTAAGAAGAACAGCTCAAGAAAAACCCAAAATGTGAAAATGTGGGCCAGCTTGTGGGCGTGGCGTGGGCATGGGCGTGGGGCGTGGGGCGTGGCTTGGCAACACTGTCCATGGTCTCGAGCTGTTGTTGATTGCTGAGCCGACAATTGCCAAGTACATTGTTGCACATTATTTCTGCTGTTATTGCTGTGTGGTCACAGTCATGCCACATGCCCTTATTCCACTTTGCCTTATACAACACTGTCGTTCCCCCCTCTTCCTTTCAGCGCCCATTTTTTCTTTCATTTCTTGTTCCAATTGCATTGTTGTGTCGCCTACAGTTAACAGTTATGCGCAATTTTTGTCACACTTGACATCTGTTTTGGACAGCAGCAGCAGCAGCAGCAGCAGCAGCAGTGGCAGCCACGTGCGTCCTTGAACAGCCACTCCGCATTGTGCAACACTAATTGCGCATTTTACAACACTCGCACAAGTCGCAATCAAGTGCAATGAGCTTTCAGTTTTGCTACTACGCCTTTAACGACCATTGCAGAACTTTGACACGCTTTTTCATTAACGTAAAATAGTTGCATTGTCATGCGTTTACCAACACTGCTTGGCTTAAGTCCCATATTAAGCGCGATTCTTGCTTACTTTATAGGCAGCATTGTACTAGGTTAGCCACGCTAATAAGTGTTGTTGGTTGCCGTGTTGGTAAACGGAATATTATATGCGTTTGCCAACACTGCTTTTCTAAATTGCAATTTTTAGCTTAAATGATATTTGTGCGTAGTGCTACGACTTATTATAATACTGGTTGAAATGGCAAGCGCAGCATGCCCATAAATTGTTGAAAAAAATCCTTAGCAGTGGCGTTAACCAACACTACTGTTTGAGAGCTGTGCGCACTTTCATCTTGCTTCGCTGCCTAATTAAAAAGCTGCCACAGCATAACAAAGACGGGCGGCATTTGAAAAGAACTGCACAATACACAGACTTCAAGTGTGTGTGGATCTTTGTGTGTGTGTGTGTGTTTGATGTATGTATGTGTGTGTGTGTGTGTGTGTGTGTGTGTGTGTGTGTGTGTGTAGTCTATTATTACCATTGCACATTGTGTCGCAGTTCTCAATCATCAATTGACTTCAATTTCTGCTGCAGCTCTTTTCCAGTCAACA
Source organism: Hypselothyrea guttata (assembly GCA_035045125.1). Classification (NCBI taxonomy): domain Eukaryota; kingdom Metazoa; phylum Arthropoda; class Insecta; order Diptera; family Drosophilidae; genus Hypselothyrea; species Hypselothyrea guttata. The sequence continues at coordinate 13,826 of JAWNNJ010002320.1, forward strand.
ACTTCTGGCTGCACTTCGTCAATTTCAATTTCGTTTGACAGTTTTCATTTTTCTTTTTTTTTTCTATATATTTATTTGTTCGCTTTTCTTTGCTTCATGCATTTTCCTGCTGTCCCGTTTATTTTTCTTCATCAGCCTCGTCTGACATCTTTAATAGCAGGTTTGTGGAAGCAAAAATTGTGCAACAAACCGCCAGAGCAAACATCTCATTAAACACTGAACAAATCAAGCTCTTACTAGTTGGTACACTGCGAAAAAAATATAGTTGGATTGGCATAAAAATTAAATTGAAATCAATATTAAATGCATATCAAAATAAACAGATTAATAATATAAATAGAGATAGAAATAGAAACAGAAATAGAAACGGAAATAGAAACAGAAATAGAAATAAAACAAAATCCTTGTATCCACAGCTCGCGTTACTCGCTACAAAGGTATTACCCCTGTTTTTACCCATTTTTAATGGGTACAGGGTATAAAATGCGCATAACTTTACCAAAACTCAACCGATTTTCAAGCGGTATGGATTTTTCTGAATCATTTGAATGCAAAAGTAAAATTTTAGTAAAATATGAAAAAAAAAAAAATTTGGAATTTTTTGAATTTTTTTTTCTTGAAAAAAATTTGCAATTTAAAAAAAAAAAAAATGTTGTTTTAATATCGTAAGAAATTATGCGTTAACGAATTCTATTGAAAAATTATGCACAAAGAACCAAACAGGACTGCATTTGTTCCAAAAATGTAGATGTTAGGGCGAATATATGTATAAGGGAGGTGGTTATTACTCCTTAAACAAAAACCCCATTTTTGTTGAACTTTAAATGGATTAATTAACCCAGCTGATGTTCAAGCGGTGTTTTTGCTTAAATGTTTAAATTTAAAAATAAAATTTGGAATACCATAAAAAATTTGGAATACTAAAAAATTTGGAATACTAAAAAATTTGGAATACTAAAAAATTTTTTAAACATATTTGCTCCAATTTCAAAGCTGTTAAATTGAGAAATATTTAAAACAAATTCGTAAAAAACTAAAATATATAATTTTTAGGAATTATATTGAAAAAGAAATGTGCAGAATAACTAATTACTAGGCGCTTTCGCACAGTGTAGCTGAGAAATCTAAGCTGTGATGGGTTGATTAAATTCCGTATTGACCCAATTAAAAACACGTTTAGCATGACTAAAAATGCATTTTAAATAGATTATGAGAATGTCTCTCTCCGCTCTCTCTTTCTCTTTCTCTTGCTCTTTTTTCTGTTCTTTCTCTATCTCTGCTACTTCTTTGGGCCATGCTAATTCCACGTCCGTCTTAAGTCTTGGAGCAACTGATGCACTTCTAATGACAGCTGGCCATGATTCATGCATGAGCTGTGTGCACCTGTCGAGTTGCCAGTTGGGAGGAAACTGCAATCTGGCAACGTGCTGAATCAGCGTAAAGAAATTGAGAAACAGAGGGAGAGAGGAAGAGAGGAAGAGAAAGAGGGGGAAGAGAGAGGGAGAGAGAGCCAAAGGCAAACTCCAGCAGCCAGCCAGGAGTGACAATTGGCCCGTTTGTGTTGCCAAAGTAGACAAGTTGACCCAATTTGAGGCGCCGACTAGGCGCCACAAGAGCAGGCCAGCAACAGCGATTAAGCGACAGTGCAATAGAGATAGAGATAGAAAGAGAGACGGGGACAGGGACAGAAGATAGAGCCAACATAGAGGTGGATAAAGAGTGGATTCTGGAGTGTTCTTATGGCAATTCCACATGATTTCGCTGTAACGATTGCGCGAAATCGCTGCACCGGGCAACCAGAGGGACAAAATGTTGCACAGACAGCGACACTGAGAGAAAAAACAGTGCTTAAATAGTATACAACAAGAAAAGAGAGTAATTACCAATAATAATTTAAAAAAAAAATTAATTTAGCAAAACAAATGAATATAAATACATATCAATCGAGGTGAAAATTTGTGAATTTCATATACAAGTAGACGAAACTAACAAACATCATATTGTTAATTATAATTAATAAAACATTAATTATATAAAAAAATGTAAATAAAATAAAAAGTCATAAATTATTTTGTATAAATAATCCAAGTAAACTAATTGAACAAAGTAATAAAAAACAAATATTAATAAATAAATTACAATAAATAATCTTCTCTGTTTAATATTACACTTGTTATTCAAGAGTTTTATTAAGTTTGGGCGTAAAGTGGGCATGGCATCCAACATTTGAAATAAACTTGAAAGCAAACAAATTTTTGGCAACTTTTCTTTAAACAAAAGTTTTTACATTAAAACATAAATGATCTACATTACATTAAAAATAATATACATTAGTAAATCAACTAAAAAATATTGCAATTTAAAATAATTTTTTTTTTTTTAAGTGTAGACAGACATTGGCATGGTAATGGGCATTGGGGAAATGTCGATGACATCGTTGTTGTTGGCGTCTCTTTTTGCCCGATCGAAGGCAAAAATTGTGGCAAGGAGCAGAGAGCTAAAGGTACTGCTGGGAAATGCTTTTTGATTTTCCTGCACTCTGTTTTTCCCCATTGCTTTTATTTGCCCAAGTGAAAATAAAAACATATACTACATACATACATACATACATACAATATGAAGTGCCAACAGCCAACAGTTCGCTCCATCTGTCTATCAGCATGAGAGCTCCGTTTCCGCTTCTGAAATTTGTGCCCCATTGCACTTTCCCAGATTTTACAACTTTACAAGAAAAACTCAATATATATTTTCAATAATTCTGCTGCAATTTTATGCATTGGTTTTCCACTTTTTTTTTTTAAGTGCTTCAGCAGAAATTGAAAAGCAAGTGAGAGAAAAAAAGCTAAACAAACTTAAAGCAAGCACCGAACAGATTAGAATCTGTGTGAAAAGCAGAGTAAGCAAAGTTTAAGGCAGAAGTATAGAAGAAAAGCTCAAGTCAAGGCATAAGAAAAGCTAAACCAAAAAAAAAATAAAAAGAAAATTGCTAAGCAAAAAAGCTGAAACAAAAGTAAAATAGATAAACATTAATACATTTAAATTTAAAATAGATAAATTAAAACACAAAAGTCAAAATTGTTTGTTCTGATTTTTAGATATTATATTTTACCTAATTTAATCAAATAAAAAAATTAAATATTAAAATCAATAAATTAAAAAAAGTAAAATTAAAAAAAAAACTAAATAGTTTGTTTTGTTTTTTAGATTTTATATTTTATCTAATTTAATCAAATAAAAATATTGAATAATAATAAAATCCAAGCAAATCAAAACGCAGAGCAAAAAGTTTAGACAAAGCAAATTAAAGTGAAAAAAATTAAAAAATCCGTAAAAGTAAAAGCAAAAAAAAAAGTAAAGTAAGTAAAAAAAAGCAAAATTAAAAAACTTAATTATTAATATTATTAAATGAGCTTAAATTAGTTTAAGTAAAATAAAATCAAAGAAAAAGCAACAAGAAACGTTAAATTAAATCGAAAGAAAGGTAAGACAATTCGAGTTAAAGCAAAAGCAAAGTAAAGGCAAGAAAAAATAAAATATAAAAAATATATGTAACAAAGAAAATTAAATTCAATTAAATTTAAAAAAGGAATGAATTAGTAATAATAAATTAATAAAATAAATTAATAAACAAGCAAACAAATAAATAGCAATTGCACAGGAAGCCAAAAATTAAAGCACAAATGAAAAAAGTAAAATAAAAGCAATATGAAAAACCAAAAAAAAAAATTGAAAATTCCAAAGAAAAGACAAAAAAAATCACAACAAAAAATAAGAAAATAAAGAAATATATTAAATCAAAAATAAATCAAAATAGTTATAAAACAAAAAGCAAAAGGAAAATAAAAAGAGCAAAATATTTAAACAAAGAAGGAATTAAGTGCGTTGATAAAAAATCAAGCAAATAATAAAAAAAAATTTAAATATATGTAGTATGTATATTTTTGAATTTAAATATATATTTTTTTATACCTTGATAATTTTTTATACCTTAACTAAAGATAAAGCTTAAAATTTATAAAGTTTTATTTTATTTTTATTTTTTTGAATTTCTGTTCAGCGTAAAAGTTTCAAGTATGCGCAAAAGTTAAAGCTAGAAAAAAAGTGTGGAGTGTGCACGAAAGTAAGCGGGAAAGTAAGCGAATATTTTATGCATTGAACTTGATGCCGTCTGCCCCTTTGCCACCTACTGTACTTATCATTAAGAACCGGGCCGGCCATTAAGCTGGCAATAAATGTAAATAAAACTGCAAAAACTTTGACGCTTAATAGAATTTAATTTTCTCAGACACAAGCGAAAAGCTAAGCAAGGGGGGGGAGGGGAGAAATGGGAATGGAAATGGGAAGGGGGAAACAGGAGATGGAGGCTAAAGCGATTTGGGAGAAACATACGAAAATAAAAGAAAATTGCTAAACGGAGGAAAATTGACAGAGCACTGAAAACAAGAGCTTTATCCACATAGATTTTTCAATTTTCATAACCAAAGGCAGAGCATCTTGAGTGGGAAGGGGAGGAGTATGGAAAGGGAGGGGGGAGGGGGATGTAGGTAGCTTTGCTTTATGTCTTGATTGTTTTTTAGTGGATGCGCAAGTTTTTATCTCTGGCGCTGCATCTGAATCACGAATGTCAATTACTTTGGCCCCACTTCCTCTTCCATTGTATTATATGCTGAAAAACAAGCGAAAAAGCTGTGCATACATTAAGGCGACCTATCTCTGTCTCTCTCTCATAAGCTCTCTCTCTCTCTCTCTTGCTCATCGCTGTAAAAGCGAAAGTTTGTCCTTATTGTTGACTCAGCGGATGACATCATCACGTGGCATGCGCTTAAGCTCAAGCAATGAATGAATGATATATAAATAAATAAACGCAGGCTGACAGCCTCTCTCTCCCTCTCTCTCTCTCCCTCTCTCTCTCTCCCTCTCTCTCTGTTATCGCCGCCCCTCATCTATCGATAACTTCCGACAAGTCTCTTGCCATTCTGCTTTTGAGTTAATTACATAAGCATATGTGTACCACAGTGCGTATGTGTGACCTTGCTAGCAAAGCTTTTTCCTAATTTATCGATAAATGTGGCAGACAAACAACAATCGCCAGCTAAGCAAATTCATTAGAATTAAGTTTTTGTTAGCCTACAGCCTACACAAATATAGCTTTATGCTAACCAAGTTAAAGTTTTGTAATATCGATAAACGATAAGAACGATTAAAGCTTGCAGATATATCGTAAATCGTTGCTTATCGATAACAGTTAAGTAAAACAGAGATAAAGAAGTTATATTGCTATCGATAAGAATCGGATGGAAACTGAGGAAATATTTTTTTAATCGCAAAATTTGCTTAACAAAATGTATAGGCGACATATTTCCGACCTTTCGATACCACAAATAATTTATCGATAAACGGAAATGATCGATAATGACCAAAACAAACCTTACTAACTTTTTGCAGTGAATTAGCGCTATATTTTAATCTGAGCTCTTTAAGTACCCACTGCTCTTTCGATTACTCGATAACTCTTATCGATAACCCGCAAGCGTACGTACGCCCTTAGCATTAAGTAAAACGAACTCAAGTGCATTTAATTTTATTGCACACACACACGGGACTGCGTATGAGCTATCGATAACAAGCACAACTGTACTTTGTTTGAAGTAGACTCCAAGTACATCTTGCAAGTATTTAGAGCCAAGTGCATCAATTATGCGCCAATTAATCGCACACATTTAACACATGCCTCTCTTATCTGCTCCATACTATATTCTCTATTCTCCTTTCCTCTTTTGCAGGTACGTGACTCGAGTTGAAACTTGGCAGCTTAACCCCACAGTGCCCTTCCACCCAAACGGCAACACTTAACCAGCTTGCGGAGCACCAGGCTAAGTAGCAAAACATTTGGTTTGCCATCCAGCCCCAGTCATAATTAATTGATTTTCAATTTTATAGATATATCAAAAGATATATGCGCCATGGATGCGTAGAACTTCAGGGCAATTGAGTTGAGTTGAGTGTAACAGTGTTGCCAGATGCAGCTGTGCTGCGAGTCTTGAGCAGCCCAGTCGGACCCTGGGTACAGTTGTGTGCATTACAGTAGTTGAGGCAGACAAAAGTACAGTTGCGACTATGATTTTTAGGGCACTTCGATTAGATCTGGGTTAAAATCGGGCATTCGAAACTTGATGGTTGTCAAAATATCGCATCCAATCAGGGAGATTAAAATAGAAAAGCTTATAAATATTTTTGAAAATTTATAAGCTAAAAAATTGAATATAATAATCTAAACAATATCTGAAAAATAAAAATAAATAAAAAACAATTATGAAATAAATAAATACATAAAACTATTAAATCTTAAAAAATTAAAAATGGAACCGGTTTTAATTTTATAAATACTATGTTGAAAAAAACTATATAAAAACTCAATAAATTGACCAAAAAAATTAATTTTAAAATAAAAATTTTTTTTTTTTCAATCTGAAACATGAATAAAATAAATACAAAATATGTGTAAATATTTGGAAAATATATCAATATCGATCGTGAGAAATTAATTTGGGAGATTGATTTTGCTTTCCATATGTGATACAATATAATTTATGAAAGTATTATGCCCAGTAATTTATCAATTTTTGGAAAAATGTTTTCCATTATCATTAGCTGAACTTTGTCCCGCTGGGATGCTAAGCAGAAATGCCGTCAGTTTATGCATCATTAAATGGACTGTGAAATATTTCACAGCCGTCGACAGGCCTCAACTGTTGCACCGCGATAGGGGGTAAAAAAAAAAGCAAAAAAAAAAATATGTGTACATATAAAAAATAAAAAATAAAGCACAAAAAATGCCCACGTTTATGAAGTGTTTGGTCTTTGTTCGTTTTTTGGCCAGACGCAAACTATTAAAATATTATAAATTGAATAAAATATTTTCCGACCACATTTTCCATTCAAAATAGACTCTGCTTTGTTTCGACGCACAAAGAGAAGGAGAGAAACGGATATTTGCACTGCATAAAAAACATATCAACAACTGAAAATCAGAGCTTTGTTAGGTGCCACGCCTCACCAACTGACACCCGACCCCACCCCCTGCCAACAATTGCTGCAATTGCTACGTAAATAGACTTTTTCAATGCACTTGACACACGCTATTAAATGGCAGCCATCGAGAGCCAAACAGCAAAGGCAACAAAAAAGATACATTAGTATCTATGGATACCTCTATATGTATAGCGAGTGTCTATTTTATACATATATATATATATACATATATTTCGTATTTTCCCCCCATATATTCAATATTTATATGCTGTAACTGTCACGAGTTTTTTATGCCTCGCAGCAAGCTTCGGAATTTATAGAAGTTTTGCTATTTTTGGTAGCTCTATCTTGAGCATATAGGAAATAAATCGTTTTTTTCGATATCCAAAGAATATTTCGATAATACTAAATTACAAATTTTTTTTAAAGAAATTTCGAAATTTGATTTTAAATTTTAAGATAGCTGAAATTTTTTTTGTGTAGTATACTTTATCCATTATTATTAGTGTAAAAGCAGAGATCACTTTATAGACCTAAATTGAAGTTCTATCAAAGTTTTAAGACCTAAAAGTCTTTGCTTTCCTTATAAAGCATAGATGTTGGGTTTTATGAGAACTTACTTGATCAAACATTGCCTACACTGAAAAATAAAAATATTTTAATATAGTATGTTGTTGTGGCAACCCTATTTTCCCTAATATAATATTTATAATTTTTAAATTATAATTTTTGTTTTTACAAACTGTTGCTATATACACGAATAACATGTTGGTATGCAACCCTAATTCTAAGAGAACTACCAAAATAGTGTGTTGGCATGGCAACCCTGGTAGGTGATCGATATTGGCTAATTAAGCCTGTATGCTGAATCTTAGGGTACTTTCTTGATAATACACTGCACAAAACTGACAATTTCCTATAATAACTAGCATGTTGGCATGGCAACCCTGGCAGATGTCTAAGCGAAAGCAGAAAGTTCACTAATGCTAGTGCAAGTAGTCAAAAGCTTTCAATGCAACTGTCTAAAGTCGTTATGGCCGACACAGAGATACGGAAAAGGGAACTTCGAGTAGGGAGAGGGAATGAGGAAGAGACAGAGAGAGACAGAGAGAGAGAGAGGGAGAGAAAGAGAGGGAGATAGAGTGAGCGGTGCAATATGCATGTGGGAAAAAATATAACGTGAAATGCCGGTTGCATATAGGATGCCCATGGGATGTTTTCGTTTATAGCATCGACATGTGGAAACCTTTTTAGTGACATGAAAAATGTGCACAAAAAAAAGAAGAAGGAAAAGGAAAATAAAATGAAACAGAAACAGAAAAGGAAAACACGAGGGAGAGAAGCAAAAGTCTAAATAATAAAATCAAAATGAAATGAAATGAAACGTTGTGCAAACCTGCAAAAGTTATTGAAAAAATATTGTCAGCCACAGCGGGAGCGGGACTGGAAGAAAAACAGTATTGGAAAATGCCAGAAAAAAAACCAAACCTCCAAAAAAAAATTGACAAAAGTATAAAGTAAATAGAGCAATATGAAACAAGAAATCATTTAACCACAACGAGCTGGGGCATACTATAAAATAATAATAAAAATTTCGAAAAGGCTGCAGTCGGACGCTACCTGCAGCCTGATTTTCAGCATCTCTTTTATCGCATACAATATTGTTTCCTGAATAACTTCTATATTTATCAAGCGATTACTTTACGCTTTTCAGCATGGAATAATATGCTGACAGAGCACCAAAATTCCGAATGACAAATTCGCTAATTAAAAATGGTGCAAGTTGGGGTTTTTTGTGATTTGTGGGCGTAGCGAGCGTGGTATGAAACACTTTAAATAACTATGATGTGTAGACGTTGTATAGCTAGCTATATGCCAAATTTGATGACTCTAGCGCTTAGATTTGCTGAGATACAATTCGAAAAAGTTGGCATACCCGGTCTCAGCCATTTTGAACGGATGCTGGGGCATAAAAAGCAGAATTGCCGAAAGGGAAACCCCAAATAGCCAACAGCTTTACCGCTGCATTTATGCACATATATATTGACCGCTGCAATATGAAGCAGCGATATACATATAAATCGGGAGGTTGACTATCTAATGGGGGCAAAATGGGCCGGATCAAAATGGTGTACGGCTGGGAAACGTGGTTATGAATTGAATACGGCGCACATTAAACAAAAGCCCGTTTGAAATCTGTTGCAATTGCAGCACTTAACCCGGACGTAGACCGGGGGGGGTTGATTGTACGGCTCTTGTGGCCTACGGCTCTCAGTGTCTCTCGTGTCCGGCAGTGCCAAAAAGTGGAATTTGATTTGATTGGATTCGATACGATTCGATTGCAATGGATTCGATTGGATTGGTTTGCCAAACTGTATGCATTTACATATTCGTGTTATGATTTTTGATAGCTCTGCAGATAGCCGCACTTAATTGCCAATTGCTGTACATGACAAAAAAACCAAAATAATATCCTAGAACGAGGACGAGGCCAAAGAAAGCAACACGAAAAACGCTTTCAATTGGTTTATTATTTGACTAAACTATCTGAAATGCCACTTGATAACACTTGGAACAAGAGGAAGGGGAAGCAAAGTTTTCGATAAACTACAGCAATACAATTTTAGCAGTTGTCAAACATTTAGGATTTTATGAAAAACAAATACCTCTTCAATATTGCCAACTTAAGTTTCTCTGAACATAAAAGTCGCACGAATAAATCAAATCAAGAACTATCGATAAATCGAAGCAAGGCACCGATTACCGATAAAAATATACACTTTTTTACAAACAAAATGCACTTAAAGTCGAAAAAGTTTAACTTCACTTGCCATACATTAATGTAAGCAAGAATTACCGATAAGTCGAGGTAGCGCTGTAAATGCCGAATAATCGATTTAATGTTTACCGATAACAATATACACTTTCTGAGAATTTGTTTCTGCGCTTAAAGTGGCATAAGTTAAATTTACCTTGCCATAAAAATCGAATGAGTAAATGCAGTCAAGAATTATCGATTAGTTGAGGCACTAATAATCGATTATTCGAAGCTGCGAATAATCGATTTACCGATTATCGATAACAATATACTCATTTTGAGAGACAAAATTCCACTTAAAGTGGCATAATTGATATGATTATCGAAGGAGTAAATGCAATCGAGAATTATCGATAAGTGGGGGCTGCGAATAATCGATTTACCGATTATCGAAAACAATATATACTTTTTGAGAGCCGAAATGCCACTTAAAGTGGCAAAAGTTAAATTTGCCTTGCCATAAAAATCGAAGGAGTAAATGCAATCAAGAATTATCGATAGGTCGGGGCAGCGGGTGACTCAATCATGCAGCGCTCCGTTGGCTGTCAGTGTGCGCATTATACGATATTACCCAGTTAAATGGCATTCAAGCAAATGTGAATCATAAATGGGCAGAGTGCCCAGAGTGCCCTGGACGTTGGTCTAGGGTTTTTGGAAGGGAAGGGTGGGGAAAGTGGGAAGAGCAAGGCGATGAAATTGAAGTTTATCGACATCGTTAAAATTATCTTAACGTAGCATCACTCAGGCGCTTGCCACAAGGAGCAGAGCCGGAGCAGAGCTGAGAATCTCGAAGCCACTGCGTTTGCTATTTTTTATTACTTATGCCGCGTACTCGTTCATATAAATTCACATTTTCCACTTCATTGGCAACAGCAGCAGCAGCAGCAGCAGCAACAATAACGATAACAGCAACAGCAACAACGATAACGATGACGACAATCTCAGAACTTTATGTCGCACTTTGCATAAGTGAGAAGTGAGAGAGACTGGGAGACTGAGAGAAAGAGACGCTTCGTATACGCTGAGAAAGTTGACACACCGCACAAGTCTCCATATGTACACTCAGAGAAAAAACCCAGACACTCTTGCTCAAATTACAAGAATTACATGAACGTTATTATTTGATTTATTAGCAATTCTGATTTTGCTGAATTTTATTATATATTTAAAATTGGTTTTTAATACGATTAAATTCCTAAATAAGATTAAATATCTAAAATTATGTTTACCTAAATAAATCTGTTTTTTATTTTTAATTAATATAATTCTACTTGAATTAATTTTGTTTTTTAATGTGTATTTTTTTTTTTTGCAAATTATTTTTATAACATTTTATTTTATCAAAAATTCAATAATTGGTATTTTATTTGTGAAAATAATATATTTATATTATTTATGACTTGTTAGTTGTGTTTTTTTTAATTTTTAACAAATAATAATTGCTAATAATAATTAATTAAAAATTAATTACCAATATAATATATTATTTTTAATTTTTTATTTACTTTTTGCTTGTTTTTTATTTAGATTTGAATTTAAGTAAGATTTCCACTTAAATGAAGAAAATACAGTTGAAATTTCCTTTCGATTAATGTAATCTATTTATATAAGTTTTTTTTGTTGCTTTTCGCTGAGTGTATGTATGTATGCTCTGTCCCTTTCTTTTGCTGAGTCTTTCTCCCTCGAATAAAAGTGAAAAACGTATTACTTCGCACTCATGCACAATATGCCTTGAAACCTCCTTGCAATCAGCTCAATCTCGGGGCCCTCAACCTGGCCAAATGCCATGCATATGAATTATCGATTACGCGTGAGTTTATCTTGAGCTATCGAGAGGGGAATTCCCCCCTAGGCTGGCAAGTCAAGCCGATTGTTCGTGTGTGTGTGTGTGTGTGTATGGAATGGGATTACATACGAAATTAAGTGGCATTCTGAATAATTCATTTTTTTCACCGTTCCCAACACGGTTTTTGCTTTCATTTGGGATGCAAATGTTGGGCATGCGGAAATGGTCATTTGTATCGATAACGATATGTATCTCAGGTTGAATTGCGTGTAAATGCGTATTTAAATGTTCAACAATTGTCGTCTGGGTCTCTTTGAGCTGTTTAGCATACATTTGCAACGATATGCATGCCGATAAAAGGCAAATTAATTGATAAGTAAACGATTACTGTTATCGATATGTGCATATTTCAGACGATTGTGTTCTTGCAGCAATTGCTTATGCAAATTATTAAGCTTGTGACTGGTATCTAGTTATCGTTAAAATGTATCGATTGTATTTGTATGTACGTATCGAAAGTAGTAGTCTAAAATAAGTTCCACTATAATCGATTATATTTATCGATAACACTGTTGACAACTACAATGCTGTAGTTAAATTTTGTTGTACTGTTGTAGCTAATGCAGATCATTTTGTAATATCGATAACTGTCATCGATAGAAGCACATGTAATGTATCGATGTACATTGATATAAATAAAAGCATGCTCGTTTACTTATATAGCTTATTTGGCACATAACTTAAGTCGCTTTAAAACTATCGATGACAGTTATCGATAACACTGTTCACAAGCCCGCTAAATGCTTTGCTCTACTACAGCGGTTAATAGCGCACATCCAAACGTATTATTATCTTGAATACCTACTCGAAGTAACCTAAATTTTCTATTGAATTCCTATCCCCCGCCCTACCCCCTCCGTTCATGCTTCCCCCGCTATCTATGTCTTTAAGCTATTGAAATCGCCCCTCGTGCCATATGGAATAAGCACTTGTACACGTCAGGGGCCATTGTGTTAGGGCAACCCTAATCAGCGGGCAGTGCAACCCTGCTGCAGGCACGCCCCCCTCCGCACGCTACGCCCCTGCGCAACTTGTGTTCCAAATTCGCAATGACACTTCAACTCGCTTACACTTGAATACGCATGCCACGTCCAGAGGGCGCCACTCGAGAGCGTCACAATAAATGGAGAAAATGGGCGCATCATTAACCCTACGCCCCGCTCCCCTGCCCCTTCGACTGTGCCCCTATTTAGCTATCTCCTGGGAGTGTGTCTGCATTCAAATCGAATGGCTTCATCAGCGGGTGCGAGGCGGAGCATTGGCAAACGTTGCAACGTCAAACGGAAGTAGAGACTTCCGTTTTCGTACCCCTACCGTACCCCTTACTGGCCACTCACCTGCGTAACTTGCAACGTTTATGCGTGCTCTGGCCCCTGCCACGCCCCTGCCTGCCATCCCATTGGCCTCGATAATGACAAAAGTGTTAATAGCGCCACACAGAGCAAAAATTATGCAGGCTCTGTTGATGAAACATAAGAGGAAAGCAAAAAATACAACATAAAAAAAAACACCTCAAGAAAAGTAAAACACGGATGGAGAGCGAGACGGAGACAGAGAGAGGGAGAGAGGGAGAAGGCATAACGGAAAAACGAAGAACTTCAAACTGAGAGCCAAGGGGAAGGGATAGGGAAAGGATGCATTTGCCGTTCGAGCGTGACGCCAGTGACGCCTCAGTACAGTCAGCATGCCAGGCACTGCTACACTGAGAAAAACTAATCAAAAAACTAATTGTGAAACATTTCAAGAGAATATTTATGCAATTTCTCTAGCTCTTATTGTTGCTGAGATCTAGCTGTTTATACAGACGGACAGACAGACGGACGAACGGATAGACGGACAGACGAACATGGCTATATCGACTCGATTAAGAATATATATGCTCTGTGGGATCTGCTTTTTTTTACTTTTTTAAAGTGATAGGTCTAAAAAAAAGTTGCCTTGCAATCGATAGCAAATTTTTGTCAGTGTAATTTACGCATTCATTGCACTACAGTGGCAAGTTGTACTTTGTATCCACACTTCACTTTTCATGCACCATGTATTTCAGCCAAGGAGCCAAGGAGCATAAGAAAGGAAAGAGAGAGAGAGAGAGAGAGAGAGAGCGAATAGAGTGGAATGGGAAATGAGCAGGATTGAGAAGATGCGAGAAGAGTGTCGAACGTCGAACTCATCCGCCGTTGAGCTCTTGTCATCGTCTTCCTGAATCTCTCGCATCGCTTGGCATGCCAAAATCCTTTCCATTCAATGTTTTATCTCAGTACATCTTGCAGCTTTGTCTCTCTCTCTCTCTCTCTCTGCTCACTCTTTCTCTCTGCTCTCTCTTGCTCTGTTTCAACTACAGTTGCAGTTTGGAGTACTTCCTTTCGGGTTTACCTTTAGCCATGGCGTCTTAAGTAGCTCTCCGCCTGCTGCTTATGCTATTAAAGGCAGCTTGCATTCACATCAAGTCTTTTGTATAAGCTCCGCCATCTGTGTTTGCCCCCCTCTCCTCCCCTCATCCTCTCTATCCCGATTCTCATTTATATGGAGAATACTCCTCTCTATGCATATTGGCTTGTGTGTGTGGTCCAATTAATGTAGTCTGTATCCCAAGATTTGCCAGCCGATAAGTCTATAGATTTTGCTTGAAGATAACCTTTTGAAATTTCCCTTTCAATTTTCCCCTTTCAATTGGCAGTCAATAGTACCAGGTCTCAGGCAATCAGCCAATCAGCTTTCAGTCTCCTTAACCTTATCAATAATAGTATTATGCAATAATCGAATGCTTCAAGACGATTTTAGTTCGATTCATTTGAGAGATCTATCTATCCATACTAGGATGTACTTTCAAAGAGTACAAAAAGGTTTATTAGGTTTGTGCAAATGGGAAATGTTTGTAACACTCAGAAGTAGGCGTGTCAGACCCCACAAAGTATTCCATATATTCTGAGTCGATATAGTCCTATCCGTCTGTCCTTTCGTATGAACATCTAGGTCTTCCAAACTATTAGAGCTAGGGACACCATTTTTAACGCTTTCTCCTCCCTCTAGCTGATACAAAATACCCCAACAAACTATGAGATCTAGAGGCAGCATTTTTGGTATTTAGGTTCTCCTACGCTGTACGCTAACCAAATTTATTTTAGAATTTTGGTACATCCCATTCATCCTTAGTAAGATTCTCAATCAACTTTACTTTTAAACGTAAAAGTCGTTTATAATCTTTGTCACTGGCCTTTTAACTTAACCCTCAGTCATCAAAAGAAATACTACTCTAGGTTTATTGCTATTTTCTTCAACACTTTCAAGACTTGAGTTAGCAACTAGTTTAGGAACCTGTCGGGAATTCCTTTTCAAATCCTATTTAAGCTTACTTTGAGCCATTTGGCATATTTTATTGCACTTTAAATATTCATTGGAATCCCTTTTCAATCGCGGCCTGTCTTCAATCAATCCATCAATCAACGTAGTTTTAAACAGTCACATAAAAAAGGCAAACCGTGTTGTCTGCACAGTGTCTGCTGTCAGTTAACAGACAGGCGAACACGAAAAGGTCAAAGGCAAAACAAGACACAAAAATGTGCTGAAAATTTATTGCAATTAAAGATTCGAGGCAAGGCCCAAGGAGCGAAAGCAACTCGTCGTGTGTGGCAAACATTTAAATGAGGCATGGCAAGTCGAAAAGCACACAGTACACTGAAAAAAACAACCGAGAATTGCACAGCTAAATTAACAAATCAAACGAATATTCCAAATTGAACATTTGAAAATTATTTAACATTTTTGAAGGTTCTGTTCACAACAAATTTGAATACAAATTTAAATTTTTTTTATTTAATTTACACAAAAAAAATTAAAAAAAAAGAAAAATTTAGTAGCTCTATAATAAAGTTTTAATTTTCTGTAAATATTTTTATAAATATTTTAGCTTTACTTTTTCTATATTTAAATGCATTCTAAAAGTATGTATTAAAGTAATTGAATTTTTGATTCTTAATTTAAATCTGGGGATTACCATTTCTGCACGGTAATCTGGAAAAATAAATACAAAATATTTTATATAAATTTAGTCGTACAATTGTTTGTACTCTAAATTATATATTCCCATATTCAATTTCAAAACATTAAAACGATTTCATTTGTTTAATCTAATAATATTACTAAAATTCTAAAATTCAACTCTAGTAATAAAAATTGAAAGTACAAATTTTTTAAAAAATATTTTTTATAAAAATTGAAAAAAAAAAACAAAATATTTTTTAAAATATTTATTACGGAAATCTAAATTTATTTATTATTTATTTAAAGTCGACTAATACCAGTCGACCAAGAGAAATTAAATTACAAATTAAAATTAAAAAAAATAATAAAATTTAAATTTAAATTTAATTTAAAAATTTAAGATAAGAAAAGTTGCATTAAATCAACGAATAAGTTTTACTTTAAAAGTAAATTTGTAGTCTTTTCTGCAGTTTGTTTTTTTCAGTGTAGGCCGACATGCTTGGGCTGCTGCTAAAAATTAGCAGCAGCTTCGACTGCTGTTTGCCGCTTTTCACGCTTTGACGCACTGCAGCCAGTGTTAGCAGCTAGCCAGGATTCAGACAGCTTCCCTCGAGCACCCCTCGCCACCTCTCTCATCCCCTCCTCGCTCCCTCTCTCTCTCTCTCTCTCTCTCACTCTCTGTGTGCCTTTGCACACATTTTGCCAAGTGATTTATGAGCCGCGCAGCAGCATTTAAAACATGAAAATATTTTGCGTATATGCATAGGGACGATGCCCCTTTCCTCCCCCTTCCTCACCCTCCAGTACTCCCCCCCCTCTCCCCTTAGTCGCTGCCAGAAGCATAACTGACACATGTCTGTTGTATGCAGGCAGCGTCTGCCGCATCTTTAGCCCCCAGATATCCATATATATATCCCTATATATATATATATAGTATGATTCTGTTGTGCCATAAAAAGCATAAACAGCAGGCAAATATTTTCTGCGTAGACTGTCCAACAGCTTAAGCCTCCTCCACGCCCCCCCCCCTCACTCCTCCTTTTTGCTATAAATTTTCTTTGGTTTTGTCAGTGGCATTTTGAAGTGTGTTTCCCCCCTCTATCTCCCCTCCTCTACCCCCTAAGCATCTGCAGTTTTAGCTCATTTCAATGCCAACCACAAAAAGCATTTTCATTTCGTGCTCAGTTTCAGTTTCAGTTGCTGTTACTTTTCTTGACTTTAGACCGAGGCCAGCTGCGGTTTTGTTGTGAATTTAATTAAATGTTTAACGTATCCAATGACCACGCCCACTCGCCAGGCCAACGCCCACACACACAAAAAAGTACAGTCAACAACAACAATAGCTAAAACTTTTTGCATTTCCTTCTTGCCTAATTTATTTATTTATTGTTAACTCAACTCTATAATTACGAGTAAAGCAAATAAAATATAAATTAAAAAAAATTAAAATTAAAAAATTAAGAAATTAAAAGTATAATTAATTGTAATTATTAATTATTATAATTATAAATTTAAAAAAATAAGAGATTGAAAATATAATTTATTGTAATTATTAGTTATTATAATTAAAAATTTAAAGAAATAAGAGATTGAAAATATAATTAATTGTAATTATTATTTAATTTTATTAATAATTTAAAAAAATAAGAGATAGAAAATATAATATAATTAGAATTAAACGAAATACTTTATTTAAAATTTTTATTACAATATTCAGCAGATTTTAAGATTAAAATAAATGAAGATAAATTAATTTCAATTAATCTTTGCAATTATTCATGATTCTATTCGATAGAGACTTGAATTCTAGAAAAAGTCAAGTTTTATTTAAGATTTTTTTTTTTTTAATAACCTAAGGTGAGAAATTTGGGCTCTACGTCTAGCAATGAGAGATTTTTAATAGACAAATTCGGCGTGCTGTCCGTTTTTAGTTATACTTTTTTAAATTTTTTACAATTGTGAAGCGACGTATATGTAATTCTATAACTGAAGGTGAGAAATTCAGGCTCTACGTCTGTTTTAAATTTTTTTTTTTTGTGCCTGTAATTTTTGACCTTTTCCTAAATAGAACTCGGGTTTGATGTCAGAATGCTTTGGACTTTACATCAGATTCAAATGCGAAATGTACTTACTATAAAGTTCTTTTATTTTATTTTAATACTCTTTTTTTTATTTTATTTTATTATTATTATTATTTTTTTTTTGTAAAATATTCTTTATTGACTGCCTATCTGCCCATGGGGCAATTAATTAATTTGCGTGATACATTGAGGGAGAGAATAGTAAATATTTTTATAGTGAGTCTGGATGGTGAATGGTAAGGGGTTGGGATATATTTAAATTTATTTTAATCGTAATAAATAAAAGTCTGTCAGCTGAATTTAACAATTTTCTTCTCAATTAAAGCAAATTCAAATTTAACTGCCTTTTTTTGTTGAAAACTAAAAACTTCTTTGTGCTTTCCTTGCACTTTGAATTAGTTGTACAATTTCATTAGCAGCTAATTTCCCTAGGACTCGACAGCTTCAATCAAGTGACAAGCTGCATTTTAACATTTTCAATTAAGTTTCTGTTCATTTTTCAATTTCCAATTTTCAATTGCCACACAGCAAAGGAAGAGGCTGCGAAAAAAAAAACGAAAAAGAAACAAAAAAAAAAGTAGAAAAGTTTTCAACAATTTAGAGTTTGGTTGGTAATTGGCAAAATTGAATTGTAATATTACAATTTTCAGCAATTTTCCGACTAAATGTTTTAACCCCCGTCTCTTTCTCTCTATCTCTCACTCTCTTTCTCTGAGTCTCTCACACTCTCTCTCTCTCTCTCTCTCTGTGCACTTGTTTTGCGGGTCGTTACAGAAAACCACATGAAATTGTTAATTATAATGGCAATTGAAATAAACTTTCAATGAATTGACAGACATGCCGACTGAAAGAGATAGAAAGAGAGTGTGAGAGAGAGAGAAAGACAGTTGAAAATGCGCTCATTTGCATGCATAAACATGTTCTAGGTTTTCCCCCAATTTAACATTTCAACGAGTGCTCGATACGTATTCCAATCTATCCAGATATAAAACGAGAAATTTTTGTATTTTTGTTGCCTGCAAATGAATTAAATGAATTTTAAATGAATGAAAAATTGTTGTCAATTGTTTGTGCCTTGTGTTTCCTCTCGCTCTATCAATTTTCATTTAATTGTGCAGCAAAGAGCACCCTGTATGTGATATTTACACTGTAAGAAAATGCACTTACATCAAGAATTGGCGTTGTCAAAACTTAAACGTTTCACAAAGTTCTTGAACCAAAAACGAAATTATTAATTTTTATATGTTTTATATGTTTTATAAATATTTTCTGCAACTTTTAATATTAATACAAGATCGTAGTACTTTATTTAAGCTCAATTTATGCATAATAGGGATTGATTTAAGCACTTTATTTAGTAGAACAAATTATGCTTTATTTTTTTGAGTGTACACTAGATGTACATTAGATATTACTAAAGAGTGCATAGAATAAAGGCGCCAAAAGTAAGCCCAAATTGCGAATATTGTTTTATTACTATAGATCATGACAAGAAATAACTTGAATTTTTTTTTTTTAATTTAAATATTTGGCAAAATTGTAATCTTTTATTTTTTGAAATTTATATTGTTTAATTACTATAGATTATGACAAGAAATAGTTTGTTTTTTATTTTATTTGAAATTTGTATTGTTTTATTACTATAGATCATGACAAGAAATAGTTTTTTTTTTAATTGCAATATTTTTTGTAATTTAAATATTTATTAAAAATTTTTATATTTTTGATTTGAAATTTGTATTGTTTTACAATATTACTATAAATCCCCACAAAAAAAAATAGTTTAAAGTGTTTTAAAAAATTTCAACATATATTTTCATTTTAAATATTTTTTTAAATTTAAATATTTTTTTTATTATAATTTTAGTGTTTTTTAGTTTCTAATTTTTTTTTTTTTTTTTGTATTTTAAGCAAAAATAAAATGCATGCATACACTGAAAGAAAAACTAAATTGTTTTTTGGTTGCATCGCATTTTTGGTATATTTGAAATCAGCTTAAAACTAAAATTTAGCGAGAATCTTTATGGCAAAGCAATAAAGTGATATTTGTAGCTGGTTATAAAATTGATTAACCCACCCTTGGCTGCATTTACAGGGTATATGGGCTATGCACAGTGAATTGAAGTAGCGCATTGTAACCGCTCAGCTATTTGAATGGAATTATTTTTTAATTGAAGTCAATTACTTTGTGTGATGGTGTTAATTTAGCCAAAGCCAACTTGCCTCGCTCTCACTCTCACTCTCTAGCTGTCTCTGTCTCTGCGGGGGATATATATATCTATATATAAATATATGTATCTGTATAGTATATATATCGAGTGCAATTGCACAATGTGTACGGCACTTGTTATAAATATTTGAAACAATTCAAATGGTTGGCCGCAAGCAATAACAAATTGTTTTTATTACGCTCGCTTGTTTGTCAACTCTGTGGCAAGTTGAATGAGGCATGTGGCAAGTCGCAACTTGCGGCATGAAACTGACTCTGACTCACTTAACCTTTCCCTTCTCCTGCCCCTTTCCCTTTCCCTACCCCATCTATTCGTTAACTATTCGCCACACAATTTGTTCCACTCAATGGCAACGAGAGCTCGTAGAATTGGAATCGAAATCGAAATCGGAATTGCAATTGAAATTGTATCTCAAAGATACAAACTGAACTGCAACTGTTGCAACTGTGGCAAGTTTATGGCCAAATGATTTTCACACTCAAATGCTAATTATTGAAAAACTTGAAAGTAAATCATGGCAATTTGTAGACATAATTAGCTCCAACTGTTTAAAGGCAAAACAACAAATACCTTCTAGGCGAATTGAAAAACGATTTTTATAACAAAATAATCGATAAATCATTTTTAAAATTTTTTACAGAAATGAAAAAAAAAGTTTTTTTTTTTGAATTATTGAAATTAATTTTAAGAAAGGCAAAAATAATTGTAAACAGAATGGGCAAAGCAAATAGGTCAGAAATATTGAGAAATATATATACTATATTAATTTTTATTTATCGATAAATTTTTAATATACTAAAAAGAAATTGTTTCTCAAATTTTAAAGTTGTTAAATATAAACATTATTTTTATAGTTTTTACAGAAATTGAAATTAAATTTAAGAATGACAAAAATAATCGTAACCAGAATGAGCAAAGCAGATATGTAGGTCAGAAATATTGAGAAATATATATACTATATTAATTTTTATTTATCGATAAATTTTTAATATACTAAAACTAAATTATTTCCAAAATTTTTAAGTTGTTTGATATATTTAAAACCTGCTATTCAAGTAAAAATTATTTTTTTGCTGATTGCTGAATTTTAGTGTTAAATAGAAGCTTTTTGGGGGCTTTTTTGGATGGGAAAGCACAGCTGAAATAGAGCTGATTGATGGCAGTTGAATTGAGGCTCAAATTGAGTCTGAAACAGAAAATTGAATTGAAATTGGCATTGAATCAAGCAGGTTGCCTTTTCATTAACGGCAACAGAAACAATGCAGTGCAATCTATTGTACAATTGACAATTGTGCCTCTACTGCCCTGGTACTGCTAGTTGTAATTTCCCCTCCCCTCCCCTCCCCTCCCCACCCTTTCCCTTTCCCCCCTGTGCCCAACTGCCGTCCATCCATCATATTAGCCAGCTGAACTGTAGCTAAGCTCTCGCTGCAATTGAGAACTCGGCATAGTTTGCGTTTCGCACAAGAAGCCAACAGCTGTTTGGCCTGCGCCATCATCCATCATCAATCAGTATGGGCCCCCCCTCTCCCACCCCCCCTCAACCATCCCTGCCGCCGCCTCTGCACACATCGTTGACAGCTCAATTCGAGGCACGAGCAGCGCGCGAGTCGCTGCAAAAATGCCCAAATTGCAAAAGGCCAAGGAATTAGAAGGCAAATCGAACAAAAACCAGAATGGGCAGAAGCAGATCAGTCGGACGTGCCCGACTGTATTCTACAGTCTGTACCCTATATTTTAAATATAATTCTATACTGTCACACGAAGCGTAGCAGCCATGGTTCTTCTTCTTTCTTTTTGACGAGTTCCAGCTTTAATGGCCACGCTGCATAATTGTTTCTTCAATATCTCCTGTGTTTATTAACCGAATAGAATAGTTAAATGTATTATAAGACAGTACATATTCCGAATAACAATATTCTATATTCAATATCACGCTTGTTATTTAGTTTTTATTGATTAGGGCGTAAAAGGGGCGTGGTATCCAAAATGTGAAATAAACATTATCTGCGTATGATATAGACCTACCAACTACTAAAGACAGTATTTATGTAACTAGATTTGTGTCTCTTAAATTGGCGAATGTATTCTATTTATGTTCATTGTGGGCGGTAGGGGCGTGGTATCCAAGATTTGAAATACCGTTGATCTGCGTATAATAGACACCTTTCAAACATGACCAAAACAGCTTCTCTAACTTCTAAAGTTTAGGAAATCTCGGCATTCATCCAGACGGACAGACAGACAAGGCTAAATCGACCCAGCTCGTCACCCTGATCAAGAATATATATAGTTTGTGGGGTTTGCCACGCCTCTTTCTGCCTGTTACATACATTCTGACAAAATTATTAACCATGTTTTTCCCATTTTCAATGGGAATAATTGTCTGTTGCCTATCTTTGCTGTTGCCTATCCGATCATAATGGAATTTACAACTGAAAACTGTTGCCATAATGGTTTTTCGGTTAGCGAAGGAATGAGAAGAGTTATCAGAAAACTATAACAAACTGGATCTGCTTGCAACTTAGGAGAACCTACATACCCAAGATGGTGTCTCTAGCTCTAATAGTTGCTGAGTTCTATTTAGATTTTTATACGGATGGATAGACGGACATCGCTTTATTGACTCAGCTATATTTACCACTATTCCTTCTGGATGTTACAAATATTAATAGACCTTTTACCTTTTCTAAAGTACAGGGTCTAAAAAGAAAATATGAACATGTACAAGGCATGAAAATCAAAGAGCAAATTGATGGCCTGCGAAGAGAAAGAGAGGCACAGACAAAGAGCGAGACAGAGAGCGCGACGAGTTTGTCTAGCAATTTCTCTTTTCTTTTCTGCTTTTTGTTTTCCTTTCTTTTTTTTTTTTTTTTTGATCGATGGGAAGGCAAATTATTACCCGAGCCGGACGGATGGCTGTTTGAAGGCTGAAAGATAAGGGCCCGCCCTCTTCAGTGCAGGTACGAGACTAGAAATTTTGCCGCTAAGCATAAGTCTGTGCGTTTGATTGATGGCCCTGATTGATGCGCGTTTTTATTAGTCTACATCCCCCTGGGGCGTCCAAAGGCCGTGTTGACTTTTGCAGTTTTTATGACTCAATTGAGCATCAAAAGTGCAGTTAAAACTGAACAGAGTTGTGCCATTTCTACTTTCGCTACTCTCTTTCAATCAGGCTTCTTTGATTGATTGATTGACAAAAATGTAGCTCATATAATGCCGTTGAGGTTTGCACTTTGGCTGTATTTTAATGAGTTACGCCCACTTATGAATCAATCGACCGCAGACACCCCCCCCCTCACCCCTCTTGTATCTTTCTGTCCCCCCTTGCCACGCCCATGCCACAATTAGGGGGGGGCGCATGCAGCTCGCATTGAATTATAGCATTTGCGCAGCTCTGGCCCGTTGGCATGATTAATTAAATGGCATTTTAATGAGTTCACTGGCAGCTGCCCCCCGCCTCCGTCTGGCCACTCTCCGGGCCCCCTCCAACGACGCCACTGACCAATGCGAATTGTCATTGCATACATCAATAAATAGCCAAAGAGACAGAGGAGAAGAGAAGAGCAGAGAGGAGAAGAGACAAACTGATGGCTCAGTATGGAATTTCTGCGCGCTTTCGGTTAATTTATGCAATTGAACTTTTGTGCCGAGCGGAACTCGCTTTAAAGACCGCCATAACTGGGCGGGGCAGGGGCGCAGGGTTGTTCTGGCAGAGGGGGGGTTGTGGAATAGTTTAGCTCTGTTGCAAATTGGCGCAAGTTCAGCTGCTCAAAGTACAAATCGTACAAAGAAAAAGTAATTATAAATAATAATGCATAAATTTAAAAAATAATAATCTTTTGCAAGTCTGGCAACTCTCGTTGCTATAAATCAAATGGCTCACATTATTAAGGACAGGCAACTCTGACCACTCTCGTTTCCTGAAAATCATAATTAAAAAATAAATTTGTATCTGTTTATTATTATTGCCTTGATTCAAATGCGCCAGCGTTGCCAGATAAATATGTTTGCTATAAATTAAATAAAAAATATTTATTCAATTTTTATATATTGCAATTTTGCTATAAATATAAAAATAAAAATGTCTTCAATTATTTTGGGCTTTGTTTTAATTTGCCAGCGTTGCCAGATGTGCGCCTTATATTTATCAAACGCTGCCAGATGTGCGCGTTATTTTTACGTTTTTGTGTTTTCACTACAACAAATTAGAAAAGCAGCTTTATGGCCAAAATGTAAACGTGACAGCGTTGCCAGACATTTGTCTAATTTGTAGTAGACTGGCAACACTGTAGGTATTTATGATTTCCCCCTCCCAGTTGGAAACCAGCATAGAAAGTAGTTAAAGAACTTGTGGCATAAAAGCGGCATTCAGCGTTGCCAGATGTGCATAGTTTAGACGGTGTGGCAACCAGCAAATTCACTTAGCATCAACACAAGAAATCCCATAATAAAAGTATTAAAAACAAACTGTTAAGCTTAACACGAAGATGAGCAAAGTTGAGGTGGGAACTGCCAATATGTATTAGGATGCCGGATGGTTATTTTTCTCTGGCAAAGCCAAACTTGTCGCTGAGAGCTTAAAAAAGTTGCCAGCTTGCGAGTGTGTGCGAATGAAATGGAGCTGTTCAAGTGTTGGAGAGAGAGAAAGAGAGAGAGAGAGAGAAAGAGAAAGAAATGGCGATAGGTTCTTAGGCTTACTGATGTCACACATGCCGCAGCGGAGAAGCTTTAAAGCGCAATGAAAGCATGAAACAACAACTTGACGTTGCGACTTTATAGCTAAAGAAATAGATGAAGAGCAGAGACAGAGAGAGAAAGAGAGAGAGAGAGCCAGAGAAATGTAGTTTTTATTTTTTTGGTTATACGGCAAAGAAAAAAAAAAGACATTGCCCAAACTTAAAATAAATAAAAGCCAACACAAAACTTTTTGGCATGCAACAAAAATACCAAAAGCGAACAAAACTCCAGCCAAAAAATACCAAAAATAATACTAAAAGTAAAAGCAAGCAGCGCCAGTTGTAACTTTTGGCTTGCCGGGCAAAACTTGCACAAGAACTACACCAAAACCAGGGGGTAAAAGAAAAGATAGAGCAAAAAAACTAACTGCTTACTTAACAAGACATATTCAAGCACTTAAAAGCAAAATAAAACAGTCAGAAACAGCAGCAGGCAGCGCAGTATGGTCAGAGGGGTGTTAGGGAAGGGAAAGTGGGAGAGGAAGGGGGAGAGGGAGAGGCAGGGGGACAGGCATAGGTGTTAGGTTGGGGCTGTTACAAGTTCCCCAACAAAACTTGGCAGAAGGCGCAATTCGCCTCGTCAAAAAAAAAAAAAAAAGAAAAAAAAACACACAACCTAACCTCACACTGCAGGTATAACCCCCACGGGGTGTACGTAGGGTGTTCGTAGGGTGTTGGTAGACCAAGCACTAGCTTAAGAAACAGCGCCAGCCGTAGAACTTTATCAGTCAAGTTTACTTAATACGCAAAGTAACTTAAAAACCGTGCACCCGCTACAGGCTGCACTACATTGCGGGATACCAGGGCTGCAGTTCAAATAAAAAACCAGAATGGGCGGAGCAGATCAGTCGGACGGGCCCGACTGACTTATACCCTGTGCCAAAGCTCGCGCTGCGCGCTCGCAATTGCAGTATAAAATATTTTAAATATAATTGTTCAATACTATCACACGGAGCGTAGCAGCATTCTTCTTCCATTTTGTGTATGCCATGCTTTACAAGCTGCGCTGCAAAAGGGCGAGCGGCGTAACGCCTGTAATATTGTTTCGTTCATATCTCTTGTGTTTATTGGCCGATTTTAATGCGCTTTTCAGGATAGGTAACTACCATACACAAGAGTATATATTCCGAGTTTCAATGTTCAATATTACGCTTGTTATTCGGTTTTTATCGATTAAGGCGTAAAGGGGGCGTGGCATCCAAAATTTGAAAAAAGCATCATCTGTGTTTGATATAGACCTAACAATTACTGAAGAGAGAATTCATGTAAATAGTTTGGTGTCTTTTAAATTGGCGAATGTATTTTATTTCATTCTTTGTAGGCGGCAGGGGCGTGGCATTCAAGATTTGAAATAAACTTGATCTGCGTATGGTACATACCTTTCAAAAGAGACCAAAACGGCTGCTCTAGCTTTTATAGTTGCTGAGATCTACGCACTCATCCAGACGGACAGACAGACAGACAGACAGACAGACAGACATGGCTATATCGACTCAGCTCGTCTTCCTGATCAAGAATATATATACTTTGTGGGGTCTGCCACGCCTCCTTCTGCCTGTTACATACATTCGCACAAAGTTATTAACCCTGTTTTCCCATTTTCAATGGGCACAGGGTATAAAAAACAAAAAAAAAACCTATAAAAACTTTGAAAACACTGCAGTCGAACGCTATCGACGCTGCACGCGAATTTCAACTTTTGCTTATTTACTGAATCAATCCATATCAAAGTGCGAGCGGGACAATGCACGCAATATTGTTCCTCAAATAACTTTAGTGTTTCTTAAACGATTTCTATGAGTTGATATGCTAAATAACTAGTCTATAAGTTAAATTTTGCGCAAGCTATGCGGTTTTGATTGATTTGGGCGTAAATGGGGCGTGGCATGCAGCATATAATATAAACCTGATCTACGCATGCTATACGTCTAGCTATATTTCAAATTTGTTTGCTCTAGCTTTTCAAGTTGCTGAGATCAAAAATAAAATGCATCAACTTAATGCACCCTTTTTTTAATGTTTAAGGTGCAGGGTCTATAAAATACTATACATAAAAAATATATAAAAAAAAGTTATGCGCGCATAATAAGCTCAAGTTTGAGCATTTCTGCCGCTGAACTTTCAGTTTCGATTTTTATTTTATTTTCTTTTATTTTATTTTTTGAACTGTAGCCAAACTACTTTTTAATATCCTGCTATGTCCAGGCGTAAAGCCGCGGCTCACCAACTGCCCCCGACATAACATAGCGTTTACCTACAGCTACTGTCGCGTACTCTCTTTCTCGCTTTCTCTCTCTCTCTCTCTCCCTCTCTTTCTCTCTCTCTCTCTCTTTTTCTTCCACTCTAGACGCTGGCAAAAATGTGATTGAAAAACTTTTGCGGCTGTAACATTTTCGCACCATTTTGTTTTGCCATCTTTTTGATCTTTGAACTACGTTTATTTTGCGTTTTGCTTTCGACTTGATATCAATTTTTCTCACGCTCTTCTTTCTCCCGTTATTCCATATATTTTTTATGCAATTTGTTTGCTAAAATTGTCTGCATTGTTGCCGTGCACTTATCCAAATATTTATACAGCCTGAAATTACTTGGCTTAAGAAGCAGAAAAAAAAAACTCAACCAAAGTTTGTTTGCATTGCATTTCACATTTTGCAAAATGGCGGCCGACGCTAAAGAGCGTAAGCTCAGAAGTGAGCGTAAGCGAGCGTGGGAGAGAGAAACCGTTAATGTTCGCAAATTAGAGAATAGAAGGAGAAGGACAAGAAGAAGAAGTAAGCGTATAATAATGCCCGAGTATTGTTTTATTCCGCTTCTGTTGTTTCTGGCACTTCTTCCAGTTTTTCTGCTGCTGCTCTTTAATGGCATGCTTATCGTAGCACTTGGCCGGGTTAATCGCCATTGTGTTTCTTCCGTGCCAGCTCCTTTTTTCATACACAGCGAGAAATAATGTAGATTTCCGTACTTAAAGTATGACTTGGGCAGCCAGAACTTACGGATTCAATTCTGTATTTTATCTGTAATTTATTTCAATTTTTTTTAATTTTTGTATATTTTTAATATTATTATAGTTTTGTATTTTCTTGAATATTATAACCTTATTTAATAGAAATAAATATATAATGAAATTATTTTACTACCCTGTGGTACAAATTACTGCATTACAGTAAGAGTACACCATCAAAATAAATCAAAACAATTTCATATTTTTTCAAAAAAAAAAAAAGTTAAATAATTTTTAATTTTTTTATTTATTTTTGGTGTATATTTGATTTTACTTTATTTTTACATATTATTTTATTATATTTTATGCAAATTTTTTATTTTATTTTAATATATTTTTAAATATTATTATTATTTTATTGTTGAACTTGAATAAAATTTACTTTGCATATTTGTTGTTCAAGCATGAACATAGTTTCATGACCACATATGTAAATGCTGTTTGTAGATCATTGTTTATGTAAGATTCTAGCAGCAGCATCCCTTAAAATGATCTAACTATTTATAACTTAAGACAATTGACAAAGGAATTGTATATCCAGCCTTATGCATTTATGTATGTTCTAAGATAAGGAGAAGTGTATCTCCAGCCATATGGCACTTATATGTATTTTAAGAATACCCCCAGCAAAGGAAAATAGTATGTAAACCTTAGTACATAAACCAAATTTTACTATAAATAAAGGGACTGGCCGCTGAGCCAGTCAGTTAGCATTTGTAACTCAATAAAACTCGTTGTTTCCTGTACATTTGGTCCTTCGAGCAATTCTGTTGTTTTCCCCCACCAGTGGTAAGAGACACAGAATTATAACCAGCACCTAAAATCCTTGTCGGATTAGGTGATTAAAATTTAAAAAATTTTAAAATAATAATAAGTTGTTGGTCTCCCCCACCAGAGGTAAGAGACGCAACTACTTTTATAACAAAAAACCTAGTGCATTACAAGCACTAAGGGATATTTGTGCGGAGTTGCCAAGTCTGGGCATACGTCGCGAAAAAAAGCCGAACAGAATTCGGTAGATCGAGCAGCCAGTGCGATCCAACGTCCATCACACGCATCGTCAAGCGTGTTGAGTGGCGTGGATCATCTACACAGCAGCTAAAAAGCAGCTCAGGAGCAGCTGGAGAAGGAGGTTGCCTTCGAAAGGTGGAAGCGTCGAGCAGCCGAGAAGCGAGCGTCGAGCGTTGGAGCCAAGAAGGAGGGAGTGAACGTTGCACGTGAAGTCAAGTTCAAGTGCCTAGAGTTCGAGCGTCGAGCGTCTGGAGCAGAGTTCAGAGCGTCCAGCGTCAAGCCGAGGAGCAGAACGTCGAGCGTCGAGCGTCTGGAGCAGAGTTCAGAGCGTCCAGCGTCGAGCCGAGGAGCAGAACGTCGAGCGTCGAGCGTCTAGAGAGGCGTAGGAGCGTGGAACAGCTGGAGAGAACAGCAGCAGAGTATCGAACGTTCTACTCAGGCAAACGAGGAGCAGAACGTCGAGTGAGCGAGAGAGAACATCGCACACGTGGAGCGTCGAGCAAGCGTCGAGTGATCGAGCCAGGGAGCAGAGAGAGAACGCCGCACAAGGGAGTGTCGGGTTCAAGTGCCTAGCGTCGAGCGTCGAGCCAGGGAGCAGAGCGTCGGCAGCAGAAAAACTGTACAGTCTTCAGAGCCTACAAAGAAAACAGCGTGGCCTCGTGGGAAATTCAAGCAAGTCAATTAAGAATATTTTTAATTACATTATTCATATATAAACATATATACACATATATTATAAGTTTAAAAAAAAAAAAATATATATATATATATATAGTTAAAAATTTAACGTGGTTGGCTAGCTTGAGGTCCAAGGATTAAAATTGTTTCAGTTTTAATGCTGTTATGTGTTTGATTAGTTAATTTTTCTATTTGAGATCGATAGACGATTAGACGATTGTTCTTCAGGGCGCTAGATATTTAATTGTCATATAAAAAAAAAAAATGTCAGACAAAATAAAGAAATTATTAGAAAGGCAGGAGCTGTATTATAATCAAATAAATGAGATTGACGCTGGCTTAGTTACCAGTAAGTCAATAGAATTATTAAACGAGATAAAAAGCCAAGTGATATCAAATCACGAGGCTCTTTTACGTTTAGGGCCTGTTGATCATCAATATTTCAAAAAAGAAATTTATCAACATATGGTTGAGAAAATTGATGTCATAATTAAAGCATTTCCCAGTAGCTTAGAAGCAAAGTGTATTGAGCCAAAAATAGAAATTATAAAAACAGAAAAATTGAAAATGGAGGTTCAAATAGAAAAGTTATTTGAATATATGGCGGAGACAGAAAGATTGGTAGGGCAAGTCCAAAATGTTGCTTTTTTAAAAATTAGGAAGCAAAAAATTATTTTATTTTGGAATTTGTTAAGAAAAACGGCAGATTCATGTCTTATAAAGGATACGGCAGAAGATGATATGTTAATGCCTGTAGAAATGGAAAAAGACATTATAATAGCTGAATTAAACACCTTAATTGAACAAAATGGTCAGATTAAGGTGGAAAGGACAGAAAGGGCAGAGGAGCTTCCGGCATTGCCGAAAATTGAGGTACCTTCTTTTAATGGGGATCCCAAAGAATGGGATAATTTCTTCGAATTATTTAATGAAATAATTCATAAGAGAGAAGACCTTAGCCTATCTTTAAAATTCAATTATTTAAAGTTGGCAATAAAGGGGGAAGCAAAGACTATGGTTAGTCATTTGCTAACAGGCAGTATCGAAAATTATAATATCGTTTTGGAACTATTAACCAAACGATATGAGAATAAAAGGCAGGTGTTTAATACTCAATTAGATAGGCTTATAGAATTGCCTTTCATTAATAATGATTCAAATAAACAGATCAAAAGCTGTATTGATATTATTAATGAATCAACTCATATAATAAAAGTCAAGGCTAACATATCAGAGGAGGCAGACATATTTTTTGCCCAGTTAGTATTGAGAAAATTTAATAAAGACATGCTACAACAGTATGAGTCACACATCAAAAAGACAAAAGAAATTCAAAAATTGTCAGATGTGTTGGAATTTTTGGAACAAAGGTTAAGTTCCCTAGGTGCAGTTAAAATTGGGGATAGAAAACCGGCAAAGGTTATAGACAGAATAAATTGTGCAATGTGCAAACTGTCCGGACATAAC
Organism: Hypselothyrea guttata; assembly: GCA_035045125.1. NCBI lineage: Eukaryota > Metazoa > Arthropoda > Insecta > Diptera > Drosophilidae > Hypselothyrea > Hypselothyrea guttata. The sequence continues at coordinate 44,711 of JAWNNJ010002320.1, forward strand.
ATAGTCCAATGCTATACATTTAAAGCTAGAAACCCATCAGAAAGGAGTGATATAGCTAAAAAAGCACAATTATGCCTAAAGTGCTTAATTTATACAGGATACAAAAAGTGTTCCTGTGAGAACAGGTGTTCAATTTGCAAGATGCATCATCACACTATGCTTCATTTTACAAATGAAAAAAGGCAAAAGGTGAATAGTTGTGTAGCTAAAGATCAAACACTTTTAGCTACAGCAATTGTTAAAATCAAGTCAAAAACAGGGAAATTTAAGAAGTGTAGGGCACTAATAGACAGTGGCTCGCAATGCACATTAATTTCAGAAGAGGCAGCTCAAATGCTAAATTTAGGCAAAATAAAGGCCATTAGCAAAATTAGCGGAATAGGAGCAGGCAATATGACTGTATCAAAACATAAAATGAACTTATGTATTCAAAGTTTGGATACTGTTCAAAAGCCTTTTAAAACTGAGGCAATTATATTACCAAAGCTAATGAAAGCTTTGCCAGTTGAATCAATAAATATTGATAAATCGAAATGGCAAAGTTATATATTAGCCGATTCAAGTTTCGATAAACCGAGCAGAATCGATTTAATAATAGGAGCAGATTTATATCCTCAGATAATTAAAAATGGCATTGTTAAAATGGATGGCCTAATTGGCCAAAATACCGAATTTGGATGGATTGTATCTGGGTGTACAAAATCCAAAGGTAATCAGCTAATAAGTGCAACTACCATAGAAATTGCAGATTTAGAAAGATTTTGGGAGTTGGAGGAGGAAAATAAAAATGATATGGAGTCCGAAATTTGTGAAAATCATTATTCACAGACAACAACAAAAAACAATGAAGGTAGATTCGTGGTTAAAATGCCATTCAAAACAGATCATAAATTAGGGGATTCTAAAAAACAAGCTTTGTCTCGGTTTTACAATTTAGAAAAGAAATTACAAAAAAATGAAATTCTGAAAGAAAATTATATACAATTTATGAAGGAATATATAGAGTTAGGACATATGGTTGAAGCTAGCGAAGAGGGATTATACTACCTACCCCATCATGGTATCATTAAGGATACGAGCTTAACAACTAAACTAAGAGTTGTTTTTGACGCATCTGCGAAAACAACTAACGGAAAAAGTCTTAACGATGTAATGTGGGTAGGACCGAGAATTCAGAAAGATATTTTTGATATAATAGTAAAATGGCGTAAATGGCGGTTTGTCGTATCTGCAGATGTTGAAAAAATGTACAGGCAAATATGTATTAGTGAAGACGATCAGAAATATCTTTATGTTATATGGAGAGAATCGCCTAAAGATAAAATAAAATATTATAAATTAACAACGGTAACATATGGAACTTCCTCAGCTCCTTATTTAGCAACCAGGTCCTTGTCTCAAGTGGCAAAAAGTTGCAATAATGTAACAATCAAAGAAATAATTACAAATGATTTTTATATGGACGATTTGATGACAGGTGCTGATACCATTAGTGACGCGAAGGAAATTGTAAATCTAGTGTCATTAGAATTAGATAAGGTACGATTTAGTTTGAGAAAATGGATTTCAAACGAAAAAGAAATTATAAGCATGACAGATGACACAGAAAATAATAAAGTGTTAAGGATTGAGGAAAATGAATCAATTAAGACTTTAGGTTTACAATGGGAACCAGTTAAAGATGAATTCAAATTTAAGTTTCATAATGAAAAAACAAGGACATTCAATAAAAGATCAGTGCTGTCGTTGTTAGCCAAAATTTATGATCCTCTAGGGTGGTTAGCACCGATAACAATTGTAGCAAAATTATTTATGCAAAAGTTATGGGTGGTAGAACAGAGTTGGGATCAGGAACTAACAAATGAAGATTCAACCTTCTGGGAAGGGTTCGTAAAAGAATTAAATTTATTGGAAAATATAAGAATTCCAAGATGGTTAGGTATGCACACGGACAAACTTGCTCAATTGCATGGATTTGCTGATGCTTCCGAGAAAGCATACGCTGCGGTAGTGTACGCTAAAGTTGGAAGCTCAGTAATAATAATAGCCAGCAAAAGTAAAGTTAATCCAAAGAAAAATAAAAAAACAATTCCTAAGCTAGAACTATGTGCAGCTCAGTTGTTAGTTAAATTAATAAACAGAGTTAAAGAAGCAATAGGAAATTTTTCAGAAATATATGCATGGAGTGATTCTACTATTACACTTGCATGGATTAAAAACGGAGATAGTAAAAACAGATTTATTAAGGTCCGCACTGACGAAATTAGAAACAGCAAGGATATACTATGGGGCCACGTAAGTTCAGAAGATAATCCAGCAGATGTAGCTTCAAGAGGGATATGTGCTGAAAAATTAAAAAATTGTGAGATTTGGTGGAAAGGTCCTCACTGGCTGTCCGAAACCAAATTGCATTGGCCAAAGGAAATCTCATACGATAACAATAGTTTTGTAAATACAGCTATACTCGATGAAAAAAGTAACTGTATATTAGAATTACTGAACAAGTATTCCTGTATACAGAAACTTGAAAGAATAGTAGCATATGTATTGCGATTTATTGATATCAAAATTAAAAAAAAGGATGTATCCAAATATTTAACATGTAACGAATTAAAAGCAGCACGAATAATTATAATTAAGCAGCAACAATACAACCAATTCAGGTCGGAAATAAATTGTATTTTGTTAAAAAAGGAAATTCCGACAAAAAACAAAATACTAAGCTTAAATCCATTTTTAGATAAGAATGGTTTATTAAGAGTTGGTGGCAGATTAGAATTTTCATCTGCAAGTTTTGATGTGAAGCATCCAATTATATTAGATCAGTGTACTTTATCTAAATTAATAATTGAGAAGGCACACAAAGAAACGCTACATGGCGGAATTAACCTTATGAGAAATTATATACAAAGACAATATTGGATAATAGGATTGAGAAACGCTTTAAAATTTAAACTACGAACATGTGTCACTTGTACTAGATACCGACAAACAACAGCAGAACAATTGATGGGAGACCTACCAAAATATAGAGTAACAATGTCATATCCATTTCTTAACACAGGAGTAGACTATGCAGGACCTTATCATATAAAATGTTCAAGAAATCGCGGGCTTAAGGCATATAAAGGGTATATTGCAGTGTTTGTTTGTATGGCCACTAAAGCAATTCATCTGGAAGTAGTCAGTGACCTTACAACAAACGCATTTTTAGCCGCAGTAAGGAGATTTGTCGCAAGGCGAGGAAAGTGCGCCAATATGTATTCTGATAATGGGACAAATTTTGTAGGTGCGTCAAGAAAGTTAGATGCGGATTTAAATAATGCAATTAGGGACAATTGCAAAATCGCGCCAATTTTAAAAGACCATGGGATTGATTGGCATTTTATTCCCCCGGCAGGACCTCACTTCGGAGGTATTTGGGAAGCGGGAGTAAAATCAGTAAAATACCATTTAAAAAGAACTATTGGAGACCATAGTTTAACATATGAGGAGATGGCTACGTTATTATGTCAAATCGAGGGAGTTTTGAATTCACGGCCTTTATATACTACAGGCGAAGATATTGACGATAAGGAAGTATTAACTCCAGGACATTTTTTAATTGGCAGACCAATTCTTGATGTAGTTGAGCCAAATGAGGATATTAGAATTGGCAATTTAGATAGGTGGAAACTAATTCAGAAATTGAAGAGAGATTTTTGGATTAAGTGGAAGGAAGAGTATTTACACACATTACAACAGCGCAATAAATGGAAAAGAGAGGCGAAAGATGTAACTGAAGGACAAATAGTAGTGATAAAGTCAGAAAATTGTCATCCAGCTAGATGGCCGCTAGGTAAAATAGAAGGGGTACATAAAGGAAAGGATGACAAAGTTAGAGTAGTACAAATCAAAACTCAAGAAGGTTTATTGACTCGACCAATCACTAAGATTTGTCCGTTAGTCAATGTAAAGGAATCTGAAAAGGAAAATATAAAAGAATATACAAATAAAAGGAAACAGAGACCAAGAGTCGCTGTTATATTAGCCATGTTTTTGGCATTATTGATATGTCAAGTAACAGGGACTGACGTATCAAAAGATAGCGGAATTTATGATATTACAAAAATAAATGACACCGCCGCCATATATCTAGATCCAATGGGAGATGTAGAAGTGGTATCAGCATCCTGGAACATGGTTATATTTTATGATATGAAAGCATACTTTCGAATGATTAAGGAAGGTAATGCTTTGGTAGGAAAAATGAGATTAGTATGCGAAAGACTTAATGAATTCGAAGAGGAATGTAATTTTGTATTAGATAATATAAAAAAGCAGATAGTTAATATAGAAGAAAGCAATAAGTTATTTGTAGCAGAAAAGAAATCCAGAAATAGACGGGCACCATTCGAATTTATGGGATCGTTATACCATATTTTATTTGGTATCATGGATGAAGATGATAGGCAAAAAATAGAATTAAACATGAAGAATCTGTTGGACAACCAACACAATTTAAATAAAGTTATGCAGAAGCAAACATCTATAGTAGATTCAACTACAAATTTGTTGAAAAGAACTATAGAAGAGGTTAATGATAATTTCCAACACATGAACATACGAATATCAAATATGACAGAGAATTTGAAAGTAAACTATTATGTTTATAAAGAGTCTATTAATTTTTTCATGGTAACCAGACAGCTGAATTCATTAATTGATGAATGTGAAAAAATACAGGCAGGAATCATAGGCTTATTGATTGATATAAATCATGGTCGACTTAACACAAATATGCTAACACCAAGTCAACTTAAGTATCAAATCTCAAAAATCAAGGAAAATTTAGATGAAAATGTAGTATTACCAGGAAAAGATACGAATACCGAGATTAAAGAAATTTATAAATTATTATCAGCAACCGGTATATTTGCAGATAAAAAATTGATAATTGATGTAAAAATCCCTTTATTTAGTAGACATTCGTCAAAATTATACAAAGTTATCCCAATACCAATTGTTAATGAAGAAAAAATGATAATGATTCATTTAACCTCAGAGTATTTAGTATATAATTTTGAATCAGATGCATATCATTTAATGACAGAATCAACAATTAGGCAATGCAGAAATTGGCAACTTAATAAAAGAATATGCGAAGGAAATTGGCCATGGAATAATGCAAATGACAACATATGTGAGCTTCAACCTTTAAAACCGAATACACATGCAAACTGCGTATACAAAAATATAGTTGATTCTAAAACTTATTGGGTGAAATTAGAGAAAAAGGGGAGTTGGTTATTTAAAGTACCATATGATACAACGATTAAGGTTAAATGTGCAAAGGCACACATCGAACTAATTAAATTACCAATGCAAGGAATTTTAAATATTAAACCAGGATGCACTGCAAGAACAGATGACAAATTATTAGTAGCGCACAATACCTTTCACTCAGAAATTCAAACAGCAGCAGTTGCCATTCATATAGGAGAACTTAAAACAATTCCCAAAATAGTTTGGGACCCATTGAACAAGCTGCCAATAAACCACACCACAGAAATAGATCAAATTAATAAAGAATTACAAATTTTGAAAGAAAATCATGTACAATTAAAAGGATTAAATTTTCATAATGTATCTGCGCATACATCATTAATAATAATTTCAATTATGTTAATCATAGCAATAATATATAGCATAAAAAAATGTTTATTCAATCGCCGTCTACAGGCTATTACCTTTATGGGCCCCCGGCAAGATGTTCAAGCATGAACATAGTTTCATGACCACATATGTAAATGCTGTTTGTAGATCATTGTTTATGTAAGATTCTAGCAGCAGCATCCCTTAAAATGATCTAACTATTTATAACTTAAGACAATTGACAAAGGAATTGTATATCCAGCCTTATGCATTTATGTATGTTCTAAGATAAGGAGAAGTGTATCTCCAGCCATATGGCACTTATATGTATTTTAAGAATACCCCCAGCAAAGGAAAATAGTATGTAAACCTTAGTACATAAACCAAATTTTACTATAAATAAAGGGACTGGCCGCTGAGCCAGTCAGTTAGCATTTGTAACTCAATAAAACTCGTTGTTTCCTGTACATTGTTATATTGTTTTGTTTCAGTGTTTGTATACAATTTAATATTTTTTTAATGTTTATTTGTTATTTTATATTTATATTTTTTGTTTCTGTGTTTTTATATAATATAATTTTTTTCTTAATATTTTGTTTCTCAATCATTATTATTTTTCTAGAAATGTAATTTAGTTGCTATAGTTAAATATGCAAAATGGAGTTTAATCGAATTGAATTCACAATTAATTTCAGTATTTTTCTGTCTGTGGCTATTTTCCCAACCAGTTGCACTTGTTTGTGCTTTGACTCTGGCGTTGCCACTTGTTCAAATGCTCATCAAGTTTTCATTAGCCATTTTATAGCCGAAAAACTAGCGGCTGTAATGGGCGAAGTAATGGGGCAAGTAGCGGGTGCCAACTGAGCACAAAGAGATAAAAACTTGAACTACTTTGTCGCCACTTGGCTGCCACATTCTCTTCTCTTCTCCTCTCTTCTGCGCTCCTCTCTCCTCTTCATTCCATCCATTTGATTTTTCTAGTCGCTTTTTTATTCATTTTTTTTTCGCTTTGTAATGACCTCATTTGTATTAGCATTGGCTCACAATTGCCAGCACTTGTTCTGACTTTTTTTTTGTGTTTTTTGTGTTTCTTTTCTAGGTCGTCTCATACTCGCTGTGTGCAGACATTTTGTGTCAATTAGACATTAGACACATCGTAAATTGACCTTCAGCGTGCTCTGCACTAAGGTCAAACACTTTTCTTTTCCATGCCGCCTCTTCAGGCGCTCATTTTCTTGCTTTTTCCCGGCGCTCGGCTTTTCATGTAGCCGCCTTTAAGGCGCTTTGCCTTGGCCGCAATTGAACCAGACAGGCACCGAAAAAAACGCCATACGACTAGAAAATACTTTATAATATGAAAATTTTTCTTTCCGGAATATCCTAGAAATTGACTTACATCTTTTACTCATTAGTTTTCGTTGGCGAAAAATTAAAATATTTGATTTAAACTCTTAAACAATAAAATGGAAATCCTCAGCCCTGGGGTATGCAACAAAAAATTTTTGCTTAGCATTTTGGCTATAAAATCGAAACTCAAATTATTAATTTTTCGGAGGCTTTGAGGAAAAGAATTTGTCCAACTGAAATGCCTAACTTAAAAGTTTATATCTTCTTCTTCTTCTTCGTCTTTATTTAACCCATTTATTCTACTATATAGGTTTAAATATACAACTCGTACATTTGTGTAAATAATGTTGAAATATCTCTTTCATCACTATATTATGAATAGTAACAGTAAGCCATGGGCCATTAACATAAATTATTCAAACGCTTACCAAAAATAAATCGATGCTACACAATCGAATCGATTTGATGTTCTGTACAGATATTATACATACGTATGACGATTTTGACAAAGTGTTTCTCCCAAACGAATACTTTTCAGAGGTTTTCCCTATTTCTTTTATAAAATTGCTCTGCGTTTTTTTCGCTTTTTGTTTTTTACACGCTTCAAGTGTATTGCTAAACTGCAGCTATAAATTCGACAGGCGTACAATATTTATGCACTTACTTCTGCATATATGAAATTTGGATGCCTTCCCCTCGTAACTCCCTCCATGCCTGGTACGGCTGTCGGTTTTCAAAGGGTGCCCCACGGCATTTCAATGTCTGGCGCCTAAATGACAGCAATTACGAGGCAAAACCAAAAGCAATGCACCGTCAAACGGACAAAATGCCGCACTCTCTCTCAAAGAGAAAAAAAAGCAGTGGGATGGGGGGATGGAAAGAGAGAGAGAGAGCAGGAGAAAGAGTAAATTTTGGAGAGAGCAGAATTGAGTGCAGTCTAAGGGCATGCAAATTTTCAAATCAAATCATATGAAAAAAAAAAATATGCACATATTTTATAGACAGCAAACAAGTCGAGTAGAACATACCCTTAGGCATAAATCAAAACTATCGAAAAACTATCGATAAATGCCGCAAGCATGGGAAAGAGTAACAAAGCTCAGAAGAGAGAGAGCGAGATGTAGAGCAGAAAACTTTGGTTATGCATAACGTTTACAAAAGAGCCAGCTTCGGTTTCGAAATTCTATTAAAACATGCTGATATCGATAACAATTATTATGGAAACTATCGAAATAAAAGCATAGTTAATTATAATTTACCAACATATAAATAAATTGCTATTAGTTAATAGAAATAGGATTAATAATGTTATCGATACAGCCAGTTACTGATTATCGATGACATTTTTGGTATTCACGCGCTGTAGACTAAGATTGAAAACAGTAAAGCTGCATTTCGATAACTATTGTTTGCAATTATCGATAATACAATCCACTCTGAAGGTAAATTAAATATAATATTTGTCTTAAAGCAATGAAAATTACAATAGAACATTTTATATAAACAAGATGTATCAAGCAGGTACACTATTTTATAGGGTATTCAATGCTGAAAACAATAAAGTATCATTTCGATAACTATTATTTACCATTATCGATAATGCAGTCTAAATGTAAATTTAATATCGTTCGATCTTTCTGCTTACCTATCGATATGCCATATAGTATTTGTGTTGAAACAAGGTATATCAAGCAGATGCACTAATTTACAGGGTATACAAAGCTGTCAATGACAAATGTCGCTGGCGGCAGATGCCAAAGTCGTTGCGGATGTTGCAAGTATGTTGTGTGGGTGTGTGTGTGTGTGTGTGTGTGTGTTTGGCATATTTGTGAATTCAAAAGGCATACGACAGACAGAGAGGCAGTTAGGCAGACTTAGAGAGAGGAAGAGAGAATTGAAGAGAGAGAGAGGGAGGAAGGGGGAGGGACAGACAGACAGACAAATGGCCATAAAGCGCGACCACTTGAAGCCGGTCGTGGGTACTGCTCCAGTTTTTCCTGTCGCACAAAAGTATGCAACATGTATGCGAAAAAAAGGAAAAAATGTGCGGCAAAAAGTGAAATGCCTAACGAGTGCAAATAAAACTTGAAATTTGAGGAGATTGCGTTGCAGACACAAACATGGACACATACAGAGAAAAAAAATATATCAAAAATTCTGTTCTTAAAACCAGATTTTTTCGAATTTAATATTTTACAAAGAAGCCGTAAACTGAAAATTACAGAAAACTGAAAATAATAATAAAATTAAATAATTAAATAAAAATCATAGTAAAACTGAAAAATAAATACAAATAACTAAATATAAATCAGCCATTGAAACAAATAAACGTAAGTAAATAATTATAAATCAATAATAATAAATAAGAGCAAATAAATAACATTACGAAAATAAATATCAATATATTTAAATATGTACAATACGCAAATAAAAATTTAAATAAAATAAAAAATATAGAAATAAAAATTATCAATATATATAAAAATTTAAATATAAGAATTAACCAATATAAAATATAATGAATAAACAAACATAAATAAATAATTACATATGAAATCAAAGATTTATATAAATAAAATAAATGTAGGTAAATAATTAGAAATGAATAATAATAAATAAATCTACATAAAAGTAAATAAATAAAATAAAATATAAAAAATAAATAAATAAATATTTAAATATAAAGAATAAATAAATATAAAATATAAAGCACAAACAAACATAAATAAATAATTGAATATGAAAAAAATTAAAACAATATTCCGTTCGAGCCGAGAATTTTAATAAATCATAAAAATTTTAGAAAAACTTTTTTCTCTCAGTTGAAGATTTTATTTCCTGAAATTTGCAAAGTTTGTGTTCTTTATTTGAATGCAGAATTTTGGAATGCAACTGCAATTTCCCAAATTAAATTTAGATGCTAATTTATTTCTCGCTGTGCACACACACACACACACATGTGCATGTGTGCACGTGTGAAAAGTCAATAGCCCCCGCTGCCCTGCCCCAAACATGTCTGAGCATGTCTCAAAACAACAAAAAATGCGCCATCAAATATGCGAAACATGTATTTGTAGCATACTTGGCGGCGCCAACTAATGTTTATTGCGCATCTACACCCTATGTGTATAATATACACCCTAAGCAGAGGGAGGAAATTCCCCCCCCCCCCTTACCCCCTTTCACCATTGCCACGCCTCTGTGCTATGTGCAATCATCTTGTGCTTTGTGAAATGCGAAATTTTGAAATTTTTGAGCAAATAGTTTAAGCTCTAGCCAGAGCTGCCACTTGATCGACACTTGTGCGACAATCTGGCAACGCCGGCGGCCATTTTGACACTTGAGCACGTCGTCGCTTTGAAACTGTGGGCGTCTAAGGGCGAAGCGCCTCTCACATACAGCATTTATCGTAGGTTCTAATAGTTGTTAAAACTAGTCGCCCCACTAGCTCAATATATTGCTGCAAAATATTTGTTTTAGCACACACACACACACACACACACACACACACAGACTACTTTTATAGCCTGAACCGTTTCTGTGTCATAATTCAAAACTAACTTTGAGTGGGCAAAGGGAGAGCAGAGTTGGCAAAACTATCGCACACTGGCAGAGGGATTACATAAATCAACGGCAAATTTTTTGATGGCACACTGAGCGCTAAAAAAAAAACACCCAAAAAAAAAAACACCAAAGAAAAAAAGTGAAACTAAAAAAAAACATATATAAAAAATAACTTTGCTTTGCTGCAAAACAAATATTAATTTTCCAAACTTGCGCCAAAGCTATAAAATTGAGCCATGAGACGACGCCAGTCGAATGTGCGCGACAAGCTGCCAAAGTTGAAGCTGTTTGCAGTTTTGCTTTGGATGGAAGTTTAGAGATAAACGAGTTGCGAAATTCGCATGAGATTAAGATAAATAGGAAGGGATTAGATTCGATTAAATTGTATGTATATAAAAAGAAGATAGGTCAAAATTAGCTAGATAAATGAAAGGTGAGATAAAATGTAGATAAAAATAAAATATGGGAAAATTTAAAACAAATAGAAAAGGCAGCAGAGATGGAATAAAGACTAAATTATAAAATAGATATAAATAATTTGAATGTATGTATAGATAAACAGAAGAAAGATCAAAAAGAGATAGATAAATAAGAAATGGGATAATAAGACTAGAATTACGGAGTGGTGAATTAAAAAGGAGATAAGACTAATATATATAGGAAAATTTTAAACAAATAGAGAAAGCAACAGATATAGATTAAAGAATAAAAAATAGATTAAAATAAATATTGATGTATGCATAAAAAGAAAATGAATCAAAAAGAGTTAAATAAATAAGAGGTGGGCTAATTAGGCTAGAATCATAGAGAGGTGGATTGAAAAGGAAATAAGAATAATATAAAGGAAAATTTAATAGAACTAGAGAAAGAAACATGGATAGATTGATAAATATTAAAATTGATTAAATAAGTTTGTATATAAATATAAACAAAAAATAGATTAAAATGAGGTAGATAAATAAGATAAGTGGGGATAATTAGACAAAAATCTCAGAGAGATGGATTTAAAAGGACATAAAAATAATATATAGGAATATTAAAAACAAACAGAGAAAGAAAAAAGTTGGGTTGAGGAATGAATAAACTAATTAAAATAAGTATAAATTTACACAAAACAAAAGAAAGATCAAAAACTATATAGATAGATTGAAAATTTAGATAAATTCATATATAGATTTAACAACAAAGAGCATTAAAGTATCGATATAGTTAAATAATATCCAATAAAAGTATGAAAAACATATAGCTGAAAAGTAAGGGGAATTGTAATAATTGTGGCCACAGCAACAGCTGCAGTGTTGTAAATCGCATTAAAGCCAAGATAAATGTTAATTTGCCCATTGGCTCTTATTATTATTATTATTATTTTCATTTGTAATTTTAATGTGCAATTGTTAATTGTTTTTTCAACAGTGAAGAAACGCCAAGCTGCACATATCGCTATCCCTCCCTCTCCCTCCCTCTCTCGCTCTCTCTTTCTCTCTGTCTCTTTCTTTCTCTTGTTGCTGCAGTTGGCAGCGTTGCCATATCGCCAGCTTGTCTGCCGCGCAGTGCAATAATTCTTAAACGCCTTGTTTATTTATGTGGCGCCGGGGAAAAAAAAAAACAACAACACCCACTGCACAAAAGATAATTTCTCTGCCTGTGTGTGTGCGTGTGTGTGTGTGTGTGTGTGTGCGCCTTTATTTATGCAGCATGCATTTAAAATAAAATAAATATAAATTAAGCATACGCCCGGTGCAACAGTCCGTCGCTCTCTGGAGCGTTTTGGAGCTCTCTTCACTTCACGCTCTCAACAGTTTAATGCGGCGTATTAGCTAAGTGACCCAGCAGAGCACACACATACACACATACACACAACACACACACACACACACACACAAATCACACACTCTTGCACACACTTCAGCTGAAGAATTTTGACTGAACTTGGCTTTAATACTTGCACTTGAGCTAGGGCCACAGGCAAAACTTTAGGCTTCAACAAATTTGACTTTTTTGTATTTAATTTAATTTTATTTCATTTGAAAACAAAAAAAATATTAAACTTAATTACTTTTATTAAATTGCATTTAGTTTTATATTAAATTATGCTTCTTTCGATATATTTGAAATCAATTTTAATTGCATGCCAAATATATTTAAATAATTACACATTAAAAATGCATTAAAACAAAAACGCAGCTTAAAATAAAATAAAGTAAAATAACACTGCCAAAAGTAGTACGAGCTTAAAAAAATCTTCAACTAAATGAAAACAATTTTTTTATAGTGTATCAAGTGCACCGTTGGGCTGTCATTAAAATTCTTCACTTGATTTCTTATATTCATGATGCTGCCGCTGCTTGTTGTTATTGCCTGCTGTTGGCGCCATTTTGTTGCATGCATTAATTGCGTGCAACAACAACAACAACAACAAATGCACAAAACTGAGAGGAACTAAAAAAAAAAACAACAACAACAACAAAAAAGTGCTGCCCATGCAGCGTTGCATATAAATTTCTCATATTTAATTTTGCGAGCCACTTGACGCTGCTTTTTGGCATTGCTCTCAGTTTTCAGTTTTTAATGCCATAGACCACGATTTATTCATTTTGCTGCTCAGCTGCAAGCAAAATATAAAAATAAAAGTAAAAATAAACAAAGCCAGTAAAAATAGTAAAGCGGGCAAAGAGCGAAAGAAGATAAACTTTTACTGATGCAGCGCTAAATACGCTATAAATTGTACGTTTTTTATTGGCAAAGAAGTAAAAAAAAAACAAATATATTCATATTAAAAGAAACAAAAAATTTATGAAAATAAAAAATAAACATATTTGAAATATAATAAATACAAAATATTAAAATAAATGCTGGCAAAATAGCGCTTTTGCTTTAATAAATATTAAAAAAAAAAAAACAAAATTATAATAAAATATTAATTAATAAAATATTAATTTTATTTTAATTTTCAATTTTGACAGGTTTTTTTTTTAATATTTTGTATTATATTAATTTTAATTTTGAAAGGCTACGAATCTTTTGGGTGTATTTATTTATGCTTTGTATTGATTTATTTAATTTATTTGACATATAATTTCATTTTTAATTTTCATTGATATATAAATTATTTTATATATATTTTTATTTATAATTGTCATTAAATATATATTAAATACAAATTATATAAATCAATACAAAACATAAATAAATATTTCATTTATCTCATTTTAAATTCTATTATTTTTTAGAGCATTTATTTATTTATAATTTATTTATTTTATAATCTAATATTTATTTTATTGATTGATTGATTGATTTTATTTAATAGTATTTTATAGCGTATTATAGACACTATTAAATTTTATTGTTACATTTCAGGATGTTTATATCATTTTTAATTTAAGTATTTGTTTTTTAGCATTTATTTATTATATTATTATTTTATGACATTTATAATACGTTATAGTTCTAGATAAAGTATTCCCATAAAATAGTCTCAGCATATTTATGCTCTTTCATATTTTACTCTCTTTGGTGCAGTCTTGTGTAGTCTCATTACACCTACTGCAGTTGGTAATTATAAATACCCTGTAGGCCAGTGTAGCAGAAATTAATGCAAAGTAGCATGAAGAAAATGCGTAACAAAGTGGCATGTGCATGGAGAGGGGGTAAGGAGGGGATTTATGCATGCTGCAAGGTATATGGTGTGTGAGTGTCTGGTGAGTGTTGTGAGTGTTGTGGGTGCACTCGTTTGCATTAAATGAATAATGCACTCGAGTGTGCATACTGTGTGCATGGTACGCTGTTTTTTTTTTTTTTGTTTTTGCTCCGTTTTTTGTTGCTTTTTCCTCTGCCTTTGCCTTGAAGGCAATGCATAAAGTTGCAAGATAAATGCGTGGCAAAGTCAGAGGCAGCCACATGACCTGCTGCCACATTATCTGTTTAGCCAGCAGCTGGCCTTGCGCCCCCTCTCACTCCCACACGCTCTCCAACTCCATCTCTGTGTCTTTCTTTTCATACCCTGTACTTTGGAAATGCACAAAAGGGTATACTCTGTTTGTGCAGCAGCCTCAATTTTAGTCCATACATAGCTTATGGCATTCTCCAACGATGCTGTGAATTACATAATGATGCGATAAGAAACAGCAAAGATATGAGGCAGACAATTCGCTTGAATGAGCAGAGGGAGGCATAGCTTGTGCATACATGCATAGCTTGCCTCTGTGTGAGAGGTGGTGATTATCGAGACACAAAAGTACAGGCTCTGCTGCTGTCGGTTACGTCCTGCGTTATCCATCGATCTGATAAGAAACAGTGAAGATATGCAACAGACAATTCGTTAGAATGGGATAGAGTTTAGAGGAGGCATGGCTTGTGCATGCATGCATAGCTTGCCTCTGTGTGAGAGGCGGTGATTATCGAGACACAAAGCACAGGAGGCTCTGCTGCTGTCGGTTGCGTCCGACTGCAGCCTTACCCTTTCTCTTTGGCTTTGGCACTGACCATTGTACATAAATTTTGCTCTTAAGTGCCGCACATTAACCGCAGGCTTTACAGAACTTTGGCCCCATTTGAACCCTCTGCTGTAAGCTATGCGGAGGAAGGGGGCGGATGGAATTGGGCAGGGGGCGTGGTGTGACAACTTCTTGGCTTGGGCCTGGGCTTGGGCTTAATGAGATGATTTTGGCCCGGCTGAAACTAAGCAGCTGTACTTGAAGTGCTAGCACCTTCGACTACCAATAAAGTGAAAAACAAACAGCCCAAACACATTTAATTCTAATGGAAATGGAAATGACAACAACAACAACAATGACAACAACAATGACAATGATAATGACAATGACAATAACAAACAATAACAAATTTGCCACAACAACAAGCTCAAGTTCTTTGCCATCTCGTCTCTTTGGTGGCAATTTTTCCCATTGTTCTTAAGCTGACCTCGACCCTCGGAAGGGTTCCAAGTGCGGCATTTAATTGTGACCGCAATTAGCTAAAGTTTTAAGCACAATGGTCAACATTTTTCTAGCACTCACTGTATGCGCAGCTGCCACAACTTGTGGCACAGAGAACAAAGAAAACTCACGCCCATTTGAGCGCATTTTTAAAGCAAAGAAAATAATAAAAATTAATTTCAATTTATTATGCATTTTAATAAATTATTTGAGCTTAATATTTAATAAATAAATAAATTAAATTAACCTTTCAATTAAATTTAAACTAGAAACATATTTAATTTAATATAGCAAATATTTTTAATAATTATTTGCATTATAGATTTGGCATAAACAATTTAATTCTTTTCAATGATTTAAGTAATGGGTTTTTATCATGTTTCTATAAAAAAAATTAGTTTTTTCTATTATATTAATATATGGAAATTGTTTGTCATTGATATTTGTATTATAAATAATTTTATTTAAATGTAATAACTAATTTGAGATGCATTAAATAATAAATGATATTAGAAATTATTTTGAGATGCATTAGATAAATAAATGATAAAAAGATAGGAAAAAATTGATTGAATGATGAAAGAAAGAAAAAATATTAAAAAAAAAAAACAAATTTAGCTATATACAATATTATTCAATAATTTATGTTTTACAGTAGTTTATATAAATTATTTATAGTTGATATTATGCTAATTAATTATTAGTAATTCCTTTCGATTGCAACTTAATTTGACTGAAATCCAATTCAGCTTATCATAAACCGCAAAAACAGTTTGTAACTTTAAACAAAATACATTATAATCGACTATTCATTATTAAATTTGTTAAAGTTTGGCTATTAATATAACATTGCAAAATTACTGCACATATTTGGCCCAATGCCGATGCTGTTTTTGTGCTCTTGATTGCTTTTCATAAAGTTTTTCAAATGATTTTCGCGCTAGAAAATGTGCTCGCTTTAATTAATATTCACACACACTCAGATATACACTGAAGAGCAAAACTGTAACACCGTTGTGATACTCTAACTTCAACTGTCTGTATCTTCTCTTCTGTTGAATGGATTTCAAAGATCTTAGTGTTGTTTTGTTTGTCAGTTAGTCTACCATATATTCTAAAAATTTGATGCCATTTGACAAGCTCGAAGAAGTATGCCAAAGCAAAATGTAAAAAATGTCAAGTGTTACAGTTTTGCACCCTTGCTATATTTAAAAAAAAATTTTTTTTATTTTAATTTTCTGTAATGTATCTACAGTTTCTTTTAATTTTTTAGTAAATCTAAGCAATTTTACATAATGTGGGCGTACAATTGTCCTGATTTAGTGTACCATTCGTCCTTTGTCCTTTCCACAACCCCATAATACCACTACGCAGGACCCCAAAATTCCCTAGCTGCTATTTTACTTGGACTCAAAATTTTTTAATTGCATTCCCATCGGGAGACAGTGTCTTTCACACAATAAATAGAAATTTGGGTTTTGACTTTATATTTTGGCCAGAAAGGACGTGCTTTGGGTCAGTTGCTCTCTAAAAAAGGGCATTTTTGAGCAAAAAGACCCATTTTTCCGATAAAATTCTGGAAGAATCCATTTTAAAAAATTGTAAATATTGCTTCTTTTACTTTATACTATCAATTAAAACCAAAAGACCAACTGTATTTTTTGTTATTTTAAGTCTCAAAAAAACATTTATCTGACACCCTGACTGCTGTTTTGCTGTAACCATGTAAATTGCATGTAAATTGTATGGCACATGTAAAGCGCAGCAAATCAGCAGGCAGCGTGTCAGGTCAATGTTGATTTTTGGCTGAAATTAACCAAAATACAGTTGGTCTTTTGGTTTTAATTGATAGTATAAAGTAAAAGAAGCAATATTTACAATTTTTTAAAATGGATTCTTCCAGAATTTTATCGGAAAAATGGGTCTTTTTGCTCAAAAATGCCCTTTTTTAGAGAGCAACTGACCCAAAGCACGTCCTTTCTGGCCAAAATATAAAGTCAAAACCCAAATTTCTATTTATTGTGTGAAAGACACTGTCTCCCGATGGGAATGCAATTAAAAAATTTTGAGTCCAAGTAAAATAGCAGCTAGGGAATTTTGGGGTCCTACGTAATGGTATTATGGGGTTGTGGAAAGGACAAAGGACGAATGGTACACTAAATCAGGACAATTGTACGCCCACATTATGTAAAATTGCTTAGATTTTTACTAAAAAATTAAAAGAAACTGTAGATACATTACAGAAAATTAAAATAAAAAAAATTTTTTTTTAAATATAGCAAGGGTGCAAAACTGTAACACTTGACATTTTTTACATTTTGCTTTGGCATACTTCTTCGAGCTTGTCAAATGGCATCAAATTTTTAGAATATATGGTAGACTAACTGACAAACAAAACAACACTAAGATCTTTGAAATCCATTCAACAGAAGAGAAGATACAGACAGTTGAAGTTAGAGTATCACAACGGTGTTACAGTTTTGCTCTTCAGTGTATATATAAGGTGCTTCCCAAAATGATAAGACACATTTTTTCTTAACATTATTTTTCGCGTAATTCAATTGTATTTTAAAATTTAAAAAAACTTATAATGCAGAATGAAAGAATAAATCAAGGGCTATAAAAAAGTAGTATTTCGTGGAACTTATAGCATTTCCTGGAAAAGTAATTTGGGTTTAGCATGAGTAACTTACAAATTCGCATGCTTGCAGCCTTCCCAGAATGATAAGACACTGTTAAAAAAATTGAAATTGGCGCCTGATATTAATTTTTTTGGTGGTTATTATTAATTATAATTAAAATTTAATTAACCCTAAGTAGTTTGGGTCACTTTACAGTGCAGCGGGAGAAAAAAAAAAGATTTATTATTGCTTTTTCGTCGTCGGCCATGAATATTAGCCAAATTTGTGTAGAAATTGGACGCAGTCGGACGGTTATTGTTTTTTTTTTGTTTTAATTCTCAAGAATATGGCATAAAATGTATTTCTAGACGTAAACCGAGACC
Source organism: Hypselothyrea guttata (assembly GCA_035045125.1). Lineage (NCBI taxonomy): Eukaryota > Metazoa > Arthropoda > Insecta > Diptera > Drosophilidae > Hypselothyrea > Hypselothyrea guttata. The sequence goes on from JAWNNJ010002320.1 coordinate 63,197, forward strand.
GAGTGAACGTTGGAAAAGTCACATTTTTTAAAAAACGAGCAAATCGACCGCGTTCTGTTCCCAATTTGATGCAGTTAATGGTCAAAAAGTGTCCCCCATGACAGACTTCCGTATACTAAATATATCGGAACATATTGTCAGATGAATTCTTAAAAAAATAACACATTTGACACTCTATCACAAAGCATCAAGTATCGATTTAGCACCTAAAAACCTGGCAAAAGACTGGGATATGGTAACCAATAATTTACATGTGTGAATTTTATATGTATAAATTGTATTTTTTTTTTTATCAGATAATTTTTTTTACCCTGTACCCATTGAAAAAAAGTTAAATCTTGATAATTCAGATGTTTTTCGTCATTATTGACGGAATTTAAGAAAGGATCCCCTTTTTTTCTCTAGAAGAAATTTCGGCTGCGGTACACTAATGGTGTGGGGGGCATTCAACAAGTTTAGAACGTTGATCTAGCTCCTGAATAAATAGTTCAGATTAAATTCAGGTGTTAGAGAGTATTCTATTACCATATTTAAGTGAAAATCGGAAAATTTCGTATGAATTCATGCAAAATAATGAGGAAATTTAAGCCATACGGCTTAAAAGGGGCCTTTTTAGCGGATTTCTCCGTTCAATTAATGAATTGCCAGCATGATCCCCGGATCTAAATCCATTTAAAAATATTGTGGGAATACTAACTAGACGTGTTTGTAAAGAAAACACAAAGTTTGACAGGATCCATGACAATAAAATCGCAATTTTGCAGGAATGGAGTCAGCTTGAAGCAGAGTTGTTGATGACGTTAGTAAATTCCAAGAAAAAAATGATTTTTTATATGTTGGAAAATATATGGGATCCACCATAAATGAATTAATTGATAAACTTATGTAAAATTAAAAATCTATTTTTATATATTTTTGCGTTTAAAGCGCTAAATTTAAAAAGTGTCTTATAATTTTGATACAGTTGCAAAACGCCCTTTTCAGTATTTTGTTAAATAAAATAAAATCAATCATTTAATTTATAAATAAAACTTATTAAAACAATTAGTTACTTCCAAACTAACAATGTAAATAAAGTTTTACGGTCAGATCTACTATAACTTCAAAAATATTTAACAAAAACAAAGTGTCCTATCATTTTGGGAAGCACCTTACTATATGTACATATATATACAGTGAGTGCAATTTATAATGTGCCATTGTCTGCAAAATACCGCTAGCCACGCCCACACAGCATTCGCCTCCCCGTTTGGCTTCATGCCCAAGTGGCAATTAAAATTAATTTAAATTTAAATTACTTACATACACACAGACAGACAGACAGACAGACAGACAGACATTCACACTGGCTTATCATATTGAAAAAATATATTTTACAATTAAAACCAGTGCAAAGAAGAAGTGAAAGCTTAGAGTATAAGAATAGAGAAAATAAAGGAGAGAAAGAAAATAGAGAAATATGTATATGGAAAAGATGTAAATGGATAGAAAAAAATGATGGATCGAATCTATAGAATGGAATGAATAAAAAGAATAGAAAGAAATGATAGAAAACAAAGCAGAGATAGAATTTTTATGTACAGAGCAAATTGAAATACAAATTAAAATTAAGTCAACTTTAATCTACTGCATTTAAATTTAAAAAAAAATAATAAAAAAAAGACAAAACAAATTAAGACAACTTTAACTTGAAAGAAATCCAAACAGAAAATATTACAGAGGTTGGAGATTCCAGAAACTGTAATACTAATTAAAAACTAAGAAAAAAAAAACATTTTAACAATCTTATAATATATTTTAATTAATTTATATACATTTTGTTGGGCCATTTGCAGAGTTAATCAGCGCACAGCAACAGCCAAGACTGGAGATATTCCCCATACAATCGGAGCAGCGTAAGCCCGTGGGAAAACCCTTGATACTGACCTGTCGTCCCAATGTTCCCGACCAGCAATTGGTCACCGATCTGCAGTGGAAGGACAATATGAACAATACCATATTGCCGAAACCGTAAGTCTTCACCAACGGCTGGCAGCCACTGTAGCCAGCTTAGATTATACGCCCAGCACATGTCTGTCTGTCTCTCTCCCACAATCTCTGTCTCTCTCTCACTCTGTCTCTGTCTTGGTGTGTGTGAGTGTAAATCTCTATTTTGTACTCTTTATAAATTTTTTTAATTTTAATATTTCTTCATACACACACACCCAACACAACTGTACAAAAAAAAAACACAACAAACTATTGTTATATATGTTTTCTGTAGGCACAATTATGATCCGCTCTATGATTCCAAGGGGAATAAGAAGAATATGTAAGTGCCGACAACAACAACGACAACTACCAAAAAAAAATTAAAATAAAAATAAAAAATATATGAGAAAATGCTCCTTAACCGGCTGGAAATATTTGCACTCGTATTTCCTATATGCGTATTTTGTGTTTCCCCATCCGTTGTTCTGTTTGCCGGCATGATATCAATATTTATACTTGAGTTTACATGTTGTTCTCCTCACTCACACACACGCATATATCCCATCTTTAGAAAAAAACATATACCCATTAGAAATCCATTTCATAAACTTGAACTTATCGTAAACGTATCGAATGTTGTTTAATCCTAGACTTCTCTCTTCGTCTACTAATACAATAAGCAAAAAGCCAAACTCCGACTTGTCCGAGCGCTCCATTTGCATTCCCATCCAAAACATTTAATCTCTCATATAGTATTATATGTGATTAATCCGTTTGTTTAGCTTAAGCCTAGTTTCGTTTACTAACTGCAAATTGCGAGCGTTTTGCAACACTTAAGCTTCAATCGCAGCCAACTTAATGCGCTTAGTGCAGCGACAGGCGCAGCCAACTTAATGCACTTGACAGTGTTGCCACATGGGTACACCAATCAGAAAAATACCAATTAAAATTGGTCTAAAATTTACAAAAAATTTGTGTATGTAAGAATTATTTTTTAGAGCAAAGTTTAATTCTACTTAAGAGAAAACATTGCTTCAGGATTTTACAAAAATCACCCATTGTGACCTTATCTAACATTTCCTATCGTTAAGATTACTTTGTTTATTTAAAGTAAAATTTTTTGCAAATTTAAGACATTTATTTTTATTATTTAAATTTACAATTGTAAAGCGACGTTTTCATAAATGATGGTGGGAATTCGGGCTTGACGTCTAGCAATTGGTGATTTTTAATGAAAATAAAAATCAAACTAATTATTTTATATTTTTCAGAAAAGTCTTCCATTTCATAAAAAATTAAAAAAAAATTAATTATGCAAACTATTTTTCATTTCTTAGATAACAATTTTATACTTGTCTTAAAAGTTGAATTTTTTTAAATGATAAAAATCCATTTAAAAAATATTATATTTTATGAAATTTGTTTTTTTTTACTTTGCTACATTTAGGTATAAACTGTTTCTCAGAAATTATCCAGAAATTTAAAATTGCTTCTATAGCAAAAGCATTAAGAAGTTTTTCTATAGAATATTTTTTTAAATATGGTATAGGCAGATTTCGTCTGTCTTGTTATACTATAAATTTTATTTCTCTAAAAACCCTTTTCAAATGCTTAGAACAATTGTGTGCTTTTTAATTGTTTGAAATCAAACCGAAGCTAAAAATTAAATCTGATTTTTTGTTTTCATATTAAGGTGATTTAAAGCTGATTTTGGTTTGAGGCTGTGTGGCAGGTGCAAAGTAAATGAATTCAATCAGTAAACTGCAATCTTGGCCGTAATTCCCATAACAAAAAGTAAGCAAAAATTTTGCAATCAACATGAAAATCAACAGCAGAATGAAAAACGCTCGAAAAATCCACAGATTTCCCAATTGCTTTAATCAGAAATTAGATTTTTCTCTGTGGTCTCTGTGTTATGAGTTGTTGAGCTCTGCGAACTGCAATCGTGTTAATTAAGTTGCCAAAGGCAAATGGCCAGAGTAGGAGAAATCTACTTACTTTTACCTCCCCATCCTGCCCCCCGCCTTCTGTCAAGTAGCTCATCTTACAGAGAGTTTTGCTCTTTGCTCTCTTTTGCTCTCTGGCCATTTCTCTTAGAGCCAATTAACCTGATTCGCTGCACTTTTGTGGCATGCTTCGAGAACGTTTCAAAAGGGCCAAAAGTTTCCAAAATCTCATTTGAAAATTTCTTTTTTAATACATATTTGAATTAGGGAGCGATAAGCAAATCTTAAGCTCGATTGAAGTAGTAAAAATTATATAGAAGTAATAAAAACGAAATTAATTTGAATTTTTTTTACAAATTAACTTTGGTTTTTTTTGACAATCAAAACGTCAAAAGAGATTTAAAAGTAGAATAAAATTAATACTAAATAATATACTATTTAAGAGACAAAAATTAAAAAATTTAATATGAACAGAAATAGAATATATGTAATTTAAAAATTGTTTTTCAAGCTATAGCATCTAAGTTTAATCTATATATTATGCGACTAATGCGCTAAATTTCGAATCTTTTGTACTTGTGGCATAGGGAATTTCTCCAGTATTAAATAAAAAAAATTATTATTAAATGTTGCTTACAAATTTTTAAATAATAATATTCAAAATTCATTAAATTCGTAGTAAGATAAATCATGCATTTGACAACAGTAACAGTCAACCATAATAAATAAAATAAATAATTTTATATTTAAAAAAACTATTTATTTGAGATAAACCAAAATTTTCGTTGACTTGTCAACAATTTGATGTATCAAAAAGAATTTTTTTGGCACTTAAAACATTTTTATTTCGTTTTTTTATGTACTTTAATATAATTGCATATGATTAAATTTAATTGAATTACATTTTTCAAAACAATTCAAACTTATTATAAGCATTTCAGCAAATGCTGAACAATTTTTGCCTTTTTCTTAAAATTTAATTTCATATTTAGACCTTGCACTTTAAAAAAGTACTAAAGGGTCGATTAATTTAGTGCAAAGAGGAAATTTGTGTAACATACAGAAGGAGGCGTGGCAGACCCCACAAAGTATATATATCTAATTTTTCCCCAGATTTTATAGCTTATTTTCTTAATATTTTTAAATTTAATTTTATTTACTTTAGTTTTATCATTCTTATTTTTTGCAATTTAGTTTTGCTTGGCCGACTGGTCTTGGTCGACACTTGAACAAATAAATAAATAAATTAGCAATTTTTTTTTAAATTTCTTTAGCAGTTTTTAGGTTTTTCGCTCCGCTCCACCATAAAATAAATAAAAATCAATTCAAGAGCTGTGGGTGAATGAACATAAATGAAGCATCGTCTGCTTCATTTGGAGTGCGAATAGTTGATCGACTCGTCAGAAATGAAAATCGCAAATATTTATTTGCTAGTTTGCAGCAACAGCCTCAGCACTTTTTGGCCAATTTCATGCCAAATGAACGGGATTGTGTTGGCCTGGCTCAGTGCGAACTGTTGGTAACTTTTCAATTTGATCGCACGCACCGAAATGCAGCCCAAAAAGCAAACAGCAAACAACAACAAAAAAATCTGTGCGCGTTGCAATATTTAATTTGGCATACCCAAAAATCTCAAATGAAGTCTGGCAACTCTGGTCAGTAAGCGTTACACACACACACACACTCACTCACAGGCGCGAAATGTAATTAAGCCGCCAAAATCCGGACAACCCGCAAAGTCCATTGCCCAAAATCTCTGCTCTCCATTCGGCCGTATTTCAGCGCCCAAAATTGTCGGTATTTTTGGCGCCCTCTTTATATGTAGTAGTATTTTGTTGTTGCCGCTGCAGTTAATTAAAGCGATTAAGCTTGGCAATAGTTCTGCGGCTGGACAGCCACGCCTTCATTATGCCCTTGGCTGCCAACTGAAACGCAATTGATACCCTGTAATTGACTAAATTACAAATCATCGTTTCAAGTTTAGTTTTCAGTTGATAATTTTGTTAATTTTTTTTTTTTTTATTAAATAATTCATCCGCGTTTTCCCATTATTCAATGGATGCAGGGTATAAAAATAAAAAAATACACATCTTATTTATTTAGTTATATATTTAGTACTGAAGATATTCCTAAAGCTACCGATAATTTAGAGCATTATGATGTGACATATAAACGTAAAATTTAAATTAACCTAGATTATAAAGTTTGAAAAACAATTTTAAATTCGGAGGTTTTTTTCTACCCTTAAACTTTGTATTACACATTTATTAAGTAAATATTCAATACATTTTTGTCAAATTTTTGTAAAGGTACAAAAAATATGAAAAATAATTTTTTTATTTTTTAATGTTAAAAAAATTGTTTGTTGCCTTTAAAATTCACACATGTTTATCCAAATTTGTTTTTTAATGGATCATATTGTCAGACAAATAGTTTAGGATGTAAATCTGCGGAATATATGTATGTGTCTACACACATATATATTTTTATTTATTTATATATTTATTTATTGTCAAATACTGTCAGTAAGAAAATTAAAAATATAATTAAAAAAAATAATTTAAGTAATTAAAATAAATTAAATTAAAAGTAAATGATAATGTAGAATGTAAAAGATATTTTGGGGATCAAATGAAATGAAAAATTTAATGCAATTAAAAATTAAATGCAATTAAAAAGACAAATGAAAAAGGTCCAGGATTTGCTGCTTGGATTATGGAAAACCTAGAAAAACCCAATTACATCCAATTATTGGTTAGGTTAGATTATTTGTTTCAATTGTGAAAAATTTGAAGCATAAGTTTTTAATTTTGAATATTATCTATATATTTCTCAATATATATCTCTTAGAATTTTCTTGTAAACACTTGAAATCCCGCTGGCTTAAAGCAGTTGTTTTTTTTTTTGGCATTTGCTCTGTAATTTGGCTGAAGTCGCGTCAATTGTTAATTATCGCAGAGCTTGTTTCTCTCATTAGACATTTGATTGCTGCTTAATTGTGCTAATTACGCTAACAAAGGGAGGGAAAATCGCAGCTTATCAATCTTTATTGTTGTGCTCTGTGCCTTGGCCCTTATCTGGGGCCAAAATAAATGCGATTTCTGGAGCACTTGAGATTGAACTTTAAGCAATTTCAAATGCACTGCAATAATTTTTGGCAGTGGAAACAAAAGCAACTTCTGGCATGAGAATATTTTTATTCTCAGCCCCAAAGTATGCAATAAAAATGTATACCACATTCGCAGTCCCAAGGCGACAAACTGGCGGCGTTCTAAACAATACCCCGACTACTTCAGCACCCCCCAACACCCTCCAGCACCCTGCAGCACCCTCCGGCTGTTAGGCAATCAAAAATTTGATTTTTTAACGTATGCGTAACGGTTTTTTTTTTGGTTTTTTTTTTTGTTTTTTTTTTTGGCATTTTTGTCGCTTTTGTTTGTTTGGCTTTCGTTTGCAACTCAATCGCAATCTGTCGTGTTGCAAGTTTTTCGTGCAGTGTATGGGCAACGTTTGGCGCAATATTAAAAATCCAATGCAAATATGCTGCAAAATTTGTTCGCTGAGACGCTGCATTGCGCTGCGGTTGCCGGCATTTTTTTTTCCTTCAGTTTTCTCTCCATAGTTTTTCTCGGCATTTTTCTCATATTTTTTCAACGACTTTTTTCTTGTATTTTCTTTTGCTATTTTTCCTATTTTTGTTCTATTTTTTGGTTGGAGTGTAGCAGGCGCGTTTTCTTTCCTCTGTTCGCATTGTCGTCAGCGGCTTTTGTTAGCATAATTTTGGGCGCAGCCATGAGGTCGTGTGTGTGTGTGTGTGTGTGTCTATGTGTGTGTGTTGACTCTTTGTGTGTGCCAAACAAACAAATATCAAGCGCAAGCTTTTTTTTTGCATTTTTGGCAACAATTGCGAATTCGCAAATCGAACGCAGGTTGTGCACACACACACACACACACATATATACACACACACACACGCAATTCACAGACAATACTATATAGTACAAAACCAATTACAGTCGTAAAAACAATAGCTGTTCGCGAATATATTGAATACACTCGCCAAAATACACATATGATTCAATTTGCTTTTGCTTTGCGTTTTTCCTTATTCCTTGCCAGGGTTTCTTTGCTTTCTAAGAGCTTTTCATTTAGCTAATAAGCAAAGCCTTAATAGCTCAGCACTCGTTGCCTGTTACTCGCTGCTTTCACTCGTTGGTTAGTTGAGTATATTATTCAAGCTACTCGTTGTTACTTACATGAATTAGTGCTACTCTCTACTTATTGCGCGCTGCTTACACTCGTTGCACTCGTTACTCGCTAATTGTTTGTCTTATTCACGCTGCTTACAGTTGTGACACTCGTTACTCGCTGATTAATTGTCCTTCTCACGCTTCTTAACTAACGTGTCTTGTCGTTTTGTTATTGATAAGCCGTAACTTGTCCCTTGCTGCTTATAAATATTCACTTGCTAATCGCTGGCTTGGCATTCGTTGCTTTAGCTTGTCGCTTGCGACTCGTTTGATCTCTGATCTTGACTCCTCCTCCACTCGTTAGTTATTTTAGACAACTATTTTAGCTATTTAGACAGATTGCTCACCTTGTAGTTGAAGTCTCTCGTTGCTCGTTAGTTCTTAACGATTCGTTAAACTGTCGCTCGTTGTTTTGGCCTAAAACCGCTTCCGTAGCAAACTTTCAGCATGGTGCTCTGGAGAAAAAAAGCCAACAACTATTATGAAAATACGAACAAAAACTATTCATTTACGTTTGACTCGAAACTTTTGTGCTACAAATACATATATATGTATATATTTCTGGGGAAGAAGAAGCAAAGGCAAAGGGCCAGGACTAAGCTTACAAAGTGAAGCCATAATAATAACCGCTATGCATATTTAGTTTGGCGCAACAAAAGTTTTTTAATTAATTAGTACGTGCGCTCTTCCCCGCTAAGAGTTTGGCTATAGCCAAATTTGTCTTTTTTTTTTTTGGCTGTAAAATATATTTTTGGCTTGGCGCGTGTTTTCATGCCGAATGCCAATTGCCAAAAACAAAGCAAAAGAAATAAATTTGTTAATGCTCACACACACACACGTGTGTGTGTATGGCCAGGGTTGCCAGGCAGCGCTAATTGCAAAAATTTTGTGCAAATTGCTTGATAAACGTAAAGCTCGTAAACGGTTTTACGTATGCGGCTGCTCAATTACGTAAAACGCGGCATTTTTTTTATGGCAATAAAGAACTGACAATAACGTGGGTTTGCCTTTAATTGACAGGGTTGTCAAGTGCAGTCAAAAAATGCATTAAGATTTGTGGTTCTCAAAGCTGTTAAGAGCGCGCAAAGTTTTATTGCAAATTACAAATTATTTCAATTTTATCTTGAAGAGTACATTTTAATTTGTGAAACTTGATTTAAGATTTGTAAAAAAAATATCTCATAGGTAAACATTTAAAAAATAATGCTCAGTTTTGTCTAATATTTTAAATATATGTAATGTATTTAAATATATTTAAAATAAAGTATTTATAATAATAATAATAATGAGCATAGAAATTATTGGCATTATAAATTTGTAGAACTTGATTCAAGATTTGTAAAAAATATTGCAAAGATCAAAATATACAAATAATGCTCGCTTATGACCAATATTTTAAATATATGTAAATTTGAAATAAAATATTGATTATAGTAATAATGAGCATATAAATTATGGAAATAGAAATATTTGGATTATATGATATTAGATACTATCTATTTACTATTTATCTATTGAAAATAATGAAATAATAAATATAAATAAATAAAATAAAATTAATAAATTCAAACAAGATGTCTATTATAGATGACTATGAACTATTTTAATTAATTTATTTTATTTTATTTATTTATAGTTAGTTAATTAAAATAAAATTAATAAATTCAAATAAGATGTTTATAATACTATTTTAATTATTTCAGAAAAAATGCTAGGCTAACTGCAAGTTAAAAATTAATTTATTAATTTATTTTATTTTTATTTACAAGATTAATTATTATACAAAATAATATGTTAACTAAAAAAAAGGAGTGCTAGCTACCAAGGCCAACGATTTAGGAAGTTTAAAATTAAAATACATAATATTACAATATTTATTTTCTCCAAAAAAAAGCGTCCCTAGCAATCACAGATCTGCTTAAATTAGTAAAAAAAAAAAAAACGAGTAAAATGCAATTAACTTTTTTTTAGCATTTTAAAGTTAAGTTCCAAGCTAAAATTATCTTTCAAGCATATCTGAAATTCTGTTTGTGCAATTTTTAAGCGAATTGAGCAACAACAACAAAAAATAAGTCCAGAAAGAAAAGTGGAAAAGCTGACGCACATTAACACCATGCCCTGAAACGCAATTTTCTTTTAATTTTCTGTAATTGTTATGGTGCAAGAAAATATAAAAAAAAGAAAAAGAAAAAGGCAAAGCAAAAAGGAATCTGTAAAGTGTGTGGCATGCAAATGAGAAAAGAAACAGGCGAAAGCAAGTGCATAAGAAAGCAAGCAAAAAAGAAAAAGAAAAAAGAAAAAAAAATTATATACTAACAACGATAATGCGCTCTGTCTCTGTCTAACATAACAATTATTATAATCATAAGCATAAACATTAAACAACAACAACAACAACAACAATGAACTAATATGCAACAAACAATTTCCCCCACTCTCTCTCTCTCTCTCTCTCTCTCTTGCTCTCTCTCTCTCGCACATGCAGCACGGGTCGCAATCAGCCTCCGATGTACACGGAAACATTGCCCGGCGAAAGTTTGGCCCTGATGATAACCTCCCTATCCAGCGAAATGGGCGGCAGATATTATTGCACGGCATCGTATGCAAATACCGAAATCCTCACAACGAGTGTCTCAATTAAAACTTATGGTAAGTAACGCCACTCTATGCCATAACCCCCGTAACCACGCAGCAGTTCAGTTGGATGTAATCGACAGTAGGAAATCCTTTAGTTGAGCAAATTGTCTGCTGCATATCTTTGCTGTTTCTCATCCAATCGTAATAAAATTTTAGGCATCGAAGAAGCATATCATAAGCTATCAGGCTGCTTGGATTTTTTGCGATTACTAAAAATCTATATATATATATATATATATATATGCCAGATCGAGTTGTTTATACGGACGGATAGGCATACAGACAGACGAACATAGCTATAACAACCCATCGTCCTGAGTTCAATTTTTAGACCCTTTACTTAAAAAAAGTAAAAAGGGTCTATTAACTTAGTGCAAAGAGGAAATGTGTGTAACAACCAGAAGAAGGCGTGCCACGTCCCATAACGTATATTTGTATTTATTTATATTTTACTTTAATCTCAAAATTATTCCATACTAGTTTCCATGCTTGATATAAGTTCTACGATATCTTGCCAACTTTAAGAACAAAAATCTCGAGTTAATTTCTCTCTGTGTATGTCTCACTGGTATTCGCTTTCTTGCTAAAGCTCTTTGACTCGTCAAGCAACTGACCCACACTACACGAAAAGTTAATAACCAACACTTCCTGCTGGCGAATTCCAACTGCCCAAACTTCGGAGATTTGATTTATGTGCGGGAAAGTTTATATATATATATCTGCATATTTTCTATATAAGCTCAGATTTACAAATGTTTCGGATTACAATTTCACCTGAAATCCATTTTTACTATTTTGCTACTTTAAAAAGGAGTTGAGTTTAATAATAAAAATCTATATAGACTACTATTGGTATTATATGGTTTTATAATTCGAATTGTTCTGAAATGAAGTTTTATCTCAAGTTTGAACAATAAAAAATAGTTTACTTGCTCCATTATTTCCCAATAAATATTAAAGTAAAGAAATGTCAGTCGTGTTCAAATTTCCATTCAAGTTTTTATTCAAATTTTCACTCTTAACTTAAAGCATACTAAAAGTGCTTTCAAATAATCTTGTAATATGGAGAAATTGCAACAAAAATCAAGAACGGAATATGCATAAAAGAAAATGTCGTTAGGCGATAGAAGAAAATTTCGCTTGCATAATTTTGTTTGGAAATTTTTGGCAAATTTCTAAAGCAGCGTAATGAGCTTAAGGTTAACTGAGAGCTGCAAATTTATGCCAGAGCTGAAAGCTGAGGATAAAACTGCGATTATTCAATTAACAAAAAGCTTTTAAGCTTAAGCAAAGCCACGAAATATCTATTCAACTATGTTAGTTGTATCGAAAGCATATCAGCTTTAAAAAGTTTTATTTAACATAAAAAAGTTTCATAAGCTGCTATGGAGATAGTTTAATGTTATGACTAAAGCTTTAAGTTGTTATTAAAGCTTATGCAAAGAGCTTTCAAAGCTAGCTAATGCAACAAAAGGAACAAAATAAAACCAGGCAACGAATATAATAGTTAAAAGATGCAAATTTTATTTTCTAATGGAATAAGTTTTTATTTCATATTTATTATAAATATTTTAATATTATAAATATATTAAATATTTCTATTTTCTAAAAAATTTCATGGATATAAATGAACAAATAAACTTAACTTTATAATCCGTAGTTTAAATATTATATACGTAACGCTCTCTGCAGTTAAAAGAAAATTCCGAATTTTTGGGTATGTGAAATATTGTCATAGTTCAAGTGCTCAAAGCTAACAGCTTTTTGTCATGCACAAGTACACACAAGTACAGTTGCGTTTGAGTGTGTTAAATCAGCTAAGAAAATGCAACGAGTAAACGAATTCAACTCGAATTACTTACGAGTGCTCAGCACAAGGGCCATAGAGTGGGGCATCGAGTATCGGGTATTGAGTATCGAATATTGAGTATCGAATATCGAGTATCGAGTATTGTACTACACTGAGAATTGGGAATTGAGCATTGTAAAAGCAGCAAAGAAATACAAAATGAATGAGCGTCCAAACAAAGACGTTACCAATAAGCAGTTGGCTCATACACACATACACACATACTTACACATACACACACACACACACACACTCACTCACACACCTCTATACAAATGCACTTTGCTGGCTCGTTAACTTGGCTTTAGAGTGAAAAGTCCACATAAGTGCGCTGTGCAAAACTTTTCACGAGATTGATTTTTCTAAGCAATTTAAAGTGCACAAGGCACACCATACACACTCTCTCACACACACATACTCTCTCACACACACTCTCACACACACACACACACTCTCACACACACACACACACACTCACACACATACTACAAAGCGTTCCTAGTGTTCAAACAGAATGGTGTATGCGACATTTGAGGAATTTACTGGCAGCTTCAACAGCTGAAGCAGGGAGACGGAATACACTCGAAGAAAATACCAGTTGATTCAAACAATAAATAAAAATAAAAGTATTTTAAATTCCATTTTATTTCTACCTAAATCAATGCCGAATATACTTAAATGCATTTATATGATTTTTTTTTTTCAAAAGTATATGATTTAATGCATATCTAATATTTTGTAAATAATATTTTAAAAATTTGTATTCATAAGTTGCTCAGTGTAGTTATATACATATATATATGATGTAGGATACATTTTTTTTTTTTTTTTTAATTTTCGGTTAGTTTTTCTCTGAGTGTATAGGCTAGTGAGAGCGAGGCAGCTGCTAGAATTAGAACTAACCTGCTAGCAACTCGGCTTGGACTCGGATAACTGGGCATACTACAACATGTTAACTGGAAACTTCACTTCATTCTATTGCAACTTGCGTTTGAAATGAAATCAAATATTTTGCTACGCAACAATTTGTGCCTCTGATATGCAACGCCAATGCCCGACGAAGGAGGGACAAGGACAGACAGAGAGAGAGAGAGAGAGAGAGAGAGAAAGGAAGAGAGAGAGCGCCAGAGTTGCAACCAAAACGTTGTTAGATATGTTGTGTGTACGGCTACAAATTCCAATTGCAGCACCCAATCTGTCTATTGTTTGAGCTTTGCACCCTCGTCCTGCCCGGGTCAAAAACAAGATACTCTGCACAAGACAAAAATAGAATCTCTATCTCTCTGTCTCTGTTTTGGAGGACAGACAGAATGCCGATAAACTATAGGGGAAGAGCAATGCGATTACTGCACCTCTGCCATAGTGTTAAGCGGCTCGAATGCCGCACAGTGTTGTACAACGCAATAGTGTTGCTAAACGAGCAAAAACTTTTAGTTTACCACACAACAGTATTGTTAACTGCTTTTAGTTGTCTTATTTGATTAATTTGATCAACAAGCAGTGTTGTTAAACGCTGTTTTCAGAATAAACAATGTTGGTAGTTAACAATTACACTCAATAGCATTAAGCTGCGCACAACGCTAGCCTACAAAAGACCAGTGTTGGATAATAGAAAAAAACTAACGATTACAACAAACAGTGTTGCCAAGCAAGTGTTGGAAAACGAATCCAAAATTAATAAATTGTAATATAAGAGTTTGCAATTGATCAAATATAAATTTAAAACAGTTTAAACGGTAGCTAAAGGCAAACTAGTGTTGGTAAATGCAACGACATAGGACTTAAAACTTTCAGTGTTGCAAAGCAAGTATTTAAATCTGAATAAGCAATACATTTTATATAGAATTATATATTCTTTAATCAGAGAAAAAGATTGTTATACAATACTAGTACCGTTTTGAAGAAGCAATGTTGGTAAGCTTCCCGTTTTTTTATTGCAGTGTTGTAAAATGCTAAAGCCAAGTTATAATATTTTATGATCGATAACGTGCAAGATGTTGTATTTACAATTTATGTCAGACAAAGTGGAGTTTTGGTCAGTCAATATGGTTGCCAGAGTATTTAAAATGTTTGTACAGTGTTGGTCAACAAGTAAAACCAAAATTTGCTGACACACTGAGCTGAGCAAGCTTTGCCGTTAAGCGCATAAAACAGAAGTTATCAAATAGCAAAATGCTTAAGCAGAGCGTTGATGTATGTGGGAGAGAGAAGGAGCATGTGTGTGAGTGAGAGAGGAGAGAGAGGGACATAGGGAAAGAGGGGAGAGGGAGCGTGTGTTGCTGTCAATTGTGTGTTGACAACTCACAAGTTGCATTTAGCTAAGCAAATAAGCGGCAAGTGAATTCAAAGGAAGGCAGAAATAATAAGAGGAAGCATGAGAAACGGCAAAGGAGAGAAACGTAGAGACAGAGAGAGCGAGAGAGAGAGCAAGAGAAGAGCAGTGTGTTATGCAGTGTTGCCAATTTTCAACAGGAGAAAAAAAAACGATTTTTGGCGGAAAGCGCTCGAAAATAATGTTTAACAAAAACTAGCAAAGAAAAAAAAAAAAACAAAGGCCTATGATTGTTTCTTATTTAGACCCTTTACTTAAAAAAAAAAAAAATCTGTTAAGTTAGTGCAAAAAGGAAATGTGTGTAACATCCAGAAGGAGGCGTGAAAGACCCAAAAAAGTATATATATTCTTGATCAGGACAACAAGCCGAGTCGATATAGCCATGTCCGTCCGTCCGTCCGTACGTCCGTCTATCCGTCCGTCTGACCGTCTGTATAAACACCTAGATGTCATCAACTAAAGGAGCTAGAGACACCATATTTAGGATTTAGGTTCTCCTAATCAGTAAGTAGAACGAGTTTGTTACACATTTTAGTTACCTTCCCCCCATTCCCCGCAAATCACAAAAAGCTACTATAGCCACAGTTTTAAAGCTATTGAATTGTAATTCGGTATGTAACTAGGCATTCTTTTTCGATGCTGCGAATTTCGTTAAGATCGGATATGAAACAGCAAAGATATTTTGGTATACATTTTGTCAAATTTAAGAAAAAGCTGAAAAACAGCCAGACCTGGCGGGAAACAAGCTAGTTTGGCAACACTGTTGCTGTGTGGAGCAGCTAAACGTTTGGCCAAGTGCAAATTGCAGGACTTGCTGCAGCTTGTGCTCAAGGACTCTGGGATTGCAGTAGGTGTTGTAAGCCAACTGAAAGGCAAAGGCAATAGACATAGAGAGATAGAGAGAGAGAGGGAGAGGGGTGATGCAGAGAGGGGGATGGGGGAGAGGGGGCAGGAGATGTTTGTGGCACTCAGAGAGCTTAATATTTCAATATTTATGCTTTTAATAAATGCATATGCTGCAAACAAACTTCCGTTGCAACATTGCAACCAGGCAGCGTGGCAACTTCCGATGCTGCCACTGCCAGGGGCAGTTGCTGCCATATATCGTGCATATATATAAATATATATGTATAGTATATCTATCTGCCTAGATTTAAATGCTGCAGTTTGTGCCTCTTTTGCTGCTCCACATTTGATGCAAGGGACGCTTTAAGCTCCAATTTGCCACAGTTTGTGGCAAATGTTTTGCTTAATCAATAATAAATTTATGATAGCATAAAATATGTTAGTCATAGCTGAAACTTAATTGCTCTCCTATGGCATGCTTCTTAAATATTTAAAGCTATTTCCTTTGCACTCTCCCTCTCTCTTTCTCTCTCTCCCTCTCTCTTGTGTGGCATGCCGCATAATTATTCCCTTTGTCAACATTATTTTCACATTTTCGCTCTTGGCTAAACTACGTTTATCGCTCTTTAGTTGTGATTGCATTTTCAATATGCCGCATAGTTCTTTTTTATGTAATATTTACTATTAAACTTTTATAATTTCCCTATAAATTTCCTTACACATTTTTCATTTTGAGCTTTAAAGCTGCACTTTACATTGTACTTTTTGTTTAAAGCTGGTCTTGAAGTTTGATTAATTCGTTAGTTTGCTTTTGAAAACAAATACAAAAATAAAAGCCTAAACTTTAAGCTTTAAAGTTGTTTAATTTTTATGCAGCACTCGAACAAACTTTATTTTTACGTAACAATAGTTTTGTGTTTTGAAGTAAAATTAAATATACTTTTCAATTAAAGCTTTGCCTTAAATGAAAGCTTAAAGCTATGTCGAAAGCTTGCTTAGCTGATGCTCAAAAGTTTTGTGTGCGTATTGGAGTTAAATTAAGTTTAAGTTCAAGCTTACTTAAGCTAAGCTTTTATTTATTTATTTATTTAATTTTGAATGAACAGTCGATATAAAATTGAACATGCAAATTAAGGTAATTAATTGGTTATTTTAAAAATAAAATAAAAAAGTTTGAAAAATATGGTTAAGGATGATTAAGTGAAAGCTCTTGACGTTTACCGTTAGCTAAAGCTATGGCCTAAAGCGTGGCTTGAGTTTTGTCTCAATTTTTTTTCCAAATTTGTTTTTCAAACAAATTAAGCTTAAAGCTCAATTTTTTTAGAGGGAAAAGCTGAGCTCTTCAAGCTTAGCTCGTTGCTTTTAAAAGCTGTGTGTTTGCAGTTAAAGTCAACGACATAAAGCAGCGATAAAGTTGTGTAAAAAATTCATTCAGGCCACCAATATAGTGCCACTATCTCTGGATCTCCCTCTCTTTCTCTCGCTATCTCTCTTCCCCTCTTTCTCTTTCTACCTCTCCCTCTCTGCTTGTCTCACTGCTGATATTTAATAACTTGCTGCAGTTGCAGTTGTTGGTTTTGCTGTTATTTTTGTTGTGTATCTTTTGCTCGCATTTTTTTTATTTTTTATTTTTGTATCTCGTTTTTTTTTATTATTATTTTTTGTTTTTTTTTTTGTAGTTGCAGGAACTTTTTCAATAAGTTGCGAGTCGTGTTTTTAGCCAATTTTTGTAGCCTTTTTGTCGTCAATGTGCTGCTGTGTGTGTCCTTAGCCTTAGCTGCAGCTTTGGCGTGCCCGTTGCACAAACTAATAATGAAATCGTAAACTAGTTCATCTTTATGTTTGTTCTTGTTGTCAGATGTCAGCGAAAAGTGTTCGAACAGCAACAACAACAAACATCTCACACGCAACAATTGTTGTTGCACTTTGTTTGCCTTGCAACTGACACTGCAAGAGTCAAGTTGCAAGTTGCAGTTCTCTGTCTCTGCAGCTCTCTGGACTTGTGTCCAGCTAAATTCGACATTCAAGTTTTATTTATTTTATAAACACACACACACACACACACACACACACACACACACATACACATAAGCTGGCCAATGAAATTGGCCAAAACTAGCAAATGTTTCGTTCTCCATTTGATTTTCTGCTGCTGCACAAGTTTTTCCGTTCTGGCCAAAAAGCCACAGAGGCCGGACACAGCAACAGCATTTTGGCCAAGAAGCAACCAAAAAAAAAAAAAAAGACAAAAAAAATAGCAAAAAAAAAACTATAAAAAAAATAGTGCACTTTGCTCCCTACTCTTCCTCTTTCCTCTCGCCCGCCCCGTTGTTTGACAGTCAAACAGACAGTTTAGCCAGATGGCTGGTTATTACACTGATTTATAAATAAACTGTAAATATTTGAGCTGGCAAACATGTGAAAGGCTGCAGTCGACTGCGCTCGACAGCGCCATGCCCTGTAGATAATTGCATTATTACACTGCGCGAAATTCTATGCAAAATACCATTGTCTAATTGTATTACATAAAACATTGTTAGGAACATTCAATTCAAAAATTTTGAATTTAATTGATACTCAAGTTTTTGATTAAAATAAATTTTTACTATCAAACCTGCGTATATTATAAATTATATATTATGAAAATTATAAAAAAAAAATAATAAAAATTTTAAATTAAATTCTATCATTAAATAAACTTCTTACTGAACTATATAACTACTAAATTTGTTATTGAATTGAATTTTTATCAGACGTTAAGGCTAACCCGCGTATATTATAAATTATTTCACATAAAAATGCAGAGGAAAATGTAATTAAAATTAAAATTAAATTGTTATACAAGATTTTATTAAATAATTTGTTTATTAAACTGTATTATTACATTTTTTATGAAATTAAATTTGTATTACCATAGACTTGGAGATCTTGACGTTAGGATAAGACGTTAAGGAGAACCCGCGTATATATGCTTGATCTTTTCTACCTAAGTTCCTGTCCACACCCATACACAATGGCAGCATACCCCTTGCACTGTTATACAGGGTATAGAAAATACCACAACATGCCTTACCAACATGCTATCTACTTAGCTGCATCTCTTACTCATGCTGCCCGCAAAACGATCTGCACAATTTCCGCACCGGAAATGAGGCAAACTTGTGTTGCATTTGAACCCTCCGCTTTTCGACTGTTGCTGTTGCTTTTTGCGCATTTTTGCGATTTCTCCTTTCACACCTGAAATATAAAATGTATCTGAAAAAGAAATGAAAAAAAAAAAAAATACTGATAAAAATGCAACTAAGTATGCAACACATTTGGCTTAAGGCTTAACCCCAAAGTGCCCCTTAGCTTACATATGTTGGCATTTCTAAAAAGAAAAACTGCAAAATTTCGAGCATAATGATTATGATTTTGTCTCATTCGAGCTTAAGCTTTTCAGTTATTTGCCGCGTAATCTTATAAAAAATGACAAGCACAAGGTATTAACTTGGGAGAGCTAGCTTTAAGCTTACTAGAAACTCAAAACACAAAAAAAAAACTATATATATTTATTTCTACAAAACTAATCAAAAAGTCGTTGAACTAACGGCCATATTTTGAGCCCCAAGGGCATAATGAAAAAGTTTTGTTTTTGGCGCCCAACGTGGGGCAACAAAATACATAGAAAGTTTTTAGTTTCGAATTGCATTTGGTGTTATTAAACTCGTTTTGCAGCTGTATGAAATATATTTCACTTAACGCCCTAACTTCTTGGCGTTTCTTTTCAACTTGTTTTTCTCACAACTTTGATTTAAACAGGGACTAACTGCTCTATTTCGGTTTTGCTATTTGATTTAGGAATTTCTAGTTTTCTATTATTTTATATTCCTTTTTTTTTTCAATTTCCACTGCAACAGAGATTTATTGGCATGCCTCGATGTCGATGTGGATGTCGATGTCGTTTGGCGTGTTAGTGACCCCAGTGTTAGCAGTGTTAGCCAGAAGGTCTGGCCATCATGTGCTTGACTAAAGAAATACGTGCTGCCTGTCCTGGTATATTGCGCTTGATGTTTTGAATTGTTTTCCTGTTGTTTGCGACGGTTTACTTGCAATTATTTTACGCCCAGTTGAGACCGAACTACAAAAAAATAAAGATAAGGAAATATCTTTTCGTTTACTTAGTTGAACATACAAAGGTTTCATTGGTATAATTTTAAGACGGTCATATCTTATTAGTAGAAAATCAAGTTCATTTATAGCTCTATTTGAATATCTGATGATAAAATCTCTTAGGAAGGTTGGATTTTACAATATCTGCAATATAGTAATTTTTTACCAAAAAGATAGATCAAAAAGATATCGCTAAGACTTGACTATTTATTGTTAACAAAACCCAACTAAAAAGCTACCCTCTGTTTTCTTTATTGCAGTTGCCATAACCTGGACAAATGCGCCGGAGAATCAATTTCCCATATTAGGCGAGGACTACGTGGTGAAGTGCGAGGTGAAAGCTGATCCCAATCCGACCATTGACTGGCTACGCAATGGAGATCCGGTAAGTCGCATAAACCCTAGACAAAAGAACCCAACTGAACTAACGCTCCTACTTTTTTAGATACGCACGGATGCCAAGCACGTGGTGCAAACCCATGGACTGCTCATACGCAATGTGGCTGAGACGGATGATGGTATCTACACCTGTCGGGCGGCTGTGATTGAGACCGGAGAGTTGTTGGAACGCACCATACGTGTCGAGGTTTATATACCCCCCGCTATAACCCATTTACCCAGCACCCTGGAGGCTGTGGAGGGCAAACCATTTGCGGCTAATTGCACAGCCATTGGCAAACCGGTGCCAGAGATAAGCTGGATCAAGGACTCCGTGCAGTTGAATGTGGCGAATGCGGATCGTTTTACGGTGAATGCACAAACGGGTCTGCTGACGGTCAGTTCGGTGGTGCAGGAGGACTATGACACGTACACCTGCATCGCCAAAAATGCCGCTGGTGTTGTCGATCAGAAGACAAAGCTTAATGTGCTGGTGCGTCCCTCGGTCATTGAGCTGTACAACGTAACCGGTGTTACGAACAAGGAGATTGCCATCACATGCCGTTCAAAGGGTCGTCCAGCACCGGCCATTACCTTCCGTCGCTGGGGCACCGAACATCAGTACACACCCGGCATGCAAATGGACGATGAACGCATCAGTCTGGAGCAACATTTCGATGAGGAACGTGGCGAGAGTAGCGGTACCCTACGCATAGCACCACTGAGACGTTCGGATGATGGTCTTTATCAGTGTATTGCCACCAATAAGGGTGATACCGCCTACAAGACCGGACATATTGCCGTTGAATTCCCGCCAGATTTCACGCATATGAAGGAATTGCCTCCGGTTTTCAGCTGGGAGCAACGTAAGGCGAATCTTAGCTGTTTGGCTATGGGTATTCCGAATGCAACCATCGAATGGCGCTGGAATGGACGTCGAATTTTGGATTTGTTCGATACTAATCTCAAGATTGAAGGCACAGGACCTCGTAGTGATCTTATTGTCCATCCAGTCACACGTCAATATTATTCCGGTTACAAATGTATTGCGACCAATATCCATGGTGTCGCCGAGCACGATATGCAGCTGAAGGAGGCACGCGTTCCAGACTTTGTCTCCGCAGCTGTACCACGTCAATTAACCGCTACAACCATCACCTTTGACATACGCGGTCCCCCCACAGAGCTCGGTCTGCCCATACTCGCGTTCAGCGTGCAGTACAAGGAATCCCTCAATCCAGATTGGTCGACGGCACTGAATCGCAGCTGGTCACCGGACTCTCCGTATATTGTCGAGGGCCTAAAGCCACAGACCTCGTATAGCTTCCGTTTTGCGGCCCGCAATCAGGTCGGCTTGGGCAATTGGGGCGTCAATCAGCAGCAATCGACACCGCGTCGGTCCGCACCCGAGGAACCCAAGCCACTGCATAGCCCCGTACAGAACGATAAGGAGGACCCTGTGGTTGTATCACCCTATTCCGATCACTTTGAACTACGCTGGGGTGTACCAGCCGACAATGGCGAGCCCATCGATCGTTATCAGATCAAATACTGTCCGGTGAGTGGATAATAATAATTTTTTTTAATATATGTTTTAAAAGATCCAATAATTTGTATAGCCGTATATAGTCGGATTGTTTTTGTAGACTTTTATATTGAATTTTGTTTCTTGTATATTTTTTGTAGGGTGTCAAGATGGCTGGTACCTGGCACGAACTGGAGAACCAATGTAATACCATCGAAGTGATTGAGACCACATCGTACCAGATGACTGATCTAAGCGGTAATACCTACTATCGCATCGAATTGAAGGCGCACAATGCTATCGGCTATTCATCGCCGGCATCGATTATAATGAAGACGACCAGAGGTGAGTCCGATTCCGCTAATAACAATCTTGGCACATTGCTGTATTCGGCCGGTTACAATTCCGGTATCAGTTCGATACACAAACAACTCACAACCTTCACAACAACAACATCAACAACAACAACAAGAACAACAACAACAGCAACAACAACAATCATTGCGCTGGCCACAACAATCAGCATAACTGTATTTAGTGTACTAGCCTCAATGTTAGTGTAAAAAGTCAAGAAACTAAAGAAATGCAATCTATCGATAACGATTACGATATATGCATTTG
The DNA here is from genome assembly GCA_035045125.1 of Hypselothyrea guttata. Lineage (NCBI taxonomy): Eukaryota > Metazoa > Arthropoda > Insecta > Diptera > Drosophilidae > Hypselothyrea > Hypselothyrea guttata. The sequence continues at coordinate 85,704 of JAWNNJ010002320.1, forward strand.
ATCAAACAATCGGACGACAAAAAAAAGTCAAAACTACATATTCAATTTGCAAGTCTAAAGTCAAGCAACGGTGACAACGAAATCGTCATCGGTATCGTCATCGTCATCGTTATCGATACCGATAACAGCATATTTTCTTATAAATATCCAGTTCAGCATATATATACAAATTCTTACAAAAATTTAAATTAAATACATGCATACTACCTAAAAATATAAATGCATCGATATACATATATCGATATATATTTTTGATCGCTCCATAAACGTCTAAAATATATATATACATATATATATATACATATATAAAATTATAACATATATGTGTATCTATACGAGACTTGACAACAATAATTAATTATACAATATACATATATACATATATATATATCTATATATATTATAATCTAGCGAGTACAATAATTTTGCATACATTTTGTAGTGTTTATTTTTTGCGTTTTAATTGACTACTTTCTTTTGCTCAGTGTACCGTTTATTTTAATTTATCGTGTGTGTGTGTGTTCAACTTGTTTATTTTCTACAAATTTTCTCCATAATGTTATGAACATAATGTTATATAATTTTTGTTGCATGCTTTCGTGCGTTCCAATTTCTAGCTAACCTCAAAATACTTACTAATTATGGATTTTTCAATATTTTCAATACTCGACGTTTTATTACCTCCCCCGACACACTTAACGAAACCCAACGAAACTTAACGAAGCTTGACGAATTGGCAATCTTTCACATTCCAATTTAAATGGCGCTTTACTAGCGGCGTTGCCAGATCGTTCAGGTTCCTACACTGAGCTAAGCCAAAGAGAATGCATTGAATAGGCATTATAAAATTTAACACAAATTTATACATTGAGGCGCGTTCACACACACACATACTATAAACCTATACACACACACACACACACACACTCACAACACATCACCGTCCACAGTGGCAACACCAAAATGTATTTTGTACAAGTGGCAACATTCTCTGTAGGCTCTGCCTTTTGCTGTTGTAATTTTATCCCATCCATTTGTGTCGTGCTCTCTCCATCTGTCTATCTGATCTTGTGTATCGTATATCGTATATCGTTGAGTATATATCGTTTATCGTATATCGCTTATCGTACATCGTTTTGTCATGTACTGTTCTGTCTACACTTTGGCCTGTGTGTTTGACTCAGAGAGCGCGCCGAACACTTAAGAAATTCGGCTGGAAATACTTAGAAATGCTCAAACAGTGTGACCAGCTCAACATAAAAACTACCAACTGAGCTTTAAATTGAAAAAAATATATTAAAAAAAAATACATTTTGCCTACAAGCTCATTTTTTAAGCATTTACTTAATTAAATAATAAAAGAGAAATCCACCCACACACACAGAAACACACACACACACACACTACCACAACAACACCTACAAAAAAGATCGTTTAAGTATCCATAAATTTAATTTAAACAATTTATTTTTTATATTTTTGTGTGTGCATTCATCACATTTATCGAATCTTTTTAAACAGTTTCATTGTAATAGTTGTAATTGTAATAAATATATACATATATTATTAAATATTAAACATTTTATTAAATGTAATAATTCTAGTTATTAAAACAAAACAAAAAGCGCAACAATTTAGTATTTCTATTATTTCTGCATAATTATATACTTATATGTACGTTTTTTTTTTTTAATTACTCTACATTTTTTCCTGTGTATGTACTGCAACTATTTCTTTAGTAACAATTTTTTGAATCTAAGCATTTCAAATTTAAAAATTGATGAATTAATTAATGAATAAATACTGAAAAAATACAAGAAAAAAAACAAATTTTTTAATTTCAATTAACAATTGCAGAAGGATTTAATTAAATTTTTAAACTAACGAAACTTGAAAGAAATTTAAAAAAAATATATAATTAAAAAGTGAATTTACCAAATGTTTGTAAAAAAATTATTATTAATATTTTGTTCAGTTTCAAAATTTTTTTAATTAGCATTATCTTGAATTTTTCTGCAAGTGTATTGGAGGTTCGGTTAACCGAGCGACGCCATTTTCTTTTCGTTTATCTATTTTTGCTCTGCAGTCGGACGCTGTTGTTTCTCTTGCTGTCTCTGTCTATTGCATCATCGCTCTCTCTCTCTCTCTCTGCTCCCCTCGCTCTCATCTAGTGTATGTGTATTTTGTGTGCTCTCTCATTGTCAGTATGTTTGTAGTTTTGTTTGCAGCGACTTTCAAACTGTATGTCTATGTGTGTGTGTGTGTCGATCACTCTACTCACTTTTAATGCTGTCTCTCTCGCTCCACCTATCTCTCTGTCTCTCTCTCTTGCTTTTAATTTAATACTAACTTTAAGCGTAATTTGTACTAAGTTTATGCATCCCCTAATAATTACATACATATACTAGATAATTACTAATAGCCCAATAGTTTTATGCGTAAACACAGTGCTCACCAAACTGTAAGCAAGCAGTGCGAAAATTTACACTGTAACTCTAACTAACCACACAGACACGCCCACCCACACACATACACACACGCATACTCTTACATTATGTTTGAGTCTAGCAAATGTCAACGTTGTCACAATCGATTCATCGATTCATCGATAAATTCTCTATGAAAAACTACTATTTGTGTGTAAAAGAAAACCAAAAAATATGTTTTTGTGTTTCCTTTTCTTCCTTTTTTTCTTCTACTACTTTTCTTTGTTTTTCTCTCTTTTACGCTGTGTGTGCCAAATACCAAAAAAAAAACCAAAAAAAATCCCAAAAATCGAATGCTATGAAAATACAAAAAAAAAACCACTGTAAAATATTACAACCTGTACCCAAATGTCAACCTGTACCTGTTCCTTACTTGCAAAAAATACTGCAAAAATACCGCAAAAATACCAGACAATCCGTATACATCAAACAGCGCCATACGCGCCCTGTCAACGTCTGCACTGCTTGCCAACGCTGCACCAACACTTCTGCTGCTGCTGCTGCTAACGACGCGCACTGCTTAAACGACGCACAAGCAGTGCACGCACACAGACACACTCTCAACCAACACGAACAAGGAGGACGCAAAGGACGCGCGCGCTGTTGCCATTTTTCACTTTCAGTTGTTTTTTTCTTTCGTTTTCTGTTCCTTTCGTTGTTTTCACTATGCAAATTGTAAATAATATTAAGGCAACAAAAAAAAAAACACATACCAAATATGAATTATACATTTAATGAAACAAAAAAAAATACTACAATACTTAAATATGATAATTAATAGCAAGTGGATAATATTAAAATATCATATGATTCCATTAAATGTACAAAATTCCAAGTATACCAAAATACTAAAATAGAAAATTATTATGTACTTATGCTCACATTTTCTAAGCTAAGATCAATTTGTTAAGCATTATTTGTGTAGAGCGGGTTTTCCAGTAATCGGTTCAAACATAAGTTGCAACTCAGCAAAAGTACAGTGCGACCCCAAGCATTTGCAAATAAAACACTGCCAAGAAAAATTTTAGAAAATTTAACCAAATTTTAGACAATTTTATAGGCAAGAAAAAAACAAACAACAAAAAGAACATTCCTTAAGTTAATAATACTATTAATAGAAAGTGTGTCTAGAGCTATATTGCTGAAATTTGTTGGGTACAGTTGCTACTGTTTAGGCTAGCTAAATAAATAGTTGGCAACGCGTTAAATTTGTTTGCTGTAATCTAAGTGAAAACATATAATACTAGTATATACTAAACTGCAAGCTAGGGTTGTCGAAATATATATCGAAATCAATCAATATATCGATATTTTTATGGGTATCAGTTTTGTGTGGGAATTAAAAAATTTTCAATATCGATATATTAAAACGATAAAACGATCGATACGATATTTTAAATATTATTTGTATATTCGACAGCCCTACGGCAAGCATACTTATCAGATAAAATATATAAGCATATAAGTTTCACCGACTTTCCCGTTATGTTTGCCTAGTTAAACAAGAATACCACCGTTACACTTGTAGGCAATCGATATAGCATCTTGTTTGGGGGACTTTAGTGTGGTATTCGCTTAGTTCGATTCGAACGTATACGTTAAGGGGACAATAACTAACTGAAAGTATGTTAAAAAAAAAAACCAAAAAACAATTATATTTATATATATTTCCCATAAAAATTGTTTCCAACTACGAATTTGTTTCACATGGTGTATTAAGCTTAACGAAAATGTGCTCAATTTATGCCCTATATATAGTATTACATATATATGACATACTACATAAATATTGAACTAATTCCACTAGAACAATTATTTCACTGAGAAGTTTTGTGTTTTTAGTAAATGAATCAACTGTTTGTATTTTTTTTCTAGCTAAATATTTCTACCAGTCTACATATATAGGTGTAATAACAGTTATAGCATTATCCTTATACACAATATACTATACCTTAATGTTATAGCGTATATAAATCTACATATATGATAGTTAGTGAATAATTCAGCCCGCCTAACGTTTTTTTTTTTTGTAAACTGGCAAACAAAATAACCTAAAAAGCAAAGTAAATACTATGTCTGACTTTTGAATATCTGGCGATCGAGCAGTTCAAACACTTGACCCTATATCAACTGTAAACTGTACTGTACATAAATAAACCCCATTAGCTGCAGCTAATTAATAAAGGGAGCTTCAGCTTTCAAATCGCTATGTAAACATTAAATAACTTTACAAAAATAAGACAAATTTTGGAAAATTGGATATTTTTTTTGTAATTTATCAAAAATAATTTAATTCAGTTGAGAAAAAGTTAGAAAAAAATGTATTCAATAAAATAAAAAAATAAAAACTACGCGCACCTCGCTTGATTGCAAGCCATAGTGTATGTATATCCTGTACCCATCCACAGCTCGCGCTGCGCGCTCTACCGTTCAGTATGTGTATATTTGTTTTTTTTTTACTTGTTTGTTATGATTGCCAAGTCTTAAATTGACAAAATTTATTGAATAGCTTCCACATCGGGAGGCTTACAAATTTTTACTTGTGTTAAGCATACACAAAAAAAAAAAACAAAAAAATATATATATATAAATTAATTGTAAACTGAAGGAAAAGTTTTGCATACGATAACCTATTGAGAGCCTAAGGTGTTTTTTTTTATTTTGCTAAAAAAAAAAGTTAAAAAATAATTTTCTAAAAAAAATTTTAATCGGTCCTTGGAAAGAACTTAACGAAAATTCAATAAATGGCATATGGGCATTTCCACAGAAAGGTCCACCGGGGCCAAAAAATTAAAATTTCTTAAAAATGATATTTTTAACATTTTCAACATTAAGAAATATTAAAATTTAACAGATTTGAAAATATCTATTATAATCTATTATAGTTTTCAAAAAATTCGAATGCAAAGTCGCGAAAACGCATTTTTTGTCATTTTGACGTTTTTTAGGGCATTTTTTTTTTTTGAAAACAGCTTTTCAAACAGAAGCATCATGCTCAGTCATTTGTTTTCAAAATCACTCCTGTTATGTAAAAATAAATAATTCCAATTATTTTTGTCAATTTAAAAACATTATAACCATTTGTTCCTTAAATACTTTCCAACAACAACAATAACAAAAACATACATAAAAATGGTCACGTGCCAAAAGTCACGTTACAATTTTTTTAAATTGAATTAAAAAAAAAATGCAAGTCATCTTTGAAAAAAATCATAACCATTTTGAAGAGGCATCCATGCACAAGAGTTTAAAATTTGTTGCATTAAAATATTGCCACTGGATTCGCTAATATTGGCGATTGAATTGGTTGACCTCAAATGCCACTACCATTTTCGTCCGGTGACAAATGACTTGAATTTTTCAATTTTCTTAAAAATGAAAAGTTACCCAAAATCAATCTTTCCACCAATGAAAGAGCTAATTAAATGATATATGTTAAGCCTTAAAAAAAAAAAAAATCGCTTCCTTTTTACAGTTATTTTACTTTAAACGCGTACGAATGTAGCATGCGCGACTGTGGAAATGCCCATATTTACCTTTGTCTGACGATTATTTGATTAATATTTTCTTTAAAAACAGTTCCAATTTATTATTAGCTCATTTTATTAAATCGTTTGTTTATTTTTATAAATTATTTGATGTTTACATGGCGATTAAAAATAATTCAGTCGATTGGCAACATTTTCTTTGGTTGCTAACAGTTGGCAACATTTGAGGTGATTGGCAACGCAACAGCAGAGTTAGTTGGCAACGCTGCTGCTCATTGCTGCATTATGCTTGTAAAACCGTGAAAGTGGTTTTCAAACTGTGCCAATGCATCTTCAACTGTTGCGCGCCAAACTGTTGATCGAAACTAGAGAAAAGGCTGTCAGACTGTACCACACACGTACTCACAGCCAAAACAACCTAAAGAACGCTAAATTAAAAAATAAATAAATTAAAAATAATTAATAATAAAAAAAAACGCATAAGTGTCATATAAATGTTGTATGCTGTCGAAAAAAAAACAAAAACTATAAACTAAGCAGTTCATTTTTGGGTAATAAATAAATGAAACTTAACGAAACAGTTCGTTTCTTTTGTGTACATGTGCAATCGATAACTGCACCTATCGATAGCAGAGCTATATTGCTTAACTATGGTTAATTTGAAAGACGCCGCCAACGAGAAAATCTCTCTTACAGGTAATATGGTTATGCAACAAAACATTATAGCTTTTTCTACCCATAATAATAATATTAATAACAATAATAATCATAATAATACTATGCAATAACTAATTCGATTAATATGCTATAACAATAGTTTTTATCGATATACAATTCACACACACAGACACACACACACGCATACAGATATAAACACAGAAAAACAAAAATGATTAACAACTGCATTCGATTTTAATTTCTTAACTAACCGCAAGCATTACTAAAATCAAAACTACACTGAGAAAAACTAAGCATAAACCACTAACAAATACAGTTTTAGTTTAGACTTAAATATACCAAAGATAAATTAAACTGAAAAACATTTTAAACTAAGTAAAATTTAATGTTTTCTGTTAATGGCAAATTGTTTAACGTAACGCACCAAAAGAAACCAAATTATTTGTATACTCACAATGATACCCTTTTAAGTGTTATAGTTATCGTTATCGTTATCGTTATGGTTATACACACACACACACATACACACACAACTGTTACATGCATTCTACTTGGAATTCTGAGTTTCAACTGCTTTTGCTTGTATATTTTTTTTAGCTTATTGGCGTTTCTTGAATTATACCTCCCTCCCCCGCAGAGCTTCCCCCCGCCATTCCCCATCTTTCCAGCCTAATTGTGCGCTTTCTTCTCTTCTCACTCTCTCACTATCCAACTCTCTCTATCTCTCTCTCTTGCTATATTTTTTAACTCCTGCTTCCCAAAAAGCTGCATGCTTATTTTTATATACATTTTTTTGTTTAATTCCGGATTGAGCCTTGTTATCGATAAGTTATCGAAACCGCTTTTTTGTTATGTTATGTCTAATTGGTGTATTTTCACATTTGAATGTTTTCAGTTTTTTACTGTACTTTTTTTATTAAGTTCTTGTGCCTTTGCAGAGCCGTTAGTTCGGTGCGTCCGTCTGTTCCGCAATCTGCCTGAACCTTAAAATCAACTTTTTGGTACAGTTGCTACCACCAAATTTCAACATTAACAATTCTATTTAATGCTTAAAATATTGCATTTTTTAAAACTAATCATAATAAATTTTTTAAATATTGATCAATAATTTTTTTAAAAATTTATAACACGTTCTGCAATTGCATTAATTTACTTCGGTGCCTCGAAGCTATTTCAAAATTACAAATTAAATTTTTAATTTTCCTAATTTTATTTCAAAAAAAAAATACACACACAAAAATGTAAAATATGTTTGTACAAATCTTAAAAAATTACAATTACCATTAAAATACCATTAAAAATACTAAGCGCAATGCTGAAATACCACACCCAAGTACTATATATATATACATATATCCCCTAAGACGATATCAAGTTTGTAACTCGAGTTATGTTTGTAGCGATCGAAAGTTTTCTTAATATGCCATGGATGGTATGCCATCCGAGCGATAGTTATTAGCATTATAAACTATATATTTATATCTATTTATCGATAACTATATCTACTCTAAAACTGTATGAGCATATTTACTAATGAATTTTCACCTCCGCACCCTTGCACCATTTCCTTCCCACCCCAACATTTTTGGTTTTCTTTTATTCTGCGTCCGTCAGGTATCGATGTCATACAAGTCGCCGATCGTCAGGTGTTATCGTCGGCCGCCATTGTGGGCATTGCTATCGGTGGAGTGCTGCTTCTTCTCTTCATCGTGGATCTACTCTGTTGCATAACGGTGCATATGGGTGTCATGGCGGCCATGTGCCGCAAGGCCAAGCGCTCGCCCTCGGAGATCGATGACGAGGCCAAATTGGGCAGGTAAGCATCGATAACTATTACTAGAACTATCGTTGAATCACAAAAAGACGTTGTACATTTCTCCTAAATTATAAATAATATTGCACTATAAATGTTAAAGAATTTTCCGTGTGTTCGTTTCCTTTTGTTTCGTTTTGAATACAAATTTATCGATAATCGTAAAGCCAAAATTCTCAACATCCGGATATCGAATACAATTGGGTCTATGCGCGTCCTAAATCCCTGTTGTTCAATCGAAACTCTTTAATATTCGTTTGAAACAATATCAAAATTAAAATTTAAAACCCCGCCCCCCTGTTCTCCTCTCCCCCACCGAACAACACGTATTTGCCCTATTGTTTGATTTGTATTATTAGTTCCTTCATTTCTGGTGCAATATTAAAACAATTTATAAACAAATTACATATACAAATATTTTGATATTTCCCACACCACAAACATTCTTTGTGTTTTTTGTTTTCCCCTAGAGTTTAGTGTTGTCTGTCTTTCTGTGTTAGTCAACACTGTTTTTTTTGTTTTGTTTTCTATTGTTTGTCTGTAGCAATCGAATTTCACTGTACAAAATATCGGCACTATCGATATAAATTCACTTATCTAACGCTCCTCCCAATACTTCTCTCCATATGAGCGTTTTGTTTTTCTATAGTCCAAGTACCAACACTATATACTGTGTTATCGTTAGCGATAGTATTAAATATTACAGAAATTTTATTTACATATCGATAGTTTTAGTTGCTGTTGCAATTCGATAGATGAAAAATCTTAAATTTTAGATAGAAATCCAAAAATTTAGACTCGTACTGCCAGAAGTCAAGTGCCTTGTCCGTAACTCCATTTCCACTGTACTGTAAAGGTCTCTTCTATCGATAGTTTGTATGTTTTTTATTACTTTGTAATTTATGCAATACACATACATATATTCTCATTTGTAAACGATTATTCATATTCATCACAACACGAAACATTCCATAAAACAATAATAAACAAAAACAAAAAACTATCGTTGCCTGATCAAAAACTCCATACTATCTATACTCTCTCTCTTTCGACTCTCTCACAAACAACCTCATTCCGAACTAAATTAATTCTATTCATCATCATCATCATCATCCACCACCAACACAATATCCAATCCCACAAAAAAATAAATAAATCTAAAAAAAAATCACAAAAAAAAAACCAAAAAAAAAAACAATCCGTACCGTAATAACCATCATCTAACCAAGCAGTCTTTACGGTTGGCGTTTCCCGCTACCTTATTGCAGTGGCCAATTGGTTAAGGAGCCGCCACCATCGCCGTTGCCACTGCCGCCGCCCGTAAAGCTCGGCGGTTCTCCGGTGCCATCGCCATTGTACGTACATGTCTCCCTCTCACTCTCTCTCTCTCTCTCCCTCTCTCTCTGTTGCTCTATTTTCCCTAGGGATGGGCATCGGCTCAAAAATATTGATACTAATATATCTAAAAGAATTATCAAAAATAACATTATATCGCAAATATCATATCGCTATCGATAAAAATCGTCATAGGGCAAACTATTTATCGATATTGATAGTTTACTTGCACAATGCATTTTTAAGTTTACAAATTTTGTATTAAAAACAGGGATCACAACAATTGTAATTCTTAAAATATATGAATATTGTATATAAATATCATATATTTTATTTATCTATATTAGTACTAAATTTCCTATGTTTTAATTAGATATCCGTGCTCAAACAAACGTTTGCTATGACATTTTACATTGATGTTTTAGATGAATTTGCATTATTCAATTAAATTAATGATCTCAACTATACCAAATTTCCCTATAATTTTAGATAAACCTTTAAATAAATAGATTTAATACAGCTATTGATTTATCAATTTAATATTGCATTACGTAATAAAAATTTGCAATTAAATTTACTGTTCCTATATCGATAAATATCAATATTGTTAGGTCGATTCCCATACCTATGTAATCTTCCGCACTCTCTCTCTCTTTCCCTCTCTATTTGCCTTTTTCTCTATTGTTTGCACTTTGTAGCCGTTATTGCTATTTTGTTACGTTTCCCAACACTGTTCACGCATACATACTCGTATCTATCATGGTCATCACGCACCTGCATGTTTGTTTGCATGTGTTTGTTTTTCCTTACGACTTTTTTGATTCATGCGTTCAGCTTGGGTTCGTGTCACTGCTAACCCGTATGCCAAACATAGTGCGTGGGCTGCAAACATAGAGCGAAGACGAAACTAAAGACAAAGAATAAGTTTTGATCAAGCGATCAGCTTCAAACGGTGCAGTACTGAATAGATCCTTTACTTTATGCTTGCTGAAAATCGAATTGTGATGTTAAGATAAAGCATTATTTAAAATAAGGGGTTATATAAATAAATAAATTGTTCTGCACAGTTGTTCGGCTTCGTCTTTAGCTTCGTCTCACAAAGTTTGTAGCCTTAGCCGAGACACGCACCCAATATGCTTGGCAAGCCAGCTGCTTTTCAGCTTTTGCAGCAGTGTTGCCAGCAAAAATGATGTACATACTACATAAATATAAAAGAAATATAATAAAACACAAAATAAATATAGAATAACAATAAAAAAATAATTATAAATTATATTATTAAAAATTATTATTATTATAAATTATATTATTAAATGAAATTAATTATTTTTATACACTTACAATCAAAAAATTTATGAAGATTTCGCTGTTTTTAACAAAATTTTAACTGGCTGGCCACACTGTGGCATTTACTATAACACCACACAACAAATTTCAAATTTTTGTTTAAGCTCAAGGCGCCAAATCAATTTTTATAATAGATATGGAGCCTAATTAACGAAAAGGTATATTTTTGGTCAAAATTCAAATAATTAATCTTGTTAACTTTCAAGCGGCAGTTGTAAAATTACTTTTTTAAAATTAGAAAATAAAAAGTTTTGTTTTGTGTACAAATTTTTAAATACAAATTTTATTCGTACAATATTTTGAAAGACGTCTAATTCATTTTGTTAACTTTAAAACGGCAGTTGTAAAATTATTTTTTAAAAATCAGAAAATAAAAAGTTTTGTTTTGTGCATACATTTTTTAATGTAAATTTTATAGCTACAATATTTTGAAAGTAGGTTTATATTGCTCTCCATTTAGCAATGCTATCTTTTTCAAGCACTTGCTCTGCTTCTTTGAGCTCCCGACATTTCTCTATAAATTCGCTAATTAATTGATTGAATTTCCCATTTTTAATTATCCAAAAACAGAGACGAAAAGGAACCTCTGCGCACGCCCACAGGCAGCATCAAGCAAAATTCGACCATCGAATTCGACGGTCGTTTTGTGCATTCGCGCAGCGGCGAAATCATCGGTAAAAATTCAGCGGTGTAAACGGGGAAGCGAGAAGGGATGGATCCAAAGATGTGCACAAAACGGAGAAGCAGAAGTTTGCAACACTGGAACATAGTATTGAGAAACGCATTGCGCATTTTAGATGCGCATCGGAACTAAGAAACTACAAAACAAACAATAAACTAAAGGAAAGAATGAAAAGAAAAGAAAACGAACGAAAGCAAAAGAGAAAACGAACAAGTTGCGAATTACAAAACCAAAGCCGAAAGATAAATAAAACAGACATTAGACAATTGGCATATGAGTTGAGTGTATTAAGTTTAGTTTTATTCTGTTCTATTTTTAGTTTTTATTATTATTACTTTGCACTTGTCTTAATAATCCTATAAGTTTCACAATTATCGTAATATCGTCGACATGTTTAGTATTTTAAGCTCAAGCGAACACACACACATTCTGAATGCATTATACAACACTATTTAATGTTAAATTAGCCAACACTGCTCATATGTCCATGTTGCTTTAAATTTGTATTCGCTTCCTCTTACCTCTCTCTCTTTCTCTCTGTCTCTATCTTTATATTTTCTCGCTCTTGACAGACATCTAGGTTAAGCGGAATATTTAGATATATATATATACTATATATTAATGCCTTACATGAAGACGTTGAAAATATTACATTTATTTTCAAATATGAGAGAAACAAAGAGCAAATTAAACAAATCTTAGTTTAACTAACTTAAACATGCCATAAATAAGTTTAAATATTAAGTTCGAAATGAAGGAAGAAACAATTTTTGCATTTTTCTTTTCACTCTCCTCTTCCTCTTGCTCTCTACTTTCTGCTCTCCTTCTACATTTCTTAGTACTTAAACACACTGAACAAAAGACTTTTTCATTCAATAAAAACGTTTACGAACAGCATCACAAAGGAGAATGCGTCAAATAGAAAAGATTTAGTTATTGCTTTTCGCTTTCATTTGGTTTCCTATTCGTTAAATTGATATACTTAATGCAAAGAGTACGAATTAATTATTTATACCTACATATATACATACATACATATATAATCTAATGCTAATTCTAACTGAAAATGAAAATGATAAAGAAAATGAAAAATGAAAAATGCTCAATGTACGATGGTTAAATGCAAATTGTAAACGTGTACAGTTGGGCACAAAAGCTGCAAAAAAGCTGCTTGTGTTTACCAACACTGCCCACTGAGCATTCTAAGTGTCGCTGTAAAACTACAAATTAAAAAAAAATATTTACTAAAAACAAACATCAATTTCGATAAATGCGTCCAACTGAATTGTTTTATGATCGTAATAAAACTCTTCTGTTGTATGCAAACAATCGTTGCTATCGATAGTTTTAGCGCAAAATTGAAACGATAACAACTCTGAAAAAAATGCCAAAATATTTGTATTTTATTTAACCATTATTCAATTTTTTTTTATATATTTTTTAACTTAGTTTTCGTAACATTCTGTGGAGAACAAAATGAAAGTTCTATTGAAATTATTTGTACTCAATGTTCTAATTTTAAAAAGTGTTTTGTCTCAATTTCAACATTTTTTACTAGATTTTATATATATGTAAAAAAAAATACCGAGTTGTAAGTAAGAAATTTAAATAAAGAGAAAAACAAAATCAGATAATTATTTAAATAATAAATATGTATATGTAATTATTGTGTAAGTAAATTCTTTTTTTTTCTCAACACAAATAAAAAAAACTAAAAAAAAAAAACTAAAAAAATTCACTGAAAACAATTTATATATATATTTAAATATATATAAATATATATTATACACGAAAAAGCTACATAAATACATACAACAAAAATATGGAAAAAACAAAGAGCGTTTTTTTTTTAAATCCTTGCCGAGGGTACGCTAGGTTAGCAGAATTTACAGGGTATACACAAGTCTGTCTGTTCAGCGAAATATTGAAGAAATGTTTAATCTTAAAATACTGATATTAAACCCCAGCTAGAGCTATTAAAGAGAATATAGTTCTCTCATTGAACTTAGTTTCTTGTTAAGATCTGATACTTATAGAACGCAATCCTACAGTTTTTTTTTTTTCGATTAAAGCTCGGACTTCCTGTATGAACTCGACTTCTGACTGAGCTAAACCTATGAAATTTGATATAGTAGCTGTAGAGCTCCCAAATAGAGCATACAAATCGAAAACGCTGCAAAAATATGCACTAAAGATCCCTAAAAAATTTTCTCACATTCAGTTAAAAAATGATATATAATTGAAATCAAAAGCTCCTGAAACTCACAATCTGCAAGGGTATTTAGCATTCGGCACACCGAATTGAACTATTTCTTTGCATATTTTTAGTATTTCCCTGATTGTTATCATTTATCGTATGCCTCCGTTTCGACTTTATTTGTAGAAATTTGCCAAACAAAACAAAAATAATAATAAAAGCTTTTATAGCTTCTGTTGCCAGTTAAGCCAAACGCCTTGTCAGAGCTTTTTTTACCTATACATACAAAAAATATACATTATACAAAAAAAAAAATGAAAAAGCGCAAAAAACTAAAAAAAAAAATAAAAGAAAACATTTTTTGTGTGTTGCTATAAGAAAAAAATTACCAAACCTAACAATAACTAAAATACAAGAAAACAAAATTTAACTGATTTATGTAATTATGTAAAGTATATAACATCTACACAGATGAAGAGCATCATTGAAATGATGCTAATGATGTTGATGAAATCTACGGACTGCTTTTTGGAGTGCAGCATATTGAATATGGCCATATAGAAATTCGAAAGATTTGATTAGATTTGATGAGATCTGCCTAAGTACTTAATGATGCAAGTGTAGCTTTTTATAAGATCATCAGCAAGATATACACAAATTCAACTGAACAAAAAAAAAAACCATAAAAAAAAACAAAACAAAAACAGATACAATATTACGGAAGAAACGTTGGAAAATAAAGTCATATTTATCAAAATCTAAAAAAAAACGTGTTTTTCTTAACTTCTTGAAAAAGCCAATGTAACGGTTAATACTAAAGAGCATATAGCGTACTCCCTCACACAGCTGCAACTCGCTCTTGGCAGGAGAGAAGGAGACAAAAGCCATTTTTGTATAACTTTAAATGCGCATAACTTTACCAAAACTCAACCGATTTTCAAGCGGTATGCACTTTTCTCAATCATTTGAGTGCAAAAATCAAATTTCAATAAAAAAAAATAAAAAAAAAATTTTGATTTTTTTTTTGCAAAAATTTTAAGCTTATCTTTGAATGCGCATAACTTTGCCAAAACTCAACCGATTTTCAAGCGGTATGCACTTTTCTCAATTATTCGAGTGCAAAAATTAAATTTCAATATAAAATCAAAAAAAAAATTTTTGATATTTTTTTGCAAAAATTTTAAAATATTAAAAAATTAAAATATTCAGTTTTTTGGGAAAAATTTATGCGTAAAAACCCAAACATGACTGCATTTGGTCGAAAACTGCAGGTTTTAGAGCAAATATTGGTAACATGGAGGGATTATCACTCACTTTCGGTTAGCGGTTAATCGCTTATCATCCGACATACCCGAAACCCGCTAAAAAGACAACGCTGATGAGACGTAAGTAAATAAATTATTTATTATATATACTATATATATTTAAGTATACAACAGACGCTTGCTTGAGTACATGATGCAACAGGTTGCTATAACTAGGTTCGGTAGGAAGCACGCTGGAGATTGGTAGAGGGGGGGCACTAAACACGTAACATTCCTGATATCGAATCTGAGGCAATTTGAACATGAATAAAACTAGAATACAACTGCATAAATACCAGGGATCGTAATTACTATAGGTTGTAAAATATAAATTATAAAATAAAAGTTATTTGTCGAGTTTTATCAAAAAAATTATAATAAAAGCTGTGATTAAAAAAAAATTCAATAAAAAATGATTTTGTAATTATTATAATTTTTTATAAAAATCTAAAATATTAATTAGCCATCAAAATTGAAAAACAATTTTTGTTTTAATTTTTCGTATAAAAATTGAAAAAATAGCTCTTATATACAATTTTCATTATTTAAATTAAACTTAAGAATTCAATTTCAATTCTGATAATATTATAATAAAAATTGAAAAACAATTTAGATTTTAAGTTTTTTTTATAAAACTGGAAAAATAACTCTTCGTTACAATTTTTATTATTTAAATTAAATTTAAGAATAAAAACACAATTTTAAAATAAATATTGAAAATAAAAGTTTAAGCAAATTCGCTGTTAAAAAAATAAGATATACTATATCTTTTTTCCACTCGTCGTGGAGGTTATTTTGAACATCAATTTGTTACGCTCATAACTATTAATTTAAAATAAATATTGAAAAAAAAAGGTTAATATTTAAATTCGCCTTTATAAAATAAGATATATATTTTTTGTTCAATTAATTATTACTTATTAATTTATTATTATTTGCGATCCCTGATAAATACTATTACTATAAGCTATACAGTAGAGCTGGGTGTCGATTCGACTTAATCGATTTTTTTTAGGCGATTTAATCGATTCTTTTTCGATAAAATGTTTTTGTACGTTCTTACTAGTTTTTGTTTGTTTTTTCAAACAATATTAATTTATTCATTGAACTTATCGGCTTTGTTTCGAATAATCGATTAAATCGATGATTGGACGTGAATCGATCGAAAAGATCGCTGCTTGAAAAATGAAAGATCGAAGCCAGCTCTACTTAAACCGTATATAGAATTCAGCTATTGAGTGGTGGTGATGTAGGGGGAAATGGAGCTCTAGACCTCCATGCCCGGATCGGAGCGTTTGCCCTGCCGTTGGAGCGCCTCCTCGGCGGTCAGTTTGGTCTTCTCGGTGCGCGTGTGCCAGACGAGGACGTCCCGACAGTTGTTGGCGAGGGGCTGCAGCTGCTCCCGGGTGGTGAGGTGGCGCAGAATTTCGCTCTCCTGGTAGCCCCGCTGCACCTCGTAGGAGAAGATCGCCTGGGGATATTTGATGAACAGTTGCATGCTGATGCCGAACGCCGCCATGTCGATGGGAAAGGGACGCTCCGGACGCCAGGCGGCATTGAAACCGATGACCTTGTTGTTGGCATCCAGCAAGGGACGCTCGACCATCAGACCGCCCACCAACCCCACCGGCCAGATGCCCACCCTGCCCCTCTCGATCTTCGACATTTCGGCAAACAGCTCCACGGCATACGAATTATCATCGTCCATAAAAAATACAATCCCATGCGATTCATCCGTAACGTGCGACCTTAGCCAGCTGAGCGCCAGATTCCGTTGCTCCACACCGCGCGGCTTTATCCAGTTGGGGTCCTTGCCCTGCAGCTTGAACTCCGGCGGAGTCTTGATGTTCAGCTGCGTCGCACGGCTCTCGAGGCCAGCGCGCAGCAGCAAATTGCGCACCAGCGGCGTCGTCGCATTCGCATCCTCCACAATGATCCAGTGCAGGTTCGGCACCAGCATGAACAGATGGGACAACCTAAGCGGAATTCAGAAAACTCATTAGTAAGTTAGAAACATTAATGGATCTCGAGAACTATAGGAGCTAACGATAGCATATTTGGTATTTAACTTTTGCAATAGTCCCTGGAGTTCAAGATCATTTTAAAATGTTCCTAGCTTTCCTACATCGCCCGCAAATCACCAAAAACCACAGCAGCCGCAATTAAAGGTCTACAGTTTTGTAATTTGACACATGCTTAGTTGGGAATAAGAACTAACGATACTGCAAGTTGCAGAAGAAACGGTTCGTAAATAACAAAGTTATTCAACAGACAAAGATCACTTGAGCTTGGAGATTGGAATCGATCTTTAATTTTTATGAATCGAAGTTTTTGGACCGATGCACGTGAAAAAGTCGATTTGATCGATTAATCGTAATAATTTATATGAATTACATCGATAGTATCGGCTTGGGTGTGTCAGCACTAGTGGGCGTTGGTAGGGTGAGGGAGAGGGAGATAGGGAGTAGTGATTATGGAAGATTCTGTGGCGCCTACCTGGTGAGCTCGGCCTTCTGGGCGGGGCGTGCGTAGGTGGGCGTGATCGCGTAGATGGTGGGCAGCGCCTCCCCCTGTGCCCTGGCGTACATGTTCTGGAGGTACTCGGGTCCCAGGCAGGTGCGTTTACCGTTACGGTGCACCATCAGCAGCAGCACGATGAACACGATGATCAGCACGAGCACCTGACGTGGCCGAATCCGCACCTCCGACATTATTCTGCCCAGCTTCCAAATGCCGATTTGCCAAAAATCTTCCTCACACACACACGCACACGCACACACGCACACTCGCAGAACAAACAAAATGAAAACAAATAGAAAAAAATTTCTAGCTGCTTCTTCTTATTCTTCTGCTGCTGCTGCTGCTTCTTCTCAGTCGACTAGATTTGCTGCCGCTGTCGCTGCCGCTGTCGCTGTCGCTGCCTCTGCCGCTATCGCTGCCGCTGCCTCTGCCGCTGCTTTGCATTTGTTTGTGTTGCGCCTCTGCTGCATTTAACTTTAGTTTTACTTTAATTCGATTGCGTTTAATAAAATGCATAAGCCTGCACAAAACTGGAGCTATTTAAGTTGTTATTAAATAAATAAATAAATAAATAATTGAAAGCAGACCAATGTTGTTCAGCCGACAGCGCTGCGATGTTTATATCGCTGCCGCTGCACGCTTGCATTGCGATAGGCATTTATCGATATGTGCATATCGCGCCAAATTCAAACGGCCAATAGTTTGGGCTTTTTTTATGCTTCTCAAACATCTATTTGAAAATATAGAATGGTTTTGATTTCATTTATTTTAATGTGCTTTTATTTAATCTTTTATGTTTATTTAAAGCCATTTTTTTATTAATTATTTTTGGATATATTTTGTAATTAAAATCTAGCTATTTCTGGCAGCTATGCCGGCGATGTTTTGCCGACAAACATGGCGACATTTCTATCGGCATTCAATACATCGGCACACTAAACTCATCGATAGTTGCGCGCCAAATTTAAGTTTTTTTAAAATTAGGATAAACTGCAAATAAAAGGGATATCAAAAAAACAAACTAAATTTCAAGAATGACGGAATGCTACTAAAATATAAAAATAAATAAACAATGATATGAATTTGACTCAATTAAAATATATATGCATATAGAAGCAGAATCGCCTGCTTTATGCTAGTTTTCAAATATCGTCTTGTCAAATTCGAATTCATGCAGTAGTCAAAAATACATAGCTATATGTATTGAAATAAATTAGAACACACAAAAAGTTCACTTCACAAAAAAGTTCCAATAATTATAAATCATGTTGAAACAAAAACAAGCAAAAGACACCGAGACACCAAAGAACAAAGGTAATATCCAAATGCGTGCTATCGATAGTTATCGATCTGAGATATATTTTATTTTGCAGCCGATGATGGTAAACGCAAGCTGAAGTTCTTTGGCTGCTGTCGTCTGACGAACGATGAGATCTCGGAGCTTTATCGATTGGATGAGCTGAGCGATAGGGAATTGCAATCGGTGGGCTTGGAGCGTGAGTCGCTTATCGATGACTATCGCCACCTGCACGAGGTATCGCAAATGCGCGCCGAAACGCTGCGACGCCAGCAATTGAAAAGATCCAGTTTCATTGAGAAATTGCTGAAACCGAAAAGCCGATTACCACGCAGACCGTCGAAGGTCTATAAATATGCAATGCTGAATCGATTCTACCATTGCATCCATGCGGATCCCTCCGAATTCTGTCGCTTCATGGAGCGCGATCTGAAGATAAAGCCCGATCCGTGCCATATTAAATTCCAGCCGAAAATGACGCTAAAGGAACGCGATATGGCCTATTTGCAGGCGTACTTCGATCATTTCGACCAGCTCTATCTCAACGGACAGCATAATTTTGTAGCTCGCGTTATAGCCAAGTCGATGATACGATTCCACAACTTTAACGGCTCTCACAAGTTGCAGCCCTTCTTTGGCATTCTCTGGAACGCACGCAGTCCGGATGTGGTACAGTCACCACAAGTGCCAGCAAGATCTCAAGCCGATAACTTCACTTTCTGAGCATCATTTCGATAAAAACTTACTACCAAATTACCAAATTACCTTCAATGGAGTGTCATTCGTTCAAATTCTCGTTGCGATATATATCGATTAATCAATATCGGCCAATTCAAGCCGTCAAATCATTTATTTGTTCCTGTATCGACATATCGATCATTAAATCAAAATGTTTGCCTGTTGCGTTATCTTAAATCCAATTAAATGTGCATATATTTATACTTGATATAGCCATGGACGTCTCTCGGTTTGTCTAGATAAGCGCTGTATTGTCGGTACAGTCACCACAAGTGCCAGCAAAACCTCAAGCCGATAACTTCCCTTTCTGAGCATCATTTCGATAAAAGTAAGAAGAATCATTGCAGCTGCGGTTCTATATTTAATACAGATTCTTGGGGTATTTTTCCAAGACGTAGAATCAAACTACATTTGATTTTTATTTTTTAATCCACTTTAAATTTATTTCTCTTTAAATTTACGTTCATGTATGTATGCATAGTAGCTTAAACTAGTTAGATTTTGTTTTAGTTTTCATTTATATATATATATATATAGATGTATCTATATATATATATATTGGAGGTTTTTTGTATAGGGCATAGTTCACCGAGTTAAGACTGAATATTGAGTGAATTTTAAATTCAAATTCGCATTCAGTTTTAGTTACACTTGTTTCTGGCTTGCATGTATATATCTATATATATATATATGGTATATATAGTATATAGATGTCTATATAGTAGGTATATATTATATGTATGTATATAAGTTAGATTTGGGCTTGGGAGTAAAGTATTTCTTGCTCTTGTGTTCAGTATGTTCGAATTTAATTGTAATCGGTAATTGTAGTTGGTAATTGTATTGTAATAGTTAGTTGTAGTTTTTTTTATTTTTAGTTAGTTTTTTTTCGCATTAATATTACGTAGAGTACATACACATATCAAGAAGTATACATTTAAATTTATATATTTATTTATTTTATAATATATATCGATTTTGTTTCTTTTCATTAGCACGCGCTTTAAAAACTAAATATTTAAGAGGTTTTTCTGCTTTTGCTTTTTTGTAGATATTATTTATAGGTCAATTTCATTTGATTTGATTTTAGTTGTGTTTTTGTTTCAAGTTATTTTATTATATTTATATTTTACCAACAAGTGCAAACTCTGAATGATTAAAACAAAAAAATTAGGAAAAACAAATAATACAAAAATTCATTTATTTTTTTTTAATAGATGCTAATGCTACTTTGGTCTGCTGCCAAACAAAAAAAAAAAAAACCAAAAAAAAAGACAAAAACTTTAAGCTCGTTAGAATTATTTAATTGATAATAATGGATTAATTCACAAAAGATTGAAAAGCAACGTCTATTTGGTAATATCAAGTTGAAACAGCCCTGCAGATGGTTGCGGCGTGTCGCAGCATTCAGCTTTTGCACGCGCTCAATTTGCCCCAAACAAAACCAAACACAACGAACAAAAATACAATACCGTTATCTGTGCATGTGTGTGTGTGTGTGTATGTCTGTGTGTCTGTCTGTGTGTGTGTGTGTTAGATTCTACTTTTTTTATGTACATTTACGCACAAAAACCGCTACATTTAGTAAATACATATTATTATATTCATTATCGTATATATATATATATATATATATTACATAAATACACACATAAGAAAAACATTTAATTTACTAAGTTTTATTCTTAGTTATAGCCTAGCCACATTTAGTTGTATTTTTTTTCTTGTTTTTCTTTTTCTTTTTTGTTTTCTTTTTTGCTTGTCTTTAAAACTGTTTCGTTTGGACTGCTGCTCTCGCTCTCGATCTCTTTCTCTCGCTGCGCCCTCCCTGCACGCAAACAAAAGGGACAGCACTATGCTGTCTGTGCACCTCTGTCTTGCAGCTCTCAGAAGACAGAGAGAGAGAGAGAGAGAGCGCCAAGCTTTTGTGCTGTGCGAAAAGCGGCCCATCCACGGCACATTTGTTTGGCAATCCGTGTTTGATTCCCAAAAAGACATTCTTTCAAGCATCATATGAACAAAATGTTCAGCGCGTCAACATGTCAGCGGAAAATTGCCTTAATTTTATTTTTAAGAAAAAAACAAGAGCAAAAATCATTCCATGATGTTTGACTAAACTCCACCATCCACAGTCAAATTTTGTGTTAGAACACGCGCAAGATAGAAACGTTTCTATTTTCCGCAAACAAAGTGTCAATCACGAAATTTGTTTGTGAGCAACGCCATCCACGAGAAAGTTTTCGTCAAATCAAACACGGATTGCCAAACAAATGTGCCGTGGATGGGCCGCTAAAGAGACGGCAGCTTGTGATTTTGATGCTCGCACGTTTACACGTTGGATTTCGTTGACGATGTGAGCGATTTACGTTTGAACGTTCGTGCGTGACATTGAAAATTGAAACAGTTTGGATAAAGCCACACATTCACACATTTAGCTGAATTTGAAATACATTTTTCTCGCCC
The DNA here is from genome assembly GCA_035045125.1 of Hypselothyrea guttata. NCBI lineage: Eukaryota > Metazoa > Arthropoda > Insecta > Diptera > Drosophilidae > Hypselothyrea > Hypselothyrea guttata. Next base: position 108,052 of record JAWNNJ010002320.1, read on the forward strand.
TTTGCTTAGACTTAACATGATTTGTTTGTTGTTGTTGTTGTTTTTTAAACATTATCTTCATTATTAATTAATAATATACTTGTATATATGTATGTATATGTATGCGTACTATGTATTATCAAAAAAAAAAATTTGTTTTTCATTATTTTATTTTAGATAGATTTATAAACCTCAAAAAACCTGCAGCGTTTGGCTCTCAGTGATTTTTGTTTTTTGTTTTTACCTCTTTAGGCTTATGGCTTGTGGATTGGTTTTTTCGCCAAGTGTAAATTTTTAATTTTACTCTCTGTATTTTATAGAATTTATACAACTATCAAATCTTGTTTAAATACACCGAAATAAACACGTATTACTTATTTACAGACACAAAGTTGATTTTTTTTCTTTCTTTGTTCTTATTTATTTGCAGTTTTTTTACGATTTATTTTTAAATCTGTTGTTAAGCGTTCATAAAAAGCATACCAAAAGATAGTGTGTTAATTTCATATGGTAAAAAAGAACGTAGTGTTGGGGGGGAGCAAAAAAAAAACATTTTCAAATGCGCACTGTAAATTTCCCTGTGGCTTACGACGCTAAATGTATTTTGTTTTTTTTTTTTCGACTTATATATATATATATCTATATATTTAGTACTAAATAAATAGATTTCGCTTCAACATTTCCATTAACTACACAGAGAGAAATCAGTAGTGTTATTACTGTTGGCTAAAAATCAAATCAATAAGCGCACCAGAGAGCTTTCCAATGTAGTATTCTATCTGAAATTTTAGCCAATGAAAAAACCAATGAAAAATTATTAAAAATAATTATATAGAAACAATTAACTTCAAGATCGCTTAAACAAAATATCCCTTGACTTGTTTTTGTTTTTTGTTTTTTTTTTTTTGCTGTTGGTTGATGTGGTCGTGAGGCGTTCAATGGTGAAAATGGGCAATAGTGTAAACAACATTTCACTTAATTTTCACATATTTCTTACATTTCATTTGCTTAAAAAGCGCATTATTCTTTATGCCTTATGTTTAGTAGTTATATATGTTTAAATGTCTCTCTCTGTCCCTCTGTCCCCCTGTCCTTTGTCCGTCCGTCCGTCGTTTGTCCGTCCGTCGTGTGTCTGTTGAACTATGCAACATAATAATTGTGATAATAATGGAAATCCTTGATCATTTCCTCCTCTGCTCCGGCTTCTTGCTCCATGCTCCTGCTCCCTGTTCCTGCTCCATGTTCCTTGCCTCATCGAGTCGACTACGGTTCATCCTCCTCGTTGTAGATCACCACGTATGGGCTGTTGACCACGGCATTCCAGGCTACGAAAAATTAATCGATTAATTTTTTAGACAACATTTCGTTTAAATATTACATAGATTTTTATTTTTCAATTATATAATACTAGTTTTATGCCCTATACACATTGAAAAATAGGTGAGTTTTTTTTTTAAATTTTGGAGACCACGCCCCCTTTACGCCTTTATCAATAAAAAAAAAAATCGAATAACAAGCGTAATATTGAACATAGAATATTGTTATTTGGTATATATGCTCTCTTCTAATATATTTAACTATCCTGATTGATCGAATTTGACTTGTTTTGGAGGCGTAATCCATAATTCCATAATTTCAATATTCTGAATAATTTTTAATTTTCAATGGATGTACGTTTTTTTTATTGTTAAATATGTTCTGAGAATATTAATGAGACATTTTTGACTAATTTTCGGATCTTCTTCGAGTCGCGCATAATATGAATCTTCTTTTAATCATTTCGACGACTCGAAAAAGACTCAAGGTGAATTTTGCTAAAGTGAGCTTGACATCTATTATTCTGATATATATTCTGATTCCACATCATATCTGGCAAATACTTACAGGCACTGACATAGTCCACGATCATCTCGCTGTTGGACAGAGGCGATGGACGACTTGTTGGCATCGGCAATTGCATCTGCATCGGCAATTGCATTGGCAACTGCATCGGCAACTGCATTGGCATTGGCATTGGCATTGTTGTTGGCAGTGGCAGCAATGGTTGCTGATGGCGAGCAACAGTTGGTGCATAGTCCGTGTGATGATGTTGCTGATAATGTTGCTGATGTTGCTGATGATGCGGCTGTTGCTGCTGCTGCTGTTGCTGTTGCTCATCGTCATCGTAGTCCATGCAGAGCACAGTTGCATGTAGCTTGCCTTTGACAGCAGCAATAGTTGCTGTTGTTGCTGCTGCTCTGGCATGTTGCTCCTGTGAATTGCTGCGACTGCTGCCGCGTGAGCCGACCATTGCTGTTTGCTCTTCGCCTGTTGCTGTTGCAGCAGCAGCAGCCGCCTCGGCAGCAGCACGCGCAGCAGCAATAATTGCAGTTTCAATATCGTTGCACGTCTCCAACTGGGCAATGGGCAATGGCTCGTCTGGATTGTTGCTGTTGCCGTTGCTGTTGCTGCTGCTGCAACTGTTGCTGCTGTGGCTGCGATTCGCCTTGCTGAGAAAGCTGTTGACCTGTTCGGTTGCTGCAGCAGCTGCTGCTGCTGCTGCTGCTGTTGATGCTGCTGTTGCAGCGGCAGCTGTTGCTGCTGCTGCCGTGTTGGTGTAAATGCCGCTGTCGCCGGATTGATTGGCAGTTGCAGTTGCAGTTGCTGTTGTCGCTGAGCTGTTGCTGCTGCTGTTGTGATTGCTGGTGTTGCCGCTGGTGGTGTTGTTGTTGCTGCTGTTGTTGTTGCTGCTGCTGTTGCTGTTGTTGGGCGACGACTGCGCCGCCTGCGCTGCCAGCAGCAACATTTCCAGTCCAGCTGAGTTGTTGATCAGATCGTAGGCGCTGCCTGCGGAATCATTCAACAGTTGCTGCGGTTCATCAGCAACAGCAACAGCAGCAGCAGCAGCAACTGTTGCTGTTGTAGCCTGCTTAGCTGCAGCTGTTGTTGCTGCATCTACAGCAGCAGTTGCTGTTGCTGTTGCGTCTGTTGCTGTTGCCTTTGTGGCTGTTGCTGACTTGACATTGCTGCTGCTGCTGTTGCTGCTGTTGCTGCTGTTGCTGCTGTTGTCGTCAAAGAGCTTCAGCTCGTCCTCATTGAAGTCGCCAAAGATGAACTCGTTGCTGCGCCTGCCCAACGCCGAGTCGCGATCATCATTAAGAATGATCACAGCTGGTCTGTTGCCCGTCGTCTGTGTCTGGGCAGCTGTTGTTGCCGTGCTGGTGGCAGCTGTTGCTGTTGTGGCCGTTGCCTGAATGCAGCAGCTGTTGAGCTTCTTAAACACATCGGTTTGTGTTGCAGCCGTGGCCTTGTTGCAACTGTTGCTGCTGCTGCTGCTGATGTTGCTGTTGTTGCTGCTGCTGCTGTCGTCGTGACTAGACTTTTGGCATTTCTTGCTGTTGCTGTTGCTGTTGTTGCTGCTGTTGATCAGCTCCTTTGGCTTCTGGCTCTTGGCCTTTGCTGAGGTAGTTGCTGCTGTTGCTGTTGCTGTTGGTGTTGTTGCTGCTGCCGTCTCCTTGGCAGCAGCTGCAAAGTTGTAGCTCTGAGCAATTGCTGTTGCTGAGAGCGTCACATTGTTGATGCTGTGCCGCTTGACGGTCTTCTCCAATGCCGGATATTGCAGATCGAGATTGCTGCTGTTGCAGCTGTAGCTGCTGCTGCTGTTGCTGCTGCTATTGCTGTTGCTGTTGCTGTTGCTGTGACTGTTGCTGCGACTCTGACTGTTGCTGCTGCTGCTGCTGCAGCTGGCCTCATGATCCACGCTCTTTGATTTCTTAAGCGTTGGGGCGCAGCAAATTGTTGTTGCTGTTGCTGCTGCTGTTGCTGTGGCAGCAGCAACTGCTGTTGGTGTCATGGTCAGCGTGGCTGTGGCCTGCAGCAGCTGTTGCTCATCGGCATCGTTGCTGGCATTCAGTCGCTGCGAATAGCTGACAAATGCAGGCGCAGCTGCAACAGTTGCTGCTGTGCCTGCAGTTGCAACAGTTGCTGCTGTTGCCGTTGTTGCGCCTGGCAACTCGGGAAAATCAGCGCGCATTTTGACTTTGCTTTTGCAAACAGCAGCAACTGTTGCTGTTGCTGCTGCTGTTGTTGTGACAGCTGCAGCTGTTGCTGCTGGTGGTGTGCATGCTGCAGCTGCTGCTGCTGCTGCTGCTGTGTTGCTGCTGCTGCTTTCGGCCTGCAGCAACAGCTCGTTGGCCTTGGCCTGCGCCTCGCGCTTGTTGCGCGCAATGTCCGCATAGGAAATGGGCGCTGGCGAGGGGGAGGAGCAGCAACTGTTGCTGTTGGGCTGCTGCTGCTGCTTCTTGTTGTTGCTGCTGCTGCTGTGCTTGGCCTGCAGCATGGCGCGCTGCTTGTGATTGTTGCTCTTCTTCTTGCCGGTTTGGATGGGCAGCGAGTGCACAGAGTCCAGATCGCTGGAATCCGATTTCTCCGATGGGGGCATCGATGACGTTGACTTGCGACGTGAATTGTCCTGCTGCTGCAACTGTTGCTGCTGTGCGGCATGTTGTTGTTGTTGCTGTTGCTGCTGCTGCTGTTGTTGCAACTGTTGCTGCTGCTGCTGCTGCTGCAACTGTTGCTGCTGCTGCTGCTGCTGCTTGCTGTAGTAATCCATTTGATTGCCCCGCAGTCGCTGCGACATCATGTTGGATGAGGCGGATTTTGTGATCTGTTGCATGCGCTGCAGGTTGCCGCTGTTGTTGGCAGCTGCTGCCGCCGCGGCAGCAGCATCGTCCATTGTCACCGCCCGCTGCTTTTTGGGCTTCTTCTTCTTGGTGACCACATGGAATTCGGCCGTTTCGCTGAGCACCGTGTGCAGCGCCTCCATTTCGGACATGGGCAGTGGGGCAACCATTGTGCTGGGGGCGTGGCTGGGCAGCGTCCAATCGGTGGTGGCAACATCATTGTCCAGATATTGCAGCTCCTCGGTGCCCCAAGAGCGACGTTCGCCCTTGCGCGTGGCATGTTGCAACTGCTGTTGTTGCTGCTGCTGCTGTTGTTGCTGCTGTTGTGATTGTTGTTGTTGTTGCTGCTCCTTGTTGCAATTCTTGTTTATGTCTGCAACAGAGGCGGAATTCTGCTTGCCACCCGCCTTCTTGTTGCGCATCATTTCGGTGGTTGCCGCCTGCCGCTTCAGCTCATCGACCTCGATCTTGGCGCAGCTGCGCAACTCCTCCAGCGAGTTGCACTTCTTCAGCTTGTTCTGCTTCTTGCGCTCCTTCTTCAGCTGCTGCTTGTGCTGCTGCTGCTGCTGCTGCTGTTGCTGCTGCTGCTGCTGCTGCTGCCCACCAGCCCCTCCGCCAGCACCACCCTCGTCGTTCTCGATGAACTTCACGAGCTGCTCGACGGGATCCTTGCCCCGATAACCTGCCACAGATTCCACAATCCACGTGGTCGTGTTGCGCTCCTGTTGCGACTTTTTCTTTGCCTTTAGCTTTGTGTTGTTGCTGTTGTTGTTGCTGTTGCTGCTGCTGTTGTTGTTATTGTTGCTGCTGTTGTTGCTGCTGCTGTTGTTGTTGTTGTTGCCAGCTTGTATGGCAGCCATCGGCCCTTGTGCCTGCAACGCCGCCTGCCCCTGTTGCATGTGGCTGCTGATGGAGGCGGAGATGGCGGCGGCCGCCATCGCTTGCGAGCCTCCGGTAATGATCGACGATATCTGCGCACGCGGCTGCTGCTGCCCGCCCCCCTCCCCTCCGGCTGCAGCTGATCCGCCGGCAATGGCGCCGCGCAGCAAGGCGTTGAATTGATTTGTGTTGCTGCCGCCGCTGCCGCCGCTGCTGCTGCTGTTGAGCAGGCCAGGGGGGAATCCCGCCTCGGCTAGAAGCGCGTTGCCGTTCTCATCCAGGTGGCGCTGCAAAAGAGTTGCAAGCAATTTTATCAGAAGAGATCAAGTCGAAAATCGAAAATCAAATATAGGGACAGGGCAGATCAGTGGCACGGAGGCTACAGTCGGACGTAACCGACCGTAGGAGAACCTTTACTTTGAGTATATGTACATACAAACACAATCAGACGCACACACACTAAGCACCCGCGTATGCAAGGCACACCATCCCCCCCTCTGCCTAGTGCGGCAAATTGTCTGTGGCATATGTTCGCTGTTTCTTATCCGATCGAAACAAAATTCACAGCGTCGATAGAGAATGTCATAAACTAGTTAAATACCAAATTACAAATTAATAGCTTTAAAAATGTGGGTAAAGCAGCTTTTTGCGGTTTACGGGGGAAGGGGGGAAGGTATCCAAAATCTAAAACAAACTCGTGCTGCTTACTGAATAGGGGAACCTAAATCCCGAATATAGTGTCTCTAGCTCTTATAGTTGCTGAGATCTAGGTGTTCATACAGACGGACAGACAGACGGACAGACGGACAGACGGACATGGCTATATCGACTCGTCTTGTCGTCCTGATCAAGAATATATATATACTTTATGGGGTCTGCCACGCCTCCTTCTGCCTGTTACATACATTTACTCTTTGCACTAAGTTAATAGACCTTTTTACTTTTTTAAAGTAAAGGGTCTAAAAATCTTTTCACCATCGATTCACGTCTAAATATTGCAAAAAGCGATTAATCGACAAAATCGATTTATCAAAAAAAAATTAAAATAAAATATAGGGACGGGGCAGATCAGTGGGACTGAGGCTACAGTCGGACGTTACCGACCGTAGGAGACCCTTTACTTTGTCTATATGTACATACAAACACAATCAGACGCACACACACTAAGCTATCCGCGTATGCAAGGCCCACCACCCCCCCTCTGCCTAGTGCGGCAAATTCTCTGTCGCATATATTCGCTGATTCTTATCCGATCAAAACGAAATTCACATCGTCGATAAAGAATGCCATAAGCTAGTTACATACCAAATTACAAAACAATAGCTTTAAAACTGTGGCTACAGCAGCTTTTTGCGGTTTACGGGGGAAGGGGGGTAGGTATCCAAAATCTAAAACAAACTCGTGCTGCTTGCTGAATAGGGGAACCTAAGTCCCAAATATGGTGTCTCTAGCTCTTATAGTTGCTGAGATCTAGGTGTTCATACAGACGGACGGACAGACAGACAGACGGACAGACGGACAGACGGACAGACGGACAGACGGACAGACGGACAGACGGACATGGCTATATCGACTCGGCTTGTCGTCCTGATCAAGAATATATATACTTTGTGGGGTCTGCCACGCCTCCTTCTGGGTGTTACACACATTTCGTCTTTGCACTAAACTAATAGACCCTTTTTACTTTTTTAAAGTAAAGGGTCTAAAAATCGATTAATCGACAAAAAACCCCGTGAATTTCTATTTGCAGCTTTCTGAGTCTGAAAAACTTAAAAACCTATGCATACAAAAATAAATTAAACTAATTGCAAGACAAGCAAAAACTAGTAAGGACGAAGCGGATCAGTCGAGTGCAATGCCCTGTACTTTTTGCTACTTATTATACCCTTAGCGTACAACAATTGTACATGTTGCATCTTGTTCATTTTAGGCGCGTTACATTGAATTTTACATGAAGTCGCAAAATCAATTCATATAAAATCGAAATCGAACCAAAACAAGCAACGGAGAACCTAAATATCTCAAGCAAAGGCGAGCGGGACAAAAAGCCTACAATATTGTTTCACCAATAACTTCTGTATTTCAATATCTTCTAATAATAGTCAAATACTATGAAGTAGTAGAGAGTATATATTCCGAATAACAGCTATCTATGTTCAATAATGCGCTAGTTGTGTGGGCTTTCTTGATTGTGGGCGTTAAAGAGCGTGGCATCCAACATTTTTAATAAGCTTGATCTGCATATTGAATAAACCTACCTGCATACCAAAAAATGTTGCGCTAGCTCTTATAGTTTCCGAGATCTAAGCGTTCATACAGATGGACAGACGGACATATATCGACTTAGCTCGTCGGCATTATCATGAATATACAATTTTTTTTTTTTGGTCTCCAATTCTAGTGATACACACATTTCCCATTTGCACTAACTTGATAAGCTCTAAAAACTCACTCAAAGTTAAACATTATCGGAAAATAATATCATAAAAATCGGAAAGTCAAAAAGGACCTAGTCCTTTTTTTGTTGGATATCATGGACCTTGGTGAACTTCATATAATTTTTTTTACGCGGCAACAATTACAATTAGTAGAAAAAAAAAACAGTTATTTTAAACATACATCTATGTAAAAACAAACTGACAACACTCGGAAAATTTTCATTTTTTACCTTTTTTAAATTGTTAATTTTTTTAACTTGTTTTCGATTATTTACGGTACCGGAAAGGAATCTTTTTCACCTGTGACGTTATTGTGAAATGGTCCAAGATCATCCTTGTCAGTTGTGGCCCCATATAAGTAACGCTATAGATTCGACACGAAACACACTCCGATCGATAATGCAAACGTTCTTTACGCTTCCATTACCTGCAACTGACTGAGAACTTGCCACAGAAGGCGCCTGCTTTTTACTGTTTATGCGTCGAGTTATAAACAATCGAGGGGCTTTGTCACCCGATTGATGCATATATACTGCAAAAAGGTAACTTTAGAGCTCGGATTAAGTTAGACAGAATCGTAATATTTATATAATATTCCAATAAGTTAACACTAGTTATCCAGCTGAAAGCTGTTTACGTATTATTATTTATTGAAATCGATGACTAAACTTGAAAACCCTTTTTTTTTTTTTTAGAAATATTAAAATGGGTTTTAGATTTTGTAGAGTTTCCTTTCCTTACACTTTCTACGCTTTCTTCCTCCATATGCATTTTCTCAAAAAAATGGGGGAAAAAATATGGACGGGACAGTTCAGGCGTACGGAAGGCTACAGTCGAACGTAACCGACTGTAGGAGACCTTGTACTTTGAGTATATGCCCCTTACTGCTTAGTGCCGCAAATTGAATGTGGCATATCTTCGCGGTTTCTTATCCGATCGTAATGAAATTTACAGCATCAGTGGAGAATGCCATTGACTACGTACATGCCCAATAACAAGTCTGTAGATGCAAAATTGTGGCTGCGGTGGTTTAATCTGTGGTTTAGAGTGTTCCAGATCCTTGAGGCAGGAGCGGTTTTTTGCGATCAAGAGCATATATATATATATATATATATATATATATATATAGTTTGTGGGGTCTGCCACGCCTCCTTCTGGGTGTTAAACACACTAATGACTTTACTTTTTTTAATGAAAGGGTCTAAATTATGACTAATAATCATAATCTGTAAGTCCTTCCTTTATTTCTTCTCTGTCTATGCGTACTTTCATTTCATGATTCATAATTTATAAGCAAATTGAATTGACTAATTACCTTTCGGTTATTGTAACACAATAATTGCATAAACAATGCATTCTATGAAAAAATCTGTCTGCATAATTGTAAACAATTATTTTCCACAGAAAGCAACTTTAGAATTTTGTTTATCACTCGTAGGCTCAATGGATGAGTAATCAGCTTCTGTTTAATTATGGAATTGAAGAAAACTTTTAAGTAGTTATATCTACTGATCAATTCAGAAGATATATATTTAAAACATCTGTAGCTTTTACCAAAACTTACGTTTAAAGTTGAAAATTCACGACTAGTTTTGGGGAAACAAAATTTGAACAACGTTTTTAGAACGTCAAGTAGAAACTCTATTAAGCATATAAAATAAAGTTTCCTCTTTAAAATTATATTCGTGCATTGGGTTTTGAGAGTATCGAAATTGTTTGGCTTGATTAATCGATTGTAAGACTAAAGCTGCTATTTTTATTGAATGTATATTATATGACAATAAAGTGTATTAAAATTTCCGTGTTTTTAAGATCCGACCTTAAGATAATAGCAAGATAATTAATAAGGCCTTAAAATTATAGAGTCAAAATTGTCTGGCTCGCTTAGGAGAACGATCGATGGTCGGTTTATTTAGATAGATCGACTTATATCGATAGATATATCGATAGTATCGTTGGTGCTCTCGTTTGTTTCCAAATGAAAATACTATGAACTTTATTAGTGTTAATAATGTTGGATGCCTAATGTTTAATACAGTAGAATCCGGTTATAACGACGCCGCTTATAGCGTCCGTCCGGTTATTGCGACGAAAACTCGATGGTTTGGTTGGTCCCCATACAAACTTATATGAAACGGCCTCCGCTTATAACGACTCCGCTTTTAGCGACAAACCGCTTATAACGACGAGATTTTTCAATTTCAATTCAATTTTTCATTTCAATTCAACCGGATATTGCGACGTGCCGAACAAAAAAAAAACTTTAAAGAGGAAAATTTGATTTCTTTAACAATGCTAAAAGAAGCAAACAAAATCATGGATTTTGTGTTTTTTCAATACGAAAAAGAAACAAAATCATGGATTTTGTCTTCCGGATATAACGACGTCGGTCCCTTGAAAGTCGCTATAACCGGATTCTACTGTATTAAATTTTTTGTTTTGATTAAAAAATTAATTTGTTTTATTTTAAAACCTATTACGAACATGGCATCCATAATATAACAAAAAATTTTTTTTTGCTCCTTTCGGATAGTGCGTCTGCCGGATATAACGACGTAAAATCGTCGGTCCCTTGAATGTCGCTATAACCGGATTCTACTGTATATGCTTTCTCCCGTCTCTCTAACAGTCTCTCTACCATCTCTACCATCTGGTGTTTTTGTTTTTTTGATATGACTTACCGTCGAAATCTTGGCCGTAACGAGCTCTACGCCGAGAGCATTCACAATCCGTGAGATTTGGGGTGCGCGTGGATCTTTGGTGCTTGAATTATCCGACCCATTGGCATTTGCAGAGGATGTGGAGGATTTGCTAAAGGCATCGCTGCTGTTGGTGGCAGCTACGGCGGTGTTGGATGAGGACGAGGAGGCGGAGCTGGAGGCGGAGGCGTAATTCTTGTCGCCTGCACCAGTGCCAAAAACGGATTTGCAGGATTGGTAGGTGCTGTCGAGCTCAACAGACGCCATGGACCATGATGAGCCGGATGCCGTATTACCCGAAGATGCAAATTGCTGAGGCTGTTGATTTTTAGCGGATGATTCGAGCACGGAGAAATGCAGTGGATCATCGATTAGGAACTCTTTAGCAGATGTCGCCTCGTTCTTGGTCATTTCCGGACATGGACTGCTGTTGTTGTCCGTGGGATGCAGCATACCCTGCAGTGAGTTACACATATAGGGTATGTTGCGCGTGTTGCCTGCCTCCATTTGCGTCTTGACGAAAAAAATAATTCGGAATGTTCATTAGAGTTGATCAAAATTAACAAAGGCAATCAGTATTATTAAACGACACAAACACATTATTATTTATTTCAAAGAACAGAGGAAGAACAGACAGACAGACAGAGGGAGAGAGAGAGATAGAGAGAGAGGGAGAGCAATTCCGAGAGTAAACATAACGAGTAGTTTCGTCTCGCTCAACGAGTCCCACAGGAGAAAACCACCATTAAGAGCGGAAAGAGCAACTAGCAACTAGAGAGTAGAGCTAGCGAACCATCGATAGTCGACGATCCTGATTTCAAAACCATTGATAGTCCACGATAGTCCTGTGTTTCGATAGTCAACGATAATGCCTACCACATAATATTTGGTGTCATTATGGTTAATTATAATATATTGTATACCTATGTATTTAAAGGCTTTACGTTTCGATTATAAGTATAGCGGAATCTTGAGATGTTCTTCTGAATAAGTATAAACCAATTTATATAAATTGCACTCCATCTGAAGTTGCAAGTAATGCGTCAGAAATATGAAAAAAACGGCAAATCGGAAATTCGATTAGGTTGTTATTACCTATGAAAGAAACTCACGCAAAATTGAAGCGAGTTACAAGTGACGAGTAACGAGTAGGATATTTGAATTGTAATGAAATGAGATATGAGAATAAAAGTACAGCTGACTAAGGAGTTAAATGGGAAATGACAAATTGTTAATTTAGTCGAATTGAAATGAAATGTTAATCGAGCTTCCACTGAAGAAGCAAGTCAGAAGTAAGAAATAATATGGCCATACAACTAATATAGCGAGTATCAAATTGCAGATGGATATGCTCAACGAGTAGCGCCGAAAACCGTTAGTAACGATTAGCGAGAAGCGACTAAATGTGGTTAACGGCATCAAATGAATGTCACAAAACTAGTGAATGAGTAATGGGGTTTAGTAATATGATATATAATATGTGTATGTTAGCCCAGCTCTCCAATAATTGTGTTATGTTCAGGCCTGTTCTGAATTTTGAACCCGAGAGTTATCGTAACAAAAACTCTCTTTCTGGAATTTTAAATGAAATAAAATCGATTACGATTTAAGTTGAAGTCAAATTTGTTTTACAAATCAGATCGAAATCGATGCGATGTTTTTCAGAACAGCTCTGATTCGAGTAGTACGTTCATGAATGGTAGGGTTACGGTTGGGGTTATGGGTAGGGGTATTTTGTTTTGTTTTGTTGTGAGAGTGTCGCGTAGGGTCTTACCACCTCTGTGTCAGCTGTTTTTTCTGTTGCGTTTGCTTGAGTTTTACGATTTGTATGTTTATTAGCTTTGTGATTGTCATTTTTATGGGTTTTGGTTTTGGTTTTGGATTTGGAATTGATATTGGTATGGTTATCGGTATTGGTATTATGAGCGTTATTTGGTTCATCATTGAGCAGCTCATTCATCATGTAGCAAAGTGCATCATCGACATTTACATGCCAAAAAGTGACATCAACATCCTCGTCATTTTTTTTATCTTTATCAATATTATTATCATTATCTTTATCTTTAGCGTTATCTGTGTCGTGATTAAAGCGTTCAAGACGACCATCTCTTACCTCGAACAGCTGAACGTTTTGTTGTTCTTGTTCTTGTGTTGGCAGGTGTTGTTTGGTGCCGTCTATCTTGAGGCTGAGATCAGCAAGCAGATTGCGCAGATTGCTGTTGGTGTTGGTGTTGTTGTTGCTGCTGCTGTTGCTGCTGCAGCTGGCGCCCTCTACATCCAGACTCGTCTGCCGCTTGAGGTCCATATCAAAGCTGCCGCCCCTTGTGGCTAAAGCTGAGTTGTTGCTGCTGTTCTTGCTCTTTTTGCCGTTGTTGTTGCTGCTGCTGCTGTTGCTGCTGCTGCTGCTGAGGCTGAGGCTGGCGTTTTGGTTGTAGTTGTTGCTGTTGTTATGTTGCTGCTGTTGTTGCTGCTCTAGCTGCTGTTGCAACAGCATCTGTCGTCGGTGGACGCGTGCGATGCTGTTTCTGTTGCTTCTCCTGATGTCGTCGTCGTCAAAGCCGTCAAAGTCGCTCAGCTCATAATCACAGTTGAAACGTTGCAATGCCGCACGTGTAGCAACGGCAAGCTCGCTGCCCTGCGCTGCCTCAACAAGGTCCTGCAAGGACCCTCCCTGCTTATGCCGCTGCGACGTTCGATGGTTTGTTTGATAATTGTTGCTGCTGTTGTAATAGTTGATGGTGTGCGCTGCAAAATTCTTGCAGTTGCTGACGCTGCCGAGGCCGCTGCTGTTGCTGCCGCCAGCGCTGCTACTGCTGCTGCCCCCGCTGCCGTTGCTGCCCCCGCTGCTGCTGCTGTTGCTGTTGTTGCTGTTGTGACCGTGATGATAGCCACTGGACGTGGATGACGATGATGCGGACGTATTGCGTTGCAGACGAGTTTTAATGGCACGAAAAGAGTTGTCCTCGTCGTACTGTTCAGCTTTTTTGAGCAAATGCTGTAAAAAAAATATTCAAATAATCAAAATTCGCTTATTGATAGACCGATTTAATTCAAATAGTTACTGAATTGGTAGTTATTCATCGACTCTACAGTTCGCAGAAGACCGAATTTACGTAGAAAGATTTGTATGCATTTAATCGATCAATCTATTCTATTTGTGTTCATTGTGGGCGGCAGAGGCGTGGCATCCGACATTTGAAACAAACTTGATCTGCGTATTAAATTATTTATCAACTCTACAGTTCGCAGAAGACCGAATTTACGTAGAAAGATTTGTATGCATTTAACTGATCAATCTATTCTATTTATGTTCATTGTGGGCGGCAGGGGCGTGGCATTTGACATTTGAAACAAACTTGTTCTGCGTATTGAATAAACCTACCTACATACCAAAAATGCTTGCAGTAGCTCTTATAATTTCCGAGATCTCGGCTCACCGTTCAGATCAAGATTATATACGAATACATAATTTGTGCGGTCTGCCACGCCTCTTTCTGCCTATTCGCACAAAGTTATTAACCATGTGTTTAGCCATTTCATAGATAAAGGGTAATCAATTTATAGAAAATTCTCTTGAAATTGTCGTACAAACAACCTAAGTCAAAGATCGATAGTTATAAGTATTTTCATTTGTATACCCTGGTTGCAGGGTAAAAACAAGGTAAATAACTTTGGAAACATGTTTTTAATTTAAATTTAGGAATTGAAACAATTTTCAAAATAATTTTTGGAAATAAAAGTTTATTTCCAAATTAGTTAACGCGATCTAGGTGACCATACGGACAGACGGACATATATGGACAATATGAACTCAGCTCTGCTTATCCTGATAAAGAATATATTTTTTTTGTACCACCTGCACTAATTTGATAGACCCTTTTGCATAGGGTACAAAAAAAAAAAAAAACATAAGAACCAATTACACATTTAACTTACCAGAAAACGTTCACTTTTGTTTTTTTTATCGCCCGGATTGCGATACCAATAGGCCTCCTCGAGTAGTTTCTTCAATGATGCGTCGTCGAGATCATTTATTTCGCTGTCTTCCCAAGCATCGTTTTTTGTCTGCAATTTAAAACAATTCGTAATTCTCCATTATTCGTGTTTAACCTCACAGTCGGCAAATCATCAAATCACAATTACAACAATACAATTGAAAGGAAAAAGTGCATTGGATCTGCATTAAGCTCAGTGTTGGCGAATTCGCCTTTTTTCCGTCAAATCTGGCTAGATAAATTGTGAAACTGCGGAGAGCGGAAATTCTACATATTTTCTTAATTCACGCAGAATAAGTAACAATTACAGATTTGTATTATTTTGATGGATATTCGGGCATAACAATTTTAATTTAAGGCACAATATTAACTTTCTTAATTAACATTTGATTAATTATATCTTTTTTTAATTTGCAGTTTCATTAAAGTTATATTTTTTATTTTTCAAGTTTATTTTAAGATATTTAATATTTGTATAATTAAATAATTGTTTATTATTCTTTATTGATTTAAGTAACAATTAATAAAATTGTTTTTTTTTATGTTTATTTTAAGATACATTATTAATTTATATGATTATATTATTGATTTAAAATTTCAATGTATATATAAGTTGTATTATTAATTTTCGTTTTTTCATATTTCTTTTATTTTTATGTTATTTTAAAATATTTAATAATTATATAGTTATATTAAATTTATATTGATGCAAGTTGTATTTACAGGTTTTTTTTATATTTTTTTATTTTTGTTTATTTTAAGATATATTTAATATTTTTTATTCTCTATGGATTTAAGTAGTATTATTCATTTTATTCACATTTGTTTATTTTTCATGTTTATTTTAAGATATTTAATATTTATATGAGTCTGGAGTCGGATAGTGCTCCCCCTTCCCCGCTTCACACCCACACACTCGCACACACCTCACACACACATGGCGACAGGGGTCGGCTTACGGCTGAAGTCTCAAATTTTCAACTGGCTAGAATTTAGAGTGCGCTGGTCTATGATATATGTATGTATTTATTTATTTATTTATTTAATTATTAATTTATGTATTTATAGCAGGCGTTACGCATTGATAGAGCAATTATTGAGCAAATGAAATTAATGCGTGTGGTTAGGTTCGTCATAGGAATCAAATAACGATAAACATTTAGAACATTGGAACTTGCGGTTGTTCGCCTTTGGCGTTGAGTAAAATAAATTTAACAAAAAAGCAAATAGAAATCAAATAATATTATTATTTCATATATTTCACAATCGAATTTCACTTTTTCAATTTTCAATTTTATTCGGCCTGCCGATCTTTTCTTTATCTCACTACGCAATGGCGCCTTTAATCTTAAATAACGGATCTCTGCAAATTTAGAGAGAGAGGGAAATGAAAAAAGAGAGAGCAGTGTTGGCAGAAAAAAAGCTGTTTTTGGCGGGAAATAAATCTAAATCTGAGAATGGAGCAGATCAGTCGGATGGAAGCCTACAGTCGAACGTAACCGACAAACCACTGTCCCTTCCCTTCTTTTCACACAACAAATTGACCGTTGCATATCTTCGCTGTTTTTTTTTTTATTTATCCTCGCTTAACGCAGACACTTTTAATGCGAACTAACGCCGTTCAATATACATATATTATATTATATATTATATTATTTTTGTTATATATATTATTATATTTTATATTTCATTATATTTTTTATATTATTCTATTTTATATTTTATTATATTTTAAGTTTTGCGATCACCGGTTTTTGATACTACGAAGAGATAGAAATGACAGACTTTTTTAGCAAACGAGAGCATTTTATTATTTAAATTTTAAATTTATTTATTTATTTATTTTATTTTTGCTGTATCTTTGTGTGTGTAAGCAAAGAAGGAACTAAGGAAAAGCCAAAAAAAAAATCTGACATTTATGTGTGTATGTATATGATATATTGAATTTTATACTATCACAATAAATATAATATAAAGAATATAATTATATAATTAAATATTATATAATTTATGCAATATAACAATATTCTATAATATGAAATATTAAATATTATACTATCATAATAAATGAACAATATCAATATCACAATTAACAGCTTATGTTAAAGTTAACAGCCGATGCTGCTGTTAAATGCAATCTTGAGCGACAGAGTGACAGAGAGAGCAGGCTGATGCATGCGGTATATACGGTGGTTTCACTCACCTTACGATTCTTTTGGCGCTTTCCCACATTCTGATCATCCTGCGTTTTACCCTTGCCCTGCGCTTCCAGTGCGCCGGCTGGAAACGCCTGCTGGAAGCGAGCGCTGCTGCTGTTGTTTTTGTTGTTGTTCTGCCCGCTGGAAGTGGCAGCAGAGGCAGGGGCAGGGGCTGGGGCAGGGGCAGGGGCAGAGGCAGCGGCAGCAGCAGAGGCAACATGATTCGCAACTGTTGTGCAACTGTTGTTGGTCAGATCGGTGTTGCTGTTGTTGTTGTCACTGGAAGGCGCTGGATGCAGCTGTTCCAGCTTCACATTGTGCGACATCAAGGTGGTTAGCTGCTCCTGGAAGTAGGGCGTGGGCGTGGTTTTAGTCGATGTTGTTGTTGTCGTGCCCTCGCTCAACGTTCCAGTCGCTATCGATACTATCGGCGTATCGGGGATTATCGCCTGGATCTTTGTCACTAATATGCCAATATCGTTATCGCCATCCACGTTGTTGTTGGTGTTGCCACTAGTTGCTGCTGCTGCTGTTGATGTGGCAACGCCGGTAGCTGTTTTATCCCGGCTTCCAGCTGGAATTGCGTTGAATGTTGCAGAGGATGCGGATGCGGATGTGGAAGCGGATGCTGATGCGGATGCGGATGTTGATGATGATAAAGATGAAGCATCAATTTGTTCATTGTTCATCTTTTGTGGCATCGAGTAACCAACAACAAAATGCCATTCAAATTACACCAAAGCACCTGCAAAGAGAGCAAATAAGAAAGAACAAGAGTAAATAGGAGAGAAACAATTTTTAGCTCTTTATAATCGATTTTGCGATTTCTTGTGATCATAGATCGATCACCCGAAACCCTATAAAATGCAACCCTTCATAGATCATAAAATTGGAGCGCATGTATCATACAATTTTTCCGCTCCATTGCTGTTTTTTCCGCTCCATTCATCGATAGTCGATAAAAACAGCCGATTTCAATTCAAAATGAAAATAAATATATCAAAAGTTACTGTTAGCATATTAAAAATTAATTATTAGAAGACTTTTTGCATCCAAGACTGTTGCAAGATGCAAAATGTATCAAACGCATTCACCAGGTTACATGGAAAGAAGGGTTGCATTTTATAGGGTATCGGGTGATCGATCCATGGATCGGTAACCTGGTGAATACAACCATTGTTGCACGCCAAGGGTATAATCGGTAGCAAAAAATACAGCGGCTGGCATCCGACTGATCCGCTCTGTCCCTAATCGTTTTGCTTTTCCAATTTTAAATGCATCGATTTTTAAGTTTTTCACTCAGACTAGCTGCAAATTAATATTACTGATATTGTTTTTTTTTTATTAAACGTTTGAATTGGTTTTTAAATGCGAATCGATCATGTTTTCAAGTTATTAAAATTGTAAAAATTAAAAAAAAACACATAAAAAAGTTTTTAAACAAATTTAAGATGAAAGGTAGCTCTAATTTTAAGCAAAGCAAAAAAAATGCAACTGTAAATGAAAGAAATGTGAAAACTGACAGCACTGCGTTAAACCGTTACTTACCAGTTAAGCTGCCGAAGGAACAAAAAAGAGAGAGAAATAGAACAAACGAAGAAAACAGCTGTCAAGGCCACGCTGTCTGTGCTGCTCGCTCGCTCTTTCTCTCTCTGCCGCTAGGCCTAAGGCTGCACGCGCTGTTGCTCTTTCTCTCTCTCTTTCTTTCTCTGCTGCTTGGCGTTGTCCTGTTATAAAGTATTGCAATTACGTACTAATTTACGTAGCTTACGTAGTTTACGTAGTTGTTGTTGTTGTGTCTGGCGTAATTTGCGCGTTCCTCTTTGCTCTGCTCTCTCTCTCTCTCTCTCCCAGCCAGCAAAACTCTCACACATGCATATATAATATATATATATATATATATGTGTGTGTGTTTCTGTTTGTATGTATTTATGCGCGCTTTGCTTGTTGTTGTTCTAACGGTAAACGCACTGTTGCTGTTGCTGGGATTTGTTCTTGTTCTTCTTGTTGTTGTTTACGTTTTGTTTTCATATTCGTGCTGCATGCTAGAGGCGACAAAAAACAAACAAATAAACAATTAAAAAAAATTTGTAAGCAAAAAAAATATATTTTAAATCAGAATGCCACTAGGGATGCGCGTGAACTATCGCATTTTTGAGCACGCTGCCATCGCTAGCTGGCCAAAAGCTATTTTTGCACACAGCAATTTATGCAGAATTTATTTAATTTTTCATAGAAATTTCGTGCGTTTTTTTTTTTGTTTTTTTGCACAAAAGTTATGCGCAGTATGGCAGCACTGGCCGCCTGTTGTCAGTGGCAACACTGGCGCAAACACGTCATTTTGCCACACTGTTGTTGTTGTTGCTGTTGTTACAACTACGTTCTATTTGCATCTCTCTCTCTCGCACACACACACGCGCGCTTGCATACACACACACACACACAAACACATATGCATGAAAATGTATGCCTGTGTGTGTATGTGTATTAGCAGCGCTTACTTTGCACTTTTGATTTTGTTGTTGTTGATTTGTTTTATTTGTTGCTAATTTTGTTGTTATTTTTGTTGGCACATAAGAACAAACACACACACACGCACTTGCCTGTGCACCTTCCATTACCCATACACTCACACTCTAACGCTCACACACACGCACACACAGACGCAACGCATACACATACATATGCACATTTTTCTGACCTTCTCATACACATTGCAAGAAAAACACACAATTCGCACGCTCCGGTCGAGCGTTAGCGCACAAACACAAACTCAACGGCAAGCGCACATTGTTTGGACGTTAATTAAATGCGTTAATTAAACGTTAATTAATGTTTAAAATCCCGAAATTCTGCAAAATTAATTTACAGTTAAGAGCGCAGTTTTGTTTTGCTTTCCAACACTTTCGCACGCCTTGCGTTAGCGCCCAAGTGCGTCGCGTGAAGTTGGCTGCGCGCGCAAAATGCGCACGATGCGACGCAAAAGTGCGTCACGTTAAGTTGGCCGCAAACGCAATTGCGAGCAAAATATCAACATATCGATATTTTTTTATTTTTGTTTTATAATATCAACATATACATATATAAGTTTTGCTTATGTATATTATTTTACTCTATATTATATGGTATGTCGATTTGTCCGTTACATATTTTCGGCGTTTCATAAAAATTTTCACTGCTGTGGGTAGCGCAAGAATGGAAAAAGATATCAAAAATCGAAAACACAAAAAAATAGTATCTAACTACTGCATAGGAAAACCTACATACCAAATATGGATAGACAGACCGACGGACATGGCTATATCGACTTATCCCGACCGTCCTGTTGCAGAATTTATAATTATATTTTAAGTATATTCAATTACAATTTCTTAAATTTCACAAAAAATCGCAAAATTACATTGCGCAAAATAATCGACTCACAAAAAAAAATCGATTTAATAGCCGAAAAAATCGAATCGACATCGAATTGAAGTCCAGCTCTAGTATAAGGTACTACAGATAAAACAAACAAATAATAATAAAGATCTATTATAAAAATATCGCATCGACGATATTTTGTGTTTGGAAATAATATCAAATTGATATTTTTTGTATATGGTTTCGAAATATCGATATTTTTATATATTTTTTTATTTTAAACAAACAATTATACCAATTATTATAAAAAAAATTGCATCGATGGAAAATTATGTTTTGAAAAAATATCAAAATTATATTTAGTGGGGTCTTAAGATAACGATATATTCGCTATTTTTGATATTTTATTTTTAATATTGAAAATTTGCAATTTGCGAGCAAAATTATTGATTAATTTTAAATGTTGATTTTGCCATATTTGCTTTGGCGCCAAGTTTTTAAAATGTTGTGGCTTGTGTCCAAGCTAAGTTCGCCCTAAGGTCGATTCGAAGGGGCTTGTGGCCCAGCTAAGCGTCAAAACAGCAAGCAAGAAGAGAGCCGAACTATTGTGAATGTGAGTTTGCTGCTTTCTCGCTCTTGCGCTCCAAGGACACTACACAAAGCAAGGACATCAACCCCGCACCCTTTTTAAACACACCACAACGAACATGCGTGTTGAGTTTACTTAGCCAAGTTTCAAACTCATCTTGCAACTGCAGCATGTTCGCGCGCAGCGTTGCCAGAAATGGCTAAAATAAATAGAACAAACAACTGCTTCAACAAGCGAAACTCCAAAAAAAAAATGCATGCAAATCAATTGCAAACAATGTGCAATTTTTAAGAGGTTACTAATTATTTTTTAAATTATAAATTCGACATTGCGCTGGACTGGCAACACTGTGCGATAACTGCGCGTTTTCGATAGGCGCGCTGCCAATCGATGTTCGATATGCGATGTGCAACACTAATGGCAACGCCGCCTAAGCGCAAGCTGGCAACACTGTGTGCAAAAAATACATACGTTTTAAAGTAAATGGAACAATTACGTATTACGTGAAAAGCACGCAGCAACGCTAAATACAACAAACAAATCCAAATATTAAAAAAAGCAAATCCATTGAGCGTGTGTGTGTGTGCGAGCAACAAACAAATTGCAGCCCAAAAAGTGATTACAATTTTCGATTACATTTTTCATCTATACACTTGCAAAAAAAAACAAAAAAAAAACGCGAGCCGAGCAGAGCGGGACAGCAACAGCAGCGGCGGCCGCAGCAGCATTGGCCAGCGACAGCAGCTAGACAGAGAGCGCGCTAAGGTACGAGAACGTAGAGACACACACACACACACACACACAAACATACACAGCACACAAACACACACCGACACACACATAGAGAGTCAGCCAGCGCAACACAACAAAAGCGGCCCGAAAGCAAAACGCGAAAAATTAAAAACCGAAAACGACAAAAAAGAAACGAGCGAAAAAAAAGAATTTTTGTAGTGTTTGCAGCACACATTTTAGTTATATTTTAATATATATGCATATAATGAGCATTTTTTTGCAAGCCTAGTAGAGTGCAAAAAAAAACGAGAAAAAAACCGAGAGAGCAAAAAAAAAAACGTAAAAAAGAGAGAGAGAGAGAGAGCGCAAAAGGAGCCAAGGAGCAACGAACTGTATGTGCGTTGTGTGCGCTAAGTGTGAAAGGGTAAGCAGTATGTCGTGTTACGTTTGCTTGTTTGTTGTTTTTGTTCGAGCACATGCTCGTTCTGTCTCGCTTGCCCACGCCTCGCTGCAGGTTTAATGTTTGTTTTTTGTTGTTGTTTTTTTTTTCGTTTCTTTTTTTTTGTTTGCTTTTGATTTCGCAATTAGCAGCAACTGGCGAAATTTGTTGAATACGCGTAACGTAAGCCGTTACGTTGCGCTTACGTTACGTGCATGTGTGACAAAAAGACGAAAAAAAAAGAGCAGAGCAGATAGAAAAAAAAAACAGTCTGGCTGGATATATTTGGCGCATGTGGCAACGCCAGACACACACACACACACATGCTGCGAAAAGAGTAACAGCAAGAAGAAGAAGTAGCAGAGCAGGAAGAAGCAGCAGCGGCAAAAACTCGCGCGGTGCAGTTAAAAAAATTTAATTCCCAAACTGCTCGATAAAGTGCAAAATATTGAATGAAATAGCGCTTACAGCTTAAAAAAAGAAAACAAAAGTGCAAAAGCGACGGCGAACGCAAAACAAAATTCCAACAAATGTGAGCCAAGCAAACGGTTTATAGTTCTCTGTGTATGTGTGTGTGTGTCGATTCTTATACATGTGAGCCTCTCTCTGTACGTGCGCGTGTGTGTGTGTGTGTGTGATATTAAACGGCACATTTCCAAGTTGAAACTTTACGCCGTGTTTATTGCCTGGAATAAACTTTAGCTTGCAATTTTAGCTGCGGCTCGTGTTGCATTTTTCATTTCCAGTGAATTGCAGCCAATTTCAGTGTGTGCGTGTGTGTGTGTGTGTGTGTTTTAATAAGTTGAGAGCAGAAAAAATAAGCGTTTCATGTTATTTATTTATTTGCGCACACTGCTTACAACTGTTAATTTGGAGCCCTAAAACATGTTGCAATTTAATATTGTTTGCAATTGTTGTTGTTTTTGTTGTTGTTGCCTCTGCTTCAGCATGTCGGCCATTGTTCTTCAATTATTACACGAAGACGCCACCGCATACTTCTCTCTTCTGCTTCTTTTGCTTTTGCTTCTGCTTCGGTGTCTTTGCGTGCGTGTGTGTGTGTGTGTGTGTATTCTGCATGTGTATGCGGGGGTTGTGCTGTGTGCAGGGTTGTCACTTCAAAACAAATTTAATCGCCAAAAACAACAATTTCATATTTATATTTAATTGAAAACAAATTTTTGTTTATAACTTAATTTTATGAATTAATTTATTATTTTATTTTATTCATTTCGTTAAATTTTTTTAAATCATTCAAAACAAATTCAATCGCGAAAAACAGCAATTATTTCATATATATATTTAATTTAAAAAAATGTTTTTGTTTATAACTTAATGTTATGAATTATTTTATTCTTTTGATTAAATTTCTTGAATTAATTTATTTTTTATATATTTAATTAAAAAAAATTGTTCTCGTTTTTTTTATAAATTGTTTTTATGAATTTATGAATTATGAATTATTTTATTATTATTATTATTTTCTTTTTAACAAATTAATGTTTTATTCAAATTTATAAATATGCTCTTATCATTGTGGGTTTATTTCTATAAAATTTGATGTCATAAAAAAAATAGGGTATTCCCCCATTTATATACATGTTTTGAATTTTAGACTTGAGTTATTGAATTATAAATCAAATGCCTAACCATGTATTTTTTTATTTTACTCATTAGAGTTTGCTATTACTATTAGCTATTTATTTTAATATATTGAATACTACAAGTAAATTATTTTTGTGCAGTCATTAAAATTTGCGGAACAGAAAGAAAACACCACGTTTGGCACCAGTTTAATGCTCGCATTGGCAACCCTGTCACTGAGCAGAGCTGAGCAATGCAGAGAGAGCGAGCTGTGGCAGCATTGCCGTCTCGCTCTGCGCCATGTGTGCTGCCATAAAGTCGCATATGTTGGGCTTGCTCTTTGCTGCTCGCATTTGGGGAGGTTGTGCACAAACACACACACACACACGCATACAATCATACGCATGCACTGGTGCAGCAGGCAACAGGGTTAGGGCAGGGTGGTGGGGGGCGGAAAGCAAATTGGCTGGGGCCAAAACAGATATAACAAAGAATAAGAAAAAAAAAAAAATGCAACAAACAAATGTCACTTTTAATATATATATTTTTTTACTTTTCTTAGTCATTTTACAGAAGACTGAGAAGTATATCACACAGCAAACAGAACGAGAACGAACAGGAGGAGACGAAGAAGGAGCAAAAACAAGAAAAGCAAATATTGAAAGAGAGAGCAAGGAGAGTCGTCATCAGTGTGTGTGTGTGTGTGAAAGTGCAAGCGAGCCAGCAAGGTCGATCGTACGAACGCAGCAAGCAAGCGAGACAGCGATACCAGAAACAGAAAGAGAGCGAGAGCGAGAGAGAGGAGGTGAAGGAAGCTAACGCTAATGAGGATCTATTGGCAGCATGAGTACACTGGGGGGAAGTAGGGGAGAGCGAAATGCCAAGCCCAAATTCACAGCGTTGGATATAAATCGCATGTACAAGAATAGTCGAGTAAGTTATCGTTATCGTTATCGATCTATCGATATATGTATCGATTGATATTATTAACTATCGTTATCGTGTTATCGTTATCGTTAACAGGGTGAATCAAGTGAACCGTCTGCCCAAAAGAATCAAGTGCCGCGTAAACATGGAATGCAAATATTGGGTAAAGTGCCCTCCGCTAGGCGCCCACCAGCCAATTTGCCATCCCTGAAGGCGGAAACCAACAGTAGCAGCAGCAGCAGCAACAGCAGCAGCACCAGCAGCAACAACAACAACAGCAGCAGCAACAACAACACCAACAGCAACAACAATACCAGCGGCAGCAGCAACACCAATAACAATCTACTTGCAACTGCAGAAGGTAAATAACAACAACATCTACAATCGATAATCACTGTCTCCCTCACTCGTTCTCTCTCTCTCTCTCTAATGATCTCACATTCATCACATTCGGCACATTCGATATTTACTACCTCTCCTAAGGGCTCTCCCTTTCGCTGAATCATCTCACATTTGTCATATTTGACGACAATTTCTATTGCCCCCCAAAAAGTGTTTCGGTTTTACTTTCCAAATCCTTTCTCCGCATGAGCTCATATTTGTCACATTCGGCACATTCGATATTTACTTGCTCTCAATCTCACATTCGTCATATTCGAAGACAATTTACTCTTTCTCTCTCTCTCCTAACGATCTCACATTCGACACATTCAATATGTTCTAACTTTCCAAAGGGTTCTGGGTTCTCCCTTTCTCCGATTGAGCTCACATTCGTCATATTCGACGACAATTTACTCTTTCTCTCTCTCCTAACGATCTCACATTCATCACATTCGACACATTCAATATGTTCTAACTTTCCAAAGGGTTCTGGGTTCTTCCTTTCTCCGATTGAGCTCACATTCGTCATATTCGAAGACAATTTACTCTTTCTCTCTCTCTCTCCTAACGATCTCACATTCATCACATTCGACACATTCAATATGTTCTAACTTTCCAAAGGGTTCTGGGTTCTCCCTTTCTCCGATTGAGCTCACATTCGTCATATTCGAAGACAATTTACTCTTTCTCTCTCTCCTAACGATCTCACATTCATCACATTCGACACATTCAATATGTTCTAACTTTCCAAAGGGTCTTGGGTTCTCCCTTTCTCCGATTGAGCTCACATTCGTCATATTCGACGACAATTTCTATTTTTCAGTTTTACTTTCTCTTACTTTCAAAATCCTTTCTCCGAATAAACTCACATTCGGCACATGCGAAGACATTTTTCATTCTTTATCCATTGCTGTCCTCCCACAGAATCTGAATAAACATAAACTTGGAAACTACTTATCCACTTATTTCTTTAGTTGCTTATTTGTATATTTCATTAGTTTAATATTAAGGCCAACAAATGTGGCGAATGTGCCGAATGTGTCGAATGTGCGATCGTGGAAAGCTGGTTTTAAATTTAGATATGATTATTGCCTATTAAATTGAACATTTGTGTGTTGCAGGCAACAACAGCAGCAGCGGCAACAACAGCAGCAGCCTACCGGCAACTGTTGCGCTCGGCAGCAGCAACAATATCGCCAGCGGCGGCAGCAAGTACAGCAACAACAGCAGCAGCAGCGGAGGCGGCAGCAGCAGCAACAGCCACAACAACATCAATAGCAACAACAACAGCAAGAATTTGAAGTTGATTAACAACTCGGCTGCAGCTGCAGCTGCAACAGCGACTGGCACAGCGGCAACAGTTGCTGGCGCGGGTGTTGCTGGTGGCATTGGAGGCGTGGCCAGCAGCCTACACTCGATTAATTCACCCAAAACATGGTCAGCAATAACCACAGGACACGAACGCATCGGCGTTGCAGCTGGGCATTATGGCCATCGTCAGCAGCAGCAGCAACATCATCAGCAGCAGCAGCATCATCATCATCATCAGCAGCAACATCATCATCATCAGCAGCAGCAGCAGCAAGTTGTGCCGCATTATCAGAGTCCACAGTTTCAATACGAATTCCCGACGCTGCTCAGCGGTGGCGCCACAGCAGCTGCTGCCGTTGGCAAGGCGCAGAAGCAGCAGCAGCAACAGCAGCAGCAGGAACAACAGCAGCAGCAACAGTCGCAACATTATCAACATTACCAGCAGCAGCAGCAGCAACATCATCATCATCACCATCAGCAGCAGCAGCATCATTATCATCAGCGCGATTATCGCGAGCATCGCAATTATCATGCACAGCAGCAGCAGCAGCAGCAGCGTATTGCTGGCGGCAATCACGACAACAGCTACAGAGATGGCAGCGACGACGTCGGCGGTGGCGCCTCCGATCTAAGCGAGCTGAGCCTGCGTCCACAGCACGATGCTGCCGCCTGGTTGCAGCAGCAAGAGAAACAGGCCAAGGAGCTGGCATTGAACCAACAGGCCCTGGGCCTCCATCAGCAGCAGCAGCAGTTGCAGCTGCAGCAGCAACTCTCAACAGCGCTGTCTGCCACAAACGGCGCAGCAGCAGCTGGAACAGGGGGAGGCAGCGGGGGCGCTGTGCCCCTTCCCATACTCTCGCTGATGCCCTCGTTTATGCGCAGCGGCGCCCCGCTGCCCGCCGCCTCCATGCCCAGCATGGCAGCAACAGTTGCTGGCAGCGAGCAACTAACAGCAGCAGCATCTGCAGCAGCAACCACAATGGCTGTGCCCACAGCCTATCAGAACGGCAGCTTTCGTGCCGCAGCTGCAATACCCAAGCGCAGCGATGTTGCTGCCGTGTTGCTAACAGCAACAGCTGCCGCCTCAGCAGCAGCAGCAACATCCACAGCAGCAACAGCCGCTGCATCGAATGGCGCTGCGCGCAAGGACAACAAGGACAAGGATTACGTGGTGGAGCCGGAGGTGGCGCAGATGCAGCGTCCGATCATACGGGAGGAGGATCTGGAGCGTCTGAATGCGATCGCCAAGGACGACAGCTGGACGAAGCAGGACGAGATCGATTACAGCAAGAAGCTGACCTTCTCCGATGACGAGGAGCATGCAACGAGTGACGAGCAGCAGCAGCAGCAGCAGCAACAGTTGCAGCATGCGCGCAAGCTCAACAACAGCTGGCAGCGCGAGAGGGAGCGGGAACGAGAGAGGGAGCGGGAGCGTGGCAAGGAGAGCGCGGAGCGTGAACTGGAGCCGCTTAATGAGGAGCAGCTGCCGCAGCGTCAGCAGAATGGACATCGCAACAACAGCAACAGCAGCAACAGCGGCAACAGCAGCAGCGCCATTGCAGCAGCAGCAGCACCACCACCAACTGTTGTGGGCGTGGCCGTGGGCGGCATTGCGCTCGATGCCGGCGTCTATGAGCGCGTGAAGCAGCGCAAGGAGGAGGAGGAGCGCAGGCAGATGGAGCGCAAGCAGGCGGCGGCCAAGAAGCTGCAGGAGCTGGAGCTCAAGATGAGCAGCAAAAAGGCGCTGACAGAGGCCAGCACAGCAGCAGCAGCAGCAGCAGCAGCAGCGGCAGCGGCAGCAACATCCACAGCAGCAGCAACAGCAACAGTTGCCGGCAGCAACGACAGCAATCTGATTGCCACACTTAGCGAGGATGAAGCACAGCAGCAACAGTTTCAGCTGCAGCAGCAACAACAACAGCAGCAGCAGCAGCAGCAGCGACGCGCACGCGGCAGTAACTCGAGCCTCAGCAGCGCAGGCAGCGCACCAATTGCTGCCAGCGCAGCGGCAACAGTTGGCGCTGATTATGGCCAGAAGCCCGTATTCATGACGCATTTCCAATCGAATTTACCGCCGCGCTTTCAGCGCCAGCAGCAGCAGCAGCAACAGCAGCAGCAGCATCAGCAGCATGCACAGCAGCAACAGTTGCCGCGGGGCGTGGAGAAAAGCGCATCCGCCAGCAGCGCCTTTGAGAACGCACGCTATCTGAACAAGCCGAACAACGGCAGCGTTGCCACACGCAGCAGCTGCAGCAGCAACTACGCGCGCAACAGCAGCAACAGCAACAACAGCAGCAGCAGCAACAACAGCAGCAGCAACAACAATACTGCCTACAATCGTCATCGTCACGACAGCGCGCGTGATGAGCATGAAAACTATGCCAGGGACTATCGTCTGCAGGGGGCGTCCGCAGTGGGCGTGGCACGCAGCATATCCGAAACATCGACGCAGCAGCAGCGCAAGACGAGCGTCAGCTCAGCGGACGAGGTGGGCGGTGGCGCCTCCGCCTCCGCCTCCAGCTCGTGGGCGGAGCAAACCGACGCGGAGCAGAAGCATCAGCGACAGCGGGAGGAAAGCTTCAGCTCAACGCACAGCCACGACTCGTGCGTGCAGATCAAGATACTGCAGCGTCCGGCACGCCAGCCCAGCCTCACGGAGGAGCAACAGTTGCTGCCGAAGCAGCAGCAGCAGCAGCAGCAACAATCGAAGCTGGAGCTGCAACCGACGCACATACTCAGGCGCAGCGTGGACAAGGATGAAAAGCAGCTCGACAAGGACAAGGACAAGGACGAAGACAAGCAGCAGCAACAAGAGCAACAGCAACAGCAGCAGCAGCAGCACACGACAGCAACATCTGCAGCCACAGCAGCAACAGTTGCTGGCAAGCGCATCAGAGGCGCAGCAGTTGCTGGTGCAAGAGGCGCCAGAGGCGGCGCTGCCTACAGCAGCAGCAGCAGCAGCAACAACAACAACAGCAGCAGCAACTATCGCTCGCAGCGCAGCGCCAACGATTGGAGCAGTCGCAACAGCAGCAACAACAGCGCACGTCGCTACTACGGCAGCGGCGGGGAGCAGTCGGAGCAATCGGAGGAGCTCGAAGAGGATGCCTACAACAGCAACAGCGGCAACAGGCTCAAGCCCAAGGGCGTGGCAGGGGCAACGGGAGCAGCAGCAGCAACAGTTGCTGCCAATAAGGCGGGATTCTCGCCACGCGGCGAACCCTCGCGTCGTGGGCGTGGCGGAATTTCCAGCTCGGCGCCCGGCTACCGACGCCAAGGGGCGGCCGGAGGCGGTGGGCGTGCCTACGGGCGTTTGGGCTACGATGAGTATCAAAAGCAGCGCAGCTCCGAGTCCGAAGCCAGCAGCATTGCCACAGAGCTGGAGAAGAGCAAACAGCAGCAGGAGTTGCACTCGGAGCAGAGCAGCAACAACAGCAACAGCAACAACACTGCCCTGCTTCAAGAGCAGACAACAACAGCAACAACAACACACAAGGAATTAACACGCGCGCCGCCTGGCTTGAGCGCTGCACTGGCGCCATCTGGCGGCGACAAGCAGAAGCACAGCGGCAGCAACGATGCAGCAATTGCAGCTGCAACAGCAACAGTTGCTGCAGCTGCTGCTGCTGTCACAACAACAACAGCTGGTGCTGCTGCTGCCTCTGCCACGCCCATTGGCAGCGACAAGTGCAAACTGTCGGCAATTGGCGACAAGTCGAGCATTGCTGCTGTCGGCGTGCGTGTTGCTGGCGTGCCATTGCTGGACGCCAATGCGCCCGTCAACACGCTTGTCTTTGAGAACTCCACCTACAAGCAACAGCAGCAGCAACAGCAGCAGCAGCAACAGGCAGCTGTCGGCAACAGCATTACGCTAAAACCCACAGCAACAGCAGCAGCAGCAACAGTTGCTGCCGTCAGCACAGCAACAGCTGTTGAGAGTCTGTCCAGCGCTCTGTCGCAGCTGAGCTACAAGGATGCGGAGCAGCAGCAGCAGCAGGACATGAAGCTCGGCTTCAGCTTTGGCGACAGCGACAGCCTCGAAGCAACCAGCAAGCAGCAACATGCACAGCAGCAACATAATTCCACAGCGGACTTGAACATGAAGATTGCCAGCGTGAAAAAGGTGTGGGAGTCTGCCACGCCCATCTCGGAGACAACGCCTGCCAGCGCACAGCAGCAGCAGCAGCAGCAACAACAACAACAGCAGCAGCAGCAGCAACAACATGCACAGCAGCAACACTCACAACAGCAACAGCAACATGCACAGCAGCAACATGCGCAGCAGCAACAACAACAAGCTGTTGCTGCTGCACAAGCCGCCGCCGCAGCAGCAGCTGCTGCTGCCGTTGCACAGCAGCAACATGCACAACAGCAGCAGCAGCAACAGCAGCCGGTGGACGATGCTGCACACTTGAGTGCAGCTGCCTCATTTGTGGCAGCTGTTGCTGCCTCACAACAGCAGCAGCAACAACAGCAGCAGCAGCAGCAACAACAGCAGCAGCAGCAACATGCACAGCAGCAGCAGCAGCATGCACAGCAGCAACAGCTGGCGCACTACACGGTGCACATGCAACAGCAGCAGGCGCATCATGCGCTGTCCTCGCCAGGTCCTGTCTACGGAGGACACGGCTCGCCCTTTGATGCCGGCACGCTGGAGCAACATTTGCAGCAGCAACATTCGCAGCAGCAGCAGGACGATTACGCCAGCAATCAGCAACAGCAGCAGCAGCAACAGGCGAAAGCCAAGCAGCAGCAACAGTTGCATGTTGCCGGTCTGGGCATGTCGCCGCCTCCCAACCATCAGCAGCAGCAACAGCAGCAGCAGCAGCAACACTCGCAGCAGCAGCAGCAACACTCGCAACAGCAGCAGCAACAGTTGCCGTTCTATCAGGCAACACCGCCACAATTTGGCGTCGGCGGCATTCCAACGATCCCCAGCCCCCCCGCCGTTGTCTTCAACTCATCGCAGCTGGCGCCGCCGCCCCCACAATCGGTGGTGGCGCCACCGCCCGCCCAGGCGGCCAATCTGTATGCACCATTCCATTCGCTAGATCATTCGACACGCTCGCCAGCCGCCTACACAGCAGCAGCAGCTGCCGCCGCCGCCGCCGCCGCAGCAGCAGCAGCAGCGCACACATTTCCCGGACACTATGCGGCAGCTGCAGCGGGGGCATTCAACGCGTACGCGATGCAAACGCCGCACGGACATGGCGGCAATTTGGCGGGTCCGCCGCCGCCTCCGCCGACCGCGCCCACGCCCGACATGTACACGAATCTGACGTCACAATTCCGGCTGGGCGGCGGAGGGCCATTTGGGCAGCCGCCGCAGCCGCCACAAACGCAGCAGCAACAGCAGCAGCAGCAACAACAGCAGCAGCAGCAACAGAATCCGAATGCGGCAGCCGTTGCCATTATATCCGCCAACAGCAGCTCCATGATGTCCACCGGCAATGCCAAACCGCCGCCACAAAGTCAGCCGCCAATTGGCGCCATTGGCTCCAAGTCGGCGGGCAGCGGCAATGGCGGGCCACCGGGCGGACCAGGTGGACCGGGCGGACCGGGACCGTATGCCCAGCAGTACATGAATCTTTATGGACCGCCACCGCCGCCACAGCATCCCGGACAGGGCGGGCCACCGCCGGGCGCCCATCAGCTGCAATCGAACAGCTACTACTCGAATTCGGCGCCGGGCGGACCGACGGGACCGCAGTTCTATGGCGGTGGCGGTGGCGGCGGCGGCGGTGGCCAAAACTATGGCCTCTATGGCGGACATCAGGGCGGACCGCCGCCGGGCAGCAATGGGCCGCAGTCGCAGCACAGCATGGGCAACTTTAATACACAATTTATGAACTCGCAACTGTTGACGGCCGCCGGCATGGGACAATTCCGGGGGGGAGGACCCCAAGGACCCCAGGGACCCCAAGGCGGTGGCTATCTGAAGGGCAACCAAGGTCAGGGACACATGCAGGACTCGGTAAGGAGTGAAATCCAACTCACCACACACTCTAGTTACCAACAACACCTACTACACCAACAACAACAACAACAGCAGCAGCAACAACAACAGCAGCAGCAGCAACAGTTGCTGCTACAACAGCTACAGCAACAACAGCAGCAACAGCACATGTACAGCAGCAATAATCTGCTGAGCAATGGCAATCACAACCATCACAACAACAGCAACAACAGCAACAACCACAACAACAGCAACCACAACAACCACAGCAAGACCTCGCCCCATCATTCCCCCAACCATTTGTATTGATCGTCCATCGAGTTGATCTCTTTTAATATTCCAATCCAGTCCAAAACCTCGTAGATCGTAAACCCTAGAAGGGTCTGTCTTTTCAGCTCTTTCTCACTTCTTTCCTAGCAACATTTCCTTTGAGCAAACCTTTCTAGCAACTGCTAAAAAGGTAAACCGACAAATTTGCAAATAGAAAGCAACCTTTTCTCCTTTCATAGGAAGAGCAAGCAACCTTTTTGCCAATTTTGCCCTCTCCGTGCTTTGGAGTATCGCTTTAGCGATCAATGGCAGTTCTTGCTCTCTTCCTAGCGAATAAACTTTCATGGGGAGCAATATTTCATGGTTAGGCGGCCTTTCTGGTAGTTCTTTCTTTCTACTTCCGTTGAAAGCAACCCTGCTTAGCAGTTCTTCTTGCGATTTCATAGGAAGTAAACCTTCATAGGCAGTAAACCTCTATAGGAAGTAACCATTTTTAGGAAGTAAACCTTTATAGGAAGTAAAACCTCATAGTAAGGCAACCTTTATAGGAAGTAAACCTTTAAAGGTAGTAAAGCTTCTATAGAAAGTAAACCTTTATAGGATGTAAACCTTCATAACTAGAAGTAAACTTTCATAGGAAGTAAACCTTCATAGAAAGTAAAACCTCATAGGAAGTAAACCTTTATGGAAAGTAAAACCTCATAGAAAGTTAACCCTCATAGGAAGTAAACCTTCATAGAAAGGCAACCTTCACAGAAAGTAAATCCTTTCTCCAACCTTGCTACCTCTCTATCTTCTTGATCCTAATAACTTTGTGCAACCTTTTATAGGAAGTAGATCTTCCTTTGCTGTCTCTTTTTTGAACCCCTTTGACCTTCCGCTGACTCCCAACCATTTGACTTTCCGTGTTCTCATATATCCAAATTCGACCTATTTCCAATGCCACGTGATCCAGGGGCATTGGCAAGTGGTGTGTAGGGCGGGGAGGGGGGTGGTGAGCGGTAGGGGTATTGCTGTGTGATCTAATCGTAGAACGAATATGAATATCCATTTGTATGTGTGTGTGTGTGTGTGTTTGTGTGTATGCAATTCAATAAAATCGATCGTTAATACTCAGCTTGGCCAATATGGTTGCTTTTGTCTCGACTGTACCTATCACAGAGTTGCCACAGCGCACACATTAAAGTAAAAATGGAATTTTGGTTTATTTTCCTTGTGTTTTCTTTGCCTGCACTTGCAGGATACTTGACAAAAGGTTTCAACGCCTTGCTCAAAACGTTGGCATACTTTTGGGCTGTTGCAAGCTTTGCGGTAGTACGAAATACGAGTATCCAATATCTCTGGCCAATTCAAAAAATCCATCGAAATTGATCGACAGCTGTTCGCATCGATTTAAACTGTGCTCGCTGTTTTGCTCGACTGTTGCACTCACTAACAAAATTAAATACTGGGTAAAAATAGCGGTAAAGTTGCCCGATTCAACAGTTTGGTGTTAGCTTTTAATCGAAACTACAAATTTAAATTGGTTAGGCGATCGGGTGCAAAGTATCATCAGATTTTCCAATTTATAATCTTTCTTAAAATTTTTATACTTTCCTCAATATTACTCCAACAATATACACTTAAAAAAAAGCACAAGAAAAAATTAAAAGTAGATATTTGATATACAAAATATAAATTAAAAATAAAAATATAAAAAAATTCACATTTATGCAATAGAAAAATGTGTGTTGAAAAAATATATAAAAATAATTATCAAGAAGGTATAAGACTATATATATATTGAAAAATAAAAATAGAAGAGGAAGAAAGCATAAAATAGCACAAAACATAAGGGAAAAGCAATCAAGGCAGAAGAAGAGGGACTTAATGCTGTCTATTATAGATAAGATATAATTCTATATATAATTCTCAATTTCTCTCTCTCTCTCGCTCGCTCTCTTTCTCCGAACAGATGGGCCGACAGCTGAAGAGTCCGCTGAGCGCCGACATGAGCCTGGGCCTGGCTAAGCAGGTACAGTCGCAGCCCAGTCCGCCCCATCACAAGAACTACGGCGGGGTAAGTGGAAAATAAAAATAAAAATAATAGTAAACAACTAAATAAATTAATTAAAATTAACAAAAATGAATAAAATAACATATAGAAAATCAAAACGAAACAAAATTAACAAATGAAATGAAAATTATTCAAATTAATTTAAAAAAATAAATAATTAAAAGATCTATAAATAAAATTAAATACAAATAAAAATGTAAAACAAAAAATTTAATTTAAAATTTATTGATTACTAAAAAAATAAAATACAATAATGAAACATAAATTTAAAAAAAATAATTTAAAAAAATTAATTTTAAAGTAAAATAAAAATATAAAAAAAATTAAAACAAAAAATAAAAATTTAAATTTACATTGATCACTAACTTGCTAAATGAAATAATAATAAAAATAATAAAAAAAAAATAATAAATAAAATAAAATAATAAATAAATAAAACAAAAATAAATTTAAAAAATAATTACAACAAAAATAAATTGTAAATAAAATAAAAATTAATAAGAAAATTCAATAAAAATGCAATTGCTTGCTTACAGTGGGACCTATACAATCAAAATAAATAAAATAATGAAAAGTAAATAAAACATGACATGTAAAAAATAAATTTTAAAATCAAATCAAAATAATTAAAAATCAGTGGGACGGAGGCTACAGTCGAACGTAACCGACCGTAGGAGACCCTTTACTTTGAGTATATGTACATACAAACACAATCAGACGCACACACACTAAGCTACCCGCACATGCAAGGCACACCATCCCACCCTCTGCCTAGTGCGGCTAATTGTCTGTGGCATATGTTCGCTGTTTCTTATCCGATCGAAACAAAATTCACAGCGTCGATAGATAATGTCATAAACTAGTTAAATACCAAATTACAAATCAATAGCTTTAAAATAGCGGCTACAGCAGCTTTATGCGGTTTGCGGGGGAAGGGGGGGAGGTATCCAAAATCTAAAACAAACTCGTGCTGCTTACTAAATAGGGGAACCTAAGTACCGAATATAGTGTCTCTAGCTCTTATAGTTGCTGAGATCTAGGTGTTCATACAGACGGACAGACAGACGGACGGACGGACAGACGGACATGGCTATATCGACTCGACTTGTCGTCCTGATCAAGAATATATATACTTTGTGGGGTCTGCCACGCCTCCTTCTGGGTGTTACACACATTTCCTCTTTGCACTAAACTAATAGACCCTTTTTACTTTTTTAAAGTAAAGGGTCTTAAAATTAAATAATAATAAATAATTGCTTGCTTAGTGGGACCTACAGAATCAAAATAAATAAAATAATGAAAAATATGAAACTAAATTAACAAAATAAATCTAAAAATACATACAAAAATTTAATAAAAATAAATAATAAAATTAAATAATAATAAATAATTGCTTGCTTACAGTGGGACCTACAGAATCAGGTGCTGCAGCAGCAGCAGCAGCAATCTCAGCAGCAGCGGCCGGGCGGCGGCAACGGCGGCAACATGAACGCTCTGGGCGGACGCGGGGGCGCCGGCGCTGTCGGCAGCGGCTCAGCTGGCGTTGGCGGCGGCAACGGCGTCGGCAGCTTGGGTCAGAGCGGTGGCGGCGGCGGAGGCGGTCAAGGTCGTTATCCGGCGCCTATTCAACGTCCCAACAATTATCCACAGCATCCGCAGCAGCAGCAGCAGCAACAGCAACAACAGCAGCAGCAGCGCGATCAGCAAGCAGCGGCAGCGGCAGCGGCGCAGCGCGCTCAAAGCATGCGTCAGGTGACGGGCGGCGGGGGAGGGGGCGGGGGCGGAGTTGCCGGCAGCGCCGGTGGCAACGCGAATGCTCCAACCGGAAATAATGGCGGCGCTGGCAACAATGGCGGCGGCCCTGGAGGCCCAGTCAGCGCTGCTGGCGGCGGCAGCGGCGCGACGCCAGCGTCGGCAGCGGCGCAGCTGAACAAGCCCTACTATTCAAACAATGCGGGGGGTGGGGGCGGCGCAGCCAATCGTGGTGAATGGCACGCCAACTAAACACACACACACACACACACACACACACACACACACACACACACACACACACACACACACACACACAGACATACGCAAAAAGAGAGCGAGATGAAGATAAGAATTGAGATAACACAAGATATGAGTGCGTATGGGACAGCAACAGCAACAAACAAAGCGAAACAAAACAAAACAAAAACAATAACAAACGATGCATAAAGAAATGCAACAACTAACACAACAACACAAGAGAGCGCAAGCTCAACTGCCAAGAAAGAGAGCGAGAGAAGAGAGCGCAAGAAAGCGCAGCTTAAGAGCAGAAGAAGCAGAGCAAACACACAAAATGAAGAAAATGCAAAAAAGCAAAAATGAAAAATATCGAGTTTATGTTACAAAAAAAAAGCAAACACAATGTAAACGGCTGCAAAACAGTTATATATATATATATATATATATATATATATATACACACATATATATACATATATATATATATATATATACACAGTAAAAAATATATAGTATATATTATGTATATTATATGGGAAGCGTTTGCTGATCATTAATCAGCAAAAATAAAGCGGGAAAACAAAAAGAAAAAGAGAAATTGCTAAAATGCGAAGAATGCAAAAGAGAAATGAAGTGCAAAGAGAAAGAAAGATAACTTATATAATTTAAAAGGGTCTTAACACACACACGTACACACACACACACACACGAACAGAATTGAATCTTGCAGCTGCGTTAAGAGTAATAATTACAAGTAAATAAATAATAATTAATAATGTACTAAACAAATTGACAAAAAACTCACACACACACACACACACACACACACACAGAAAGCAACAAGAATTATTATAATTTTCATTAATTAATATTTCACATTAAATATATATTTTATCTTACTATAATAATAATTATCATTTTTTTATAAATATATGTATTGTGTTAACTCTTAGCCTTTAGTTTATGTTTAAAAAAAAGAAAAACGAAAAGAGAGAAACAACAACAACAACAAAAACACCCACAAATCGAAGTGAAATGAAAAAAACTAAACTAAAAGAAACGAAAAATTTCAAGCTGAGTGTATTTTTTGTCAAACAAATTTACATGCATATATATATATATACATATGATACATACCTACACACACACACACACGCTACAAACTGATATACATGCATACCTATACATACACACACACTGCATACATGTTTAAATACCTATAATTACCACTACATATACATATATACATACACATATATATATATATCTATATATATATAAATACCTATAATTTGCGACATTTTCTTTATTTATTTTGTTTAATTTTTTATATATGATATTTTGCAAAAACAGCGATAAAGAAACAAAGAAAACAACTCCAAAAAATATGCTTTAAATTTTAATTTTTGCCAAACACATACAGACACACAGACACAGGCCAAGCGCAAAAGAGAGTGAGAGAGCGAGAGCTGAAAGAGAGCAGAGCGTTACGTGTAGTGAGCAGTGATGCCAAAAATTGCTAGATCTAAAATACAAAATATCTGAGAAAATAACTTAAAAGAAATGCAAGAAAAAAATCCAAACAAAATTCAATCTAAAATATTTAAAATAAATGTACAAATATTTTTTCAAATAGACTTATGATAAGCATAAATAGAATTCGAAAAACAGCTAAATTGGTATAGCTTATCAATTTGGCGGGTTTTGGGATTTTCTTTATGCCTAATCACAAATCTATTTAAAATAAATTGCATTTATTTATTGAAAATATTGTCTATTGCATTTGTTTTTTGTTATTTATTGCGCACTTGTAGTATTTAGATATTTTATGTTGTAAGTCCAGCTATTTCTGGCAACATTGGCGGGGATTTAAGCAAGCCAAGCAAGCCAGCGAGAACGAAAGAGAGCAGAGCGCAAAGAGAGCAAAGCTGAGCTTAGATGCAGTGAGCATGCTGACACGCTCACACACACGCGCGCCCCACTCTCAGCTAGAGCGAGAGCGCGCATTAATTAATTTCAAGCCGCCATTTTGCAATCGCCTGCATCGCCGTTATGCAGTGTTGAACTTTTAGCCATAAAACAGTTGAAAATTTTAAGACAAAAAGCAATATCGTTTGCGTGTTTTGTTGTTGCTGCTGCTGCCGCTGCCGTTACTTGAATTGAATTGAATCTTAGTATTATGGTCGCCCCCAGCTGCTGCGGACGGCTAAGCCTACTGCAAATCGGACAAGAATAAGATATATACATATACATATATATGTATTTATGTTGTATGTGCTCAAAAATATAAATACTTAACGAAAACGAAAACAAAACAAAAACAAAAACCAGTTAATGACGAGGCGAACTCAAAGCGAAAACCCCCTTAAAAAAGTAACGGTAACTTAACAAGGATATAGCATATACATATATATATATACATATATACAAAGTACACACAATTTAGAGGCAGAATCCAAGCGGAAAACCACGAAAACTTTTTAATGGCAATACCCCCTGCGCATACCATTAACTATCTAATATAATATGGATTTAAACAATATAAAAAATACCGTAGAGCAAAAGCAAGGAAAACCCAAGAATCCAAAACCAGATTGAAATAAAAAACGCTGATTATCGGGGAATTACATAACTATATAACAAAAAAATACATACATACGATATATATATGTACATATATATCTGCATATACAGGACATTTGTATGTATTTTTCGCACTTCGCTCGGCTGCTGCTAAAATAAATCTATATAAATATTAAAAAAAAACCAAAAAAACAAAAAATACCACTAAATAAATTCAAAATTCAAATCAAACTTTTAAAAATGCATACGTTAAAAATACTATGTTGTTTGTTTAGTTCTTAACAAATGGAAAATGGAAAATATAAATGAATTGATGGCAAGAACAAAAGAGAGACAGAAAAAGCGAAGGAAAGAAAGCAAGAGAGAGAAAGGCAAAATTAAAAAAAAAAATAATTAAATAATAATTAAAGCAAGAACATGGCCAGCGCTTTGCAAATTACACAATATAATAATGTAAAAGATATATTTTATAGCTATAGCATAAACATAGAATTGATAAATGATTTATTTATATATATATACGTATATGTTTACTATATACATATATTTTAATTGCATATATATGGTTTTTCGTCTCTAATCTCAACTACAAATACACAAAAATCAAATGGAGCAACAGTACATATATATAGAGTATATATATATATATATCCATTAATAATACATATAGACAGACTATATATATGTACACTCATTTTTACATTCAATTCATTCAAATTAATTTTTAGCAACTCGGAAAATTCGATTAAACACAAGAGGGAAATACAGAAAAACAAAAAACAAACACAAAATACAAATTTAAAAAAAAAATTAAAAAGAAAAACGAAAAAGAAACCAACAAAAATGGAACATTTAAAGCAAACGTTCGATGAAATGAAATAAAAACTTTAAATAAATAAAATATTTAAAACAAAACAAAATAAAACACACATTCTTTGTTCTAAATATTACGAAACAAAAAAAATTCATCAATATATTTAAGAACTTGGCATTTCGTAAGATCCCAAAAAAGTTCTTAGCATCCAAAATTCACGTTTTATAAACAAATGCACACAAATTTTGTTTTTTTTTTATTGAAACATTTAGGAGTACAAACCGTTTCTATGCATAATTTTGCCATATAAATCACTTAGCATCCAAATCTTATTAAGTTTTTCTATCAGACGTGGAAAGTACCTAAAAACGTTATTTTTGCCTCTAAAATGCACACACGTTGAGAAAGTTTGGTTTAATAATATA
This sequence comes from Hypselothyrea guttata, assembly GCA_035045125.1. Classification (NCBI taxonomy): domain Eukaryota; kingdom Metazoa; phylum Arthropoda; class Insecta; order Diptera; family Drosophilidae; genus Hypselothyrea; species Hypselothyrea guttata. The sequence continues at coordinate 148,317 of JAWNNJ010002320.1, forward strand.
TAATAATATATGCCATATAAGGTCTATAAAAATACGAAATTCCACATATCTATAGATTTTTTACCCTTATAGTCAAAACGAGTATGGACTGTGCCGATCAGTCAGAATTAACCGACAGTAGACCCTGTACTTTGTATTGCCATCAAAAAGCTCTAGGCAAAGCTCTCTGCTCCGTTGAGCTAATTGTCAGTTGCATATCTTTACTGTTTCTTATCCGAACGTGAAGTAGCTTACAGCATCGATGGAAATAGCCATAGGCTATCTGCCAAATTAGCTGTAGGGGGTAAACATTGTTAAACAAACTTGATGCGTTTACTTCTTCGGAGAACCTCATTACCAAAAATTGTGTTTGTAGCGCTAATAGTCTGCAAGATCCAGCTGTTCATATGAATAGGCAGTCGCACATGGCTATATCGACTCAGCTGGTTGTTCTGATCAAGAATATATATACCTTGTGGGGTCTGCCACGCCTCCTTCTGCCTGTTGCATACATTCCCAGCAATATATTAATCGAATTCTGATCGAATTTTACTCGTTTTGAAGATTGCAATCTTTTGAGGGATCAACTTTCGATAAATGTACATTTTTCCTATTGTTATTCCGTTAATCATATTTTGGGAACATTTCTGAGACAGTTTTGACATTATTTTAATCTTCTTCAAGTCGCGCATAATATGAATCTTCTTTTAATCATTTCAACGACTCGAAAAAGACTCACCAAGGTGATTATGGTAAAACTGAACTGCTAAATTCTCACACAAAGCTAGTAAACCTGCCATTTTTAATGGGTGCAGGATATAAAAAAGCAGCCAAGCTGAAACTGACATTTTTGCCGCTAAAAGCGCAACTCTAGCTGATGCTGCTGCTCAGCACTGCCGAAAGAGAGCGAGAGAGAAGAAAGTGTCATTACCGCACATTATCGGCAGGGGCAAGTGTCATTACATAATAAACTGTTTGTTGCTGCATTTTTGGTTGCATTTGTTGTTGTTGTTTTTGAATCGATTTATTAACTGCAAATACTTGCACTACACACAAATATACAACTCTGCGGCGTACGCTGCTGGCGAAGGGGCAGCAGGCGAGAGGGGGGCGGGGGCTTCTACTTCTTCTTGGGCTTCATCACGTTGTAGGCGATCAGGAGGCCCACAACGGCGTACGTTGCCTTTGCCACCTGCAAATGCAATGCAATATTGATGAATTGATAGATTAACTGATTGATGAATTGACGCCACTTACATTGGCACGTCCTGCCAAGGTGGTGCCGTTGAAGTGCTTCGCCAGGCCGGTCAGTTTCTCTTGTTCGCCAGCCATAGTGCTGTTATTATCCATTAATATTATTAGTTATAAAATTTATTTAATTTACCGCATTTACTTACTTGTGTGATTTAAGATCTGATCAAAACTTCTTGCAAATTGGCAATAAGTTTGTGCTTAGGTTATACAACTGGTGCGTGCGTTGCCAGAGGTCGGCGAATGGCGTTGCCAGCGTTGCATTGAAAAATGGGCAGCACTGCGTTTGGCGGCCAATTCAAAATTTTCAATTTCGTTTTTAATTTATTTGCTTATATTTAACCGAATTGTAACAAGGCTTTATATAAATAAAAAAGAGTTGTAAATAAGAGTTGCTAATTTATTGTATTCTTTTATTACTTGCAAATTGGCAATAAGTTTGTGCTTAGGTTATACAACTGGTGCGTGTGTTGCCAGAGGCTGTGCGAATGGCGTTGCCAGCCTTGCATTGTCTGGCAACGCTAAGCGAACAGTCAGCTGGCTGCAATTTTCAGTGTGGCAGCATCGATAATCAATGTTATCGATAGTTGCATCGTATATTCAAATGCTTTAAAATTATATGACAAAAATAAATTAGACTAAATCATTTTGATTACGATATACAATCATATATTTATTTAGATTGCTATTTGCATTATTACAATTGTTAAAAGTTAATGAATTCTTGATATTGCAGTTGCTTGCAGTTAATATCGTGTTCGATAGATGGTGCTGGCAGCGTCAAGCGCCATCTACATATGAACGCAGCTTGAACAGCTGTGCACGCACGATACATTCCAGTGGTTCCATTTGGAACAAGTTCGTTGACTCATTGCGATATACCGTTCAATCGAACCTCTGGCATACACACACATACACACACACACAACAGCAGTTTTTATATACAAAAATAAAAGTACGCATCGGACTCTAATTGTTTATTAGACATTTAATCGCGTTTTCACCCACCTTCGGTGCTGAATTCTTTTTGTTTTTTTGTTTGTTTGTTTGCATTTTGTGTGTGTTTTGTGCGCGAACTGTTCAAAGTCAAAATAAACCCAATAAAAAAGACGACGGGGAAAAAACTGAGAAAAAATTAGAGAAATTGTGTTAAAATAAAATTGTTGTTTTTGTTAGCCGGTGCGAAGCGGAAAATCGGAAAATCTAGCAAAAATGGCGTTGAAAATGCTGGTGGGACAGAGTAAGTGAAAGAGCTTGGAACTCTTCAATTGGAATTCCAATTGGAGTTATGCACGTATTTCCAATGTTGTGACTAACACACACACACACACACGCACACACACACATGCATATGAAGGTTGAGATAAACATGACGCCCCATTAATTTACATGACATACACACACACACACATGCACATCAATTGCCGATATGCACAAAAAAAAGACAAAAAGCCAAAAAAAGCAACAAAATTTGCATATGCTTATCAAATAAGCCTTCGGCGCTGCGCCTATCGATTTTTCCCACGCACTACAGCCGCCACCCGCTGACGCCCCTACCACCCTTAGACCTGACCCCGCCCACCGCTCACACAGCGCCTACGCGCAGCAGTGTTGTCAAACACGCTTTTTCCCGACACATTTGGCTGTTTTGCATATTCGCAAAACTGCATAAAGCAAACATTTTAGCTTTTTTTTTTTATCAGTTTTTAAGTTTAAATTTATCAAAAATTTACACTAAAATCGGGAAAAATTATGGGATCGTAAGCATTATAAGATTTAAAATATAAATTGTAAAATATGTTTATTAACAAAATTAAATGGAAACTCTTATTTGCAAATATTGTTAAAAAAAATTGAATATAATTATTATATTCAAATTTTATAATAAAAGTTAAAAGTAAAATTTTTATTCTTATTTATATAAAAATTGAAACATTACACTTGTTTTTTATTTGTATTATTTATATAAAATTTAGGAATTTAAACACAATTTCAAAATAAATATTGGAAACAAAGGTTTAATCTCTATCCAAATACCCCTTTAACATATAAGATATACATCTTAAAAAGGCTAAAAAAAACAAAACTGACAGCACTGGCGCGCAGTGAAGGCAACGCATGTTTCAATTTGTGGGCGGTAGGTGGCGCTGATGACGGTGACCTTTGCCGCAGGATAAGCATTTTCCAGCTTATTTTTATCATCTGACTATATTTGTAAGACCCCCCCCCCCCCCACACACACACCCATGTATACTCCTACACACACACACACTCCCACACACACACACACACATACATATATATATATACATGTATATGCATATAAACGTATGCAGCTAAAGGAATCACGTCAATCTGGCAACGTCAAGCGCTAAATGGCTTATTCAGTTATTGTTGTAATTGTTGTTGTTGTTTGCTATTCGCAGTTATTGTCATTCTCTTTTGAATGCCCATGAGTCATACGTCTAATAAGAATAGCGGTTTGCTTATGAGTAATGCCTCTACTTTTCTACCTTTGCCAAAAACAACAACAACAACTGCGTCTCAAGATGCTCCACAGCAGCGTTGCCACCTTATCTAATTTCATTCTATTTATGTTGATTAAAATTTTTGTTTTTTTTTTCATATTTTGTATTTATTTTTAACATTCTATATTAGCTTATTTTATTTTATTTTTTATATTTGCTTTTTTAGATTTATTTTAGCTATTTTTTTTGTATAAAATATTGTAAGTCTGGCAACACTTCTCGACAGTTTCCGATGTCAGAACATTATTTATGTTTATCATCAATTTATTATTATTTTATTATTAAATTGAATTAATGATATCATTTTTAACACTAATACGCTCCGATTTCAAGGTTGACTTGTCCTGATTTCAACTGTAATGTGATATATGTACATATATACTTATATGTATATACCATGTATTAAATCGTCAAAATATTTAGCTGCATAGATAGCATTATGAATTATTGGAAACTTCATCGCTGTAATAAATTTGACACGGATTAAATTGTTGAGACATTGAAGCGTATCGATAACGTAATACAAATTTGAAACCTCATTAAAATCAGGTCAGATTTAAGGGCCAATATTGAAATCATGGAGAGTTTTTCACTCTTTAAAAAAGCCAGTTTAGCTTAACTTTGAATGCGCATAACTTCATCAAAACCCAACAGATTTTCACGCGGTATTCACTTTTCTCAATCATTTGAGTGCCAAAGTAAATTTAGAGTGATACATAAAAAAAAATTTTTTTTAATTTTTTTTGCAATATGTATTATTAAAAAAAAAAAATGAAATTTTCAAAAAAAAAAATTTTTTTTGAATCGTAAGAATTGATGTTTTAAAAAATTGTATGGCAAAAAAATGCGAAAAAAAACCAAACACGACAACATTTGGTAAAAAAATGTGGATTTTAGGGCCAATATTGTTATCATGGGGGGATTATCACTCCTTAAAGCAAGCCCGACTTACCATGCAGTCAAACATCGATGTTGGAAATCAAACTTTGATATATCGGACAGTTTTGAAAACATCGATAATATCGAATTTGTCATCGATAGTTTTGCAGCTCTAGTGTACAGTTCTTGCCCTGTTCCGTTCCTTACATTTACTGACCCAAATTGTTGCATTCTTGAACCGATAACATAATCGATTTTTTTTTCCGCAGAGATCATGAACGAGGTGGTGAAGTACAAGCCGGTGGCCCCGAAGAAGAGCGGCGCTGCAGCCGCCCCGAAGGCGGCGGGGGCCGGGGGCATCGAGTGGAGGGTGCTGGTGGTGGATAAGCTGGGCATGCGGATGGTCTCGGCCTGCACCAAGATGCACGAGATCAGTGCTGAGGGCATTACATGTAAGTGCAGCGATAACACGACCAGAGTGATCGATTAATTGTTTTATCTATTGTAGTGGTTGAGGATATTAACAAGAAGCGTGAACCGTTGCCGACAATGGATGCGATTTATTTGATAACACCGTCGGATGAGTCGGTGCGGTCATTGATACGGGACTTTGAGAATCCGGCACGTCCGATGTATCGATATGCTCACGTCTTCTTCACCGAAGGTATGTCCTTGCCGTTGGGCCAGCTGGAAATGTGAAAAATAAATGCAAAAAAAAAAAACTATAGATTAACTTTAGTACATGCTGCAACTGATTATGTCTACTAACTATGTATCGAAATCGATTTGATTGATCGCATCTTATTTATAATTATCGTATATCGATTATTTTATTTTATTATTTATCATTTCGACTTATTCTTTTATGTTTTTCCATGAACCCGTACTTGATATATTTGTGTGTTCACTGATTCCCCTGATTTATAAACGATATATCGATATGCAGCGATACCACCGCGCATATTCGAAATGCTGCAATCGCACAAAGATATCTGTCGTCGATATGTGCGCACCTGCAAAGAGATAAATATTGCCTTTTTGGCCTATGAGGCGCAGGTACAGTCAGAGCTCTTCAATTCAGTTCAATGCTATCGATAAATTTCACAAATGTCATACTCTTAACTTGTTACTCGTTACTCGTTGCTCGTTACTCGTCGCAGAGTCGACTACTAATTCTCATATGCATAAATATATTATATATTCTATTCAATTTGTGCCGTCAAGCGTTACGTTCGGATGCAGATGATATCGATGCTTACCACTAACCAGTTTCGGGTGCAATCGACTACCGATAACAATAATCATGCTTCAACTGCTTCTTGTTTTTTGTTTGTGTTTTTTGACGGGGTTTTTCGTATGATTTGTGTTTTGTTTTGTTTAAAATTGATATATTCTCTATGTACCATCGATAACGATAACCTTGCTTTACAGGCCTCTAGTATTAAGCCATCACTATGGGCTCAACAAAGCATAATTTCATTGCCACAAACCCAATAGATCTAATATCCGATAATATGATTACAATAATTATAAAAACTAATTGTAGAACACAACAAAGAAAAAAGATGAAGCTAAGAAACATAAACATGCCAAATTTGAATTGATATTCTATATATATATAAATAATTATAGTTTGCCCGGAGGAATTATTTAACGATTTGTGTAAATCGTGCGCTGCAAGAAAGATCAAAACTCTAAAGGAGATTAACATTGCATTTCTACCATATGAATGCCAGGTGCGATAAATCAAAAACTAAACTAAACTACTCCTTACTTTATACCTAACTGTAATATAAAAAAAAAAAAAAAAATTACTGTAGAAGACCTAAGATTATACATAGTAACATCTATACTAAGAAGAAGAGCGATGTTTTTCTGCCCCAAAGTCTCTCGAAAGTTAAAAAAAAAACTTATGGGCCCGTGAGGGTCGTGAATATTACAACTCTACCTAATTATAACTAAAACTATATCTGTCTTTCTGCTCTGTACCAGAGCTGCTTCAATTTCATGTATTATATATAATATGTATCTTTAGTCTCTTCTAATCTCGTCTCTTCTTTCTCGCTGTCGCTCTCTTTCCCGTTAGTTTCTATGTACTTTGTACTATGTGTTGTATTTGTTGCTGTTGTACATAGTTAAGCAGTTGCGGCTTTTGGTCTTTTGCAACACTGTTACTACTCGTTACACTTGTCACTCGTCAATCGTCAATCGTCAATCGTCGGCGATGACTCGTAACTAACAAACGATCAGAACAGAACAGAACAGAAATCTCCTTAAGTTTTGTTTAACTTATTTTGTAGTGTTCAATTTAATGTATGTAAATTGTATACAGAAAAGCAAATCGTGCCTAACCTAACCACAGAACATATCAATCAATAACTCCAACTACTAATCGACTAATCGGCTAATCGATAACATAACATAACAGTATACCAAACTATCCTAACATAATAAACGCTACTCGCTCGGCCAGACACAAAATGACCAGGCACGTTTAAGCTGCACTCGTTCGTGGTGGTCGCTTACTCGTTATTCGTCATATTGTGATGCGGCGAGTACAACTCCAGGGCAGAAACAAAACCAAAAAGAAATTTAAGAAAAGAAAAACCAAAAAAAAACTAAGAAGAGAAACAAATGTTTATGCTAACGATAACATTTAAATGTCATGTAACTACTCGATAATAATTGTAAATTCGCATTCTCTCGTTACTTCTATGTGTAAATATTGTAACTCGTTAATGTTAAGTACACGTGTCTACAAAGGAGCTGTTGATATGAACATCTCAACTTTGCTTAACCTGGAAACAAGACAATTCATATTACAAATTAGCTATAATTTTGAAAGCTTTAAAATATTATCGAATTTCATTTTTAAGTTCAAGTTCTTTAATAACAAACAATTAAGATTTGAGCTGATCCCAACGACTGGATAAAAAGCTTACTGCTTTTTTTATGAATTAGCTGGATCAAAAACATCTCAATTTAGTTTAGTTAAAAGTATTACTATGTTCGAAATCTTGTCAAACTGGGTTAAGCGAGGTTCTGGTGTATATTTCGCTAAATGATCAACATTCCCAACATACATACCCACATATCTATGCTAAGCTCCGCTTTCTCTTGCTGTCAATCCGGTGCTGCTTTTCCTCTCGCTCAACTAACTCCTAATTCGCCTCATTAACCTTCCATTGCATGGTGCTACGGGGCGCGTTGCATGCGGTCATTTCTCTCATTTTTGCCAAAACACACCAACTTTGTAACAGCTTATAGAGCTATCGATAATTATCGACTGTTGAAAGCGGTCTCTTGGCCTACACTCGATAAATATCGATAGTTCGTCAGACATTAATATATATGCGTGCCTGCGACCCTGCAGGTCTTCTCTTTGGATTCGCCGGACACGTTCCAATGCCTGTACTCGCCGGCTTTCGCCTCCATTCGCGGCAAGCACATCGAGCGAATTGCCGAACAGATCGCCACCCTGTGCGCGACCCTCGGCGAGTATCCGAATGTGCGTTATCGCAGCGATTGGGATCGCAACATCGATTTGGCCGCATCCGTGCAGCAAAAACTGGATGCCTACAAGGCGGATGAGCCGACCATGGGCGAGGGTCCGGAGAAGGCACGTTCGCAGCTCTTAATTTTGGATCGCGGCTTCGATTGTGTCTCCCCATTGCTGCACGAGCTAACGCTCCAGGCGATGGCCTACGATCTGTTGCCCATTGTGAACGATGTGTATCGCTATACGCCGGGTCCCAATCAGCCCGACAAGGAGGTGCTGCTCGATGAGAACGATGATCTGTGGGTGGAGCTGCGTCACGAGCATATTGCCGTTGTCTCCACTCAGGTGACACAGAATCTGAAGAAGTTCACCGACTCCAAGCGCATGAGTTCCAGTAAGTGCAATGCATCCTTTACCTTCCCCTCTTTTCATGTTGTTTTTTTTTTTTTTGTACGTCCCTTCAGCTGACAAATCATCCATGCGCGATCTGTCGCAGATGATCAAGAAGATGCCGCAGTACCAGAAGGAGCTCTCCAAGTACAGCACCCACTTGCATCTCGCAGAGGATTGCATGAAATCCTATCAGAATTATGTGGACAAGCTCTGTCGCGTCGAACAGGATCTGGCCATGGGCACCGATGCCGAGGGTGAAAAGATCAAGGATCATATGCGCAACATTGTGCCCATACTACTCGATGCAGTGAGTTCACCAAAAACTAATTTGCAAGTCTGTAACCCTCTATTCCGACTGCCCAATACCAATGATTAACACTAAGTATTGACATTTCTGAAACTATGTTTAGCCAAGAGGGTCGGCAGTTTGATCAAGTGACCATAGAACTTGCTTTTATAACGATATCAAGAAGTTAAGTTATACAGGAAGAGATGGAGACACCTCTTAGAGGAAGTCTTGGACGACATAGCGAACTGGTTTCAAAAGGTGTTATTGAAGGTTTTGGTTTCGAGTTCGAACTGATTTCAGTCGGTATTGAAGAAAGTCTTAGTCTAGAGATCTTAAGATTTAGTCGAGTTTCAGTAGGGGCTACACTAGAACTTTAGTAGGTGTTATTGAAGTTCTTGGTCTCGAGTTCGAACTTGTTTCAGGTAGGTGTTACAGAAGGTTTTAGAGTCAAGTTTTCGAAGTGGTTTCAGTTGGAGTTACAATAGACCTTCTAAGACCTCTCTGTACTTTCGCCATAACTAATGAAATATCTGCTACGCTCTCTCCGTCGCTAGAACGTTTCCAACTACGACAAGGTGCGCATCATTTCGCTGTATGTGATGATCAAGAACGGCATCTCCGAGGAGAACTTGACCAAGCTCTTCACACACGCTCAGCTATCCACCAAGGATCAGGATATGGTGCGCAATCTCAGCTATTTGGGCATTAACGTAATCGCCGATGTAAGTCTGATAGCTCTCTTTAGTTAGTGCAGCTGATCATTTTGCATTACCCCTTTTTAGTCACGCAAGAAGATCTATTCGGTGCCGCGCAAGGAACGCATTACGGAGAGCACCTACCAGATGTCCCGTTGGACGCCCGTGATAAAGGACATCATGGAGGATTGCATCGAGGACAAGCTCGATCAGCGTCATTTCCCCTTCCTCGAGGGACGGGCACAGAACACGAACTACCATGCTCCGACCAGTGCACGGTACGGTCACTGGCACAAGGACAAGGCCCAGACGCAGGTGAAGAACGTGCCACGTCTGATCATCTTCGTTGTGGGCGGCGTCAGCATGTCGGAGATGCGTTGCGCCTACGAGGTAACCAACTCCGTACGCAACTGGGAGGTGCTCGTCGGCTCATCGCATATACTATCGCCGGAGATCTTTCTCAGCGATTTGGGCAGTCTATCCAAGGAGGATTAAGTCCGAGGAAGAACTATACGCTATGCTATATCTAGCCAAGCTCTGTTAATTTGTTATGCGATATATCCATATATATGCAAGTCTTTTAGTTGCCCTAATTATACATATACAAACATATATATACATATATACATATACAACATAGAGGACGGTACCGTTCGTTCAGTTCAGTTCAGTTCAGTTCCGTTAACTGTTAACCCTACACAGGTGTTATATACTCTCTCTATATATGCATAGATGCACCTCTCTAACCAACTAACCCACAGATCTAAAGAACAATATAGTATATATGCCATCGCTCGATATGCATATATCGTTAATCGATATGTTGTGCAGTCCAGAATATCTAATCGGTACACCCCAAAAGTTATATTGAAATTATGAGCATATATAAAAGTTATATACAAAATAATATATACATGATACATACAATATACATATATTTTTCAAGTACGTATTTATGTGTGTGTAAACCTGTTTAATAATTTATAATAGTTCAATGATAAATCGATAAAATGATAATCTCTGCATGTATTACAACTCTTTAAACAATTCAAGCTAAACAAAAATACAGTTCGTTCGTTGTGCATCACAAATTGAAATTGAAATTGAAATTGAAATTAGTCGAAATGTAGTTACGCACTAACAGCCGCTGTTACGGTTAACAGAAGACCGTTAGCCGGCTGTTAGGTTTAGTCTTTCATTCGTACTAGCACCATTAACATTAACATTACAATTAACATAACATAGATGTACAAGCAGCATTAACAGACGGCTGTTAATAGTTAACATGCTCGATGGCGGCGTGTGTATCGATAGCGCTAACGATAACGATAACACGACTCAAAACGGACAACGCAAAACTTGTGATTCGAATTTCGAGTTGGATCGATTGAACGTTAAACGATAGACGATAAACGATAAACGTTAAGCTCTAACATTTGAAAAGCAATATATTGAAAATTTTTGCAGTTAAATAAATAAACATGCTGCACACCCACACACACACACACACACACACAGTCTTTCAATTGTGCGCCTTCCACAACTTACATAGTATATACAAACATACACACAAACAAACAGATAAATATCTATAAAGATAATGAAATGAACTACGTGTATTCAAATCAAATGCAAAATAGTTAAACTTTTTGAGGAATTACTCCTTTTTCGTACTAGCAAAAAGCTTTAAACTACCACAATATACATATACATATATATATGTATATATATCTATATAGACATAGATATAGATATACATACTATAATTAAACGAAGCAGAAGGCAATGTTAAAACTATTTAAACTATTTATACATACATATGCTAGCTAATACATACATATATATACATACTTATACTCCAACACTTATACTTCTAATTCTACTTATACTTCGACTTCTACTTCTACGTATACCAAAAAACATTGGCAAGAAATTAATTGCATTTACATACATATAGTTAAAGTACGTAAATAATTATAAATAACTTGTATTAGTTTTATGCGTTTTCCTTTTCCTACTATTTTCACCTATTTTTCTGTTCTCCTCTTTACTGTATTTCGTTGTTTAATAAAAACTCAACGTGTTCGATTTTCGATTTTCAATATTCGATTTTTGTTTCGTTTTTCTCTCTCATCCTAGCTACGTAAGTTTTTGCCCTCTAATAACATTTATAACGTATATAAAAACGTATTTACAATAACAAATAATATAATTATAATATTAATATTAATATTAATTAGGCATAGCGGCGGCAACAACAACAACAAAAACAACAGTTATCTGCTCAGCCGCTTGCTCTCGCGCTCTCACACACGCACACACACGCGCAGCGCGAGAGCGCGTACCGGCACACACACACACACAGGCACGCACGCACGCATGCACGTTGGCGGCGCTCTACATACGAACAACAGCCGCCCACCCCCGCCCAACCATGAGGGAGCGTTGGGGCGTCGCTGCGCACGCACACACTCACACAACATCGAGTAAGGATCACACTGGCGCAGCGACGCAACAGCGCTGCGTGCACCTGTGTGTGTGTGTCTGTGTGTGCGTGTGTGTGTGCTGACCGCGCTCTCCCGCTGCGTGTGTGTGTGTGAGAGCAGCGTGTGTAGGCGGATGAGCAGACTGGCCGCCATCTTGTTCAGAATTCACGTTTAATTGTTTATTGCTTGCAAGAAAGAGACGACGAATGGATCATAGCATGTTTAGCTAGAGTTTAGTCTGTAAGAGTGAAACAAACATATTAATGTTAGGTGTTAACGTCAAGTCCAGCTCTGCGCTCTCTCTCTCTCTCCCTCACAGCTGAGTGAGAGTGCAAGTGCGAGCGAGAGGCGCGTATACACATATACATACATATGTATTTCTTATTAAAACATATTAACATAAACTAAATACATACATACATATAGAAACAATTTAAATACTTTACAAAACAAATCTCCAAATTCTTATCATATAGCAAATCGAAAGGGAAACGGAAGCCAGTTTTTTAGCATAATTATCAAAATAAATAATTAATTAAATTGATATATATATATATATTAAAAGAATTTTTGGAAATTTACATTGAAACAAACAAAACCAAACAAAAAAATCTAAGAAAAAAGCGAATTAATTAACAAATTTATACATAAATCTTTTAAAGCAAATGCAAATTATACGAGAAGACAAACAATTGAATATTATTAAATTAAAGTTTCACTTAAAAACGTGAAATATTTATACAAACATAAATACTTAAGAATTGCTGTCAATTTCTTAAACATAATTAATTAACAATTAACGGGATTCCTGCAACAAATCTAAGGGATTACGATTCGAAAAATTCCAAACTCGAAGCTCAAATCACAAGTTTTAGCCCCCGATCGAACACGCCCCCTTACGCCCCCGAACAGTTTAACATTTCATAGGCATAACAAACGTTAGCAAATTCATAATATTATCCAGATAAAAGCCCTAATGGCATACACTTTTAAATGCTAAACAATTATGTAAAACTTAACAGACAACTTAACATGGCACTTAACAGCTCTTAACGGCACCGCTGTTAACGGCAAAACGAATCAAACGCAAAATTCGAAAAGCAAATCGCAACAAATGTTTAAATGTGTCGTATTCAACAAATTATAGTGTAATTAAATTACTTAACTTATTTAACATGAAATTATAACAGTGCAACAAATAAATTCAACTTTGCCTTGCAGAGTTCAATAAACAAAACAAGAAACAAAAAATTCCCCCTGCTGTTTTATTCTTATATTTGAATATCGATCTATATCCATATAGAATCCAATATTTTAGCTAAATGTAGAAACATAAATTTCAATTTGTATTTATTATTTAATAACTAATTGTAATGTAATTTATTTATTAATTTTTTTAGTTTTTTATTTGTATTTATTTAAACTCTTTATTATTTAAACCTTTCCTCAATTTATATCATTAATATCTAAACAGTATTTTTAATTTAAAATTGTGAAATATCTTATTATACTATTATTTACTTGTTAATTATTTTTATTTATCATTTCCTTGTTATTTATTTATTTTTATTGTGATTTATTAAAAAGTTTTAACAATTATTAAATTTTTCAGAGTTTCCAGTGATCAATTCAGGCTTGTTTGATATTTGTCATCTTCAGAGCGTGATCGATAAGTATCGATAGTAGATATTTCGTTTCTCTTTATTGCTCTCTGAAATCCAATTCTCTAGCATAATTTTAATTTTTCAGAAACTTTTTGCCTTTTTAAGAATTTTGAAAAATTAACTAAAACAGTAATTAAGTCTGTAGCATCCGACTGAACGGCGTCGGATGGTTTATCGTACTTACGTCGTGGCCAAGTGAGAAAGAAGACGGGAAAAAGATCGATTTGTTAAATTGCTCAACTTTATTTGGATTTAAGTTAAATAAGATTAAGATTAGACCTACGAATGTAAATTTAAAATATATAATTTGCATTTTTTTTGTGTATAAATAATACATATGTATATGTATGGTATATAAAAAAATTACTCGTAGTTAATATTTTCGTTTTCGTTTTGTTTCTGCTTGGATTGGATGCCTAGAAATATTATATATATAGATATATGGTATATAGGGGAGCGGTTAGGGATTATATATAGAATATTTGTATAATATTTGGAAAGAATATGCATACATATATAAAGTATTTTATATATACATGTATATATATATTTAAAGCGTTTCCATTAGCATAACAATTCAGTTTTCAAATATTTACAAAGAATTTACAAAATGTTTCAAATGGATCTTGGGATGCTTCAACTTCAACTTTATCTTTGAAATCCTTTAGGATTGAACTTGAACTTTAACAATATGTATAATAGTTGTATGACTGTATAACACCTGGCATGACTGTACTTGCGTTCTCCCTCTCGCTCGCTCGCTCTCTCGCTATCTCTCTCTCTCTCTCTCTTACGCGCCTAACTTGACTCTAATTACAATATGTAGGCATTTCTCTCAGTGTAGACGTGCATGTGTGTGTGTGTTTAATATGATATGTCTAGAATTTCTGGAGCACAGTCAAAAGTGTCATACTACACTTGGAAAAAAAACAGCAAAAAAAATATTATTCATATCAAAAAAAAAAAAAAAAGAAGAAAAATAATATTATATATAGACAGACGCACACACACGCAGTTTACCTAGAGCTAAGCATACAAAATAATACAAATTGAGTTTACAGTGTGCTAAATATATATCTAGGTGTGTGGTATATATGCAGATCTAACGGTCAGTACTGCTCCACACAACGTTGGATCCACGCTAGATCAAGCTAAATCTCCATCTCCATCTCCATCTCCGTCTCGCTCGCTCCTCCCTCTCTCTCTCTCTGCCTCCCTCCTCCCTCTCTAGTAGGGACGTCCGTTGGTCGTATTGCCGTAGTAATTGGGGCGGTCGGGCAGCTTGGGGGGCGGGTTCATGCCTGGTCGACTGTACAAAACACAGAGAACGCTCGATATTATATGTTATCGATTTATATGCATGTATATCGAATGTAAACAAATGAACAAATAATAAAGTAAATACTACGTACGCTGAAAGCAAAGTTTGCATGTGCTAAAGTAGTAGACGACAAACAGTAGTAGAAAGAGTAGCAGATAAAAAGAGTAGTAGAAATAACAGTTAAAATGTCCACTCACCGTTAAACAGGGCTAAAGCAAGTTCGATTAGTTTGGGTGTCTAAAGCGATAACAATTCCAACACCAAATGCAACCATGAGTTATCGATAAGTCGCAACGAATAACGAGTAACGAGTTGTTAGGCAGTTAGAAATAGTAGGCGGTTAACAGCAGCTGTTGTTATTGCTAACAGCAACAGGATCTGTTAACAGCAGTTGTAACAGCCTATTAACAGATACTGCCGCTGCAGCTTTACAGCGCCCTGTAAACTAACAGTTTTAGCATCAGTAAACTAACAGTAACAGAAAATGTTAACAGCACAGAAAGTATCAGCAGCATCTGTCACTGTAAACAGCAGCTGTAACTGCTGACCGAATGTTAACAGCAGCAGTAAATATTAACACCTTCTGTGACTGCTAACAGCAGCTGTAACTGCTAAATGCCAACTGATAACATCGCCATGTCAACTAACATATTTTAGGCAAAAAGTAAAGAAAACGCAACTGCATTCGTTTCATTTTAAATATCTCTTTATATAAGTATATATGTATATAGATATATGTATATGTGTGGTGTATATACATATATACGAGTTTTTCTTTTACTTTCTTTCTTGTTCGTAACATTTTGTTGCATCGCCTTTTTAGTTTGTTCTCCTCAATCGAATGCAATAAACAGCAATTAGTTGGGTTTTCTTGTTTTTCTTGTTTGTGGGGTAGACTTCGTTCATAGGGCATATAAATATATATATTTAATCGATTAATCGATATACATATATATATAGATATAAGTACATATTTAGTTATATATGCATATATGTAGGTGTGTGGGTGTGTGTGTGTGTGTGGGAACTATGCTAAAATAAACACATAGAGCAGAGGCTAAGGAATTTTCTAAATATCTTCATATATAGTTTATACTAAATATATATATATATATGTATGGTATTTGTTGCCTTTATCGTATTTCATTGCACAAAAGAAAACCGTTAAGAGAAAACAAGCTTATATTGATATCGATATCGATAGCTATCGATGTTATGTTATGTTAATTGCGTGCGCGCTCTGTTAAGCTAACACTGCTCTGCATACAACATATTGCTTAACATGCGCAGCGGGATAAACTGTTCAACTTTAACATAGGCCTGCCTGTTAACAGCGCCTGCTAACGGCCAATTGTAACAGAGCGTGCGCTGCTCTCTTAATCGCTCTGCTCGCTCTCTTAAGCGCGCTCTGCTACGTTACGTTACGTCGTTACGTTACGTGCTTATTTCTCAAAAAATACATTTCACATACATATTAATACACATATACATACATATGTGCGTGTGAGTGTGTATGTGTGTGTGTTCTCTTTAACATTTCGCACTAATTTCTCTTTGCTTGCGTTCTATGTGAGTAATATTATAATAATTTTGCATTAATTTTCACGTTTTTTTTTGCAGTTATAACAAATGAAACAAACATATTGGTATTATCGCATATGTATTATATATATAAGGTGGTTGTTGTTTTTTTTTTTTAACTACACAAAAACACATTAATTTTTTTGATATTACTTTTTTGTTTCTCTTTAGCAACAATTACAATATTCGCATCTAAATAAGAGCATAGAGCTAAGAGAGAGCCGGCAGCGTTGCCAACTACGCGCATTGCCAACTGCCTGCTAATGGAATTCAAAGTTTTATGTTAGAGAGAGATGCAAAACGTAATTAACAAGTTTCGATTAAGTTTAGAGATATTCGATAATAGTTACATATACTTTTCTTGCTGTGTAATAAATACATAAATACTGCTTTCGCTCGCAATTGTGTGCGATGGTATGTATGTGTTTGTGTTAGAGCTGGGCTTCGATTCGATTTCGATTTTAATCGATTCTTGTTTTGGGCGATTAAAGCGGTTTTTTTTTGAATCGACTTTTTCGCACAGTGTACTTTTGCGTTTTCTTGCATAATTCAACAAAATTGTAATTGAATATATTTAGAATATATATATATATTCTGCAATTGGAAGATGAGGATAAATCGATATAGCCGTCGGTTTGTCTGTTCATATTTGGTATGTAGATAGGTTCTCCTATGCAGTAGTTAGATCAATTTTGTTTTAGATTTTCAATAACTCTTACTATTTCTTGATTTTTACTTTCGATAGTAAATGAAACAGCGAAGATATCGATAAAAGGTAGTTAAGGGTATAATCGGTAGCAAAGAGTGCAGGGTCTGTTACTGTCGATTACATCCGACTGTATGCTTCCACCCGATGGATATGCTTCGTCCTTTATTTTTTTTAAATTGAATTTTGTATGTATATTTATTTTTTATGCATCGATTTTAAAACTCATATTGCCCCTTTTATTTCGATTAATCGATTAATCGATCGAGATCGCACCCAGCTCTAATGTGTGTGTATGCAAACTGAAACGGAAACGGAAACGAAAAAGGAAACGAAAAACACAACGAAAACAAACAAACAGAAATACAAACATACATTAGTGTAATAATATGCACTTATTATTATTATTATTATTTAACTTTTAATTTAAAATCGTTGACCAAAGCATAACATGAAAATAATTTACAACACAATTTGATGATGAGCGAAACATAAAATGTGAGCACAAAGAGCAAAGAGCGGAGAGCAAAGATGGCGACCGCTCTCTCTCTCTCTCTCTTTGCGCTTATGCGTATGCGTAAGTGTGTGTGTGTGCGTGAGAGATGGAAGATGGAGATGCTGCTGCATGTGTAACTGTTGGTCTCGCTCTCGCTCGCTTTACTTGAATCGTGTGGCAAAGACATTGGAGAGTTCGTTAATGGCCGCCTGGCCAACCGTCTGGTTCACCTGGCCCCGCATCCCCTCCGGTATGTAGCGATTGGCTCCCGTCTGCTGTGTGATGGCGCCGCCCACAGCTCCAGTGACGCGTCTTGAAATTTGTAGAAAGCAATTCTTGTACTCTTCGGCTTGTTCTCTTATTTTTTCTGTTTTTCTCTTTTTCAATTTCGATTTCGATTTCGATTACTTGCAAAACTAAACACAAAAAACCAAAACAAAAACAAAAACAAAAAAAAAGAACAAACATGGGCACGCCCCTCTCTCTCTCTCTCTCTCTTTCTTTTTCTCGCTAGGTGATTGAACAGTTATCGTCACGCTTGAAGCCCCTTTTTAACATCCAACTGTTTGTTTCACTGCTGTTGAAGTGTCTGTATGTATGTGTGTATGTGTGTTTAATTTGATTTTAATTTTTTAATTTAATTATGATTCAAACAAAAATAGCAAGAGTTAATGGAAAACAAAAAAAAACATAGCATAACATTAAGCGCAACAGAAAGCATTTACATTTACAGTACAGCGTTATGTTAAGAGTCTGTTAACACACACACACATACACACGCACACAACAGCACGAGAGCGAAGAGCGCGCACAATGCTGCCCATAAAAAAGCAAGTGATCTGGCAACACTGCCAAGCGTAATAAACTTTGAATCGGTCAAGAAACCTTTTTATTTCTTCTTCTTTACAGGGTTTTAAAACTGTGGGAATAATGCATCTATATAAACCTCAGCAATGCTAGTAATATCCAATTTAATTATATCTGGCAACCCTCTGCTAAAACCTTACGTGTTGATTGCAATTTAAATGCAAATTTTAATTTGAAAAAAAAAAAAAAAAAAATTAAACAAAGATTTAGTTAAAAGTTTATAATTAATTTTGAAAAGTAGCGTTAAAGAATTTAGATTTAATAGATTTTATATTATCTAATTTAATAAGAATAAAAAATTAAAAATTTTAAATTTTTTTTAAGACAATAAATATTGCAAAATAACAAAAAAAAAAAAAATGCCAACAGTTTCTGTTGTGTTATTAATATAAGTATTTTCGATATTTATACGCCTCCTTTCGAATTTTCAATTTCGATCTTTAACATCGATTATCATTGATTATCGATCAATTTATGGCACACAAAAAATCTACATAGAATTTATTTTCTTGCAAGTTGATTAAAATAATAAATTGCACTTTTAGTGCAACGTTTAGTTAAATTTAAAATCATCAGTAAATTAAATTAAATTCATTTAATTTAAATTAACTTAAAAAAAATTAGAGGAAAACAAAGAAGACAACAATTTGTATTAGCTAGAGAATATCTTTGATTTTCTACGTGTCCTAATGCGTCCTTGAAACGACCTTGCAAAAACGACCTTCGCGTCGTGTGCGAAACCTTCAGTATCAATTTAATTATAGGGCAAAAAAACAAATATAGAAGCAAAAAATCAATATAGAAAGATTATTTTTCAAGTTCGTTGAGAGCATTGAATAAACTATCGATTAAAAATCAATTGCAATGCTTCGGGGGCTTGCAGGTCGGCGCTAGCGGTTCAGTCGGACGGTCTGTGTCGCTGTTAGCTAGCTAGAAGAGGGCAACTCTGGTGTATGTTATATATATATATAAATGTTGGATGCATGTGGTATTTTTTTTTTGTTGTATATATGTATATACTATGTATTTTTATTAGTTTTTCTTTTTTCCATTTTGTTGCGTACACACACTGAACAATTAATTTGTAACGTTTTTTTTTGCTGCATTAAATATTTATAATTCATAATTTATAATTTATAATTAATTAAACATGAGTTATGTTGAGGAATTTTTCTGCTCTGTTTTTGTAGCGTAGCTCAAAGATATATTCATATACATATATATATATATATTTATATATAATTGTACATATAGATATATATATATATATATAGATATATTCGTCATTTTATGCTTTAATTGTATTTTGGTTTCTTTTTAACGACAACAACAACAACACAAATAAAGGTACTTTAGTTAACTTAAGCATATTTCTTTCTTTCTTTATCATTTGCTATATATATATGTATATATATATATATATATATGTATGTATATTTATGGGAATGTATGTATGTACGTTATATAGCATTTACAGAACAATTCATAACGATAAGTGTGTCTCTCTTCCTCATCCTCTCTCTCCCTCTCTCTCTCTCTTTCTCTTTCTCCCTCTCTCTCTCTGTCGTCCTTTGCTAATAACTAATAACTAACAAACTATGGAGAAAAACGTTTATAACTATGGTTTAACATATTCAACAGTTATTGCAGATTATAGACCGATATTTTGTCCTCTAGTAAATCATTCAACTTTATCATCATCATCATCGTTGTTGTTGTTGTTGGGGTTTTTACTGTAACTAGAGCTGCGTTCGATCTTCCTTAATAAAAATCGATTTAATCGATTAATCGAAATAAAACCAGCAATTTCGGTCTGAAAGATAATTGCACTATAGCGCTGCATACAAAATTAAATAAATATTGTTTGAAAAACAAACAAAAACTAGTAGGGACGTAGCAGATCAGTCGGGTGGAAGACCCGATGATTTATGCTACCGATTATACCCTAAATTTTACAAGATATGGCAAAATCGATTTAAAAAAAAAAAAAATAAATAAATAATCGATTTAATCGCCAAGAAAAAAGCGATTAAATTATATCGAAGCCCAGCTCTAAAGCAAACTGTACTTTTTGCCTGCACTAGATGACTGTACTTTATGGCGACTCTAGTGTGAAGAGAGAGAGAGAGAAAGCAAGAGAGAGAGAGAGCGAGAGAGCATCGCATATTCTGCTGTTGTTGTTGCTGCTTCTGCTTTTTGCTTCTCATCCTCTGCATATCTTTCTCTTTTCTTTTGTTTGGTTTTTTTTTTTATTTTAAAGCGAAAGCGTTTTGTTTTAATCATTTTTCATTTTGAATTTGTAATTTTGTTCTAGTTAAATAGAGAGTAAATGCCTCGTAGCTCTGCATGGCGGACAACTTAACGACGTCTGCGTTGTCGTTGAGTTTCGTCGAGTTTCGTTAGGTTTGGCAGCATCACATTTGTGTGTGTGTGTGTGCGTGTGTAGTGCGTTATTTTTACAGTTTATTTCATATTTTTTAGTATGAAATTGAGTTTATTTCGTATTATTTGTGAGTAGAGAAAGAGAGAAAAAAGAGAAGAAACAAAATGATTTTTTTTGTTGGTTGGTTATGTTTTAAATGTTTTTTTTTTTTTTTCATTTGCTTAGTACAGTTTTAAAAGCGGAATAACGGAAAAACAAAAGAAAAGCTTTAATTTTGATAGCTTCATCGCAGCCAACTTCACGCTGGGGCAAGCCAACTTTTTCAAAAGCAAATAATCAACAACGAAAATAAAAAATATATAAACTACAATAAATCATAAAAAAAAAATACGAATTTACAACTTGCAGCGCGTGTTTGATAAAGCCCTCAAACTATCGATAACTTACAGACTGTCTATCGATAGTTTGAGCTACTGTTATGCGTTATGTGTCTATGTTAACTGTACGTCTTTAATCGTGTTCAATTATCGATAACTATCTGTAATTTGAGCTACTGTTATGAGTCTGTTAACTGTACGTGTTTGATCGTGTTTAAACGTGTTTAAACGTGTCAGTTGTCTGTTTCTTGCGCTGCGCATGTAAAAAGAGGCCCCAAAATCGTCGTCGAAACAAAAGCATAATCAAATAAAACTCAAAATCATCAAAACAATTTCAACTTAGTAGAGAGTAAACAAAATAAATATATACATATACAATACGATACAATACGATACGGTACGATATAATGTTTGCGTTGGATAATACTATATAGATATATAGAGTCGACTGTACAGGGCGCGCACCAATTAGCCAATAATAATAAGTAATAATATAAATAATAATACTAAGCCAGAGACTAAAGATTAGGGCCCAACTGCAAATAGCTTTAATTACTGTGCGCTCTACTTACGATGGTAGCAATGGTGGTGGCAATGCACCCCCTGGTCGACCTCCTGGCAATGGTGGTGCCCCACCTCCCGGGCGGCTCGGTATTGCCGGCGCTGGGCGTCCGGTTGCTGGCGGTAATGGTGGATTACGTCCACCCAGCGAGCCCTATAATTTGCAACATTTATCGTTTATCGTATAAATCGCCACATCGATTAATTGGTTGGGTATCTTTTTTACCTGTGCGGTGGGTGCTGCCTTACGGGGTCCCCCGGGACTGGGAGGGGACAGATGTGGATCCAAGCCGCTGGGCAGCCAATCGTTCTTCACTGGCGGCGGCAATGGCGATGATACGGTTGCCATCGATACGTCACCTGCAGAGGAACACACGTTCATTAAATGGAGGGTTGCACACTCGAAACCCAACGACAGCTTAGCTGGTAAACCCACTTTAAAGTCGAAGAAGGACTATGCAATTTCAATCAGTTAATAATACGCGTTCGATCGATTTTACGATTTGCGTTGATAAACATCAATTAAATATAGTTGTTGGATAAGTTACAGCTTTGTTGGTCTATAAGGTTTCTAACTATACGTTAGGATATTAGCGAGACCTTTAGTATAGTACGGAACGTACTATAAGGATTACAACATCTGCTCTTTTATTTAATTCTAGCATGTATTTAGATAAATTTTACAAGTGTTAGCTTCATAGTTTACAGTGATCTTTATATATATTTCCCATAAGTTCTAGTGGTTAGGATATCAGCTTTTTAACTAATAATAACGTATAGAACGTTTTGATATCTAGTTTACAGCGCATGGGATTCCAAGAATTCAAGCTCGCAAATGTGTGAAATGAATAAAAATACACGCAATTGTTCCTGTAAATTGCTGTGCCTACGAGGCAGAGCTCTTACATATACGAGCTTGCTCAACTCATAAGAAAGAGCAACTTCAAATACAAAAGAGGGCACTTTTGGTCTAGTGGCTTGGATATATGCATTACAAGGGCCATTCGGTAATCTGGTAATACTTACCGATAATCTGCAAAGCATCCTTGCAGGCGCGATACATGCGCAGCATTTCCTCGCGCCTTGTGGCCGACTCGGCGGACTCCTCCATCATTTGTGCCTAAAGGAAAATGTGAAAATTAATGCCAGATGTTTTGGAGTAGTATGTGGAGCAGATGTTACCTGATCACCAGAGGCATAGAGATGTGCCAATAGCTCGCCATTAATAAAGTCCTTGGCATTGTTGATGATGAGCATCATAATCGATTTGGGCACCATATCTCTTGTGGTCTTTGTGACGATTTTCATGTACGAATCGACCAGATTGCGTATGGTCTCCACTTGGCGCTCCAATTGTGGATCCGATGAGCTTTCCTCGTTGGCCGACTGTTGTTTTCGTTAATCGTTAATCGTTTATCGATTAGTTATTAGTTTAGGTTTTCATTTAATTTCAAATTCGGTTTTTGATTGTTATTATTGTTTTTGTTGTGGGATATTTTGTTGTTGTTGTTGTAATTTGATTAATCGATTGGTTGATTGATTGTTCGGTTCGAGGGGGGCAAAAGTAATTGGAAAAGAATAAAAAACGGAAACGGAATCAATTAAATTATAAAAGTGTAAGTTGAAGAATATTGCACAATCGAAAAATGCCATAAAAACGGTGCAGCCGACAAAAGTAAAGCATTATCAAGTTACGAGTATATGATAAATTCAATAAATTTTTACTCATTTTTCGATTATAATAACAGATTACAAGTATCAAAATTTTTTTTTTTTTTTTGATACTCACTAATTTTGTTTATTTTTATTCATTACAAAAAAACAAAACAAGTCGAATATACAGTTAGGAGTTAGATGTGAATTTTATCGATAAACAAAGCAACAAGAATAAAAACTGAACTTTTTTTGTGTTTGTTTTTTGTTTTGTTACCATCAATTCTCAATTACATAAAGTTCAATCATACATAATAAAACAAATTGTGTTAATTGATAAATTGTTAGAGTCAATTGATTATACTATGATATGGTAGTATCATAGTCGAAACAAAAACATAGATACAAGTGTCAAGTGTTTAATTTAGTAGTGCCCACAAATTATTGATACATATTGTGTGCATTGCCCCAAGTGTATAAAGAACTGAAAAAAACCCAGATAAAAAGTACTTATCGATCTAAGATTTGATTCAACTAGATTTTGTTTGAAAAGAAATCTTTGTTGTGCTTTTTTTATATATATATTTATCGAGATACATTTTGTAAGCAAATTAAAAAGTAAATTAACTGTGTTCACCAAGCTATATCGCCGAGATATTTTTTTAAATTTTTTTAGATTTTTTTTAAGTTTTCTAAAAATATCTAAATTTCGATACATAGCATGATAAGACCCAGTGAACACTTTTTTTCAACGCAAAACCCTGTTGTTTCCATAACATGTGTGTGTACTGTACTTTGAAGCGATTGCTCCACCGATAGTTTCGATTATTACTTCGATAAACTAGCAGAGAGTGAAGAGTAACCAAAAATCAAGTGTTGACAAAGCAATACGTATAATAGCATACTATCGATTCAGATTCAGAATGTGTTAGATTAGCATAAATTAGTTTAGTGAAATTTGAATAAATTGAACGCAATAAAAAACGAACGTGAACGAAATCAAACGTTAAACAATTCCAATGAAAGTTAGTATTAATTGATGCGAGTATTAAATACAAATGAATTAAGTAATTCGTAATTAAAAGTTTGAGTTCAACAATAATTGAACGTAAAAAATTAACATACTTTTTGCTGTTATACGGTTGGATATCGATATATATTTTTTGTTTGTTTGGTTTTTTTTTTTTTTTTTTTTTGATATTACAAATATTATTGTTATTGTAATTTCGGTGTCGTTTCGTTTGGTCATTTTGGACATTTGGTGGGAAAATAGAAGAAAAATAATTTATAAATAACATATTATAAAATCAAAATAATATATATATTTCACTCTATATATTATCAGACGTTTTTCTTGATTGTTTTGTTTGATATAGCATTTAAGGAACAGTGTTAACAAACTTCATTTAAGCGAAATGGGCGGGGGAAAATATTGAAAATGATTAGATAGAAATGCGAGAAATAAAAAATAGTTGGCCCATAAGCTGACAGAAAACGAGTTAAAAATGCAACAACATTCGGTTAAAATGCCCAATAATAATACCCACATATATTTTGTTGTTATTAGTTTTAAGTTTTCAGTGTTGTACAACGGCAACAGCAAATAACATTATATAGAGAAAGAAACATTGAATGTTTTGTTATATGAAAATTATAAATAAATGCGCATTTCAGTAACTCCCCAAAAAGTCTAGAGAACCAGAAAATACTCTGTACCGTTTTTATACCCTGTACCCATTGAAAAATGGGATAAACAGGGTTAATACCTTTGTTTTTTAACAGTTAACAATCGAAAGCGATTACAGGGTATTTATTGGTTAAACACAGAAATTGAACCAAAAAGAAACCAGGAAATGAAGAGTTAGAAGATAGCATTATAGTTACGAAAGTTATAGATCGATAGAGACGGAGGAGAGGGAAATATGCAAAGTATATGCTAAAAATTATGAAAAGAAACAAACCTCTTGTCCTTCCTGCTTATACACACAGCATTATGAATCATAATATGTATATATTTTAGTTATATATATATAGATTTGATGAAATTTGCGCGTTAAACAAATATATATAAAAAAAATAAAGAAACATTTAATGAGTTATTGTTCTCGATTATTACAATATAGATATATATAGATATTTATATAGATGTATGGGGAATGTCTGTTATTTTTACAGAGTAGCTGTTACTGTTAGCTGCGCTTTGGGATGATGATACTTTATCGAAATGTTATTAGCAGCGATATATTTTCGATACATCAGAATAATCAGATATAAATTATAATATATTATATAATAACAATAATGTGATACCTTCTTGGGAATTATTGTTAGTTATATTATTTTCAGAATATTATAATTTATATATAATATTGATATTGTATTTGGATATTCTGTTATTGATTTAAAATCAACATCCTTAGCAGCAGAGGAAAAAGCGGGTGGGTATGGAAGTTGTAACAGTTGACTGTTAATAACATGAAGTAGACACGGTTACAGTTACAGGTACAGATACAGTTACAGCAACATTAACATTGACATTAACATGAGCATAGAGAAAGCACTGTTACACACTCGGGCGTGTGTAAGGGCGCTGTTGAGTTAACAGACAGAGCAAATGTAGAGGGAGGAAGATGTTGTGGAAGATTGTCATGCCACACTGGAAGCGTTCTGTTCGGATGGGTAAGGTTAGACTTGGGGAGAGTCTAATACACACACACATACGCACACATACTAAGACTTAGCCTAAGCTGAAGACACTGGGCAGGGCAGAAATAACTAACAGAGGAAGAGAGAGAGCGAGAAAAACAGGGAAGGTGAAAGAACAAAGCGTACGCACCTCATCGCCATTCTCCTGGGTCTCCTGCTTCTCGGGATAGACGCCGGCACGCAGGAACGATGCCTTCCAGGATTCCACATCCTCCACAGTTTCGCACGATAACTCCAGTTGTTTGTAATCCTACAGTGTTGGTGAGTGGGAGAGAAAGAAAGAGAAGCGTACGAGCGCAAAGAGAACAAAGGGATAGGTATTTGTGGTCAAGCGATAACAGTTATATATAATAACGAATACGATTACGATTACGATTACGATAACGATAACGATAAGTAGTTGTACTTGAAGAGTTAGTTGTGATGTTGGTAGTAGTGTCTAGGGCTGCACTTGTTGGGAAAGGGGGGACCAAAGTTTAGTTTAGTTTAGTTAGTGTTATCGGTTGATCGGTGAAACGATTAATCGGTTTACCATCTCGATTGGATTTCTTGCGGGGGACGGGTGGGGTAAATCAAAGGCATTTAAGGAGTTTGTGTTGGCGTACGACAAACTCCTTAATGCCTTGACTTCGTCTTTAACATTATTTATTAAAAATGTTGATAAAAACATAGTAATTTTTATCCTTATACAAAAAAAGTAATGAATCGCCACTGACGGAATTAATCGGAATTTTGATTTTGAAATAAATCAAATCAACAGAATTCGAATTTCGAACACAAAAGAAACAAAAAAAAAATGTGCTAAGAACTTATTCGGACGGCATATTGATCTCTTTTTTTTTTGTATTATTTTTTGGGTTTTTTTTTTTTAGATACTCCGTACTCCAGAGAGCACTCCAGAGCACAAGAGTTGTATTCAGTTTGCAGTTTCTGTGATTGGGGTTTTTTTTTTCTTGTTTCTTCTGTTTCGCATTTTGTTTTGGGGTTTTTCATTTTTCTTTGTATGCTAACAAAAATTACTAACCTTATAAACATTACGTCCATCGGGACTGAATAAAGCAAATGTAACACGTCTAGACATTGACATAAAGCCCTGCTCAATATCTCGCAATTTCAAACCATCCAACGGCAACATGAACTTCTTCTCCTTCTCGTCCTCATCCTTATACCACGAGATGCTCTCCGACGTAAGCACAAACCAATACGGACGTGATCCGCCTGTGGAAAGAAGTTGAAAGGTCGAACGTTAGCTACGGAGAGAAATCATCCTGATTTATGTATAAGGATGTGTAAGTGTAAATGGTTGTGTTTTTTTTTAATTTGGATATCCAATTTTTAAGTTTTTGGTATTTTTTTTTTTGGTATTTTGTTGTAACGTGTATAGCAGAATCTAGCACAACTCGCACGAATGGGGTACAAAAAACAAGCAGCTAAAGCAAGTACAGCACAATATAGAAGTAGATATAGTATTTGTGGAAATGATATAGAATAGATATATGGAATACGAACCAAGTATGCGTGGTAAAAACCTCAGTAAAGCTTGCATTATAAATGTTCAATATATCCAATACACCAAAGAAAAATAAATCAACACACAACAAGGGAGAGCGATCCAAAAATATATAATATAGAGCAAAAACAAAAGAGAAAATTTGTACAAAAAATCATAATAAAAAGAGAACTAGGGAACAACAAAAAAATATTAAACAAATATAATACTCTAAAAAAATACTCTGTAAGTAGTGTGTCGAGTGTAAGAAGTGCCGATTACTACACTAGAAATACGTTAGAAAGAGGGCATATATATTCTATAAATTTTTATATATTCTATATATTTCGATCTATATCTATATTGTACATTCGTCATGCAGCTAGAACTGAACAATTGACAATGCTTCCGCTAAACTGTAGCCTAAACCAAGTTTTACTTTATTTGTAGCCCTCAATGTTTTGGGTGATTCTAAGTGCAATAAGCCAAGTCGGGCGAACTGTGGCATAAACCTGCCACGCCTTGGGCTTCAACTAAACAGCCGACGAAATTTGCTAGCTCTGGCAGCTCGTACAGCAGAGATCCATTAGTTAAGAGAATCGGAAATGAGTGCAGTGAATTTATATATACGACTAGATAGACATTTATAGTTAGAGTGCTACGTGCTGGTACTTGAGATTAGTTTGGATAGTTGCTTAGTTGGGGAGTGTGTGTGCAACTTAGTTATGCTGATAACAAAACGAAAAGTACAGATTTCGAGAGGCCAACATACCTTTCATAATGCCCAGATTCTGTATGACCATATGACCCTTGCGTATAACCTGATTTCCCAGCTGTCGGGTGCCGGTCTTATTTGCATTCTCAGATTTATTCTGAGCACTAAAAGCAAGCAGAAAACAATAGAATAAAAGTAGCATATCAAGATTTTGGATCATTTACTTGGCAAAACCAATAAAGTCCTCGTGATTGGTATTCATGTAGGCCAGCTCAAAGTCAATCAACAGCAGAATCTGCTCCTTACAGCGTTGTTCGCGTTGGCGCACATGCGTTGTGATAATACGTTCGGTTTCCTCCCGCAAGCGTGGATAGCGACTCATCTGATAAACAAGAGAGAGCACAAGGAAAAAATCAATATGACAAAATGTTAAAGAAAACTTGTCTATAATTTCGATAGGAAAAGAAAACGTACACCAAGTATTTGAATGGAAAATTTGCAAACATTACGAAAGGTAAAAAGAAAATGTACCGCAAATTGTCTGTGGCATATCTGCGATGTTTTCTATTCAATCGCAACGCAATTTACAGCGTCGTTAGAGAATGCCATAAGCTACATACCAAAAAAGAAATCTCAGAAAAACTATATCAAAAAAGAAATCTCAGAAGGTACTCTTTGAATATGGCTATAGAATGTAGGAATAGATGAGGGTGCTTACCTTATCGGTACACATGCGCACAACCACCGACAGTTCCTGCACGACTAGATCGACACACTTGATGACGGGCTCCTTGAGTAGGGCGATCTGACGCTTCACAATCGCCTCGAAGGCCATGTCGGGGGTAAAGAGGCCCACACGAATACCATGAATGTTTCGAATGGCAAATGAGATCTCGCGACGCAGCTCCTTCTCATCGCAGGCCATTTTGACAATCTCAAAGCGAAGACTGTGAATTGAATAGATATACAATGTATATCGAATAATACGATGGTTTCGATAGTTCGATAGTTACCGCTCATGGAATATGCGATTAATCTTGGCGCCGCCAGAGAGCTCGTTTGTGTTGACCAAAGCGGAACCGCTGCCCTCGATGGTGCGCTCAAAGTCCGACTGCAGTTGTTGGATCATTCTGTAAATTAAATCAAAGCGATTAATCGATATACGACAATCATTCGGTTTGGATCGCTCGATTGTTCAACGATATTAGTGGCCTGCACAAGCCGCAATTTACAAATTTTGAAATGAATAATGAAATTCTCCCTAATTGAGCTAGAAAGCACAACTTTAGACAAACGCTTGCTACCGTTTTTTTTTCAGTGGATCGTGCAGGTCTCTAATCGATAAACTGTTATCGATATGCTGTTTGTGCACTTACTGCAGCATGGCCTTTGTCTTGATGCTGGCATCGCCGGGCTGGAAATGCTTGAACTCCTCCACCTCCTTCTCGAGGGTGAGCATCTGCTTCTGGAGCTTGTCCCGCAGTCCTGGCAACGTGTCCCGAATATGATTGGTGAGCTGCTGATTGAGGACACGCTGCAGATAGGGGGTGCCCAGGCGATCGGCCATGTGGCGGTACGAGGGATGGCTGAGGAAGAACTTACGCTCAGCGGAGAGCGCCTGATGGATGTCCTTCCTGCCCTCGATGTCCTTTTGGGATCGATTGACCACACCGATATAGCCGCGACGCAACGGCAACAGTTTGTTCTCCAATATATCGCGGGCATCGGTGCCCTCGTCCATGAGATCTAGCTTGGTGATCACACCGATCGTTCGGACACCCTGCGGATCCACCTCCTTGGCCAGCTTAAGGGCATCCGAATTGGCCAGATCGGTATTGGCCGGGGTTACGGCCAGTATGAGACAGGTCTCCTTGCGTATAAATTGAAAGATCATGCCCTTGATCTGCTGCTCAATGTCCACCGGCTGATCGCCAATTGCCACCTTGGTCAAGCCGGGCAGATCGATTAATGTCAAATTGAGCACGTGCGGCGAGTAGACGCGCAAATTGATCGGAATGTTTGAAATACCCTTATTGCTACCAGTAACACGATCCGTCTCATCCTCGATCTCTTTCCGTATCTCATCGAAGCTAGTGAACTTTTTACCCTTACAATGCAGAAATTCGCCATATTCTGTTGAAAAACAAACATTCCAAATCGTTTATCCATCGATATCGATACATATCGCTTGTTGTAAATCTACTTACCGGTTATACCGTTAATCAGCTGCAATATCAAAGGTCGACGCGTCACAATGCCAGAACCACGAGGCAGAAAATCTCTGTAAATAAAGCGCAAGAAATGTATTTCATTAAAATTATTCACATACTTTTTGGATTATATTAGAGAATATATCGAAGTATTTTATTTAAGAACATTTCTGTTGATTTATGTATATCGAAAATTGTATGTAATCCATCGATTTTTGAGCAGTTCAGAATATCTGTTTATTAAATATTTTAATACGAATTTTGAAGATATTTGAAATTAAATAATATTTTATTTGAGAAAATAAAAATATTAGAAGAAAAATAGTTTATACATCTTTATAAATATTATATCTATTCAATTATTTATTTATTCAATGCTTGTCTAATACTCAACATGTTTCAAGATTATATTTCGACAGATTTTCGACAGATTTTGTCAAACGAAAAATGGGCTATATTTCTTTATATATATTCTGATTCTTAAACAATTTCAAGATTTACACCGATTACAGATTTAAAGTGCAAGTTAAAAACAATTTAAATTGAAAATAAAGCTTACATATTTAGAAGCTGAAACTGATTACGGCGATAGGAGAATTTTTATTGCTGTTGAGTCATGAAGTGCGTAGGGCGAACAAATGTTTACACATTTATGCCTCAAGTGTACTTAAAATAAATTGCAAATTAATCAGAGCGATGTAGATGATTAAAGTTGAGTTAAGCTGAACTCTGGACGTGTATAGCATGACTCATACTAATATCAAAATTAATAACAAAATTAATCATAAGAAAAAACTTTTTTTTTTTAACTATTTTAGGTACTTTAAAACTTGTTCCATTTGTAGCTTCTGTTAATTTCTTGTTTTATCGACATTTTCAATAAGAAAACAGATTTTCAATTGCAATCGGAAATTATCTGTTTTCAATAACAGTTGTCAACACTGTTAATTTATCAATTGACATTTCAGATATTAATTAATTTGAAGCCTTTTCCGTCTGTCCGTTTGGATGAACGCTCAGATTTTACAAACTACAAAAGCTAGAGCAGCCGTTTTGGCTGCTATCGGTAGATGTATTCAATACGCAGATCAAAATAATTTCAAATCGTTAATGCCAAGCCCCCGTTACGCCCAAACATCAATAAAACCCACATAATCTCGCCTTTTTTTTGAACACAATAAGTTGAATAACAAGCGTATTATTAAACATAGAATGTTGTTATTCGGAATATATACTCTATTTTATTATATTTAACTATTCTGGAAAGCGCATCAAAATCGGTTAATAAACATAGAAGTTATTAACGAAACGAATTAAAATTAATGGGTACAGGGTATAAAATATATGGACGGGGCAGATCAGTGGGACGGAGGCTACAGTCGGACGTAACCGACAGTAGGAGACCCTTTACTTTAACTTTATGCATTTACAAACACAGACAAAGGCACGCACACTAACCTACCCGCGTATGCAAGGCACACCACCCCCCCTCTGCCTAGTGCGGGAAATTCTTTGTCGCATATATTCGCTGTTTCTTATCCGATCGCAACGAAATTCACAGGGTCAATAGGGAATATCATAAGCTAGTTATGTACCAAATTACAAGTCAATAACTGTAAAGCTGTGGCTGCAGTAGCTTTTTGCGGTTTGTGGGGGAAGGGGGGGAGGTATCCAAAATCTAAAACAAACTCGTGCTGCTCGCGAAATAGGAGAATCTAAATCCCGAATATGGTGTCTCTAGCTCTTATAGTTGCTGAGATCTAGGTGTTCATACGGACGGACAGACAGACAGACAGACGGACAGACGGACAGACGGACAGACGGACAGACGGACAGACGGACATGGCTATATCGACTCGGCTTGTCGTCCTGATCAAGAATATATATACTTTATGGGGTCTGCCACGCCTCCTTTTGGGTGTTACACACATTTCCTCTTTGCACTAAACTAATAGACCCTTTTTACTTTTTTAAAGTAAAGGGTCTAAAAAGGTGTAATAACAAAGGTTATATTGAATATCGAATGTTCTTATTCGGAATATTATTTTTTTTTTTAATTACTTTGTTGACATTAAATAAATAAAAGTAAATATATTTCCATGTCCATTTGAAATTGTTGTCGGTTTTCAATAACAGTTGGCAACACAGTTGGCAACGCCGGTCTTAGCAGTTCTTAGAAAGAGAGAGAGAGAGAGAGAGAGAGAGCAGAGCCAACATGGCGCACTATGCACTTACAGTTACTTAACCCCCCCCCCCCCCACCATCCAACAACCACCCACAACTCCCACTCTCACTTGCATTCTAACTCTCACTCTCGCACTCTCTTTGCCCGCTCTCTTTGGCTCTCTTCGCTTCGCTGTCTGTTTTACAACAGGCAAATTGGCTGTGATTTAACTGTGAATTAAATATGAGTCATGATTATTGCTTGCATGATTATTATCAGCACGCACACACACACACACACACACACACACACACACACACGCATACTTAGAAAGGCAATTGTTTTATTTATTTCATTACGAATTTGTTGGCTAAAAACATTTGTTATTAATTAGCTAAGCACACAGCTTTATTAGCCATATACATACATACAAACATACAAACATATGTACATATGTATGTATATATTTGTATATTTACATATAAAACATTTGAGTCGCTTATCGCTTATCGCATATCGATAAACGATATCAATTAGCAATGACACAACATGATTCATCGAAGGCGCATGCTAAGCGTTTAGGCATTTAATGAGCGCCACCTGTCGGCAGCCAGATAAAACACAATTATTTGAAAAAAAAAAACAAAAAAAAACAATAATGCAAAATAAAATGGGCGAAAAGTGGGTGGGGGGTGGGGGGTTTAGGGCTTTATTTTCTAGTGCCTGTTTGCTTATCTTATCAGAGCATGTTTATGTGGCTTTTATGTACGCATGCAGGTGTGTGTGTGGACATAAATTACGCTCTTATCAGTTACTTGCAATGTTGTATGTAATACACACACACACACACACACACACACAAACAGCCTTGCAACATGTTATTCGATGATATCAACTAGTTTTTTTTTTTTAATTTCATGATGAGTCAAAGCTTTGCGCTCACATTTAGAAATTCACGCAGCTAGAAAATGTATGTTTGTTTGTTTGTATGTATGTTTGTTTGTTTGTATGTATGTGCTTGCTTTTCTGTTTTCGGTTACTTTTGCGTTTTTCTTTGCTTCTTCTTTTTCGTGCATTGCGTTTGTTTTTGTTGCCGTAAACGCAGCAATTAGCCAAAGAGGTCAAAAGCTCTCCCGCTCTCACGCTCTCCCGCTCTCTTGCAAATACAACTACCAACACACACACACACACGCACTCTCGCATGCATTCTGTCCCTCTCTCTCTCTCTTTCTCTCATACATACGCCGGCTGCATTAACTGCGCTGCCGCTGCTGCCAGTGTTGCCAACTGCTTGACAAATAGCTCAAATTTGCCAAAATTAGCTAGAAAAAATACATTTTTTAAGCAAAAACAAAAATAAAATAAGAAAAATATTTAAAAAATAATTTCAGAAAATATTCATGGTTTTCTGAAGTATGTGCTTTAAATTAAAGGTTTTATAAGCAAATATTGTTTAAAATAATGACAACAGGTCTATAAATGTTTTTTTATTTCAATGTAAATTTTGTTATATTAAAAAAAAAAATTTTTAAAAATTAACAGCTTAATTATTTTTGAAAATAAAAAAATAAAATAAAAAATAATAATCAAAATTGCACTTTCGGCCGTGTTAAAATGGTTGTAACAAGTTATTTACAGTGCAGCTAGCTGCTAGCTATAAAACAGCTAAACTGCCAACGCTGCTCGCTCAAATCTCGCGCTCTCTTACGTTCTCACGCACACACACACACACACACACATGCAGCCGATCAGCTGGCGCGCATTTTTTGCATTTCTTGCGTTTTATTTATTTTTTGAGCTCCCCTTTCACTGTTTGCCATTTTTGCATTTTGTTGTTGTTGTGATGCGTTTTAAACCATTTAATTTATTTATATTATTTATTTTCCCACCCAGTGCACATTCAATTGTTTATCTGTGTATGTGTGTGTGTGCTACATTTCAATAAACAAATAGTTTGTTTGTTTGTATTTGGCGCACAGTCGCTGCCAAAATAAATAATATAAATAAATAAATTAAAATTAAATTATTGGCTTTTTTGAGCGTTAATTAAAATTTTAAAATTTGACAATTACCAAGCTTTTTAATTTGTTTTTTTTTTGTTGTAAATATATAAAATAGTTTATTTGATTTATAATAATTACGAAATTTGCCGATTTTCCAGGTTTTTATTATTTGATTAATTTTTTTTTTTAAATATATGATTATTTAATGTATTTTGGTGAAATATAATAATTAAATTAATTTTTTCTTGCCCCCACACTCATATCTCTCTTTTTCACCTCCCCCACTTTCTCACCTTTTGCTGTCCGCTCAAAAAAAAAAAAAAAAACGACGCCATGTTTTTTTTGATGCAATTTTTAAATATCTGCAGCCGAGTTTCAAATGGTAAATGTATGCTAAATATAGATATTATATAGTATGTTATAACTGGGTTCGATCTTCGATTTTATAGAATTGATTTTTTCGATCGATTCACATCTTAAAATGGATATAATCGATTAATCCAAATAAATGCAATTTGAAATTCAGATCCGTCGGATGGAAGTTTACAGTCGAACGTAATCGACAAAAAACAGCAAAGTTACATTGCGCAAAAAAAATTGATTCTCAAAAAATAGGCATCGATTAAATCGCCGACAAAAAGAATCGATTAAATCGAATCGAAGCTCAGCTCTAATATATACATATGTACATATACATATCCATATGAACATATATATATGTATGTATATATATTATGTATTGCCGTGAACTATTGACATTTTGCCGCTCTGTGCATTCATGTTCGTTCATGTCTTGCGTTGACATTGAATCCACGCTTAAGCGCTCTCTTTGCCTCTTCTCTGTTCGCTCTCTTCCCGCTCTTCGCAATCAGGCGCTTACAGTTTGAGATGCATGGGCTGGCATTGGATAACGGCAACTGCAGCAGCATAAGTGAAAAACTGATATAAAACTAGGTCATTAACACACACACACACACACACACACACACATACCAGTTGTATATATATGTACATACATAATACATGCGCATGCGAGAACTAACGGCGCTCAGCTTCCTCTTCTCCTTTTCATCCTTCCCTCCCCCTCTCCCCCCACGCACTCTTTGCTGTTGCAGTCAATAAAAGCTGCTTATGTAAGCGTCGAGTGCTTGTCAAACTGTATGCATACAAACATAAATGTATGTGTGTGTGTGTGTCAGTGGCTGCCAAACTGTAGCAAAGGATTTCAACGTCAGCATTATATAACACAGAGAAAGAAAGCGAGAGAGCGAGAGAGAGAGAGAGAGAGAGAGCAACTGCTGCTTCCATTCATTAATAGTTACAATAGCCAGCAGCAAAGCAGCGCTGGCGACGTCGACGTCGACGTCAGCAGCATTGCATAAATGTTAAATGCAGGGTTGCCAATTACAGCAAAATGTTATTAAATTATTGATTAAATTACTGATTATTATTTATCGATTATAATTTTGTGAAAATTATTTTTTTTAATAATTTACTTATGATTATAGCATTTATTAATTTTTTTTATTATTTTTATATTTATTATTTACTGTTATTTTCTGATAACCCTATTTAATAGAACTAAATATATACACTTGTATATATACCATAATGAAATTATTATATTTCACTATGGTAAATCCATACATATAAATAAAAAGAATTTTTTATTTAAAAAAATAAATTTATTTAAAAAATTTTATTATTATTATTTATTGTCTTTATTTATTTCTATTATTATTATTAGTATTATTATTATAATTATTTTTTGTATTATTTTTAATTATTATCAATTTTTTTTTATTGAAAGTCGGTCAGAGAAAAGCAAGGGATAGAGATATGCATGTAAGAGATCGGGAGAAAAGGAGATTTTAACCTCTTAGGTACTCCGATTTTTTAAGCCCAAGTATTAATCGCAAGATAATAATATATAGACAAATAGTTAATAAAAAAAAAATCAAATATATTTATAGTTAAGAATGATTTTTAAATTGGTTGAATTCATGTCGAAATTATAATTTATGAAAGGTACTTCCTAGGGAACAAACTCTTGCAGGAAATAGAGCTGTAGGAGACTGAGAAGATTTTCTCCCAGTAATCTTGTGCGAATACCGAGAAAGTTTTCCGCAGCTCTCAAATCTATTTAAAGCTCTTTGGCTTGCGGATCCTTCCTATTTACAATATTTACAAATTTGTGCTTTGTTCGAAATACTAATCGATTGCTCTCGGAGAGCCTATGCCAAGTTCTATCAGATTTCATTAGCCTGGTTCCCAGCACATGCGCAATGTCCCCCAGGAGTCGTTAGGGAAGCCTGGAGGAACGCGTACTGCAGGGAACTGATAGTGAACAGGGTTGCCAATTTGGCTATTTTCTAGCTAGTTCTGGTTGTAATTTGAAGTGAAAATAATTAAATTACAGTTTTTATTTAAATGAAAAGCTGACTATAGACAGAATTTGGAATAGAATATCATATTATAAATAATAATGTAATATAAAATTTAAAATGAGTTTTTGAATATAACAGATTAAAAATATGATCTACATACATATGTATATCATAAAATATATTATATGAAATTATTTATTATATTAAATTAAATTTTGTTTGCCATTTATATTTTAGCTATAATCATATTAAAGATAATAATACAATAAAATATTTAATATAAATTTGAGAATATAAATTTAAGAATATAAAATATGATATAAATATGAATATAAAATATGATATAAATAATATCATAGATATAAATAATGAAAAAATAGATAATATAAAATTTAAAATTTATTTATAATAGTTATAGCTTTTCTTGTGGGGTTATGAAAATCTGATATATCTGATATATCATGTTATATAATTTTATTTGGTGTTTTATTTTTGTGCCTTTTTGGGCTTTTGCAAGTGGCAAGCGTGCATGAAGCTGAAAACTAAGTTAACTTTGGAAAGGGTGGGGAAGGGGGGGCGGGCAGCGAATTGGGGGTGGGGGTGGCGCTTCGACAAAGTAAAGGAAACAACAATAAAAAGGCAACAAAAGCAAAAGGGAAATGGAAATGTCAACTTGCATTGATTTTTTGCGCGCTCTCTCTCTCTCTCTCTTTCTTTCTTTTTTGGGGCGTAAGTACATATATATATATATATATCGATATACATATATAAATGTATATACATATGTATGTATATTATATATTTGTATTTGTTTTTGTCGCAGCATTTTCAGGGGGCGGGCGCAAACTATAGATAAAAAAACACAGTAGAAAATGCGCAGTGAGAGCGCAAAGAGCGAGAGAGACAGATAGAGAGAGAGAGAGAGAGAGAGATAGCGAGAGTAATTATTATTTTGCTGTTACAAGAAGTTTACAGTTTAACAGCACTTGCAGCATAAGTGTGTGTGTGTGTGTGTGTGTGTGTGTGTGTAAAGTTTACTCGAGCAATTATCTGCGCTGACCCCAGCTCCCTGCCCCTTCCCCCCTTTCTCTCACACTCTATCTTACTCTCTCCATCTTTAGCTATGCGTGTGTGTGTGTGTGTGTGTATAAGGTGTTTGCTGCAGAATGCTGACCACACACACACACACACATTCACAGCATAGCAGAGAGAGTATGTGTGCGTGCGTGTGTGTGGTGGGCGTGGGGTGGGGGGTGGCTGGCAAACAAACAACAAAAAACAACAGCAATGCTGCTTCATTGATTATTCACCAAAATTCACACCAACACACACACACACACACATGCATGCGAATACAGCATAAACACATACATGCAAGTTTAAGGAGCTGTGCTCTCTTTGCTCACTCTCTTAAGAACATTTGCTTATGTTTATTTGAATTGATTGCATTTGAATTTTGTTTTTTTTTTTATACAAATTCTAAATCTAAACAAATTCAAAATTCACACCAACACACCCACACATACACACAAGTTTAAGCAACTGCGTTCTCTTTACTCTCTTAAGCACATTTGCTTAAGTTATTTTGGAATTAGTTGGATTTTTTTATTTTTGTTGGTTTTTTTTTTTACACAAATTCAATATCAAATTCAAATATTTAAAATCCAATGCAAACCCAAAAATTCACACACACGCAACACACACACACATGCAACTTTAATTAACTGCGCTCTCTTTGCACACTCTCTTAAGCATATTTGCTTATGTTTATTTGAATTAATTGCATTTTAATTTTGTTGTTTGATTTTCTTTCAAAAATTCAAAATTCAACGGAAAATTTAAAATCCAATTCAAATCCAAAAATGTATAAGAAACTGCGCTCTCTTTGCTCACGCTCTTAAGCTCTTTTGCTTATGTTTTTTGAATTAATTGCATTTTAGTTTTGGTTTTTGATTTTCTTTCATAAATTCGATTTTTAATTCCAATTCAAAATTCCCTCACACACACACACGCACTCACACACACATGCAAGTTTAAGCAACTGCGCTCTCTTCAGTGGCTCTCTTAAGCACACTTGCTTATGTTTATTTGAATTGGATTTTGTTGTTGGTTCTTGTTGGATTTTGTTTTGTGTGTTTTCTGTTATCTTTGCACTTACTTGCCCACGAAGTTCTCGAGCACGGAGCTTTTGCCAGCCGACTGTCCCCCCACCACGGCGATCTGTGGCAGGTCCAGCTGCATGTGGACGCCAAGGGAGGTGAAGGCATCCTGCAGCTTGTTGACGATCGGTATTAAGTTGTCCATGTTGTGTTGTGGATGGCGACTTCAAAATGCGTTCCACAAAGAGAGCGCGCGCTGCTCTTCAACAGTTAATTGTTGAGCGAGATGAACGACAAAGACGAAGATAAAAGCTGGAGATGGAGAGGGGAGCAGAACGACAAACGACGCCTACGCCACAGCCTCTCTCTGCCTCTCTGCCCGTTCTGCTGTTACGCTCTTCTCTCTTCTCGCTTTGCTCTTTGCTTACGTTGCCTGGCGTTACGTTACGTTCTTAAGTTATCAAATTGTTTTTGGTTTTTTTTTTTTTAAGATTTTGCTTTGCTTATTGTTGTTGCTTTTGCACACACACACCACACACGCGCAAGCGTTTGCTCTTAATTGTTGCTGCTGTTGTAGAAGAGAGAAAAGAAATTAACATAACAAAAAAAAACAAGAAAAAAACAAATGTGCAAAGAACAGCAAGAATTTTTTGCTTTTTTCTTATAAGAATTCACACGCACACACACACACACACACATGCACACGTTCAATTCGACGGCATCGATACGCGCAACGTAAGCGAACGCGTAGCGTAAGCGTGCCTTCTGCTTTCTGCTGCTGCTTCTGCTTTCTGACTCTGCTGCTGCTGCTGCTGCTGATGACGACGACGGCGACGGCGCGTTGGGGCGGGTTTTTGTTGTTTTTTTTTTGTGTTTTGTTGCAGGGTTGTTTTGTTGTTTATCAAATTTGGTCAAGCGATAACGATAAATTCGCTTTTCAAAACGAAATTAAATAAAACAAAATTTTGATTTGCAGCCCAAAGCAGATAACAAAAAAATTTTAATTTTTAAATTTATTTCTCACACATGCACACACATACACACGCATACACACACATACACACACAAACTGCTGCTTGTTGCAGCAATTTTTTGGCAATTTGTGCAAAATTTTGCAAGCGCTGTCGTCGTTGTTGAAACAACAATTAATAAATTTTAGATTTTGTATTATTTTTTTTTGTATTAATATATTACGCGTACCGAGCGCTTAACGTCCGCCCCTTTTGGCTTTGTTTTTGCTTCTGAGCATATTCGATGAGTCGCTGCTTTTGGTTCTGCTGCCTATCGATAGACCAGCATCGATGACTCAGCA
This sequence comes from Hypselothyrea guttata, assembly GCA_035045125.1. NCBI lineage: Eukaryota > Metazoa > Arthropoda > Insecta > Diptera > Drosophilidae > Hypselothyrea > Hypselothyrea guttata. Next base: position 189,010 of record JAWNNJ010002320.1, read on the forward strand.
TATGCACAATTGGCGCAATCGCAAATTTCTATTAATTTCCGTTTTGTTTTGGTTGCAATTTATTATTGCCACAATTGTTTAAATTAATTTTTCTAATATTTTGATTGCTTATTGTTATCGATATATATGGCACTCGGCAGCTGTGCAACAATCGTTCTGTAAATCCAATAAGAACCGGAACAAGTTCCAGCAAATGCCGCTAGCTGGCGCCACAGTGCAGTTTAATTTAACATTTTTGTTTTAATACGATAATTCTTAAAACACAAATAGCGTTTTATTTTATTTTATTTTAATGATGCAACACCAATCATATCATATATTTTTTGTGCATTTATAAAATATTCAAAATTGCTAATTATTCTAGAGCTGGAGAAACATCGTGTGAAACATCAACGCTATCGATGTTTGCAAAACATCGGCAACATCGATGTTTGGCAAAACACTATCGATGTTTTCAAACACTGCTTTACACTTGAAAAAAACCTAAACGAAAATCTCGTTCGTTATAATATATAATATGTTAATAAATTATATTAAAAAAAATTAAAAAAAAAAAAATGACATGCAAAACTATCGAGATTTTTTCGCATTCAATTGATTGAAAAAAATCCATCTTTTGGCTATAGCAAAAGGTAAGAAAACTCGTTAGTTTGTATATCCCTGATTTTGATCCTAAACGATTTGTTTAGGAAAACCAAACATTAAAAACAAGACATGGTTGTATTTTGACAATAAAAGTGGATTTTAGGGCAAAAATTATATTTTTGAGGCAGATTCTTCCAAAGTTATTAACCCTCTTTTTACCCACATTCCGTTAGAGTCAATTTTGAGCTGAAATTTATTCGGCTAACTTAAGTTTTAATATAACAAATAGATTAAACAGTAGGATACCCTGTAGACTGAAGAATAGATATTTATTCTTCACTTAACACTTATGTGTATATATAAACATAAACTACTAACAGTTATGGAGATCGATAAAACTTTGATTATGAACTATTCTTTATCCTCCTCCTCCAGGTTGAGCACCTTGGTCTGAAAACGCATACGCTTCGTGTTCTTCACAATGCCGTTCGGCAGCAGATTTGTGCCCGGCTCTTTACAGGGTATCTCGTGCCACAGACGCTTCAGGCGCTCCACAGCCATAGTGTTGAAGTCATATTTCTTTGGTGGGATCGCAGCCTGATTCTCCTTGGCTGTGGAGGTTCTCGGCAGGGGAACCTTGGACACTTTAGCCTTATCCTTGTCAACGGTATTGCTCGAAACCGGCCCATCAACTTCGGCCATGGAACAGGCTCGCTTCTGATCAGCCTTAACTTTAGCCCTAGGTTTTTGTTGGAATATACAGAATATACATAATTAGTAGCATCGAGCTGATCAACATCCCAGAGAATAAAACCGTAGTAAATTCAACTATTCCATATTTAAATTGAAAATGGCAAACGAACACGAATATTGTTAACTTGACATTGATCAATTTCCAAAAGTGGTGGTAATCCTTAAAAAACCGAAAGCAATAATCATTGATGGTGATGTGGGGCATAAGCATCATTCACCCAAACATCAATGGGTTACGGGATCAATTTCTGCCCCGAACATCAGTTGAAAAAATAATTATAATATAAGAAATAAAAAAACACCTCTCATTACTCATATACCCCTATTATTTAGGATTATTATTATTTTATATTATAATTTCAATTATTTAAAATTTTTTCTCATATCTCATATCCCGCATTTTACCGGAGAACGTTTTTTTTTTCGCGAGTACGCGTTTGAAATGCGCAGCGAATGTGGCGCTTACGATATATTTGACAGGCTGATATCTCAGTAAATACGTAAAATCAGATTATCAAATTTTTTATATAGATGAATTGCCTAATTATGTAAATAATTGCATCAAAAACCGAAAATCAAAAAAGGGGCGATTACGATTTTTTTGCGGGAAGGGCTAGAAATTATAATTATTTTTTGAACCCATGCCGCTTGGGCAGGAATCGATGTGTATATGAATAAGGCTGTAATGCTTATTCCCACACCACCACCAATGATTTTTGCTTTCTAATCGTTTCAAGGTTGTTACGTAATCAGAAAAATTTTGACTACGACCGTAGCTGTTTTTACCATGGCTATTGTTTTCTCTGAGTGTAGTTTATGCGTACCTCTCGGTTTTATATACGTTGATGGTAGGGGGCGCGGCGGGGCATACTATGCCCGGCTCTTCCGGATGACAGCCGTAGTCCTCGCCCTTTAGCCAATTGTCATAGCGCTCGGGTTGAAAACGCCGGACAAAGGTCTCCATTGAGATTTTTACCATGTCGCAGCGACAGCTGCAAATGGTTGCACGTTTGCCGTACTCCACCCAACGCTTGGAGGCAAAGTTTGTGGACTCGGCACCGTTGAAGCCATGATTGAATCCAGCATGATAGCCAAAGGGGAACGTTATCATGATTTCGCCCGATTCCTGGGTTATCTTGTTGAAGGGTATGTTGTGCTCGCGCAGCACCTGGTGTATGACCATAGTTTCAATATTAACAATTTCAAAAATTTATATATTCAAATATAACAAAGATATTCAAGATAACAAAGACATATAGACATAAAGACATATGTGTATACCACATTAGATAGCTAAGAAAATATATTATTCTATATAAACAATACGCCGATTATGGGTTGTAATCTATCTAAAGTTTCGACAGCTGCAAGATCTAAATTAAAATTATGTCCGTCTTTCTGTCTGTCCGTCCGAAAGAACATCTAGATCTCAGCAACTATAAGAGCTAGAGACACCATATTTGGTATCTAGGTTCTCCTATTCACTAAGCAATACGAGTTTGTTTTCGATTTTGTATACCTTCCCCCGCAAATTGCAAAAAACCGCACCTACCTCATGGATCTGGAACACTTTAAGCACGACAGCAGACACAATAAGCTATATTATTAACAGGCTTGTTATTGGGCATGTACGTAGCCTATGGCAATTATATTACGATCGGACAAGAAACAGCGAAGATATGCCACAATCAATTTGCGGCACTTAGCAGTAGGGGGCATAAATTGAAAGTAAAGGGCTTCTACTGTCGGTTACGTCCGACTGTAGCCTACGCTCAACTGAGATATCGTACTCTAGCAAATAAGTGATAGATTGTACATATGTAATACTATATAATATATATATAATTATACCTTGGGACTGATCATGGTCATCTTGTGGCGCAGATGGGCGTTACACTCGCGATGGTTGTCCGGGAAGGCTCTATTGGCCAGACGCTCCAGGCGCCTGCCGTGGGCTGGCGGTATGGCATACCAGGTCTTTGGGGCACCGAAATGCAGATAGTTTATCGAATACAGATCCATGTCCTCGGTGTGCCAGGCAAAGGAGCTCTTCCACATGCCGAAATACAAATAGGCGGTATTGACACCGTCTATTTGAATACCGTAATCCGTATTCACCAGATTCAGTATCGTATCGAGTCGCCCAATATTCCACACATCCAAATCGTCATCGCTTAACGATCCCTTCACATCGGCCGCGTAATCCGCCGGTACGTAGGCGATGTTCTTCCAGTATTTGCGCTCCAGATCATCGTAGTCCTTGTGACGAGGTGTCTGGTAGGCTTCCGAGTTGGCCTTCGCCATGAACTGACGCAGGGTCATCGGGCGGCGTTGTTGGATGTTGTATTGCTGGTAAACCCCATGGGATACGCTGCAAATGATACGTAATATAGTAATATATATAGCATATATGTATTTATATAGATTTATCCGACAGAAGGAGACCCTTTACTTTGAAGATATGCCCCCTACTGGTTGTTCGGACGGACGGACATGGCTATATCGACTCGGCTTGTCGTGCTGAACAAGAATATATATACTTTATGGGGTCTGCCACGCCTCCTGCTGCCTGTTACATACATTCTCCCAAAGTTATTAACCATGTTTTGCCCATTTTTTAATGGGCATAGGATATAAAGGGAAGGGGGAGATATAAAAGATTTCAAACAAAATTGATCCAACTACTGCATAGGAGAACCTACATACCAAACATGGACAGACAGACCGACGGACATGGCTATACCGACACGTGCCGATCTTTATGATGCATAATCTATATATATATATATTTGCAAATATCTTGTGCTTTAAAGGCGCGCCTTATATTGAATTTCACAAGAGATCGTAGAATTACATTGCGCGAAAATATCGATTCTCAAAAAGTTAAAGAATCGATTATATTGAATCGGAATCGCATCGGGATCGAAGCGCAGATCTAAGATGTATGCAGAGTTCTGTTATTCTCTGCTCGGTACTTGCCTGTTAACACTTTGCGTAATGACTGCCGGAATAGTCATGTCTATATCATCGATATCGTAGCCAGATTTGCGCGGTACCCATTCCACGGGCGGTATAATTTTGACCAAGCCGGCCTTATGAGCGCCCCGGGATTCGATGTACTCGATGTATTTGCCAAAGTTTGCGAACTCCTCGTAGCTGGGACGGAACGTCATAATGCGAGGTTTGGTATTTTGATCCTCAAAATCGTAGAGCACATGCGACGACATTATTGCAGCACATTCAGCAATAAAAACGAAACAAAATAAATAAACATCAAATTGCTGGATAAATCGATTGCCACTTTAAACAGTGTTGGCAAAACGACAACTCTAGATATCGATATGGCAGCAGCAATTTGGAATATCGATAGGCACGCTATGCCTTTCGCCTGGCCAGCTCTAGTCAACTGGTGTTGTCGATTATTACCAATTCAGTGTTCGAGCGGAGCAGACGTGCGTTCAAGTGAAGCGATCAAATAAATAAATAAATACATTTAAACCTTGTGCAATTGATTAAAAAAAGAAGGTAACTACTTTTTCAGCTTTGATTGGCAATTTAAACTATTTTATTTGTTTTTTTTTTAATTGAGTTATTAATTTTGCAATTGAGACAAAGAACAAAGCGAAAAGTGACTCAGCAATAGTTTATAAACAATTTATAAAATATATATATACATATTTTACGCATGGTTTTCTATATAAATTGTATTTTTTTGCTCTTAAAATCCAGTTTTTCTGCATTTTTGTAATATTTTTCACACAAGCGCCATTTTTTTTTCTACGCACTTTAAAATGGCGACGAACAAAGAAGTGCAGTAAAGCAGAATGCGTAGTTTGTTTGTGTGTGTGTGTGTGTGTCTGGCTGTGCATCTGTCTGTATGTGTGTGTGTGTAAACGCTGCAGGGGTTTTTTTTCCAGAAAAAATGCTTAGTCATTGTGTTGGTAAAACCCAGCTGACGAAACGTATAAAACAGATGACTAAATAGAACCAATGTATATGTATGTATATATATATCTACAGCAGGTACACAAAAAAAAACCTCGAGTTCGTTCTATGTGATCAAGTATATAACTATATACATACATACATATAAATACATGCATACATACAAATACACATAAGTGTGTGCTTGTGCGTATATATTGCCTAGGGGTGGTGGTGGGGGGTTGCTCCAATTACGGAATCTAGGTCACGACGCAGCAAAAACTTACTGCGCACTTTCTTTGAATTTCTCCAAACTGTGTAGACTTGTGCTTGTGTTGTGTCGAGATAACTGTTAACTGACTTTTAGGTATACACAACGGTTCATTGAAAACCTTTTTTAACTAAATCGAATATCTAAAATTTGTAATTAAAAAAATAGATAAAAAATAAATAGTAAAACATGCATAAAATAATTAACAATATTTTTATAAATAAATAAAACCAATAATAATAAAAAATAAATGAAATCAATAATAATAAAAATAAATTGAATAACTAATAATGAAATATACTTGAAATAAAATATAATACAAATTAAATGTAATCAACAAAAATAAAAAATAAATAAAAAGCACAATAAAAAAATAATAATGAAATAAAATATAATATAAAAATTAATTACATTAACAATAAATGAAATCAATAAAAATAAAAAACAAATAAAACAATAATATAATTATAAAATATTGTACCTCTATTTCCCCTTATTTTATTTTTTATGTTTAATTTTGGATTATTCTGGTATTTTCAGCAAATATGCAGATCTTTGTCAAGACTTTGACTGGCAAGACCATCACCTTGGAGGTGGAGCCTTCCGACACCATTGAGAACGTCAAGGCCAAGATCCAGGATAAGGAGGGTATTCCCCCAGATCAGCAGCGTCTGATCTTTGCCGGCAAGCAGCTGGAGGACGGACGTACTTTGTCCGATTACAACATCCAGAAGGAGTCGACCCTTCATCTGGTGCTCCGTCTGCGTGGTGGCATGCAGATCTTCGTCAAGACTTTGACTGGCAAGACCATCACCTTGGAGGTGGAGCCTTCCGACACCATTGAGAATGTCAAGGCCAAGATCCAGGATAAGGAGGGTATTCCCCCAGACCAGCAGCGTCTGATCTTCGCTGGCAAGCAGCTGGAGGATGGTCGCACTCTCTCGGACTACAACATCCAAAAGGAGTCCACCTTGCACTTGGTGCTCCGTCTGCGTGGAGGCATGCAGATCTTCGTCAAGACCCTAACCGGTAAGACCATCACCTTGGAGGTGGAGCCTTCCGACACCATTGAGAACGTCAAGGCTAAGATCCAGGATAAGGAGGGAATTCCCCCAGACCAGCAGCGTCTGATCTTCGCTGGCAAGCAGTTGGAGGATGGACGTACCCTTTCGGACTACAACATCCAGAAGGAGTCGACCCTCCATCTGGTGCTCCGTCTGCGTGGTGGCATGCAGATCTTCGTCAAGACTTTGACCGGCAAGACCATCACCTTGGAGGTGGAGCCTTCCGACACCATTGAGAACGTCAAGGCTAAGATCCAGGATAAGGAGGGAATTCCCCCAGATCAGCAGCGTCTGATCTTTGCCGGCAAACAGCTGGAGGACGGACGTACCCTTTCGGACTACAACATCCAGAAGGAGTCGACCCTCCATCTGGTGCTCCGTCTGCGTGGTGGCATGCAGATCTTCGTCAAGACCCTAACCGGTAAGACCATCACCTTGGAGGTGGAGCCTTCCGACACCATTGAGAATGTCAAGGCCAAGATCCAGGATAAGGAGGGAATTCCCCCAGACCAGCAGCGTCTGATCTTTGCCGGCAAGCAGCTGGAGGACGGACGTACTTTGTCCGATTACAACATCCAGAAGGAGTCCACCTTGCACTTGGTGCTCCGTCTGCGTGGTGGCATGCAGATTTTCGTCAAGACCCTAACCGGTAAGACCATCACCTTGGAGGTGGAGCCTTCCGACACCATTGAGAACGTCAAGGCCAAGATCCAGGATAAGGAGGGTATTCCCCCAGACCAGCAGCGTCTGATCTTCGCTGGCAAGCAGCTGGAGGATGGCCGCACTCTCTCGGACTACAACATCCAGAAGGAGTCCACTCTGCACTTGGTTCTGCGTCTGCGCGGAGGCAACTAAGCAAAAATAAATAAATAATTACGCAATTGAAATGTTTCAAATACTATATACGCAGTAAATGTTTATGATCTTCTAAATGTATTACAAGAAATACCCAAATGTATTCGCATTGCATGTAGTTCGCGTTAACCGATTAAACTCAATAGAAATGCTTAATTCAATAAAATGTTAATTGGCGTAGTTGACTAAATGTGGCTTTTAATTTGAATCTGGATTTCGGTTTGAATTTGGCGCCCGAAATATGTCGCAAGATGTCGCCAGGCATGTTTGGTAATATCGATAATTTTGCTGGCACTGACGACAGAAGGAAATGTTGCCACGATACGCTTGGCAACACGCTATCGATATCAGTTTGTGCACGGCAAATCAATCGTTTTGCAAACAAACAAATGGAAAATTCTTGGCGCAATAAAACCATCGATAGACATCTCGAACATCGTTAACTCAAGTAGAGCATACGATAATTAACTGATATCGATACATTGAGATGTTGTGCAACACAGCAGGCCAGCTGGAAATGTTGCCATGCCGATGTTCGGCAACATGCTATCGATATCAGTTTGTTTGAAACATGCACGAAAATCAATAATTTGATAAGCGAATAAATGGCAAATCTGACATCTCTAGCTTAGGCCAACAGGTTAATTTTTTTTTTAATTGAATTCATAAACGCAAATTCCGAGAATTATGACCAAGGAAATTACGTTGGCTGCCGTCAAGGAGCACAACACAAGCAAGGACGTCTGGGTGGTTATCGACAACAAGGTCTACGATCTGACCAAGTTCCTCAATGAGGTGAGCGCTACACAGGTAAAAAATAAATATATCTCTATAATCTGTGTATATTTTGTAGCATCCGGGTGGGGAGGAGAGCATCATGAGCGTTGCGGGCAAGGATGGCAGCAAGGATTTTGCCAGTGTCGGCCACAGCGAGGAGGCGCGGTAAGGCGTATCGATTTATCGATATATTGATATTATTAATTATCTTGTATTTTTGTATATTTATTGCCAGTGAAATGATGAAAAAATATCTTGTTGGCCAGCTGGCCGCCAGCGACATCAAGAAGAGCGGGTGAGTGGGGCAAGGGACGCAACATTTTCCAACATTTCCCAACATTTCCATTTGCATTTATCAAGTTCAGCTGCTATCGACAATCGAAAAAAAAAAAACAAACAACAACAACAATAATCGTAATCTGAGCTAATTAACACGTGTAATGACGCCATCTCGCTCTCGCTCTGTGTCGCGCCCTCTCGCTCGCACATTTAATTCATGCATGTCATTTGTTTAATACAGTTATCAGTGCTGCCAATTTGTAGCGAGAAAAAAGCTGTTTTTGGCTTCAAGCTACAAAACAAAATTAACAATATATTTGCCAAAAAAAAGCTAGAAAACAGCCAAGTTATTCTTAAATCAGGGATCTCAAATTATAATTATGAGCTTAAAATAATATATGTATATCTTATATTTAAACGGCGAATTTGGATCGAGATTAAACTTTTGTTTCCAATATTTATTTTAAAATTGTTTTTTTAATGCTGAAATTTAATTTTAATAATAAAATCTAAAAATAAGAGTTATTTTGCAATTTGTATTAAAAAAATTAATATAATTATCCTTTAATTTTTATTAATGATGATTAATGATTAAAAATTACCCTACAAATTGTTATTTATTTTAATAATTTAGATTTTAAAGCTTATTATAATTACGATCCCTGCGCATAAATCGAGCAAAACAATGACAAAAGTTTTTTCTTTTAGTATGAATTTTGTAAAATTTGACCAAATTATTGTTGAAAAAAGTTAAAATTCCCGCTTGCCGCAGTTTTACAATTTATTTTGAGTAAACGCTTTTCAAAAACAACTAGATGTGGCTGTAAAAAAGCGGATTTGACAATTTTGAGTCCAGAAATTAATCCGTTAAGCTCTAAAGCAGCGTTGCCAATTTAGCAATTCTTAGAATTCCATATAAAACTAAATATCAATTTCAAATATTCTATATATTTTGAATTTTTATATATTTTTTTTGCATATTTATTTTTTTTTTATATTAATATATCTTAAGATATATTGTAATTGAAATCTATTTCTGGCAACGCTGATTGCAAGGCGTTGTATATCGATAGCAATACCGATAGATTAGCTAATTGAGTCGGTCACAAGACAAATAATCATAAAAATAGTTTTATTTGAACTAACAAAATAACCCGCATGACTCGCATTTAGTATAATTAGTAATAGCATGACAATTTAATTATATGATTTTTAAGCTAGAGATGGAATTAAAGCCGCGTATCGATAGTGATGGCGATAAATTGGCATATCGTTTTCAGTTCAAATTAGGCAATCGCTAAATAGCTTAAATTTGTTTTATTATTATAAAAAAAAAATATTTAAAAAAAATCGCATAACGGAATTTTTTTGTTCTTTAACCAAGGAGTTTTAGGAGCTTCAAATGCTTCTCCAGCATCAAAGTGCGATTCTACAAAAGCTAAAAAAAAGCCATAAAAAACAGCAACCAACAACAACAATAACCCACGTTACAACAACAAATATTAATAAATAATTATCAAAATTATAATCGACAGTTGTAAGTTGTAAATAATTTGTTTTGATCGGTGTTATTGCATGCACTGCTTTTTGTATCTCTCTGCACGCCATTTTCCAACACTGTTGCGTTTGATTTTGATTTTCGAAATTCAGCTTTTGTTTTTTTTTTAATTTTTATTTTTCTTTGAACTGGAACTAGTGCCACGCCCACTGACACAATAGCTGCCTGTGAAGCTAGCGAAGAGCCTGCCACGCCCCCCAAACAATGCCTCTTGCAATAAGCTCTCTCACACACACACACACACACCAGAGCTGGGCTTCGATTTGATTTAATCGGCGATCAAATCGATTATTTTTCTTTGGGAATCGATTTTGGGATTTTTTAAATTCTATCAACGATTTTTGAGTTTTTCTCTCAGACTAACTGCAAATTAAAATGACCGATCATCGATTTCGATTAAACCGATTTCTAGACGTGAATCGATTGAAAAGATCGATTCTTGAAAATTAAAGATCGAACCCAGCTCTAACACACACACACACACACACACTCGCACTCTCTCTCACTCTCTTTGTCTCTCTCTTCGCACCTGACTTACGCTCTCTTGTCTTGCATTTCTCCTGTCCACAGCTGCGGATGCCGAAGAGTCGGCCTCACGTTGGGCGCCATCCTGCTGGGCGTCGCCCTCGCCTACGTGATCAAGCGGGGCGTGGCCAGAAACTGAGCCTACAGCCCAAAACTGGATACAACTTTATTCCGATGTACACAAATATACACATATATATAAACGATATAGACTACAAAGTGCTTTGATATTAACATTTGTGAAAGGATATTAAACTGTTAGCTCAATAAACTGTTTACAAAATATACAACAAACTTTAAACGAGTTTTCCGTAAATACCAGGATAACCCTATTTAGTAGGACCAAATATATGCAATTGTATATTTGTAATGAAATTATTTTATTTCACTATAGTAGAAGTTACTAGATACATATTAAAAAAATAAACAATTATTTATTTTTACAAAAAAAAAAAATTATATTTAAAAAAAAATAAATAAATAAATACCAGGCATCGAAATTATTACAAGTTTGAAAATATAAATTATTAAATAAAAGTCATTTGTCGATTTTTATCAACAAAAATTTATAAAAACTTTTTTTTTGCAATTTTCATTAAAAAAAAAACTATTGGAAATACATATTTGTTACTTTCCATTTTAAAATTTTTAAAATACTCCAAATGGTTCAAAAGATAATGAAATTATGTTTTAATTTTAATTTCTTTTTATTTAAATTTAGAAATAACTCTTATTTTCAATTTTTATAGTTTAAATTGAATTAAAAAATTAATTTCAATTAATCAATTAAATTTTAATTTAATTGTAAAATAAATATTGGAAATAAAAGTTGAAGCTATATCCAAATTCTCCGTAAATATTTAAATAAAATATAAGAAATAACAGTTTTAAAAGAAATATTGGAAATAAAAGTTTAATCTCTATCTATAAATTCGACGTTAAAAAATAAGATAGTAGAATATATCTTTTTTTGGATTCATTTTTTGAGCTCAAAATTATTATTTGCAATTTCTGAAAAAAAAACGGAAAAATATTAAAAATTAAATTTACAAAGTGCAGCAGCAATGCTTATTACTTTTTTGTGCAACCATGCGAGCGAGCCAAATCCTGCAATATTGTTTCTTTAATATCTTCTGTGTTTATTAACCGATTTCAATGCGCTTTTCAGCATAGATAAATATATTGGTAGAGAGTATATATTCTTGATAACAACCTTCCATGTGCAGCATTACGCTTGTTACTCGGCTTGGAAACGGTTTCTATCGATTAGGTCGTAAAGCTTAATTTTTACCTGATAATAAAATAAACAAATTGATATAAATTGTAATTTCATGTCTGATGATTCATTTATTTTCAGCAAAAAAATACATTTGACAAAACACAAAACAGGGGACCTAAAACAAACCATAATTGTAATATTTTAATTGTAAATGAAATACAATTTGATACAGACATACATGTACTAATCAGATTTTCCGCTTAATTTTAATTGTTTTTGTTTTTCGGTTTTGTTTTGATTGCATAATTTCGATAGTTGGCTCAAAAATATATGTTATAATCGATATAATTTTTTAAATATTAACAGCCAATGCTGCGTCGAGCGTTGCCAGACTGCGTAAACGGTAAAAACGCAGTTGGCGCGCGCTTTTGAAATTTTCATGTATTTTGTTTTGTTTTTTTTTTAATGCAATTTGCGCGTGCGCTATTGAAATTTTCACATGCAATTGGCGCGCGCGCTTTTGAAATTTTCACTTTTTTGCCTTAGGATTTTGCGTTTTGTCTTAATTACGTGAGTTCTTCATATATATATATATAGCTATATATTTAAGTTGTTGGAAAAGGGGCGCTCAGTTCTCGTCATAGAGGGGCGTGGCATCGCCCAGATGCATAGTGCCGCGCGGCGTCTTGGAGGAGGCAACTGCCGCTGAGCTGCTGATGAGGTTGTTTCTGCTGCTGCCGCTGCCGCTGCTGGTGTGATAATCGTTAATGGGCGTGGCAAGCTGAGGAGGCGCCTGCTGTTGCGGCTTGCGTCGCGCCCACGAATCGTTGGCCAGCTGCCAGTCCAGATTTTCCTTGGCTCGCTGCTGCTGCTGCTGTTGCTGCTGATAGATGTTGAGGGCGGCCGACCCCGCCCCCAGCAGCTCGTAGTATCGTGGCGTGCCCGCATGCCCCGCCCCCGCACCTGCGCCCACGCCACCGTGTCGCTGGCTGCCGCTCGACTGCGAACTGGGGCTGGGCACATTGTGACCGTAGCGGGGCGTTTGGGTGCCATGGGGCGTGTAGGGCGTCATGAAGGGCGTCTGGCCGCTGGGCGTGTAGGGTGTGTTGATGTGGGCGCCATAGGCGGAGGCGCCCATAGGCCCGCCCCCGCCCCCACCAGCCGAGGAGGCGGCGTAATTGCCAATGGAATGCGTTACAGAGTAGACGCTGGAGCTGCGCAGCTCATTGCTAATGGAACGGGGCGTGCCCCCAGAGGCGCTGCCACTCCCTCCGCCTCCCGCCCCCATCGACAAGCCAGCGCCGGAGCTGGCGGTAAGCGCCGCAAAGGCCGCCGCACCCGCCGAGGGCGGTCGCATCATTAGCAGGCTGTTGCTGGGCGTTTGATTGAGGGGCGTGGCATTGTGACTGCCGCTGCCGCCGACGCTGCTCAGCTGCTGGGAGGCGACGGCGGCGACGACGGGCGCGTCGAGCCAATGCTCCTTGAACCAGCGCAGCAGGCTGGTGACGCTGTCGAAGATCTGGGAACGGAAGCGATAACCCTCCGGTATGACCGTCACGTATTCGTGTCGCACCTTCGTCTTGGGCAGATACGAGAGCAGAAACTTGCCGGGTATGCTCTTGGAGGCGGTAAAAAAGTAGTGTATCTTCTTGGGGTCCTTGGCTTTTTCTTCCCGTAGTAGTTGCTCCATAAAGTCACGCTCGTTATTGGGCTCGCTGGCCTGGTTGACCTTGTAGTATTTGTATTGGATGAGTTCGCGTGCCGCAACGGCCATGGGATTGATGTGACGTGCGATGATCTCGTCAAGATCTTCAAACTCCTCGGTGCCGATCCAGAGACTTCTACCCAAACTGTATTCGTTCTCCTTGCCCTCCTCGCGCACATCGATGTGCTGGAAGATGTCGTTGGTCACCTTCCAGGTGGCGGTCAGATGATCCTTGCTCTTGCTGCTGGGACGTAACGCCACCTCGCCCTGATCCGCCTCCGCGAGCATTGCGATCACCTCCGCATAGGTCTTATTGAAGAAGCTGGGATGGGCGATGACACGTCGGGCGTAACCGTTGCGTTTCTGTGCCTTGATCTTGGCATCGGAGACCTTGCGATTGTCCTGCTCCTCGGTGACGAAATCGTAGTACGAATCGCGACGTGGTCGCCACTCGTTGTTCACGTCCTTGAGGTCGGCGGATTTGCTGCTGCAGTCGACGGAGAACCGATCAATGTCGATCTTAATGATGCGCACGTGTATCATCTGGGAGATGCGTACACGTTCCTCCGGATTGATCACCTGCTTATCGGACAGATTCTTGATGTGTATAAAGCCGGGCAGTCCGTTATCCAAACGACAACGCACCCCGGACGCCTGACCCGGACAATTGTTATCATCGAAATGATTCCACACATCCGATAGCTCTGGAAAATCATCCTTGCGACAGAAGGGACACTGCCAACTATCGGAATGCTCGATGCGCACGGGATTCGCATTGTCCAGCTGTTCGCCTTGGGGTCGACGATAGGTGAAGCCCGTTACCATTGCCGTAACGCATTTGCCGACATAGAACGAGTCGGGCGTCTCCTTGGTGAGCATGTCGAACAACTCCTCCGAGCTGGGTTTCAAATAGGGTGTACGAAAGTCCTTATACAGGGAGCTCAGCTCGTTGCGTATGTCATAGAGGGTGATGCTCTTGCTGCCAAATCCCTGACGTTCCAGCTCCACGGCAAACGCGTCCAGATCAAGATCCTTGAGACGTTCCGGTGACTCAAGGATTTCCTCAAGTGCACCCGCTGGATTTGTCTCCTCATCATCGTACTCCATCGCATCAATGGCCATTTTACGCGCCCATTCATAGGTTTCGGGATGGACGCGAGAACCATCTAGCACTTCTACGTAGGCCTCGGTGCTGTCGCCCAGCGAGGTCGTATCGATCTTGATGAAACCGCTGCAGTTGATGAAGACCTTGGGACCCAGATGACACAATGTGACCAGCTGCGTGCGATTCTCTAAACGCTGATTGCTCTGCTTGAGCACCTTGAGCAGCGCCTGACCCTTGCGCGGACCCAGACCGCAGATGTATTGCAGCAGGTTGACCGTACGCGAGTTCTGCACCATCAAATTGATATCCAGACCAACCTCGCTCGTCCGATTGATGAACTCCAGACTGAGCTGCTCCAGCAGCTGTTCGCGCGGCACGCGCTCCTGCAACGAATGATAACGCAGACAGAGTATCTCGTCGTCGGCATCGCACAGTTGCGAATACTCGACCAGGGGGTCCTGCATTTTGCGTGCCAGCGATACGGCTTGCTTGAGCAGAGGCGGATACTCCTTGAAGTCGGATTCGCCCTTCTTCGAATTGGCATAGATCTTGGCGAGCTCATTGTCAACGATCTCGACGGCAATGGGCGGAAATTGTTCCTGTGTCTCCAGCTGCTTGACAATCTCCTTGATGTCCAGCTGCAGCATTTGCGCGTCTCGCGACTCGGCGCCAATTACCACAATGTGCGGTTTCTTCTGCAATATGAAATCGCTCAGTTTGCGTAAATCCGCCAATTTTTGTGCCTTCTCCTCCGCATGCGGTGAGTTTTTGCGCTTGAGTATATGGGGTAGACGTAGATAGTCGGTAATGTCGCCATCACCACTGGCGATCGCACAGAAGGCGGCAACCGATTGATCCGGATCGTAGGCCAAACCCAGCGACCGTATGCCACGTAGGGTGCTCCATTCCTCGGCGTTATGATGTTGTGGCAGCTGCGGCTTATAGGGTGCCACCTTCAACCATTTGTAGAGCCGGGCAACGCACGACCTAAGCACATACTGTTGCGCCTCCTCGTGTAGGGTCGCACGCAGCTCTTTGATCAGATCGGGTATTACCCATTTCTTGAGCGCCAGCTGTACGCATTCGGCACGCAGGGCGTTCCATTCGAGCACATGCTTGGAGAACTGATCCAGATGGTAGAGCTGGGTCGCCTCTGCGACATAATCTTCGGGCGTGGCATTCACACCGGCATTGCCCTCGAATTCGGTTAGGAAGGTGATCTCGAGCAGTTTCTCCTCCTCGGCCATCAGCAGCTTGATGTACTGATCGCCGCACAGATCGCTGACGGGTTTCTTGGCCACATACTTCATGGAATACACGGGCGAGTTCTCATCGATGAGCACCATGCCGTTTTTGGTGGGTCGTATATTAAATCTCGCCCGATCGAAGTACACCTCGCGTATGGTCTTGCGCAGCAGCGGCTCCGATGCCACCTGACGGGCTACAACATATTTGGCTGCATGCAGCACCTCATCGACCGTCATGAAGCGCGCGGTTAGATACTGCTTGGCCATATCTGTGGGCGAGAGACTCTCCTGATTGACCTCATTTCGTTGATAGTTGTCGCGTAGGTTTTCCGAAAATTGCTCTGGTGTTAAACCGAAATGTTTGGCAAAACCGCATATGCCGGCCTTCCGAAAGACCGCATAGGGACTGCTGTTGGGCGCCTGTTTCAGCTGCTCCTCGGCCAGTTCGAGCTCATCGTTTTCGGTGAGGTCCTGCTCGTTGGGCGGTACGGTCTCCGTCAGGTCTCCCTCATCGCCGGCACCCTCCAGCGCCTCGGCCTTTTTGCGGGCCTGCGCATCGCGACGCTCCTGCAACTGTTTGCGTCGCAGCTCCGTCTGCATTTTGGGCAAATCATGCGAATAGTTTAGCAGAAAATACATATGCACATCCTTCAGCTCCTCCATGGACTGCACATCCAGTAACCGTTCGAAATCGCTGTCCGGCATGAGACGTACATCGTCGGGAAGCGGTTGTTCCGGATCGGCACAGAGCGTATCCAGCTGATATTGTCGCATGCGTTCAAAGAGCTCCTTGAGCTTGCGTTTGCGCTCGTTCAGTTGGCACCAGCGTTCATCGAAATAGTACACCTTCCATAGATCGTCAATGTTTAGCTCCGGTTTGACGTACTCCTTCCGATAGAAGGCGATGAAGGGCACCTCCAACTGTTGATTGCGTATAAACTCTAGCGTCTGCTTGATTTTGGTAACGGTGGACAAAGGTTTGCGCAGCTTTTCACGGTTCTCCGCCTTCTCCTGTACGGACACCGTCTGTTTACAGAATGCAAAACGATAGATCCAACTGGCCTCGTCGTCCAACTCTTGGGAACCCTCGGTGACGGGGGTTACCGGCACCTGACGTAGCTGCATGCGTTCGGGTATATCGGTTTTACGTATCGCATTGTCCAAATCTGTGAAATGTCCACGCTTCAGTTCGCTCGGCTCGTAAATGTCGAAGATGGTCTTTTTGGGGGCTTTCTTCTTTGGCGGCTTCTTCTTTTTGGTTGCACGCATATCACCGTCCAGTTCCTCGTCGTAATCTTCACCCTCCGAGTCCTCCTCGTACTCGTCCTCTTCGGGCTTGTAGAAATCATCATAATCAAAATCTACACCAAATATGTCCTGACCCTCCTGCAGGGAACTGCAAAAATATACCAAGAGATATTCAAGTGTTAATGTAAGCCCATTTTTCTGCCGGTTTTACTTAGGTCTGTCCTACTTGCTTATAAGAAACTTATTTTGTTGTTATCTCCTAAAGATATCCATAATCAGGGAATTCTCCTGTTACATTTTATAACTTAGTTTGCTTTCTTATCCTCCGTGTATACCCGTGAGTTCTACATCTTTGTACATATATTTTTCAATCGGATTCGTTCTGTTATTTTTTAATCTCTATATCATTGTCGTTTTCGTCTATCCTGCCGTTTTTTTTATAGAAAGGTGGTTTTGCTGTACATCCCAAACTTCAATTATCCTATCTCCCTTTTAATTCCCATTTCCCTAAATACATATAGCATACTTCCTTGTATGAAAGGGTACAATAGATATTTTAGGTCGCAGTGCAGAAATCCCCACACTAATAATAATAATACTACTTGAGCTGCAACCTTGTTCTATCGAATATTTGTCTAGATTTCCGACCTTCCTACCGAGTCTATGTCTAGTCTAATCTTGTAGCTAGAGAAGGTTTCTGTCTGTTGGACTTACGCATCTGTGAATATGGGTCTTCGCTTCTTCTTCTCGGCTATGGGTCGTCCGTTGTCATCGACTATGAAGTCATCGGCATCCGATTCACTATCCTCATCATCAAAGGCATCCGCATCCCGTATACTCCGCTCGCTGCGTCGCTCCATGCTTTGCTGTGGGCATATCAAAAACATATCATATGAATATACATATATACTATATGTATAATTGAATATCCTACTTCGTCATTCTCATCGAAAAGCTGCTCCGCAATCTGTTCCCTCGCCAGACCCTCGTCCAGCGGCTGCTCCTCGCCGTCGCTTTCATTGTCCTGTATTCGTCGCAGGCGCTTGAAACGTTTCTAGAAAACATATATATTTATACATCAGTTAAAATTTGTAGAATATATCAATTAGGATTTGTAGAATTGCAGAGATATGCGCGGTAGAGCTGGGTTCGATCTTTGATTTTGTAGAATCTAGCTTTCCGATCAATGCACGTTCCAAAAATCGATTTAATCGATGAATCGAAAAAAAAAGTCGGACGTAACCGATAGTAGATCTTGAATTTTACAAGAAGTAAAAAAAAATCGATTTAATCGCCGACAAAAAGAATCGATGAAATTGAATCGTAATCGAATCGAAGCCCAGTTCTAATGTGGGGTGTTTATTTTGAACCTACTCTTCGTTCCACTTTGACGCCCAGATTCTCCTCGATCAAGTCGTAGTCATCGTCCTCCAGCCTATCGTCCAGATCATGATCCGCATGTTTTTTACGCTTCTTGCCCCCAATCTCGTCCCCTCCGGCGCTGCCCGAATCCGAATTTTCGCTGGCATCGTCCTCCTCGATGGGATTGTCATCGATAAGATCTTTGAGCTCCTCGCGCAAACGCTCATCGTCATCTGCGGGGTAAATCGGTTATCGGTTAATCGGTATCATAATCAAAATTAAACCAAAACATGCAACATAACCACAAAAGTGTAAAAAAAATATTCTCATATGGGCGGTGCAAGTGGGCGTGGTGCGTTTTAATAGCACTTTTCCCCCACTTTTTCTATCAAAATTTCGTCTGCTTAGCTTTTCTTAACTTTTAAGTATTGATTTTTAACATTTTTGCAAATTTTTAAATTCAGATTATTTAATACATTTAATATTGCGCTTATTAGAATATTTTTAATTTGTTGAAAATTTTGAAAATGGATTTATTTATTGCTTATCACAAGTGAAAAGGACTTATAATTTAATTATTTATGTTTTGCCCAAAAAAAGCGGGAATATGGCCCACTGTGCAATGTACAGTTGAATGGCGCCGCATAGCGTGCGTGCGTGCGAGCGAGACAGTATGCGCCGCTTCCAACCGCTTCCAGGCGGCCCTTTTTTTTTGTTCTTTTTGTTGTTTTTGACAACGCATTTTCTGGCTTTGTTTTGCTACTCACCTTCTTCCTCTTCGCTGCTGTCCGAGACGGCAGCCTTTAGCTTTTTTAACTTTTTACGATCTACGATATCCAGATCTTCCTCATCGTCCTGCAAGCAAGCAAAAAAACCGTATGAAAAATACACACACACACACACACAGACGCATATATATATGTGTATATATTTATATACACACACACATGCACGCACATGCACAGACGCGTACACAGCGCGTAATTGTCGTAATTAGAGGCATACCTCGGACTCGGCGGCCTCGGGGTCCAAGAACTCGGACATTGTACGTAAATTAAATAACTAAATAATAATAAATAACTAAATAATTTTACAATAAATGTTTCCTATATTTTCACAATAAAAAAAATATTCCGTGGAAGAAGAGAAATGTCAAAAAACCAGTGTTGTGCAGCGCTGCGCAAAATGAGCTGCGTTGTGGAACCACACGAACGTGAACTGGTTCATCAGCGTTTGCCATATCGAATTCTATTATATTTCGCTCACATCATATTTTATTATGCATAAAAATTTTTATTAAAATTATTTAAAGCGAACTTACCACAATATTGTTTCTTTTAGCCAATTTCGCTAAATTAAATTTAAAAAACCGGCGCATTATATCGATAAACGCTAGCAACACTACAATGCTCATGCACTTACACAGCACTAAACTATCGCTAATTCGATACTGAACTTTTTGATATTATTTGAAATAACCGACATAAATATCAAATCTATATGCAGCCTGCTTCTCTTTTTACAACAAATTTTATAAACACTTTAAAAACCTTTTTGTATCAGCAAAAAATAAAGCAGCTTTTGCTTGTTTGTGCCAATGGATTGGTTTCAAAAATGGCAAATATTTGTTTCAAAATTTTACAATAAAATAAAAACATAAAATAGCACAATAATTTAATGTAATAACGGATAAATCGAAATTTAAACTATGAATGTTTTTTAAAATAGTATCGCAACATACCATGCAATTTACCTATCGATACCTTGACATGCGCAGCGCTTATCGATACATAATCAACATTTGATTTTATTTTTTAAAGATTGATGCACGCTGCTTTATATGAAAATATTTTACTCAAAACTTTACAATAAAATAAAGAATTAAAATAGCATATTTATTAAATTTAATTTGAGCTAAAAATAATTTTAAAATTATATCGCAACATAGCATGCAATTTACTTATCGATACTTAGACATGCGCAGCGCCTATCGATTTCGATACTTGTTCTTAATCAACATGTGCCGACTGGCAACATTGCGCACAGTGTTGGCAACGCCGTCGAGCGGTTAGCAAGAACGAACCCTTCCAACGATTCCACGATTCCACGACGCTCGCGATAACTGTAAATAAGCGGTTCGTGTGTTGCGGCGCGCTCATTACATACAGACACACACACACACACGCAAGCACGCACTCGCACACTCACATATTTATATGTAAATAAATATATATATAAATAGCGGTTAATTAATTTATTTGCCAAACATCAAACAATTTGCAATTGTTAGTCATATTCCAACTCGCCACTGGAAGTCGCTGCTGCTGCTGCTTCTTCTTCCACTCGCAACGCGTGTTTTTATTTATTTTTTTGTTATTTTGTTGTTGCCTGCAGCATTTATTTATTTATTGATATTTTGTTGTGAGAGAACTGCACTGGAAGCGTACAAGAAATATGTGAATTAAACAGAAAAAACCAAATACAAATTACGAATATCAAAAAAACCGAAAGAAAAAAAAACAACAACAACAACAAAAACCAAAGCAGGCAACGCCGTCGTTCCATTAATTCCAGCACTGGAAGCAAAGCGAACATAAATCATAAATAATAAATAATCATATTTATTTATCGGTAAGAATATGGAGCTAATCAATAAATTCAGCAATACATTCTGGAGCACGCACATCTGGCTGCCCCCAAACACCTCCTGGGCGGACATCGCCCCCGGCTCCCGTCCCGACGTCGTCCATGCCGACTATCGCCATCTCATCTGGCCCATTCCACTGGCCGCCGTCGTTATGCTGGTGCGCTACACGCTGGAACGGTAAGTGCACACTGGAAACTGAAATTTCCAATAACAACAACAACAACGAGCAATTGCAACAACATACAAACTTACAGTTATTAAACGCCCTTTTTAACCGCAATTCTTTGCCACTTATGCTGCATGTGTGTGCGTGTGTTCGTGTGTGTGTGTGCTGGTTTATTTTACTGTAAATGTTCCCATTGACCGCAGCGCGTCGCTTCCAAGCACACACACGCACACATGGACACACCTAAACATGCATGCCACCCAGCAAGCAAAATGAGCGTTTTCTAAATCTTTTTTTAACACCCTTTACTTTAAAAAAAAGTACAATTAGTTCTATTAACTGTGCAAAGAAAAATTGTGTGTAACACACAGAAGGAGGCTTGGCATATTCCACAAAATATATATATTCTTGATCAGAACGCTGCGCTGAGTCGATCTAGCCATGTCCCTTCTGTCTGTCCGTCCGTATGAACGTCAAGATCTCAGCAACTGTATGAGCTAGAGACACCATATTCAGGATTTAGGTTCTACTATTCAGTAAGCAGAATGTGTTTATTATAGAATTTAGATACCTCTCCCCCTTTCCTCCGCAAATAGCAAAAAATCCTACCCACCTCATTATTTCTGAACACTTTTAGCACAAAATCAGCCACAATATTAAAGCTAAAGACTTGTTATTGGGCTTGTACATAGTTTATGACATTCTCCACCAATGCTCAAAATTTCATTGCGATCGGATAAGAAACAGCGAAGATATGCCGCATTCAATTTGCGGCAGTAAAGGCAGTATACTAAAAGTAGAGGGTTTGCTACTGTCGGTTACGTTCGACTGTAGCCTTGCGTCCGACTGATTTACTCTTTCCATATATTTTTATTTTATCGAGCATAGTTTTTATATTTATGAATGAATGTGCTCAAAAAAACCCTCAAATTTACGCGTTCTCTCAAAAAACGCACAAATAATTTCAAACCCTCTGAACTTTGCCTGCTGGGATATGTTATGCACACACACACACACACACGCACGCACAAATATTTCGCTCTTCCTCACGTGGAAACGCCCAACATTGTATGGGAGTGGGGGAGGGGAAGTGGGAGCGAGAGCGAGCTACATTTGTTGTTATTGTTTGCTGTTTGCAACGTTTTTATGTTTTCCCCTCTTCAGTTTCCAATACTGCAGCTCAGTTTACGTTCCCACAGCGATCTTCCCGCGCCCCTCCCCCTTCCCACGCGCCCCTTTCCCACTCAATTGTTTAGTTAACAAACATGTTTATTTGTTTATACTAGTTTGCATCAAATAAATACAACTATAAACAAAAATACAAAAAAAAAAAGAAAAATACAATTGCCGCACGCGCTGCAGGGGCATGTTCCATGCGGCGCACAGTGGTGCAAGGCTTATTGAAAACCGTTGCAAATTATTGTTTGATATTGAACTTTTTTATATTATATAATTTTTACGCATTAATTTTGGATAAAACATTAAATATATAAAAATGTAGAAATTACAACAGCGCACAGTGGTGCATGGCTTATTGCGAACTGTTGCAAATTGTGATATAAAACGTTTTTATACCCTGTGCCCATTGAAAAATGGGAAAACAGGGTTAATAACTTTGTCAGAATGTATGTAACAGGCAGAAGGAGGCGTGGCAGACCCCCCAAAGTATATATATTCTTGATCAGGGTGACGAGCTGAGTCGATTTAGCGATGTCCGTCTGTCTGTCTGTCCGTCTGTCTGTCTGTCTGTCTGTCTGTATGAACGCGTCGTTCTCAGCAACTACAAAAGCTAGAGATGCCGTTTTGGTTGCTATAGATAGGTAGTTATCTTACGCAGATCAAGTTTATTTCGAAAATTGGACGCCACGCCCCCTTGACGTCCAAAAATCAATAAAACCCAAACAACCTCGTGTTTTTTAACATAAAAAGTTGAATAACAAGCGTAATATTAAACATAGAAGGTTGTTATTTGGAACATAAGCTCTCTTGTATGATATTTAACTATCATGAAAAGCGCATTGAAATCGGTTAAGAAACACAGGAGATATAAGCTTCACAATAGTTGAACTTAAAAGTTCAAAAACAAGCGTAATATTAATCATAGAATGTTGTTATTGTTGAATATATATTCTCTTACATTATATTTAACTGTCCTGAAAAGCGCATTGAAATCGGTTAATAAACAAAGGAGATATAAGCGACGTAATACTGCATGCACACGCCGTAGCAGCTCAGCCGCCTTACGCTTGGAAATAGTGTGCGAGCGAGATGGCGATACCAAGCACGCTGCTGGGCAATTGTGCGATTGTGAGAACATTTAAACATACAAAGTTAAACAGCAAGCGTAATATTGAACATAGAATGTTGTTATTTGGAACAAAAGCTCTCTTCTATTATATTTAACTATCTTAAAAAGCGCATTGAAATTGGATAATAAACACAAAAGATATAAACGAAACGATGCGCGCCCATACTATTCTTTATAAATAAATTAAATTATATTTAAAATATTTTATTAAATTATATACTGTATTTGCGAGCGCGCAGCGCGAGCTTTGGCACAGGGTATAAGACAGTCGGGCCCGTCCGACTGATCTGCTCCGCCCATTCTGGTTTTATATCATATAGTTTATAATTAATTTTGATAAAATATTAAATACATATATTAATTCTTATATAATATATTATTTTTATTGATTTTTTGTTGTTTTCTCAAAGTTGTAAGCAAAAATTATTTATAATTATTTATATAATTTGTTTAAAATATATAATTTTTACGCAACAATTTTAATAAAGCATTAAATACATATATTTATTAATATATTACAATATATATTAAATTATGTATTTATATTGATTTATTAATGATTTTTTTTTTCCAAATTTTTTCGCAACAATTTTGATAAATAATTAAATAAGTTTATTTTTTATTATATTTTATATTATCTATATTGGGTTGTTATATTACAAATTATCTATATATTATTTATAAATTATTTATAATAAATTTGTATTACATTAAATATTTTTATTGCACAGTATCATAGGTATTGTTCCACTGTGCGGTGTACTGTGTCGCTTTTGGCCGACTTTAAAGCACCAGCTGCCGTTTCTGTGTGTGTGTGTGTGTGTGTGCGTTGCGTGCATTTTGCACGTTGTAATTAACATAATTAGAAATGTACATACATACATACATACATGCGCTATGTACATACATACACTTCTCTCTCTCACTCCCTCTGCCTCTCTCTTCGCTCTTCTCTCTGTCCTGCAGCATTTGGTCAACTGACCAATTAGAGACCTTGGCTATTGCGGCCAACTTCAAGTCGGTCAAACATGCATACCTACACACATACATACATGCATACGTACATACGTAGATACTTGCATACATATTTACATATTGAACTTATAACTCTTTTAAATATTTGTCATGGCTGTCGAGTTTTTTTTCTTCTTCGTTTTTTATGATATTTTTATTAGTTAGTTTTTTGTGTTTTATGCGTTTTTTCTTAAACGAGAATTGCTTTTCATGGTCGTCCACAAATTATGTTCGTATGTTTGCACCTGTGTGTGTGTGAGTGTGTGTGTGTGTGTGCGCTATGCTTTAGCTCCATTCTGCACTCTGCCCTCTCCCCCCTCCCCTGAGCCCCTGCTCAGCAAGGCGTCCCCTCTGCTGTTGCCTGATAAGATTTGCTGGCAAAAGATTTACGTAAACGTGAAATAAATTTGATAATACCTCCACTATCGAGTTTACATTACGATTGTGTGAGTGTGCGTGTGTGTGAGTGCGTGTGTGTGTGTGTATGTATGTGAGTCAGTGTTGGCAGTGACTCAGCTGATGGTCCCATTCTTGTTTCTATCAAAAAAAAAAAAAAACCCTCATCAATGTGTAAAAAAAATCAGCTGATTCACTTGCTTTAAGTTTAGTAAGAGCTTTACATATACAAATATATAGAAATTATATCAAATTTATAAATATATAAAAAAATATATTTAAAAATATATATAAATATTCAAAAACATTTAAAAATATATGAAAATATTTAAAATGTATAACTATATTTCAAATACATATATCAAAAAATTTAAAGTTTATATAAAGAAAATATTAAAAATGTATAAAAATATTTAAAATATATCAAAGTACTTAAAAAATCAAAAAATATTCTAAATATATCAAAATATTTAAAAATATATAAATATTTGAAAAAATATATAAATGTTCCATGTATAAATATTTAAAATATTAAAAATATATATAAATATATAAAATATATACAAAAATATAAATATTCAAAATATTACAAATTTATATAAATATTTAAACATTATTTATAAACATTATTATTTAAAATATATTAAAAAAAGACTAAAAATATATTTAAAAGAAATGGTTTATTAAAATTTGTTCAATGCATACAAATATTTCTTATAATTATGGTATTAAACCAAATAATCAAATATTATATTGTATATTTTATTTTTATGTATTTATTTTATATAGTTTTTATTTATTTATATATATAATTTTTACATATAATATTTTAACTAAGAAATAATATTAAGTAATAAAATAATGAGCTTTATTATCATTATTATGGGGGGACTAGTGTACCGCGACATATAAGATCTATTGTACCCCCTGCTGAACTTAAAGTACGTCCATTAGTCCAATGTCCCAAACAAAGTGAGCTTCAAAAATTTGTTATTCGGAGTTATACAAATCCCCTTCAATAAAGGCAAACTCCAAATATCGTTGTTCAAAATAATATTTTATGTAGACGAAATTTAAGAGGCATCTTAGTGAACATATGAAAGGTTTAGAAAAAAAACTATAAAAACGCATTTTTTATGATCTCCATTGTAGTACTAAAGAAATGTGGATTTTGACACCGACACTTTGTCTAAAACGTAATAAAAATAAATGTATCGCAGGTTATCGCAGTTCAAATTAGTAATTTTGAAAACACAACATATTACATTTCCGGGTAAAAATTGAGTTAAATGTTATCCAGTTGAATATGCTAAATTATTAATACACAACTCTTAAAGTTTTAATATAGTAAATATCTTAAAGTTTATTTAAAATCGAAGAAATTATTAAAAATTTAAATTTAAAAAAATAACTATACAGAATTATTCAAATTATCAGAAAAATTTTAAGATTAGCAAACGGAGCTTAAAAATTTATAATAGCCTAATCTGTTATCGAGTTTATCGATTAAAAAAAGATAAACATTTATTGACTATGCACTAGAAGAGTATAAGCCTTAATATTATCATAAACCCTATTATATTATATTAGTGCTATACAGTTGCGAAAAATTTAATAGCACCACTTGCGCACCCAATTTTGCAATTGGCGTACAGGTAACTTTCTGTGCGTTTTCAGAACTTCTGAAAACAGTTTTAAAATTGGGAGAGCCACCACAAACTAACAAATGAAAAAGAATCACAATTTTATTAACCGTTTTTAATATATTCAACAAAGTTTGGGGAAACACCAAAAAATCGACGAAAAAAATAATAGCACCACTTTTCAAAAAATTCACTAAAAATTAAAAAAATTAAGAAAATTTCCAATTTTATTCCTGAAACTTAATTGTCTATTAAACCTTGAATTTTTGTATAATTTTAGTATTTGATAGCATTACCGTTATCCTATATAATCGCAAGATAACGGCTATGCATTGAATAAACCAAGTCCTGGCACCGTTTTACGGAAATTCGGATCTCGGACTCCGAAATGGCAGTCCAAGAGACTCGTTACTGGTTGGCTTCAATGTAGAAACTGTCCTGTTAACATCTGTCCATAAGTTTTCTACAGGATTCCAGTCTGGAGATGGAGCAGGCCACTGCATCACTGTATCTGACTCGCTTAGGTAGCATATGCTTGGCTTTCTACTTGTGTGTTTGGGGTTATTATCCTGTTGGAACACCAAAACAAGTGGCATATCATATTCTCCATTGAATATCATAACTGTTTTCATCATATCTACATTGACGCGTTGATGCCAGATGGTTTTCATGCAATGTATAGGCCCTACTGCATAGTATAAAAAGCACGCCCATAGCATCGCTCAGGATCCTCTGTGTTTTATGGGCCTTGTGGTATATTGGAGCCTAAAATATTGGTTTAGTGGATGTCTAATGTATGATCGAGATCTTCTAATATGATCTTACTTTCAATCCAACATAAAATATTTCTCCATTTTCCTTTGAGACTAATGCACGGTATAGGCGTGCTTTTCATACTATGCAGTAGGGCCCATACATTGCATGAAAACCATATTGCAGTAACAACGTCCGTGTGGATATGATGGAAACAGTTATGCAATTCAATGGAGAATATGAAAAGCCACTTTTTATGATGATTTAACAGGATATTAACCCTAAACACACACGTAGAAAGCCAAGGAAATGCTACTAAAGCGAGTCAAGTACAGTGATGCAGTGGCCTGCTCCATCTCCAGACTAGAATCCTGTAGAAAACTTATGGACAGATGTTAACTGGACAGTTTCTACATTAGATCCAACCAGCAACGAGTCACTTTGGACCCTCATTCAGGAGTCCTAGAGCCAAATTCTTGCAAACTGGTACCAGGACTTCGTTTATTCGATGCATAGCCGATATCCTGCGATTATATAGGATAACGGTAATGCTATCAAATACTAAAATTATACAAAAATTCAGGGTTTAATAGACAATTAAGTTTCAGAAATAAAATAGTAAATTTTCTTAATTTTTTTATTTTTTAGTGAATTTTTTGAAAAGTGGTGCTATTATTTTTTTCGTAGATTTTTTGGTGTTTCCCCAAACTTTGTTGAATTTATTAAAAACGGTTAATAAAATTGTGATTCTTTTTCATTTGTTAGTTTGTGGTGGCTCTCCCAATTTTAAAACTGTTTTCAGAAGTTCTGAAAACGCACAGAAAGTTACCTGGACGCCAATTGCAAAATTGGGTGCGCAAGTGGTGCTATTAAATTTTTCGCAGCTGTATATATATTTGTATATATGTATAATACAACTAACGATAACCCTATGGTATAAATTTTGTATATTTAAAAAAAATAAAAAAATAAAGTTTGAAAATTTGAATTAAATACCACTGTGCAGAATATCTTACAAATTTCGGCCGACTTGGAATGTTGCAAAACATAATTAAAACTAACAGCAGCAATTATGCACACACACATGCAAATACTACAATATATATATATATACATATATCGGTATATATGTATATATATCATGCGATTACGTATCAGCAGCAGCGACCCTCAGAAACTGCTGCGCAGCCGAGCGATTTAACAAATTTAAAGTTCACTATTAAAATTTGCAAACACACATACACACACACACACACACACACACACACACACGCTCATCATTCGTTTCATTGCAAAATCCAATGAACAACAACAAGAAAGAGAATTAAGCTTTGTTGCAGTTTGCTTCACACTCAAATTCGCACTTAGTCTTTGGCCTGAGAATGCTCATTTGCAGTGTTGCCAGTTTTCACTGCAACATTTTTACTTATGTAAATCAATATTTTTAAAATTATTGCTATTATAATATTATTTTTTTATGATTATTAATATTAATAGGAAAAATAGCTTTTTTTGGGCTAAAGGCCTCAAAAAATATGAAAAAAAAATAATGCTATGGTATTATGAATATTTTCCATGATTTGCAATTCAGATCACCAATTTCTAAATTGAATAAAATTAAAAGAATTCTTAACATATGACAAAAAAAGCTCTAACGTTCTACAGCCGCGTGCGTCCGACTGATCAGTTTTTTTCAAGTTCTTCCATTGCATAATAATCATATTATTATTTTTTAATATTTTCATAATATTGAATAGAATAAAAATATCGAAAAATCAATGTGTGATCGATTAAATCGATGTATGCATTTTGTAAAATTAATCAAAAAATCGGAAAAAACCGAATTTAAAAAAAAAAACGCCAGAATTCCCGCCAGATTCGGCAACACTGCTTATTACACACTTGTTAGTCTATATCCAAAGTAGTTTTAGGGTTTAAAATTTAAATACTTTCTGTTTTTTTATTGCCCTAATGGAAAAGGGCAAAAAGTGCACGTGCTTTTTGCTTAACAGCCCAATGTGCTGTTAAATGTGTTCCAGGCGGTTAACAGCTGCGTGGGCTGTTAGGCTAACTGTGTGCTAGAATGTTAAGTCAAGCGCCTTGTGCTGTTATGTTAACAGTTATCCAGGCTGTTGAACGCTGAGTGAGCTGTAAAGTTAACATTTTGTTTTTGCTGTTATATTAACAGTGGCTTAGGCTGTTAAGCCAAATACGCGCTGTTATGTTAACATTTTGTGCAGGCAGTTAAGTGCTCTGTGCGCTGTTATGTTAACAGTTGATCAGGATGTTAGTGTTTTGCCATTTTATCGATATATACCCATATCGACGATTTCGATATTTTGCGCTGTAGATATCGATTTTGCCAATATTGATGCAGTTTTTGCTTTCGTCAAAAATTTAAATCGAACAACAAAAATTTATATTTTGAAATTTAACAGATTATTTAAATTCTTCGACAATGTCCATATCGATAAGCGCAGAAACCTTGTAGATACATTTGATATCAACTTCTTATGCATAACCTCGATATTCCATCGATACTCCCTTCCAATGTGTGGACTACTCGTTATCTACGCCCATTACATGGGGCGAATCGATAACATCAGTAATCGAAGTAAAGGCGGCTTTTGATTTGTCGCTCAATTCGCATGATTTATGCTTATCGCCATGAGTCACCCTACAAAAATCAAAACATCTATACATATTCATACATTTGTACGTATTTGATACCTGTATGTATGCATAATATGGATTTTGATTTTGATTTGTGTTTTTACTTGTATTGCAACGCTATCGCGTGTAGAATTATCAAGCAGGGGGCAATGATTTCCTGTGTAATTTGCCAAAAACGACAAAAACAATGCACAGGCTTACATATATGTGCGAATGTATGCGAGTATGTATGAATGTATGGAGCTCGAAAACATTTGGTGTGCATGTTAAGTCGCTGATAAGCATTCAAAGTGTGCATAACGCTCCGAGTGTTGTAGCTATGTCTGAATGTATGCGAATGTATAAGTTTCTATATTAATCCCATTTTTCAAGCAGTATTTCGGATCTACAACAATCTTACTGATATACATATATATACATCTGCATAAAAATGCATGAATGTATGCGAATGTATGCAACTATTTATATACATTCGAAAGAAGTATATCAGAACTCTAACAATCTTTCCGATAAAAATATACATTTGCGTAAAAATTTGAATTAGAATTAATTTATATAAACTTCGAAGCTGTGTTTTGAATCTCCAATATACATTTCCGATATCAATTCACATAGAAATGTATAAATGTATGCAATTATTTATATACATTTGTCTGTATGTGCTAAAAAAAATTCCAGCAATTGCGACTAATGACATTTACATGGCATTAGATGCACGCACATGAATAATTCCAGACAATATTTACTATCGCGTGGAAGTGTCTCCAGCGATTCGCCAAGTGTAAATTGCTCGCTTGGGATATCTCCTCTGTACCCTTTCGAATCTCTTGCCGAGAAGAATTCGTTTACATCCCACTAGTCTTCTGAGAGTGTTCCTTGGAAGTGTCGCGTAAGAGTCTTCTAAAAGTTTTGATTCTTAGCATTAGTTGCCTGAAAACTGCCAAGACAATAACTATTGCGAAGGGATTATCAAGGATTATCAGGATTATCAAATATTGTCGATGTTATCGTTGCTTTATTTTGTTATTTAATTCTCGATATAGTATATGTATATATTTTGTGATTTCATGAATAAGTTTACATTACAAATATATAATTTTTTCATATTGTTTTATTTTTAATTTATCGAAGTCGGGCATTACGAACTCCCAGCAAATAAAATACATTTATTTATACACTCTCATATATTCATATTTAAAAGAGTATAGTATAGTATATTAATACTTATGCGGGCACTACTATCCAATTACTGTAGAGTTTCCGCTTACAAGTGGCGACTTCGTAAGCTACCTCATCAGCCCCCTTCTTAAGCTGAGGGCAAAACTAAATGAAGCCCTCTAAACTCTGCCCTAGTCGAAGTTTTCATATTTGCTTATTTATTTGCTACAAAGTCATAGGTTTTAAATCGATTAATATATATTCCTCGTATTGTTTTTTCCATCTCTATAAAATTAGATCTTGGAAATTATAAAAGACCTAGACTTATTACATTTGATAATCAGCTTCTTGTTTAGCACAAGTAACTTAAGTTGTTTTAAATTTGTGATACTTTTGAATAGAACAAAATTAATAGGATATTTTTTTGATATCGACAAATTTATATTATAGTAATATTTTATATAAATATCAATAAAATCGATTAATGTTCTTAACTTTATTGTATTAATAGCTTATATCGAAAATAAGTTTATATTCTGATTGGTTTTGTTTTTTTTTAATCAACTGATTTTCAAGATCTTGAAAACTACAAGATCTTGGGCTATAAAATTTTATATTTAGATTCTTCTAGTGTTTGTTTTCAATATTTGATAAGTTTTCTGTTACTCCGAAAAATAATAATGTTATAAATCAAACAATTCTTGCATTGAACTATATATTTAATTTGTATCTAAAAAT
The DNA here is from genome assembly GCA_035045125.1 of Hypselothyrea guttata. Taxonomy (NCBI): domain Eukaryota; kingdom Metazoa; phylum Arthropoda; class Insecta; order Diptera; family Drosophilidae; genus Hypselothyrea; species Hypselothyrea guttata. The sequence continues at coordinate 220,983 of JAWNNJ010002320.1, forward strand.
GAACTTGAACTTCAGTTCAGAACACAATTAGCTATAATTTTGTGAAATCAAATCAAATGTCCAAATAGCTAATTGTGGGCAATTAATATGAAATATGTGTGTGTGTGTGTTGATTCGACGACCCATGTTTAATATCAATTTGGTGTGCGTAGAATTGTGAAGGGAATTGTAATAAACTCAACTGATTTGAAATGCCAGACGCAATCCGTTGGATCTGTCTGAGGCTGTAGATAGAGACTTGTGGATGTTTCGTTTCGTTTCGTTTTCATTTAGCAAATTAAGTTCCGAAATGCGTCGCGAGTAATAGGCGTACGCCTGGTATTATGTGCACCCCAATTGCTTATGCATGGGCGCTACCGAGCTGTCAACTGAACGTGCCCACAGAGACAAATATGTACATAGCTAAGATGTCGCCTACCTCCCCCAGCTCAACCCAAGTCTCATCCTCAGGCTTTTTGCCATTGAATTCCATTGTGCGCAAAAAAAGGAAAAAATAAAAAAAATATCAACCATATTTCCGCATACATAATAATCATAATATTTTTTATATTTTAAACCTAATATTTATATGAAATTTGTATGCATAAAGCGCTATTGCCAAATTTCAGCTGCGCCTCAAAATGGTCTCAATTTGGCACTGATCAATATGGGTATTTAAATAAAATTGTAGGGAAAAACTATATCAACAATATTTCCGCATACATAATATTCATAATAATTCGTTTAGGCTTAATATTCATTTGAAATTTATATGCATAAAGGATATTTTATTATTATATTATTTACAACAAAAATTGTTTACTGCTGAACCTCAGTCTTAACCCTAGCATAACCCTTATGCTTTTTAGCATTAAATTCCAAAGCGCGCAGAAAAAAATTTAAAAAAAATTTCGGCAATATTTTCGCATACATAATAATCATAATAATTTTTTAGAACTAATGTTCTTGAACTAGCTAAAAAAAATTAATTTTTATTATGCAAAAAGCGCTATTGCCACATTTCAGCTGCGCCTCAATATTTGGCTATTTTTATAAACTTCAACTAAGGCAGGGTTAAAAACCCTACTTTCCCAGTTCTTTCAACAATTCAACTTCATTTTTGGCATTCCCCATTAATATTTACAAGAAAAACTTAGCTGACACATTTTGTACCGCAATGTTGGTAAATCTGATTAAATATAGATGTGGGCATTTCCACACTTGGCGTTAAGTAAATATCAGATTGTCAACTTTTTAAGGAAGTTTTTTTATTCACATACTAATCGGCGAACTCTATACAAATAATTAAAAATAAAGCACATCAATCGATATTAAGCATTTAAAACAGACAAAAGTTTTGACTGATGTTACGTGAAAAAAGTACAAATGAAATAAAGTTAGCGGTTTTTAAGGTTTCAAATTACCCAAACTTTTTTATATAGACTGGGTTTTTGGTTTTTTCTGCCTTTAAATTAGCATTGACGTTATAGCCCTCATATTTCCCATTTCACTTTCATTATTATTCATTACGAATTGGACAGAAATTTGATGATAAGAAATGTAGCATTTAATAAAAGTTATAAATAAATAAAAACTAGATCACAAACATTCTAAAAAATCCCGAAAAAATATTCTAGATTTACATTTATTACACTTATACTTAAGCATAAATCCCTTAAACTAAAAAAACAAAAATTTTATTGCGCTTTGTTCAGTTGCGTTCGACTGATCCGCTAAGTTTTTGGCTATGTTTTTTTTGTATATCTAAAGTACGTGCAGACTATCTTTACGATTATTTCATCAATCCATTGGCAAATTTCCATGTTTATTATACATAGTTTTGATAAAACGCAATCGTCATGATTATTCAGATAAAGCAATGTATATTGCACAATATTTAAGGGATTTGTCCCTTAATTAAATTTAATTATAGCAATTAGCAATTATATATAAAATTAAATTAAAGAAACTTAATAACAAAGACAAATAGGCAAATAAATAAAAAAAATTAAATCTTATTCATAAATTATAATTAATAATTATGCTATTAATTGTAAATTATATTTAATTATAAATAAAAAACCAACGAATGCAATACTATATACATATCATTTAATTTAATTAATATATAATTTAAATAAGCTGACTAATTTATAATCATAAATTAAATTAATTGATATTTAGTTAAAGATTTATGTGCCCTTATGTGACAAATGCTATAAATTATAAAAAATAATATTAATAATATTAACCAAAACAAATAATTAAAAAATAAATAGTGAATTAGGCAATTTCAAATAAATTTTAGAAAAATAAGATTAATTAATATATGTGCTTGTAAATTTTGAAATTTATTTTCTAAAATGTATTTAATAAAATTTTCGCCTTTTTTATGCTTTTTTTAGCTTCTGGATATCACCAATTGGCAAATCGCTGGGCATACGAAGCTCTAGACCTAAGAAAGCGGCAAATGTTCCTACATTAGAAGCGGCATATGCCAAATCAACGCGTTTGGATCACAAGGGTGTAAGTTTTGGGATCAGATCATACTATATAGTATGTCGTATTGCTATATAGAATATATTAATTGAATCTGGAATTTAATTACAGCTGGCACCGCTGGCCAAAAAGGCGGAAATGAGCGAACGCCAAATCGAACGTTGGTGGCGTTTGCGTCGTGCCCAGGACAAACCATCGACTCTGGTCAAGTTCTGTGAGAACACCTGGCGCTGTATCTATTATCTATATAGCTTTATCTTTGGCGTCATCGTGCTGTGGGACAAGCCCTGGTTCTGGGATGTCAAGAGCTGTTGGTACGGCTATCCGCATCAGGTAAGAACCGTCTCTCTATTTGTATTTGCAATTGCTCTTTCTTATGGGATGAGCAGCTCGTATATGTGAGAGCTCTTCTTCGTATACAAAGCAAATTAGAAGAACAATTGCGTGTATTTTTTCTCATTCCACATTGGTGTTGGCTTGTCGAAGACATTCATTGAGATAAATCTATTCTTTTAATAATTTTGGGAGCATTTGTGTAACAGGCAGAAGAAGGCGTGACATAGCCCACAACTATATAGTATTTCTCTATTCCCCTTTCGCAGTCGGTGAGCAACGACATCTGGTGGTACTACATGATATCGATGTCCTTCTACTGGTCGCTGACCGCCACGCAGTTCTTCGACGTGAAGCGCAAGGACTTTTGGCAGATGTTCATCCACCATATGGTCACACTGCTGCTGATGTCCCTCAGCTGGGTCTGCAACCTGCACCGTGTGGGCTCCCTGGTGCTCGTAGTGCACGATTGTGCCGATATCTTTCTGGAGGCCGCCAAACTGACCAAATATGCGAACTACCAAAAGGTCTGCGATGCCATATTCGCCATATTCACCGTTGTCTGGATCGTGACGCGTCTGGGCTTCTATCCACGCATTATCTACAGGTGCTACAGCTTAAACTGAACCTTCAAAATGTAGTTTTAATATATTACGATTAATTTCTCCTCTTCTCCGGTAGTTCCTCTGTGGAGGCACCTCGCATCCTGCCCATGTTCCCGGCATACTACATTTTCAACTCGCTGCTGCTGATGCTGCTGGTGCTGCACGTCATCTGGACCTACATGATCCTTAAGATCGTCGTCGACTCGCTGCAGAAGGGCTTGGTAGGTTGCACACAATACCCGACTGTAGCATACCCAGTAGTAGATAGTAGAGCTGGGTTCGATCTTCAATTTTCAAGAAACGACCAAGAAACGAAAATAAGGACGAAGCAGATCCGTTAGTGGCAGACCCTGTCCTTTTTTGCCACCAATAATACACATAACTCCCTTTCATCGATTTGTCCGTTACATATCTTCGCCAGAGAGGTATCAAAAATCTAAAACGAATTTGATCTAACTTCTGCATAGGAAAACTTATGTACCAAATATGGACAAACAGACCGTCGGACATGTCTGTATCGACTTATCCTGATCGTCCTATATTCTAAATATGTATATTCAATTACAATTTGTTGAATTTCACAAGAAATCGCAAAATTACATTGCGCGAAAAAATTAATTCTAAAAAAAAAAGAAAAAATAGATTTAATCGGCGAAAAAAACAATCTATTGAATCGACAGCCCAGCTCTACACTGTATCTTTTCGATCGATTCCCGTCTTAAAATCGATTTAAGCGGTTTATCGAAATAAATTCTATTTGTTTGAAAAAAAAAAAAACCAAACAAAATCAACTAAGTACGGAGCAGATCCGGTGGAAGATTAGAGTCGGACGTAACCAACAGTAAAACCCCCTGAATTTCACAAAAAATCGCAAAATTATGTTGCGCATAAAAATCAATTCTCAACAAAAATATTGGGACGGGGCAGATCAGTGGGACAGAGGCTACAGTCGGACGTAACCGACCGTAGGAGACCCTTTACTTTGAGTATATGTACATACAAACACAATCAGACGCACACACACTAAGCTACCCGCGTATGCAAGGCACACCACCCCCCCTCTGCCTAGTTCGGCAAATTGTCCGTTCCATATTTTCGCTGTTTCTTATCCGATCGAAACAAAATTCACAGCGTCGATAGAGAATGTCATAAGCTAGATACGTACCAAATTACAAGCCAATAACTTTAAAGCTGTGGCTGCAGTAGCTTTTTGCGGTTTGAGGGGGAAGGGGAGGAGGTATCCAAAATCTAAAACAAACTCGTGCTGCTTACTAAATAGGGGAACCTAAGTACCAAATATGGTGGCTCTAGCTCTTATAGTTGCTGAGATCTAGGTGTTCATACAGACGGACGGACAGACGGACAGACGGACATGGCTATATCGACTCGGCTTGTCGTCCTGATCAAGAATATATATACCTAATGGGGTCTGCCACGCCTCCTTCTGGGTGTTACACACATTTCCTCTTTGCACTAAACTAATAGACCCTTTTTACTTTTTTTAAAGTAAAGGGTCTAAAAAAACTCGATTTGATCGCAGACAAAATGAATCGATTAAGTCGAATCGTAGTTCAGTTGTACATTTCCATTGCATTCCACAACTCGCATTCCACATTCCACACAAACGCGCGCAAGCGAGACGGCTAGCTAGGCATGGCACACAGCTGTTGTTGTCCTTTTCTGTCTCACGTGCAGCAAAGCTGGCAGAGAGAAATGCGATATTTCTTATCGAATTTGCTGCATTTATTTAAGCAATTTAAGCAAATTTTTTAAATTAAATTAATTTTTTTCTAATTTTTGCAGATGTCGGGCGATATACGCTCCAGCGATAGCGAGGATCTCACCGACAGCTCGGGAAATGTGCGCGTGGCCAATGGATCGGCGCGTACCAAAAACAAAGCAGCAGTGGGCGGGGCAGGAGGGGGCGGGGACGCAGTTGTCACCCAGCGCAAGGGGGGAAATAACGGTACAGCAACAACAGCAAAGTAAACACAACACACAACGGAGAGAGCGAGAGGGCAACAACTGACCAGCAAAGGAGGAGGAAAGGGAGAGCACGATTGAGCAACAGAGACGGACAGAGAGCGAAAGAAGGATTAACAAAACAAAACAAAACAAAACAAAACAAGCAACAACAACAACAAAAACCAAACCAGTTCAGAAAAAATGTTTTTTTTATGTTAATTATTATTTTATTATAAATATTAAAAAACGAAACAAATTAAACGTATTTTTTTAATGAAAATATAAAATTAATATATATATTTATTTATATATATATATATATAAATATATGAATAAAGTCTAGAGATTCAAATTAATTATTTCAATTGCAATTGAAATTTAAATCGCTTCAATAAAAAACAAATAAAATTTCAACAAAAGCAAACAACAAAAACATTTAAATGCTATTGTAAATATTTTAACTGTTCGTTATTCAAACAAAAAAGAAAAGAAAAAGAAAACAGCAAAACAAAACAAAATTAGTAAAAGAGAGTTAATTAATAAATGTATGTACGCCAAGAAACCAAAACAACTAAACGCAAAACGCATTTTCATATTTCTCCCCCCCATTTTTCTTACCGATTCTTTTTTCAGCTGTCGGTGGCGTCCGACTGAATTACATCTTTAAGAGGCAGATTTTTATAAATAATAATATTCTAGAGTTGGGTTCGATCTTTGATTTTGTACGTCTAAAAATCAATTTAATCGATTAATCGAAAAAAAGTTAAAATTTGTTTGAAAAAAAAAACAAACAAAATCAACTAAGGACGGCGCAGATTCGTCGGGTGGAAGATTACAGACGGACGTAATCGACTGTAGCAGACCCCGAAGTTCACAAAAACCGCAAAATTACATCGATTCTCAAAAAAATAGTATCGATTTAAACGCCGACGGAAAGAATCGATTAAATCGAAACAAAATCAAATCCCATCCTATTCACTATCTTCCGTCCTGTAGTCAGTAGCGTCCGACTAAGGAACATTGCTAGCTACAAAACAAAAAAATAGATTTTTATAAATATAAAATAATTTGTTTTATTTTCATGGTTTATATTCATAACATATTCAAGGTAAATATTTTTATACAAGCGACTCATCTGATTGTTGGTTAAATGCTGCTGTCGGTGGCGTCCGACTGAATGCACATTTCCTGTTCCTTCAGAAACAGAAGTTAACGCTTGGACTTAAGTAGCTCTAGTGGAGTATTTGATGTAGAGCTGAGCTCGAAAACAGAAGTCGGAGAAAAACTCTAGAGTTCAGTTTTATCTAAACCACTTTCCATTGATTGAAGGTGTCGGTGGCTTCCGATTGAAACGCAAGTTTCCCCAAAAAGAATAGACCCCAAGGCTTTACCTTTACAGTTGTATGTTTCTTTTATTGATCCTAGATGATTTTTAATGCTAGTTGAGAGCGTCGGACAGAAGGAGCGGATGAAAGGAGGAAGGTGAAGGGATAGAAGGAGGTGGGAGGGATCAGATTAATATTGATAGGCGTCTGGCTGGTAGGGTCGCGAGAAGGGCGTCGGCGCGAACGGCACGGAGGGGGGTCGCCAGTTGTTTGGCGGTGGGCGTGGCGGTGGCGCTGGCATATTGTTGGGCGGCCATGCGTTCGGGGGCTGGATCATGCGCGGTGGCGGCGGTATGCCCATGCTGGGCGGCAGGGGGGGCTGGCTGCCATGCGTGGCCATGGGCGGCAGGGGAGGCGGCGGTATGGTGGCCGGAAAGGGCGTGGGCTGCGGCACCGGAGGGGGCGGCGCCATATTTAAATTGATATTGCCACTGGCGACCACCGGAACCACGGGCGGAGGCGGAGCGAGCATACGGGGGGGCAGCATTTGACCTTGAAGCAGCTGCACAGGGGCGTCGGCGAACAGCTGATGGGGACGATCCGCATGGGCGGAGGGATTCTGGGCGGCCAGCAGGCGTTCCGCCGCGGAACCGTGCCGCTCCCCCTTATGGTCCTTCTTGAAGGCGTAGGACACGGATATGGGACGGTTGCAGAGGTATTGTCCATTCATCGCATCCATGGCGGCATCGCTCGCCTCGAAGCTGGCGAAATTGATAAAGGCGAACCCCTTGCTCTTGCCCGTCTCCGGATCCCGCATTATCTTCGGCGTCTGTAGTATCACCCCAAAAGCGGAGAAGGTGTCGTAGAGCAGCTTCTCGTCCACCTCAACGTCCAGGTTGCCAATGAATATGTTGGCGCCCACGTCGAGGTTCTTCTGGTGCGCCGAGGCCTTGTTCACCCTGATGGGTTTTCCGTACAGCTTGATCATGTTCATGATCTTGATCGCGTAGTCCGCGTCCTCCTCGCTCAGGAACTCCACGAAGCCGTACCCCTGGTGCATCTGCGTCACACGGTCCTTGGGCATGTGCACGTTCACTGCAAGGGGGAAGAGGGGCGTTGGATTAGCGAGGCGTGGCATTGGCATATACGATCTACATTTGTATTCCCTGAGCATCGATATAAACGTCGAAAAAAGAATCGATTTTTGATCAGGACGACGAGCTGAGTCGATATAACCATGTCCGTCCGTCTGTCCGTATGAAAATCTAGATCTCAGAACCTACAAGAGCTAGGACAGGATTTTTGGTATGTAGGTTCTCCTATGCTTTGCGCTGATCAAGTTTGTTTTAGGTGGTTGATATCTTTCACCGAAACGAAAAACAAAAAACTGCCACCGAGATCTTGGAAACCAGAAGAGCTAGAAACATAATTTTTGGTAGTTAGGTTCTCCTATGCAGCAATCAGATCATGTTTGTTTTAGTTTTTTGATAACTTCTCATAATCCTCCTCAAAATCAATTCAGCAAACAGTTTTTAGTTTTAAAGCTAGCCTACGGCAATCTCTATCGATGCTGTGAATAAGAAACAGCGAAGATATGCAACAGACAGTATAAATAAAGTACAGGTTCTGATACAGTCGGTTACGCCCGACTGTTGCTCCGTCCTTACTGGTTTATAAATGATTTGTAAAATTTGTATAATATAGTACAGGGTATGCTGTAGTCGGGCGCTTTCGACTAATCTGCTGCGCCATGCTTCTGGCTATAAAACGTTGCTTCAAGTCTGGGGTACAGGGTATGCTGCAGTCGGGCTGATCTGCCACACCCCCCGTCCCCTTGGCCCGCTCACTTACCGACAGGCCCCGCCTGCACGAAGAGCTCCCAGAGCAGCGTCTCCGACACTTTGTCATCGAGTCCGCCGGCATAAATCGTGGCGTCTGTCGATAAACAGATATGAAGATAAACAATTAACAGTTAGACGGCAAACGTTATTGGTGGGGAGGGGGGGTGGGCTTACCTTGATTTCGCTCCGCAATGGGACCGGCGGCCATTTTGCAGTTGATAGTTAATTAATTATTGGTTGTCGAAATGTAAAATTAAATTAAATTCGACAAACACGGAACGAAGTCAAAACATGCACGGCGTTTTGCGACCAGGGCTGCTGCGCAGGGATGTAGAAAAACCATCGATGCATCGAACATCGACGATGGTTTTAGTTACATGTATCGATGTTTTTTTTTTTTGTGTCGATACATCGGTATTTCCAATCGATGTTTCCAATTTGCATACGCGCTATTTTTTATCGTGAATTACTCACAAGTAAGCCCAATTTGGCCACATTTGTGCAAATTTAATATTAAGTTTTTATTTATATATAAAAGTTCCCTTTTTTTTAATATAACATAAATTAATAAAAATTATTATGAATATTATAAATAGTTAAAAAATGTTTCTACATCGATGTTTCGATGTACACGCTATCGATAGTTTGGCAGCCCTAGTGCCAAATGGCCTATGTGGTGGCTGGTAGATAGCAACGTGCTTCAAGCAATGTATCGATATTTGTATAGTCAGTCGATATGTGACAAACAGCTAATGTGGTGGTCGGTAGATAGCAGTGTTCGTATTAAATGTGTATTTATTGAGCTTTATTAATTAATATATAAACTTTGTATTTGTGTATTATAATTATTATTCTTTATCTTTTTATTACAATTTATACGCTCGTTACTCCAATACAATTGTGTAAATTTGTTGGTTTCGATATATCGCTGTTGAATTTTTCACATCGATATATCGTACAATTCTGAAAACATCGCTGCTATCGAATTTGCCATTGATAGTTTTGCAGCCAGCTATCGAGCAAGCTCTACAGTCGTTGGTCGATAGTCGATAGGCGATAGGCGGTGGGCAGTCGATCGCCCATCACCATTTGGCCTACATTTTTATGTAATGTCACTTTGTTGTCGTTTGGCGAAGGAAAATTCGTGCTAGAAATCAAACCAAAGAAGCAGCAGCAATAAATCCCACTGTGCGCTGTGATGTGCGATTTAAATTGAAAATCCGAATTAAATCATGAACTGCCATCAGATACTGAGCGGCGCCTGCAACGCTGGCGACCGGTGCTTCGCAATCGGATCCGTCGAGGGCATTCCATTTACCGTAAGCATTTCCACGCACTTTTCCACGCATTTTCCCCCCTTCCCCCCTGTTCAGTTTTCCACATTTTGTGCTTTTTGTTTTTGTGGTTTTTAACGTACGCACACACACAGAACGCAATAAATCGCCATACATACATACATATATGTGTGTGTGTACATATAAGCGCATGCCTGTGTGTGTGCAGCAGGTACTTAAGGGTATGCATGTGTGTGTGTGTGCGTATGCGTGTGTGTGTCTGTATGTATTTTGCAAAATTCCAATTGGAATATTCAATGCCGATCAGCCTTAAGGGGCTTTTTTTATGTTTTTATTTACATATTTGTCGCGTCTGTGTTTGTGTGCGTGTGTGTGTCTGTATGTGTGTGTGTGTGTGTGTGTGAGCACATATAAATAAATATGATGCCTGAGCTGTTGCCAGAGCAGCTGCCCCAACCCCCAACCCCCAACCCCAACCCTTGCTGTTGCTGTGCGCTCAATTCAATCAAAACAAAAACAAAATTTACAAAAAATTACAAAAAATATGCAAAATTTTGTTGTAAAAAGGCTGTGCACTGCTTGCACGATGCTTGCACTGCTTGCATGGCACAGCTGTGCCTGTGCATGTGTTTGTGTGTGTGTGTGTGTGTGTGCAGGGCAAACAAACAAAACACTGCTTGCGTGTTGTTGTTGCTTTTGCTTTTATTTAATATGCAAGCAGTGCAGCTGTATGTGTGCGTGTGTGTGTGTGTGTGTGCATATTAACATGTTTTGTAGGCTATTAATTACATTTAAAGGTCAAGTGCCTGTAAACAAGCAGTGCATGCATGTGTGCGTATGTATGTGTGTGTGTGTGTGTGACTGTATGTATTGCTGTGTGGCGATTGGTCAAATGGCCTTTGGCTGCCCTAAATTCAATAAACATACATACAAACATATGTACGTAACAGCTCGCTTCCCCCTACCCCTCTCTCCATCACTCCCTCTCTCTCGCGCTCTCTTGCTCTGTTATGCTTGCTATCTCGCTCGCTATGCACGTACTTAGAATTTATATATATGTATATGTACATATATACCTTAACCCTAATTTAGCAAGATGAAATAACAAAAAAAAATATAATAATAAATTCTACACGGCCCATAAAAAACAACAAAAATTGATTTTTATTTTTTTAAATGTTTTTTTTTATTATTATTATTATTATTTTTGTTGTTTTCTTTTGTATTGTGTCGTGAGCACGCATTTATAATGTGCGCAAATTGTAGCTCAAGTCGTTGAGTTTTTTATTTCATTTATTTTTTATTTATTTTTTTATGATCACACACAGAGACACACGCATACTTGTATGCATACGTACATATATCAATTATTAATTACTAACAGCCAAAGCCGCCCCCATCCCCTGCCTCACCGCTCTCACCCCCCCTCCCAACCCCTGCTACTGTTTGCGCTCACATTTGTTTACCGCTATATTACGCCTGAGGTCTGTTTTCAACTGCATGTGTGTGCGTGTGTGTGTGTGTTTGTTTGTATGTAATTTAGCCAGTCACAAGCATAATTAACTGTTCACATACATACATACAGACAGTGTTGCCAATTTGTCCTCTTTTCGGACAGTTCTGTCCTTTTTTTAAACCGGCATTTTTTCACAAATTTTCAAACGTCCCCTATCCGAATAAAATGCTCCATTGAAAAACTTTGTCAAAATGTATGTAGCCCTGTCCGTCTGTCCATCCTTCCGTCCGTCAGTTTGAACGCGTCGATCTCGGAGATAAATAATAACTACCAATTCTGTAAATTTCAATTAAATCGGTTAATGAATAAGAGCAATATATTTTATTAAAAATTTTTTTATAAATAAAAAATTAAATTATATTTTAAATATTTTTAAAAACAATAAGTTGAATAACAAGCGTTATATTGAACATAGCACTTTGTTATTCGGAAGATATACACTCTTTAATAATATTTAACTATGCTGAAAAGCGCATTGAAATTGCTTAATAAGCATAGAATTTATTAATGAAACAATATTGCAGGCGTTACCGTGTTTAAAAATACATGAAATTAGATTTAAATATGTTTTAAATTGTATATTGTACGGGCGAGCGCGAGCTGTGGTGCAGGGTATAAGACGGTCGGGCTTGCAGTTGAATATAGGTATAGCCATTTTTTCTAGCTTATTTATTGACAGAATTTACAATTTTTTCTTTCACTTTATTGCCCTATTTTAGATGAAACATAGTTTGTTCTGTGTTTTTTGTGCTCTACTAAAAAATCTGTTCGTTTTCTGTCCTTTTTTATGGTGGGGAGTTGGCAACACTGATACAGACATACACACATACACACACATACATATGCACCCCCATCCCCAGCCCTTGGCCACAGCGGCGCCCTCTAGGTGTCGTTTGCAAAACCAGCTGCCCACACTTCAAGCTCTCTCCTCCTCCCCCCTCTCTCTCTCGCTCTCATCATCTTTCTCTCTCTTTCGCTGTGTGTGTGTGTGTGTGTGTGTGTACTATCTGCATTATATTCTGTAATGAGCTGTTGACATTGAATAAAAATTCATTTCATTTGTTGTATTAGACACCAGACCCTCCCCCTCTCTCCCTCCCGCTCTCCTTCCCTCCCTCGTCTCTCATTTGCTGTGTGTATATTTGCATATCATATTTATAAACATGTCGCGACAGTGCGTGTGTATGTGTGTGTGTGTATTGCGTGTCCGTCTGTGTGTGTGTGTGTATGTGTCTCAAGTATCCCCAGCGCACGAGTGTCATAGCTGCCAGCCTGACAAGCAGTGCAAGAAGTGCATGCCACAAATTGCAACATTTGCAGATCAATCGGATGCGCTCGACTGTAGCATACCCTCCATCCTATATTTTAAATATAATTTAATGAAACTGTCCTACAACGCCAAGCGGCAATGCATCTTCTTCTTACCCATTAATGTATGCCATGCTTTAAATATTGAAATATTGTTTCGTTAATATCTTCGGTGTTTTTCAAACGATATCAATGCGCTTGTCAGCATACTTAAATATAATAGTAGAAAGTCTAAATTCCAAATATAAACCCGCTATATTCCATATTACGCTTGTTATTCAAGCTTTTATCTTATGCGTGTTTTATTGATTTCTGAAATCCGCTAAACTGGCTAAATTGGCGTCATATCTAAGACACACAAGTAACTACCTTTCTCCCTCTCTCTCTCTCTCTCTCATTTCGGTCTTTCTCTCGCACACACACACACATACGCAAAGTCTCACGTGCGTCTTTTATAATCGCGCCATACTTGAGATAATGTTAACATATCTTAGACGGACAGCTAGGCCAACAAATAATATTACGTGCCAGGCCGTTGATAAACTAGCCAGCCCGACAGCTAAATACCCTATACAAAAAGAAACTCGCTAGATCTAATTAAATTTCTATTTCGCTTGAGTTGCCTAAGTTAAAGCTACAATGCCAAACTGTCAGCTACCCTGTAATTGCAAATCAATACATATTGCTTTTAATTTTGTTAAAATTTGTATTATTAATAATATTATTATTAGACATAAACTATAAAAATTAGCAACCAAATTTTGGAAACCAAAGTTACTAGACATTTTTTCGGAGATCGGAAATTAATTTTAAAAATTATTGTTTAACATTTCCGACGTTTCATTTTGTTCTGATTCGATTCTGTTTCGCCTATTTAGTATTTAATTTTTTTTTTCATTTGAATAAATATAAACTAGTTAATAAACTAAAACGATTCCGAATGATTTACTCCGAATCGGAGTAATATCAAATTACTATAAAACTAACACTGCAAGTTGATATCAGTGAAAGGCAATTCTAAATAATTAATTAAATATTTTATTTCAAAACTTAAGACATTTTTACATTAATTCCAATGAAATCATCTGAAATTTTTTCTGGGGTTTCTGATTACAAATTTATAGAATTTATTTGAATTGATTTTCAATGGTTTTTTTTGTAGCCTATGCTTATGTTTATGCTATGCCCTTTGGCTCTCGCATATTTACAGGGTATATCTTGTTTTTAGCAAACAATTAAGCGAGTTTCACACATATTTCGCAGTTCCGAGATAAGCTATAGATGTGATACGGATATCAGACGATATGACATGAAAATTGTGACAGCTTGCGAGTTACGCTTGCATTTTTTATTATTATTACTATTATTATTATTATTACTTTTATTATTGTTGCTACAAATGAAACTTAATTTATGCTTCTCTCCCACTCGCACAGTCGCTGGCTGTCCTGCTCTTTGCCATTATTTCGGAAGGGGTTAGCTTTATAATCTACTCTCGATTCTTAGATAAGATTGTGTTTTCGGTTTGAATTTTCGCTTGGATTTTAATGGGAAATAATTGAAATAAAAGGGTCATTATGCCAAATACCAAATACATATCACCAAATACCAAATATGGTGATATTTAGTCTATTTGTAATAGCCAAAGTGGGGAATGCTCGCCACTTGTGCCTAATTATCGATAACTGATTGATTTATTGTTGCGTTTCGACATGTTGACTCGCTTGTGATTTATATTTGTCTAAAATTAGGCTAATACTTAAGATAGCGCCCAGTAATTGCATAAGCAAAGTTTTATCACTACAAAAAGAACGAAATTTATTACTAATTATACCCTGTACCCATTGAAAAATGGGAAATACAGGGTTATTTTCAACTCACATTTTGTATTTCGGAAAAGGGAAAATGACGAACCCCAATTTCTGCAAGATCTTAGTTGCTACCTATTTTGGTACACCTAGGATTACTTAGTTGTAATGCACATTCTGTATTTAGGAAAAGGGGCAAGATCGCAATAAAAAAAGTTATTTAAGTTTGAAAGCAGCAATAATTTCTGAAAGATCTTAGTTAAAACCTATTTTAGAACCGCTAAACCCATGACGTGTATTAAAGGTTATATTGAGGAAAAGCAAGTTTTCAGCTGATAAGGTTCAAAAGAATCCGAAAGTAGTAAAAGCTTCTATAAAACAATAATTTCAAAGTAAAAGCTTACGTCAGAGCCCCTGTAATTCGTGATTTCTAATAGACGCCTGCATGAGTTGTTACTAAATTATGTGCAATTCGTGATTCACAACTCATGTCTGTGTTTCCCATTCTAATTTTAACCCATTTTGATTTACCGAATATTCATCTTTCCTGTTAGGTCTAGTATGACTCTCGTAGCAATCTTGGGAGATTGTAGTTTTATAGTTCGATCAGTACGCTGCAATTGAACTAAGATATTGGTAATATTGTTACTCACTTGTTTCTTCTGCTTATCTATTGTTATCAATCATCATATGATTGATGTGGCTTACATGCCCAAACCCCATGTCCACTTTATTGCAAGCACATGATCCGCCTATACCCTGTATACCCTACCCCATGCACGTTTCAAGTACGCAGTTTAACCTCTTGCCGCATTGCTTTCGATATACTTACATCCAGAAAAATTTGGACGTGGCAGATCAGTCGGACAAGCCCGACTGTAGAATACCCTTCAATAGGCAGCCTGCAATATTGTTTCGTTAATATCTCCTGTGTTTATCAACCGATTTCAATGAGCTTTTTATGATAGATCAATATAATAAAAGAGAGTAAATATTATATATATCAACCTTCTATGTTTAATATTTGTTGTTGTTGTCTATTATTTCTAAACTCTTGAATTGTACAATTTAGGATCAGGTTTTATACCCATAAATTTTCAATTTACATACGGGGAATAGTTGAACTTACTACGTTTTTTCTCTGTGTGTACTTTTAGGCCTATGCCGCCGGCTGCAATGTGGTTATTCTGGCGAGCACGTTTGAGCGTGTCCAGATCATACCAGGCGCCAATCATGGCTATGTGAAGATATCGGCATTGGACTGCAGCACCGATACGGGCAAAATAGCAGCCGCCTATGAGAATAAGATATGCATTTTTGAGCCCACGCCCGTCATTGAGTCCAGCAAGCACAACACACACTTTTTGGACTACAGGTGAGCGTTGCGACCCATCCAGAAATGCCAGTTTGATATAGCGTAAGGTTGCTTCTTCTTCTTTCAGATGGGTGCAAACGGGCTCGTTCACCAGTCACTCGAATGTTGTGACTTTGTCGTGGAATCTGGAGGGCACACGTCTTCTAACCGGCGGCACCAACATACAACTCTGGAAGAGCAAGCCTCCCGCCCACCAGCCGGAGGATGAGCATTCAGGTGAGAGAGGAAAAGAGGAGAGTGGAAGGGTGGAAGTTGATGAGATGAGGGTTATACAGAGAATAGTGAGGGAGTTGAAAGTAGAGTCAGAAGGGAGCTAGGACAAAGTGGATAAAAAGGTTGAGAAGAAAGGGTTAATGACCGAAATTAGAAAAGCGAAGCTGTAGGAGCTCCAAAGAGGGCGATAAGGAAGTTAGAAAGCGGAAGTTTAAGGAGTTGCATTGATGATGGAAATTTCGAAGAGGATGACGATGGAATGGAAAACAAGATGAGCAGGAAGTTAGAAATCTTATGATTTGGTTAGTAAATAGATGAGAAGGGTGTTAGGTAGAGAACTATAAAAACTGATGTTAAGGAAGCTAGAGCAGTTTGAAAGAGAATGCGTAAGGGGTTTGGAAAATGGAAGAGGGTGAGAGGTTAGGAAAAAGTTGGAAAGAAAGCTAGGAAGTAAAAGGCCAATCATAGACTGTTTGATTGACGCATTCTGCTTTAGATGAATGATTGGACTGACGAATCGATGTAACGGTTGTAAATTTGACGAATGGCCAAATTAATTCTTTTTGATTAAGGATGAACCGTATAATTAATTAACCAATAGTTAAATGTGCTGTGTTCATGATAAGAGTGATTAAATGTGAAACCTTCGATTAACTAATTAATGAAGCGATTGTTGAATTAAGTGATTATATTATAACTGATTGATGATGGGACTAATTAGATTCGTTTGTGGTCTTTGCAGGCGTTAAATTTGAAATTGGCGAGAGCAAGGAGACGAAACAGTCAACGAATTCAGCGCTGGCCGACGATGTGTCCACCTGGGAGAACATCTGGTCATGCCAAACAGCAATACCCATTTATCACATGGCATTTAGTCCGGATGGTACGCTCTTTGCCACCTGCGGTCGCAACGATCGACTAGTCAAGATCTGGTATGAGAACAAGCAGGTGCTTTTTCCGGCCAAGACGAGCAGTACGATTGGCGGTGTCGCTGGAGGAGGGTCCGCATCCGGTTCGGCCTCTGGCTCTGGCACAGGTTCGGCGGCACATGATGCGGTCCTTGGTGGCGGAGGAGGAGGCGGCGGAGGAGGCGTCGCTGGTGGAGGAGAGCTGAACTTTACGTATGTGTATATAGCACATCCACGTGCCGTATCCAATATTGTATGGCGCAAGACAAGCAAGTACATGCCAAAGGGTTCCGTTGCCAATATGCTGGTGACGTCCTGTCTGGACAACATCTGCCGCATCTGGATCGAGACGGTGCTGCCGGACGATGGCATGGTCAATCTGACCCAATACGATCCGTTGGCCTCGCAGAATCCCAAATTTCGCACGCATCGTCATAAGCATCGCTTCATGCAGCGTCTTAAGCACATGAAGACCTGTTTCCATCTCCGTCGTCACATGAAGGCCGGAGCGAATGCGGTGACGGGACCGGGTAACGCCTCAGGCGTCGGTTCTGGCGGGGCATCGGGTACTGCCGGTGGCATGGGTTTGGGTCTGGGCTCATCGCCGGCATCGTTCAGCAATTACCAGGGTCCGATACCGTCGCTACCATCCTCGTGCAGCGTCCATGACTTCCATTCGTATGGGTTTCAGGGTTCGGGCGTTACGCCTGGCATGCATTTCCATCTGGCGGCATCGATCAATGCCGAAACGGATATACCATTGGTGCCATCGATGCAAACCTCGGATCCGGCCAATCAGAACGTCTTCATACTGCACTGGCTGAACAACAAGGAGATGCATTTTACGCTGCAAGCGGAGACCATACTCCAGGAGCTAACCAAAAAGGTCATCGACGAGGAGCATGGTCACGTCGATCCCGCCCGTTCCGGCGGCGTTGATCTACCCGACGATGCACCCAAAAAGCTAATGCGTAACTCCAAATCCGTCTCGGTCGACGACAGCAACGAGGAGTACAGCAAGTACTCGCAGCATACGGCAGCAACCGGTGCCGGGATACAGCTAAATTCCATGTCAAACACCACATCGCAGAACTCGCTGAATCAGGACCATACAGCGCATCCGATCAATCAGCTGGTCGATTCGCTGGACAACAAGATCGAATGCCTGCAGCGTGACTGGCATCAAAGTCCCGATCTGCTGTTCGCCATACATCCGGTGGATGGTAGCTACTTGATTTGGGTTATCGAATGGCTAGACGATTACTATCCGGGATCGTATCGACAGGCTCAGGTGTCGTTCTCGACGCGCATACCGTCGGCATTTCCGCTGGGCGATGCCATGTCCATGTCGACAACGGTTAGCCTCTTCAACACCGGCACCCATCCGTTGGCCTTTCGCGACATTGCGAATAATGTGCGGAGCAAGGAGCCCGGTGGATCGGATGAGAACTCGCTGAAGAGCGATCAGGAGAAGCACAACGAACTGGACGAAGATCAGCAGCGGGAGCAGGACGAACAGCATGAACGGGATGAACGGGAGGATGAACCGCAGTCGGAGCAGGCGGCGGTTAACAGCAGTAGCTCCCAGAATGCGGATAATAATGGTTCGAATGCCGGTGCAACCTCCACGGCTGCATTGCCCCTGAACGTCTCGCCGTGCGTCTCCATGGTCACCAAGCACTCGAACGGCACGCTGAATCTGTGGCAGTTGACCTTCGCTTTTAAGACAAAGTTCACCCAAGTATTAAGCATCGGTCATGTGAGCCGTGCCTCCGGACATCGTTTCCGTGTCAATGACATCACCTGTCATCCAGTATTGCCCCTGCTGGTGTCCACCTCGCATCACAATCTGCCCGACTCCCCGGAGGCCAAATCTCCCAAATCTCCCAGATCGCCCATGTCGCCGTTTGAGCAACCCCTGTCCGCCGGTATGACTGGCGCAGGTGGCGGTAGTACGGGTACGGGTGCAACGGTTGCTGGCGATACCACGCCCACGGGCGATAAGGATATCTTTACGCCCACCGGGTTCTGTTCGGAGCTGATATTGTGGCGTGTGGACTCTGTGGGTCCATTGTGTCATTCCGGCGGTGTCAGCGAGCTGGCACGCATTAATTCACCGGAAATATCGGCGTTTAGTAATGTCGCCTGGATACCGACACTGCTGCCCAGCACCACCCTGGGTAGCTACAGCAATTCCCCATCCGCCTGTTTTGTGGCCAGCGATGGGGAGAATCTGCGCGTCTATCAGGCGGTCATCGATGCACGCACACTGCTGGCGGAGATTAGCTGTTCGGAGAACCTGAACACGCTGCACAAGACGCACTCGATGTCCTCGATGATATCGAACGCGTCCTCAACGATAAAAGCGCAACGTTCGGCGCTGCACGACAAGCTCAAGGTCGTCTCCCAACAGTCGACCGCACGTCCCGGTTGCATACTGCAGCTGGACGCCATTTCGGATGCGAAACATGATTGGCAGAACACGCAGTTCCTGCACGTATTTCAGGCTCAGTTGATAACGGGTGGACATCCCCGTCAGTTGACCGCAACGGATACGGAACCGGCACCGCTGCTCGAAACGGATCTGGATGCGATTGTCGATCTGCAGCGAAATGTAGACTTTGAGGAACCCTTTTACATTGTGAACATTGAGAAGACCCTCCGAGGTAGCACCATACACATGTGGCGCATTGTGATCAGCTCCAAGCAGCAGGCGAATAGCTTTTTATCCGAGACGGCCATGTATGTGCCGGATAGCAATCTAACTCAGGATCCGGCCGATGATGGTGAGCAGACGCGTCGTATGTCGCAGGGTGCCGAAACTTTAACCGGTGCGGAGCATTTCAATGCGCACGTGGAGGCGCCCCACATCTCCATCACGACGCAGAAGGTGTGCACACAGGAGCTGCCGCTACCAGAGGGTGTTGACGTCATACACGCATCACCCGCTGCCGGACACTTGAGCAGCTCCAGCATTTATCCGGCCTGCTTTGCGCCGTACATCATTGTAACCGCCTGTTCGGATAGCATCTCACGTTTCTGGAAATGCGAACCCGTCCAAAACGATGCAAACCCATCCAATGCGTATCATTGGTCCGAATGGAAGATGTTCAGTCGCATACAGGAGTCGGCCATCGAGATACCCGGACAACCGTTGAACATTAGCGCCGCGTATTCCGGTCGCATCGCGTGCGCCTACAAGTACGGCAAAAGTTTCACCCGTCCGCATCGCGGCGATCCCGATTCACGTTACGTCAACCTCTGTGTGGCGATCTACGAGTGCGAAAGTTCCGGGGGCAGCGAATGGGTGCTGGAGGACACCATACATCTGAAGAACGTGCACCTGCCGCGCATCAACATCGGACACGGCATCGATCTGAGCTATCTGCACGACACACGCCTGCTCGCCAAGAAGCAACGTCTCAACCAGGTGTTGCATAACTTTGCACACGATCCGGAGAGTCGCTCACCACGCAGCGGGGAGACGACACCCGAACTTATAGCATGCAACAAACCATCGGCTGTGGCGACGGGTCTGTTGACGGTACCGAGCTTCAGCACCCTACAATCGTTGCGCAAGAGCATTGCGGAGAACGGCAATACCTGTCCGCTAACGCAAAAGCATTTGGTGCAGCTCGATTGGGTATCCAAGGAGGATGGTTCGCACATCCTAACCGTTGCAGTCGGCAGCAAGATACTGCTGTACACACCGGTTAGCTCGGACATTGCCCAGGCGAACATCAAGGCGATGAAGGAGTCGCGTTCAGCGAATCGTCCGATCCTACGCAAGGCGAGCTCCCTCGCCCAGCCGAACTTTGTGGACGAGATACGCTGGATGAAACTGCGTCAGATCGATCTACAAACCGCGGATGGTCTGCCACCGCTGCCCATGCAGATCTCCTGGGTGCGCGATGGCATTCTCGTGGTTGCCATGGACTCTGAGATGCATGTCTACTCACAGTGGAAGCCACACTATGGGGCACACTTTATGCCACTGCCCTTGGGGGTTGGGGAGGATGTGCCCGATACGCGCAATCTGCGGGATGAGGATCTGCGTTCGCTGGCCAACGAGTCGACGCAGCTGCATCTGAAGCACGTGGCGTCCATGCCGCTGATCAGCAAGGTGAGCACCGCCAATCTGCAGCTGCTGTCGACGCACGATCGCAAGCGACGTTTGGGCAACAGCAGCATGGCCAACATGCCACAGGATGCAGTGCAGCAGCAACAGCATCAGCACCAGCAGCAGCAGGAGACCGATGATTATATGACCGATTTCGGTCTGTTTCAGGCCTCGCGCATCGCTTGCCCCGTGCTGCCGCAATATCATCCCAAGCAGCTGATGGAGCTGCTCAACTGTGGCAAGATCCGTTGGGTCAAGGCGATCTTGGCGCATCTGGTGCGTTGCATGAGCGGCAGCGGCGCCTCCTCGAGCAGCGGCATGCAGGGACGCGACGATGAAGATGGTAACAGCAGCAACGGGGGCGGGGCAGGCACGGGCGGAGGCGGCGCATCGGGACAGCGTCAACGCAGCTGGTCAAGATCGCGCACGCTGAGCATCAGCTACGCAGCCGACAGCAGCAATCTGCAGGCGGAGCATCGCGGCAGCACCACGCAAATTCCCGAGGAGCTGATGCTCGACTATGCGGAGATCAATTCCATACCACCGCTGCCGCTTTGGGTGCTCCTGAATGCGGATCGGGAGCAGCTGGGCGGCGGGGGCAAGGCCGCAACGGGCGTGACCGACAAGGATTACGATGAGCTCTTCGACATGCACAATTCGGATGACAATCTGGACGAGCTGCTGGGCAGCGATGGCGGAGAACAGAAGCGTCTGGAGCGACGTCTCAGTCTGCCGGATAAACAATCCATCTCGCATTTTGGACCACGTCAGGGTCAGCTGTTGTCCCGTCTGCTCACGCATACGCATCTGCCGGGTCTGTCGTCGCTGGATCAGATGCATCTGCTGGCGCTGGCCGACACAGTTGCCACATGCAACACCGATTTCTCCGACAAGTTTGCGCCCGATCTGGGCAAGAATCAGGCAGCAGGAGCTGGTGGCAAGGAGGCGGGAGGCGCCTCCAAAGCCCCACAAGGCACCGATTCTCTGGATGATTGCGGTCTGCGCTTTCTGCTGGCCATGAAGCATTTTACGTATCTGCTGCGCTGCCTGCCGCTGCAGCAGCGCGCGCAATTTCAACGCCAGGGCGTCGGCACCGCCAACATCGTCTGGGCGTATCACTCGGAGAGCGAGGAGGATCTGCTGCAGCTGATACCCAGCTATGCCAAGGGCTCCGATCTGCGCTGGGCGACGTTACGGGATCTCGGCACCGGCTATTGGCTAAAGAATATTAATACGCTGCGTCGTTGCGTCGAGAAGTTGGCCAAGTGCGCGTATCAGCTGCGTCAGGATCCGCTGGATGCGGCCATCTATTATCTGGCCATGAAGAAGAAGTCGCTGGTCTGGGGCCTGTTCCGCTCCAAGCGGGACGACAAAATGACCAACTTCTTTGGCAACAATTTTGCCGAGGATCGTTGGCGCAAGGCGGCCCTGAAGAACGCCTTTGTGCTGCTTGGCAAGCAGAGATTCGAGCATGCGGTGGCCTTTTTCTTGTTGGCCAATTCGCTGAACGATGCCATCGAGGTGTGCATGAACAAGCTGGAGGATTTCCAGCTGGCGTTGATCATCGCTCGGCTGTACGAGGGGGACGCGGAGGGCAGCTACTATCAGCGGCTGTTGCATGAACACATTCTGGGCACCGAGGAGGAGACGGGACGCATGGACCCAACACGTGCGCATCCAGATCCGTTCTTGCGCTCCATCACCTATTGGAATCTGAAGAAGTATCAGGACAGTTTGAACACCCTGCTGTTGAATGGCAACGTGGGCAGTCTGCACAGCAGCTATAGGGAGGAGGATCTGCTGCGTCCGGAGCTGCCACATGCCACCAATCCGAACGTCTTCAATTTCTACATTTATTTGCGCACGCATCCGTTGCTCATACGTCAGAACATTGCCATTTCGGCACAGGAGAAACGTTTGGCTCATGTGGTGCTCTCCGGTTTTAGCTATGCCGGCGGCGAGGGGCGTGGCGCAGGCGCAAGTGGCGGTGGCAGTGACAAGCAGCTGCAGCTGGAGGATTCGATAACGGCCATTGAGCGGCAACTGTACTTCACCACAGCGCACGGTCACTTTAAGAGCGGCTGTCCCGCTTTGGCGTTGGAGGTGCTCAACAAGCTGCCCCTGAAGATCAGCGACAGCGATGCGGCAGCGGGAAATCTGAGCATGAGCAGCAGCCAGCAGCCGGTGGCGCCACAGCCCAAGGACGAGCTCATCCACACGGGCATCATGGATCAGTGGCAAGCAACGCCCTCGGAGATGTTTGATTGGAGCGCGCCCGTTGCTAGCAGCAGCGCCTTGGAGGCCAAGTTTGAGATCAAGTGGGATGATGAGGAGGAGGAGCCGCAGGAGGACGAGGAGATGGAGGAGCAGCAGGAGAAGAAGCAGGAGCAACAGATCTCCCCCACCGGCTCCTCCTCCGCCGCCTCCTCCGATTGCAAGCTGGACATTATGGCGCAACAGCTGAAATTTGTTGCCTGCCTCAAGATCCTCATGGAGGAGTTGTCGACGCTTGCCACCGGCTTTGAGGTGGATGGGGGGCAGCTGCGCTATCAGCTCTACATGTGGCTGGAACGGGAGGTGGAGGCCCTGAAGCAGCTGTGCAATTACTGCAGCTCCGAGCAGACCGGCGATCCCAATGATCCCGATGCCGGCGATGGCAAGGACAAGGACATGAACGCCAGCATCTATCCCAGCACCGATCGGCCCACCCTGCACGAGATCCTCATGCAGGACAAGCAGGACTTCGAGGCCAAGGTCATGCGGGCGGCCAAGCGCAAGCGTTGGCTCAAAGGTCAGTTCCATTTCCTAGAGTCCAATCCAGATTCAATCAGATTCTTAAATCTCCATCCCAGACAAATTTGAGCTTTCAAAAGTTAAACAAGCGTCTATTAGGTTACACAAAGTAAAGGGTCTCCTACTGTCGGTTACGTTCGACTATAGCTTCCGCCCGACCAATATTCGAAAAATGCAGATTTTGGGGGCAATATTGATACTTATCACTCCTTAAACGAACTTATTGAACTTATTGAACTTTGAATGCGCATAGCTCCATCAAAACTTCACCGATTTTCAAGCGGTATGCATTTTTTTCAATCATTTGAGTGCGAAAGTAATATTTAAGTGATAAATCAAAGGAAAAAAATATTGAAATTTTTGCCAAAATTTTAACCCCCCTCCCCTTAAAAAATATGACATTTTTGGAACAAAAAAATTTTTTTTTTTTACATCTTAAGAATTGTTGCTCTAAGGAATTGTATTGCAAAATTATGGGGAAAAAACCAAACATGACAGCATTTGGTCGAAAAATGTAGATTTTATGGCCAATTTTATGGGGGATCATAGCGATAGAGCTGTTGATAATATCGATGGAGCTATCGATTGCTGATTCGCTTCCCAAATATCAATAACACCGAAAGTGCTATTGATGATCGATGGATTTCCGAACTATAGAGATAGAGCTAATCCATATTGTAAACCCCTTTGCTCCTTGCAACTAATGAAACCCCAATGATTTCCCAACTATCAATAATAGAGATAGAGCTATTCGATTACGTTGCAACCATATTGTAAACCCCTTTACTCCTTGCAGCTAATGAAACCCCAATGATTTTCCAACTATCAATAATAGAGCTATTCGATTACGACCATTTTTTTTAACCCCTTTGCTTTTTTGCAGCTAATGAAACCCTGTTGCGCACCCTGCTGAGCTACTGCTCGCTGCACGGTGCCAGCGGGGGAGGGTTGGCGTCGGTGCGGATGGAGCTGGTGCTGCTGCTGCAGGAGCTGCAGCAGGAGAAGACGCAACAGCAGCTGCTCAGTCCGCTGCCCTTCCCCACGACCCTGCCGCTGCTGAGCGCCTGTGTGGCAGGCAACAAGACGGTGATAGCCGATCCCATCAAGTATCTGCAATCGCAGACGGTCGACATGCTGCAGAGCATCATCAAGCTGTTGCCATTTCCGGGCATCGAGCCGAGTGCACTGAGCGAAATCTTTGTGCTGCGCGATTTGGCCGTGGCGCTGTCCTCCTGCATCTATCAGTCGCTGTGCGACTCAGAGAGTTTTGTGGTGAACAATGCGACGGTGAACGGTTATCCGAGTCCGGGCATGGAGAACATTGCCAAAATAAACTCGTCCTTTGAGTGCAGTTATCTGGTGGGAAGTCGCAACGCCTTCACGCGTCGTCGCAAATACTCGACGGAGGAGCCCGCCGGCATTTGTACGACCCCATCGAAGTGGCCGGGAGTTACCAATTTGAGGGCGCTGCTGGCACGAGAGAAGGACGAGGATGTGCCCAAGCTGAATGTCCTGTTGCTGGAGTCCTTTGTGTCCACCTACATGGCGCTGTTCATCTACTCGCTGTCCACCTGCGACAGTCGCCTGCTCTACCGACTCAGCGGTCAGAGCTTCACCAACGACACCTGGTCGACGCTCTTCGGCGGTGGCATGAAGAAGCTGCTCATCAAACCGGCCAGCAGTGGAGGTGCCGTCGGCATCAGCAACGCCCTGCCCCAATCCCTTGCCAATGGCGGTGAGGAGACGGACGAGAATAGCGTCTGGGATACGGTCACCTCCATCACCAAACAGCGCATGAAGTTCAACATGAAGATACTGGGCAGCTTCAGCCAGAACAGCACCTCCAGCAACATGAAGGAGGACAAACCGACCTACCGGGAGCAGTTCATGCCCCCAGAGACCTCCATGCTGAGCTACTTCCTCGCCAAGCCAAACAGCACAGGTAAATCGCACAAACCATCCAATAATCATCCTTCAAATGTTGACAAATGTTTCGTCACAGTTGAGCAATGTTGTGAAAATGTTTCGTACAAGTTGAGAAATGTTTCGAAAATGTTTTGTAAATGTTAGGAAATGTTAACAAATGTTTTGTAAATATTAGGCAATGTTTCGGAAATGTTTTGTAAATGTTAAGAAATGTTTTGAAAAAGTTTTGTATATGTTAGGAAATGTTTAGTAATTGTTAACAAAAGTTTAGTAAATGTTTCGGAAATGTTTAGTAAACGTTTACAAATGTTTTGTAAATGTTTGGATATGTTTAGTAAAAGTTTATAAATGTTAAGAAATGTTTTGAAAAAGTTTTGTATATGTTAGGAAATGTTTAGTAAATGTTAACAAAAGTTTAGTAAATGTTTCGGAAATGTTTAGTAAACGTTTACAAATGTTTTGTAAATGTTTGGATATGTTTAGTAAAAGTTTATAAATGTTTCCTAAATGTCGTTAAATATTTAAAAACGTTTCGTAAATATTAAGAAATATTTTGTAAAAGTTGTAGAATGTTTCGTGAATGTTTACAAATGTTTCGGAAGTGTTGACAAACGTTTTGTTAATGCTAAGAAATGTTTACAAAATATTTCGTAAAAGAAATAATAGATCTACTGTTTTTCGACAAATGTAAATGCGATGAAATGTTAACATTTGAACGATGACAACTGATTTTGAACACAGATTGCGATGATTACGATACGGATGACTCGCACGAATCGGACGAGGAGGAGGAGGAGGACGAGGACGATGGCGATGTGAACGTGAGTCGCTCACAGCTCAAGTCCAAGGATAACACGGAGCACACCAATCCCACCTCCTACTCCTGGAGCATCCTACGCCTGGCGCTCATCAAGAACAGCACGCACAAGATCCAGGAGTTTGTCAAGGTCGCTGGCATTGAGCTGCAGGGTGAGAGAGCCTAAAGTTATATATAGTATATAACTTTTAATTGATTTCAATTGGATTTCAACTGGAATTTCTCCCTTCCTCTCTCTCCCTATCTCTTTTGGTAGATCTGCCGGTTATCAGTCCACTATCGCATGAGGTGCTGCGCACACTGAATCGCTGGCAGGATTACGCTCTGAACGATCTGATAAGTCGGGGTCCGCCCTCTAGGCACTATATACCAGGATGTTATGCGGAGAGCGGCATCAACGGTTTGGGCATACACAAGTATCGCTCGCTGCTGAACAAGGACAATACGCCGTTTATAGCGGGATCCTCGGCGGGTCCCATACGACGGCTGTGGAACTACCTGGTACGCCAGGAGCCCACCCAGGAGGTCTTCATCAAGAGCATCTTCGGCAAGAGCAGCGAGACGAGCACGCGTAGTTCGCACCACAATCAGCACCATGCGCACGACAACGAGACCGATGAAGGTCGGTATTCCTTTTTTATACTAATCTGTTGTTGTTACAAGTGATAAGCAATGATAACAAACAAGCACAACAAGCACACACAGCAACAACAACAACAACAGCAACAGCCACAGCAACAACGCAACACAAAACACACAAAACACACAACACAACACACAACAAAATATACAAAAAAAAAAAAACAAACAAAAAATACAATATACAAAATGCAATTTGCAATTTGCAATTTTCAGTAGTTTTCGCACATCGACTGCACTATACGATAATTAATTAATTAATTAGCAGGGACCGTAAGAATTGTTCGAATCAATCAAAGTCAATCACTTTTATTCGATAGTCAAAAAAAAAAAAAAATCGAATTTTTATAATATTCTTCATCGATAACAATGCGTAATTTTGAGTAATTTATTAATTTACAAATCGTAGTTAATAATTTGGGTTCTGTTGAATTTTGCTATCCAAAAATGTGCTACATTTTATCCATTAAATAACCCTTCATATCCCATTTTTCAATGGGTGCAGGGTATAAAAAGTTAGCAAAAAAACAACTTCATAAAAACTTGTAGTCCAAAAGTTAGTTTTCTTTTGATTAATTTAAAAATATTTAATTAAAACATAAAAAAAAATGGTTTTTGCTTACAAGTTTTTTTTTTAATTTTTTATTTTTAAATCATTTATTTTAATATTTTTTTATATAGTTTTTCTTGTTGCTATTTATAATGACTTTTAACATAGGGTACTTCAAAATTTTATATATTTCCATACAAAATATATACAAATGTATATATGTATATATAAATCCAAAAGTAATGTTTATAGATCCCCGAAAAAAAACACAAATGATTACAAAATTATTCTGATGAATTTGACTCAGTTAATAACAATTATAGATCCCTTAAAAAACACATGATTACAATACTATTCAGCTAAATTTTTCTAATTCTAAAGTATGATTTTTTATAAAAATTCTCAAAAAATTAAATTTAATTAAATTACTATCGATGAAGAAAATCTTGAAAATGCGAAATTAAAAACAATTTACATTATCGTTGAAGAAAAGCATAAAGATCGCAAAGATACATAGCATTATTTAAATATATAAACTTTTTTTAACAAAAATAAAATTGCTAATATAATGATGATTACGGTCTCTGTAGAATCTGTAAAATAGCACAATTCAGTATCATTAATTGCAACATTTTGAAGACACATTGAAGACACACTGCAATTGCACTTTACACAATTTCACTTTAGCGCTTTATTTCGTTTGAAATTTCGAAAGCTTTTGGCCTTATCGAGTATTATGCATGGTTTTTTCAAATCCAAAACTATTATGATTTAGTCTTTTTTTTTTTTTTTTGTTTGTTGTTTTCTCTTCGGTATGGTTGAACATTGTTATTGTTATTGTTATTGTTAAATATGTATATATGTATCTATATATATATATATTTATATATATATCTGTAGTATTACGTTGATTATTTACTAAGTAGCAGGTGGTAGACGCAGACACGAGACACACACATTTTATTCTATTTCTATATCTATTTCTATATGTATATTATGATTTTTGTTTTGAATTTTGACTTTTGACTTTTGGCGCCCCTTAACCCTTAACCAAGCGATGCCTTTAACCCCCTAACGCATGTATAATAAAAATTAAAAATAAAAAACCCAATTAGCTGTTAACCCCCCAAAAAAAACACACAAACACAAGTTGAAGAATAAAGTATTTACTGTTTGCAATCTTTTCAATTTGTATTTAATTTGCTTTGAAAAGAAACTGGAGTGAGAATTGTAGATTTTACTCTCTCTCTCTCTCTCTCTCTCTCTCCCCACCCCCGCTGTCTCTGTCTCTGTCTGCTATACGATCTCTCTCTCTCTCTCTTTCTCCCACACACACACACTCTCTCTCCCCCACCCCCCAACCTTCCTGTGGCACCCGCAGGTCAGTCGCATTCAACGAACGAGAACTCGGATCACATCCGCATCATCCACAAGGATCACGAGTCCATCCTGACGTTCTGCCTCAAGAACAACACTTCTTCGATGATCGCCTTCGCCAATCCCCGAGAGATTCAGGAGTTCGACATCTCGCTACTTCTGGAGTCCCCCAATTGGTATGAGGACGAGTGCGACTACGACATGATGAGCCTCTCCAAGGATGCGGACACCAACAGCTCCGCGTTTCTCATCATCCAATCGCAAGATCAGTGAGTACCAGACTCTCCTCCTGCCCTCTCTCCACCCTAAACATCTCTCTTCCTTTCCAGAGCTCCTTTCGGCACTAGCAACGCCTACAGCGACGCCAGCGTGACCACGCAGAGCGCCTCCCAATCCGGACGCGGCACCTCCATGGTAAGTTTTTGAATAATGGGTAAAAACAAGGCTAATAACTTTGGGAGAATGTATGCAACATTCAGAAGCTGGCATAACAGTCTCCACAAAGTGTATATATTTTTGATCAGAATGTGGAGCTGAGTCAATATAGCCCAATCTGTCCGTCTGTCCTTTCATCCGTCTATCCTTCTGTTTTAACGTCGTCGATCCCAGCAATTATAAGAGCTAGCGCATGACCGTTTTGGTAATTTTTGGTAGGTGTATACCATAAGCTGATCAAGTTTATTTCAAATGTTGGATGCCACGCCCCTGCCATCCACAATGAACATACAAAAAATACATTAACGAATAAAAGTGATTATTAAAGTGATTATTAAATTCTACCAATCGATTGATCTGCCCCAATTAACTCTCTTCCTCTTGCTGCTCCAGGTGCTGCGTCACAAGGTGGACAATGTGAAGCGCATGAGCGCGCATCCCTTGATGCCGCTGTACCTGACCGGTGGTCAGGATGGCTCTGTCCAGATCTGGGAGTGGGGCCATCAGCAGCCCGTCTGCTGTCCCCGCACCTCGGGCACCTTTGCCAAGGTCACGCGCTGTCGCTTCTCCGAGCAGGGTAACAAATTCGGCGTGGGTGACGGCGACGGCAACCTCAGCCTCTGGCAGGCGGGCATCGCCTCCCAGAACAATCGTCCCTTCATTGTAAGTGCATCCCTATATCCCAACTTTAATCCCATCTATAATATATCTTATGCTCTCTATTTGCAGACTTATCAGTGCCACAACAAGGCGCTCTCGGACTTCGTATTCCTCGGCTCTTGCAGTCTGCTAGCTAGCGGTAGGCTTCTGTTTCTATTTGATTCTTTATTCCATATATTCATCCAATAAATTGTCATACACTTACATTGCTCTCTTTGCACTTGCAGCTGGCCAGAGTTCGGAGAACAAGAACATTAACATCTGGGACACTTTGCTGCCGCACAAGAAGTCCTGTGTGTCGGGTAAGAGCTTTTCATCGAGTTTGGTTTAAATTTCCACTCAATGTGATCTATTTGCAGCCTTCACTTGTCACGATCAGGGCTCTTCGTGCCTGGTATTCGCCCCTCAGCACCAGGTGCTCATCTCCTGTGGCAAACGCGGCGATGTTTGCGTATTCGACGTGCGTCAACGCACGCTGCGTCATCGCTATCAGGTGAGTTTCAGCATAAAGCGGGCTTCAACTAACTCTAGCAAGAAGTTAAACCAAGTTTTTGGTATCAAATACTAAACCAGAGCTGCCCACTCCATAGCTCTATTTGCAGTTGCTCTTGCTTAAAAAGTGAGTGAGCTCGTATATGTAAGAGCTCTGCCTCGTATACAAAGCAAATTACAAGAACAATTGCGTGTATTTTTTCTCACTCCACATATTTTTTGCCTATTTCATTTCCCGAAAAAATAATTTTTTTTTTTGATAAAAGTAAATGTCGTTAAATAACTTTTGCGATTTTGGAGATTGCGAACTCAATTGTTATTGGTTTTAATTTCCAAAAAAAAAGATATTTTTTAATTCCAAAAAAAAGTAAATTTTCATTAAAACTTTTGGTGTATTTGCAGGCACACGATAGCACCATAAAATGCATTGCGCTGGATCCGCATGAGGAGTTCTTTGTCACCGGCTCCATTGAGGGTGATATCAAGGTATGTTTAAATCCGAAATCCGAAATTCCGACTCCGAAATCCTAAATCGAATATTAATTTGTGTTGTAGATTTGGGACATGAATCAGTTTATGCTGATCAACACGTTCCCCCACGAGCATGCCAAGAACGGATTCTTCAAGCATACGGGACAGGGTGTTAGCCAGGTGTACGTGGATCCCTTCGGACGTCTCTTCTCCTGCGGCTCCGACGGCTGCATGAAGGTGCGCCTACTAGTGGAGAAGGACAACATTGTGCACTCCGTCTATTAGAGGAAAGGAAAGAAGAAGGAAAGAGGAAGAAAAGAGGAAGGGAAGAGGAAGGGAAGAGAAAGGGAAGAAGAATCGAAGTAAACGAAAAAGTTTAAAACATACTATTTAAAGCTATAAATATCGAAATTGTTTTTGTGAATTGTAATTTAAAGGTTTAACAACTTAATGATGTCCGTTGTCTGTTGTTCTCACCAAATGCATAATTGTAAATTGAGCAGGAGATGGAGAGAGGAAGAAAGGAAAAGTGGGAGAGGTAGAGAAAGAGAGAGAGAGAGAGAGAGAGAGAGAGAGAGAGAGAGAGAGAGAGAGAGAGAGAGAGAGAGAGAGAGAGAGAGAAGGAGAGAGCGCATGTATGATAAATGTTTTTTTGTTTGTTAAATGTTGATTATTATACTTCTTTACACTTATATATCTATATATGCATACGCTATACCACTTATTAGAACTATTATTATTATACTATTAACTACGATCTATTATCTACTATCTATTATCTACTATCTACCATCTACTCTTATGATTTGCGCTGTTTTTGTCGCTTTGCGCCTAATCCAATTCAATAAGCATCGAGGAAAATAAACAAATGATGCGTTTCGATGAGTATTTCCTAAACAGACTCTACTATATACACACAGATACTACTTATATGATCGCAACTATATAAATACGATTGTGCTCGGATCTATCTGGCATACCTATATATATATATATATATATATATGCTTTAAATCAATTATTATATATACAAGACATTCTGCAGTATGATTAACTATATACACTTATAATGCTTATGAGAATATATCGTATTCTACTCTATAATCATAAACATAACACACACACATATATATACATATACTATTAATACTACAATATTATATATTATATTATATTATGTACATGTGCTTGAGAGGAGCAAACTACAATGCATACTTACTTTGAGCAACAATTTTGTCTGTTAACGAATCAATCAAGATTTATGTATACCTAAATAAAGTGCAAAAAACAAAACGATAAGTATTAAAACTAGCTTTTTACCCCGACTTTTTACTCGCTTTTATACGGAATTGCTCCACTGTAAGTCACTAATATCCGATATCGCTATATATTCATAATTCTATTTTTTAATTTTGATCTTTAATCTTAATTTAGCGATATTTTTAGAAAGGCCAAAATATTTTGTGAATCTATTTTTTAAACTTTTAATCTGGATTATTATTTGAGCGATATTTTTAGTAATCCAAGTTATTTATGATTCTATTTTTTAATCTTGATTATTATCTTAGCGATATTTTTAGAAAATCAAAATATTTATGAATCTATTTTTTAATCTTTGAATCCGAATTATTATCTGAGCGGTATTTTTAGAAAATCCAAGATCTTTTAAGAACTGAAATCAATTTTATTGGAATTGTTGCTAAAAGGCTTTTTTACTCAACGCCAGATAATTTTGTGACTTTTACTATCTATAAATTTGGAACAAAACGATATTCTCAAAAGTAATATTCAAGGTCATAGGTCATTTTCCAGGTCATATGTGCCCCAACAGAAGTCAAAGCTATGTCGAAGTATCTTCTCAACTGTTTGGCCATCCAAAATTTAATCTGCTTTAACTATTTACATCTGGAATTTAAATATACTATATATTTTATTTGTCTGTCTTATAAAAGCAGCATATGGTTACCAGTTAGGATCGAGGTAATTCAATTATTCGTTCATTTCCGTTTGCCATTGAAAAGCGTTTTTCTTGCTTGATGTTGATACATATATTGTTTATTCATTTATTTTTCTGTTGTTAGACAATCAAACAAATTAGACGCTAGGCCCATGTTTGGGCTTTTAATAATAAAAACTAGGAGAAAAAAAGCAATAATAAACCATATCAGAAAAGAGTTCACAAAAAATACAAAAAAAAAAAGAAATATTGTCGATTCTTTTTTAGCCAAAAGAGGAATTATTATATTATATATGTATGTTGTTTGTAGTTATTGTAGTTGGCAGCGGAAACGCTTGGTGAGGGGTAGAGGGCGTAGGGGTACGCGTAGATGGGCGTAGGGGGGCGTAGCGGGGCATCCGTTCGTCCAAATCGAAAATCAAGAGAGTTTTTTTGTTGTTTTTTTTGTTGGGTTGTCAATGGGTTGTCGTCAGAGCCGGATCAATTTACTCAGAGACCGCGACCGTCTTTCCGTCTCTCCGTCCCTCCGTCTTTTCGTCTTTCCGTCTCTGCTTATCTATCCGGAACATCTGCGACTTCTTCGTCGTCGTCTTCTGCTTCTTGCTGCGAACTTACGACCTCGGCGGCTTAATTAGCTTGCTCGTGGGCGCCGGCAGCTTGCAGAAGCCAGCCGCATCGAATACGGGCAGAAGTTCCCGCACCCTCCCCGGTATCGAGCCATCCAGCATGCTGTGCGCGATCAAACGGTTACAAATTCAAATGAAAGATTAAAAAAATTAAGTGACAAAAGTGCAATATAAATGCAATGGTGAAATGTGTTCTTTTTTTATTTTTTTTTTGTTTTTTTGTTTTTTGTTTTTGTTATAAATTGCTTAATTATGGTAGGTGAAAATAAATGATGGCGTTGTAATTTGAATTTGCAAGCAGTGTACGCGCCAAAGCAGTGACTAAGCGCGGGCGCAAGCAGTGCAAGTTAGTAAAAAGTTCATCACAAAATGGTGGCTAGTATTATAGCAAAAGCCGCAAGTGTGCTGCATTAAAAGCTTTTATTTTGTGCCAATTAATTGGTATATAATAATAAGAATAATAAGTGTATATATTTAATTTATTTAACTTTGCAAATTTAAAATAAGTGAAAAGTACTGAGCTCCATTTTGCAAGCAGTGTGAGTGCGGTGAAATCAATCAAGCAGTGCGAAAACGACAAAGCTGAACTGCGTGCAATTGAAGCAGTGTAAAAAGGAACAAAGCTGAGCTGCATGAGCCTCGACAAAAATCAAAGCTGAACTGCATGCAACTCAGCTTCAACTGCTTGTCTGTGTCGAGCAGTGTTTCGAATTGTTGTCCAGCTGAAGCTGCAGTCAGAGTGTCAAGTAGTGCATTTAAAGCAGTGCAAAAAGGACACAGCTGAGCTGCATGAACCTCGGCTTAAACTGCTTGACTAGCTTGAACGTCAAGCAGAGTACAAAAGCAAAGCTGAACTGCATGCAACTTAGCTTCAACTGCTTAGCCAACCAGAGTGGCAAGTAGTGCATTTAAAGCAGTGCCAAAAGGACAAAAGCGAATTGCAGTCGGCGAGCAGTGCATTCGAAGCAGTGCATTTGAATTGTTGGCGCCCTTTGCATTTGCCTACCGTCGCTTGTAGTCGATTTTGGCGCCCTTGAGCGAGATGTTGGCCTCCGTGGGAAAGAAGGTGGCGTCGTAGAAGTTTAGACCGTTCTGCAGCAGAATGTTGTACTCGTCCATGGAGGCCAGCGTGATCCGGATCACGGCCGGGGGCAGCTCCCGACGCTCGGGCCTCTCCGACTTCTCGATTGCGTCCGCCACGATGCCGCCCAGAACGCTCTTCGTGTTCGTGCTGCTGCCTGCGAGGGAGTGGGAGAGAGAGAGAGAGAGAGAGAGGGAGAAAGAGAGAGAGGAGTGAGGTTAGCAGTAGAGCTGGGTTCGATCTTGATTTTTAATATAATCGATTTAATCGATTAATCGAAATCAAAACGGTAATACTCATTTTCAGGTAGTCTGAGAGAAAAACTTAAAAATCGATGCATGCAAAATATATACATTTAAAATTCCATTCAATTTCTAAAACAAATAAACAAAGACGTAGCAAATGCGTCGGGTGGAAGCATACAGTCGGACGTAACCGACAGTAGCAGATCCTGTACTTTTTGCCACCGATTAGAAACTTATCTCCCTTCCATCGATTTGTCCGTTACATAACTTCGCCATGCAAAATAGAAATATAGCATAGGAGAGGGAAGAGGTATCAAAAATCTAAAACAAAATTGATCTAACTTCTGCATAGGAGAACCTACGTACCAAGTATGTACAGACAGAACAACGGACATGGCTATATTGACTTATCCTCATCTGCAATTACAATTTGTTGAATTTTACCAGAAATCGCAAAATTACACTGCGCGAAAAAATCGATTTTTAAAAAAAAGTATCGATTTAATCGCCGAATAAAAGAATCGATTAAATCGATTAAAATGCAATCATTCAGATGTCTAATGGGGTGTGCGTGTGTGTGTGTGGGGGTGGTGGGAAGGGGGAGGGGTTATTGGAAGGGTACTTTACTTCTGATGACCGCTCGGCGCAGCGTGTGCAGCTGACCTTGGCCGGGGGAGGGGGGGTTGTGCGCCTGCTCACCTTCAGCCTTGTCCATGCCCCCGCCTCCTCCTCCTCCACCGCCGCCCATGGCGCTGCCGAGGCCGACGCCGGCAGCGCTGCCGCCAGGGCTGGAGTAGATGTGCAACCGCACGACCTCCACAACCGAGTCGAACTTGTACATCGCATGCCGAATATCTTCCACGGGCAGATCCTCGGGCACGTCCAGCACGTACAGCGTGAACGTTTTTCTCGGCCGACATGGAATGGCAATCTATATAGTATATATACATATATATTTATGCATTTATTTATCGGTTTAGTTATTCATTTATCGATATGGCAGTGTTATTGATGGTTACAGCTGTTATCGAGCTATCGACGGCAATCGAACTGCTTGCCAAGTGTGCGTAAACTGCTTGTGCGACTGTACGTGTGTGCGTGTGTGTGTGTGTGTGAGTGAGGTTAGATTGAAGCAGTCAAAGGATTCGAATTTATTAATTAATTAAATTATTAATTATTATTGATATTAATATTAATATTAATTAATACTCACACTACGCGAGAACGTTTGCTGCAAAAATGTTAGAAATATTTCAGAATTCAGCGTACAGTTCATGGCACAGATAGAGATGGAGATGGAGATAGAGAGAGAGAGAGATAGACAGGGGAAGGGTGGTAGGGAGGGGAGGTGTAAGGTCATATATGTATGTATGTGTGTGAGTTTTATGAGAGTATTAGTCATGCTACATAATACCAAGTTCATACATATGGCACAGATATAAGGCACAGTTATATGACAGAAGGATATGGCAAATATATATGACACAGAAATATGACAGATATGTGACACAAAAATATGGCACAGGCATATGACAAATATATGGCAGAAATATGAGAGATATATGGCACAGATATATGACATAAAGATATGGCACAAATATGTATATAGAAGAGAAATATGCCACAAATATATGGAAAATACATCTATAGGCATATGGCACATTGATATGACACAAAATAAAAATAATAATTGAAGAAAATATATAAATAAATACAATAAATAAAATACAAATAAATATAAACAAATACAAAATAATATCAGTTAAAAGACTAAATAAATAAACAAACAAACAAATAAAAATAAATCAATATTAAATTTCAATAAACGAATAAATAAATAAATCAAAAAATTACTAAATAAAAAAATATTAATCAGTCAACAAGTAAGAAATAAGTAAATAATAAAAAATAAATAAATAATAAAAAATAAATAAATAAATAAAAATAAATATCAGTTAAAACAAATAATTAATAAATACAATTGTAAAATATATAAAATATAAATAAAAATAAATTTATATAAATCAACAATTAGTTAAATAAATAAATATTAATTAATAAACAAATAATAAATAAGTCAACAAATAGATAAATCAAGTGATAAATAAATTAACAAATAAATAAATAAATAAATCAACAAATAAATAAATAAATAAATAAATAAATCAACAAATAAATAAATAAATAAATCGTGTAAGCCGATATTCGTAATTTTTGTGCCATACATATGGCCCTCATCTGCCATATCCGACCATACACTTGTGCATAGTATATCTATAGGAAAGGTCGGTCGCCTTCACTTACCTTCCGGTAGAAACGCGCCCCGGTGACCTTGTGGAAACCCTTCTTGAAGACCGCCTGATAGTCATCTGGATGTGAGAATTTAAACAGAATTCCTGTAGCGGTTTTGGTCAAGCTGAAACATCCCTTGAAACTCATTTTTTCGCATATTAGAGCAGCTCGTTCCATGGATAGTTCGTAGGATGGGGTCAGTAGGAATGCGCCTGTGAGTGCGAATACGAGTACAGTTATCAGTTATCGGCTATCGGTTATCGATTATCGGTTATCGGTTAGTATGGCAGATTATATGGCACGGCATGACGGCTGATCAAGTGGTTAGTATAGCACCAAAAGTTCGGAAGTTAAGCAAAATAATACAGAAATAAAACAGATTTCAATTCAGTTAGTCTAGGGAATTATTCAGCAAATTGTTTAAGAATTTTAAAAGCATGCCAATTCGGGAATTTATACTATATAAATTCCAGTTTAAATTAATTTTGTTTCATCTGTAACTTTAATTTAAACATAAAATCTAAACTCAAATTAATTTGTATTTCTAAGCATAAACATAAAATCTCCCAAAGTTATTAATCCTGTTTTTACCCATTTTCAATGGGTACAGGGTTTACAAATCCAATCTAGATTAATTTACATTACTTCAAGCTTAAATTCGCGGATAAAATACCTATTTAAAAGAGTTTTTATACCTTTCAATTTAAATCAATTTTGATTGAATTTAGCCTAAATTTGCAGAAAAAATTTGACTTAAATTAAGCTTTGTCCTTGCTTGGAACTTAGACTCTCCTACGCCTTTAAACATAAAATTTACATTCAAAAAAATTCGTTTTTAAGCTCTTTTGGGTTTAAAATTCCAATCTAGAATAATTGATTTCCTTTGAAGATCAAATTTCAACTCTATGGAGTTTTCAAAGTCCCAAATTTAATAATCAAAATTAATATTTCGTTTCAATTCAGCCTAAATCTTAAGATAAATTTTGAATTAAATTAAGCTTTGTCCTTCCCTAAGAACCCACTCTCTCCTACGCCTCAATCTAGTCTTAAATTCAAAGATATTTAAAATACTACTGCTTTTTAATATACTTCGTCTGCCTATATATTAAGCTCTATCTACTGCAATTCTTGGTAGTTTCACATATTAAAAACAGCCTCTGAAAGCCACATTCGAAGAAATGAATTGGAATTCGTAGAATTGCACGAGCTGTGTAACTTTTCTGAATTATGCAAAAAGTATGCATAATAAAATTTGCAACTGGTAAGATTCTCGCCTGTTGACCTAAGAGCTATGCATATACCAAATTTGATAGCGCTAACTGCACTAGGCTCGGAGTTACGATAGTTAGTTTTTGGGATATGAGCGTTACGTTCAAACTCTTCGGGGCTGCACCTTTGGTTAGGAAGTTGTCGGGCGATGAGACTTCCGAATCGGAGTCATCGTCCCGTTTATCGGCCCACTTCGGCTCGGACGATAACTTGTGGGCGGCCATTTTGGTAACGATGCCCGTAGGACGCGGCCTGGGCGGAAATTCGTTCTTTTCACATTCCACATCCGACGCGTTGCCAATGTACGACATTTCGGCTTAAAACGAGCGAACAAAACACAAAACAAAACCAAAAAAAAAAAACAAAACCAAAACGAATTTCGATATTGTCAGCTGAAGAGTGCACGAAATTTTGGAAGCAACTGAAACATTGTATGGCTCGGAAGATCGCTTTTATACGCTCCCCTAAGACCCGTTTTGGCACTGAGTGAGTGAGTGAATGGGTGAATGAATGAATGAATGCATGAACGATCAGCTAAGCGAAATGAAAGTCAATCAGACGCACACCGAGGCAATCTTTGTCGGTTCGTCTATCGCTCAAATTGGAAGTTCTATGGCAATTTGGAATTAGTCTTAAAAAAAAAAAAAACATTTCATCCCGTCCTCCTCACATGGTCATAGCGTGGGATGGAAATGGGCGTGGGGGGGCGGGTTGAAGGGGGCGGCAGGGCTGCAGCATTATATAATGATTGCAGGTTGACGCCATCGTCAATCTATATCTATCTATATCAAGATCACGCCGATCGAGCGATCCAGCGATCGAAGAACGCAACAAATGTTGCGTAAAATTTCAAGAACACAACTTTATAAGGGCAAATTGGCAAAATTAGCAAATTAACTAAATACTTTTCATGCAGTCCAACCAGATACTCGCACGTAATACCCATCTGGAGCGTACGGATGATCGTTAAACTTAAATTCTGCCATAACTAAAATAGAAATCAACAAAAATATTTAATTGCCAATTTGTGTGTTTTATTTCACAATTGAACATCAAGAAAAAGTTGCTTTAAATGGCTTTTAAAATGGGAAGTACATTTGTAAAACTTTTCAATTTAAAGGGATTTTAAAGCTCTCTAGAAACTAAAGCTCAATTGCAAATGCAAAGCTTTAAAACTAGCTTTAAGAGACGATAATTCATTAAGGTAGACATAAAATTTAATCAACTTAAATAAGAATTTAAATTCACATTTAAACAAATTTTTTAATTATAATTTTTAGTTCATTAATTTTTTATTTATAATTTTTCAGTTAGGTCGACTGTGATTTCAAGCTTATAAAATCTAAAAATCGAAAGTTTTTTTGTTTCGGAAACTTTTTCTTAAATTTTTGATTTAAATTTATTTAATACTGCAGTTTCAGATACGGCTGGAAAATAGCTTAATGTAGAAAAATGATTTAATTTATTTAAATTAATATTATATACCATCATATTATGCTTGGGGAATCCAAAAATAATGATAATAAATAATAAAAAAAAATAAATAAATAGTTTTAACAACTTAATACAAGCAAAACATAAATATTAATCAAACAAATTTGTTTTATTTCGAGCAAAAAAAAATTTTTAAAATAAAATAAATAAATAATTAAACATGATTTTTAATGATATACGATTTATTATAAAATTATTCAATTCAATTGCCTAATTAATCAATTAATGAAAATCAATATTTAATTATTATAATGCGAGTTTTTAGGATATTTAACTTACAATGCAAAAGTGCAGTAGCTGCGTGCATTCAAAGCCAACGGCTGCTTGCATTTGATTTGTAGCATACTTTTATGCGCGCAATAAAATCAAAGAGTTTTATAGCATGCGACTTGCTGCTGATTCTGTTCGCCTGGTACGCCAGCCGGCAAATCTGTCATGCGCCATACAACTTGCGAGCAAAACTAAACTCACACACACACAAGCACACACACACAAGCACATACACACATACACACACACATGTGCCTCTTGCAGCCCTCTTGGTCGTAGTATCTACCTACGCACGTACATATATACATTTTACATATAACTAACTTCTAGTATCGATTAGACCAGTTAAATGTATATATGCTTGTACGGGGGAGTTACCACGCCTTCTGCTTCAGGTTATTAATTGTCCTTTGTCCTGTTTAACTTGTTGCCATAAATTTGCTCAATTTGACGAGGCGCGCAAAAGTATGCAACAAAACAATCAAGACTGGAGCAAATCAGTGCTGCCCGAAAAAGCTAGATTTGCAATATAAAACAAATAAAAATAGCTGGAAATAAATTTAAAAAATTAATAAAAAATAAATGCTTATTTCTATTTTGAAAACTCCAATTTTTATAATTTTTTCGCATTGATTTTGTTTTTATTTTGAATAGTTTTATTCACAAATAATCGGACTGAAAAAAAAGAAAATACTAAACAATATCATATAAAAAGATCCATAATATTATATCCCATATGGTGGTACAGTAACCGTACTTACTTTTCATATTACTATATCCAAATAAAAGAGCAATTGTTGGTTTTATATCATTTCATAATATGTGGTTTATTAATAAATTATTTTTATTTTAAATTAATATTTCAGTTTTTGAATATTTATAGTATTTTGTGTTTGGTTTTTTTTTCAATATATATATGCATATATATATATATGTGTTTTTATTTTTTGTGTTTCAAAATTGATGTTTTTGTTTAAACAAAATGTGTTGCACTTAATAATAGAATAATAATAATGATAATAATCGTAATAATAGACTACTAAAGTGTGATTACATGGCAACTATAATTTCATTTCATATCAATTTTTATAATTTTTTTTTTTTGCATTTTTTTTTGTTTTGTTTACATTTTGCAGTATTTTTTTGTGTTTTGTTTTGCTATATGTCAACGGATTTGATAACAGAATCAAATATATATATATATATATATAGTTATATATATATACATGTGAAACAAGGAAAAAACATATACTATATATAGAGACAGAGAAAAAGTGGAAAGTAACAATAAAACACTCGAGAAACGCAATTAGTATGAAAGTACAGTCACGACAAAAGGTTAAGCAACATGGCTGCCGTGTGCACAGGGTGTTAGGGGGCGGGCGGAGGCGTGGTAGGAAGCGTATGTATGATATATTAACTCTATATATAAGCAGTGTGTGGGGTGTAAGGGGGGGGTGGGAGGATATGGGCGTATAGGATATATATTAAGTACAAATAACGGTATTTTTCGGTATTTCGTAGAAAGAGCGAAAGGTGAAGTCGGTTAACTCTCCAAGTTCAACGAAACTCGCATGAAAAGTAAGCAGTAAACTAACAGCAGAAATGCATTCATCATTTGTATATCGTTATCGTTATCGATTTGCTATATTTTAGGCGTAAGCACAGAGAGTGAGAGAGACAGTAGATTTAGAGAGAGATTTACACACATTCTTACATACAAATACATACACAACAACTACGTAATAACTGATGATACAATGATAACAATTAATGCGGCGGTGGCTCTTTTTATCGATTATCGATAACTGCTGCTGCTTTGATTTATCGTTAAGGTTTAGTTTAGCGTTTACTCTTTTGGTGTTTTAGTTATACTTTTTTGTTTTTCTTTTTTCTTTTAGGCAAGGTGCAAAAACAGCAGCGACGTGCATTTAATGTGTGTGTGTGTGTGTGTATGGTGGGAATAGGGGGCGTGGCAGTGGGCAGGGGGAGGTTAGTGGGCAATGGGTGCTGTTAGTAAGCGATATTGTGGCCTAGGCAGGTGGGACTTCCATTTGGAACTTATGCTTAAATATTAACGCATTTCCGATAAGCATTTCTTTATTGCTATCGTTATCGATTAATTAAGGAAGGTCTGTTTTTGTTGTGTGTAACTTCAAGCGAATTTTCAGTAGCTTTACGTACGCTCTTGCTCTTCATCTATAGCCTATATATAATACATTCACAATATATGTATATATTTTTATATCGTTTTATCGATACACATCGATGCATCGATATATGCAGTAAGCAGCTTAAACAATTGCATAATTTATCATCAATTTGTATAGGTTTTGCATGTTTACGTTCATTCTGTTGTCAGCGCCATATATAGAGCTCTATATATATAGCATATCGATACATTTATATATATTTATATAGTATATACTAATTTTTTCTATATTTTATTCGATATTTAAAATTTTGCTTTTATCGATAAACCAAACGGAAATGAAAATCGAATGCATTTCTATGCGCTCAGCGTTTTATGTTGATTCTGTGCAAACTTTTTGACTTCGTTTAGGGATTATACATACAAATACAGTTACATTCATCATCCGATTTATATATATTATATATATCCATTCATATATGTGTTTTATATAGTTTAGCTTAGCCTTAGGATTGTGTGTGTTTGCAATTTTCTTTGTGTTTTCTCTTTGTTTTTTGTTCAAGCATGGCAAAAAAATAATGATTGTTACTA
This sequence comes from Hypselothyrea guttata, assembly GCA_035045125.1. Classification (NCBI taxonomy): domain Eukaryota; kingdom Metazoa; phylum Arthropoda; class Insecta; order Diptera; family Drosophilidae; genus Hypselothyrea; species Hypselothyrea guttata. The sequence goes on from JAWNNJ010002320.1 coordinate 264,210, forward strand.
ATACTAGCGCAATATTTTTGTATATATGTATATGTATATCTATAGTATAGGTTGTGATTGATGCGTGATTGATCTCTCTGTATGTATGTATGTGTGTGTGTGTGTGTGTGTGTGTGTTTGTTTGTATGATGTAACAAAACGATTTTGTACGCTTCGAACTGACTAGAAATTCGAAAATTGTCTTAAAATAATCAATCATAACTAACATAAATAACTAAATAAAATCCATTATCAATCGAATATGCTATATGGCTTAACGTAATTAAAATGATCATAATCATAATTATAATAATAAGTCTTTGCATTGGAATCGTTACATCATGCATACATCATGATGTATGCACATGCATGTTATGTGTGTGTGTGTGTGTGTGTGTTTGTGTTTTGTATAAGTGTTAAAATTTGCTAAGTGTTGATCTATGTAGACTAACAATCAATCAATCACTCAATCGTTTAGTCAGTCAGCCAATCAGTCAATCAGTTGGTCAATCAATCGTTTACATCTTCTAAATCTTCTAAGTCTATGCATTTCAAGTCTAAAACTATTTATGCGGCTGGAGGGAGAGTTACAAGCGCCTTCGCCTGTGTTAAGCTCTAATGATTGGCATACTCTAATGATTGATGATTGATGTTTGATGATTGATGATATTTGTGTATGTATATATGGCACTAGGCATCTGTTGCGAGCGGCTGCTGTGTGGCTGCGTAGGACATTTATTGAGGAAACATAATTCTACTCGAAATGATTGACTGATTGATTGATTGCTCGATTGCTTGGAGTGTGAATGATGTGTGTTGTGAGTTGTTTGCATTCATTATGTGCAGCTGTAGTCCCTCGTAATTGAATTGAATTTAACCTATTGACGCTACTGAGAGTTTCAATATTGGGATTGATCTTGATTGATGGGGATTCTAGCCGCTCTGCATGTCCAAAATCCAAGTTGCTGAGCCAATCTTGTTGCATTTTCATATTACGAGGCTTCGAAACTATATTTCTGCTAAATTTGATACAGGTTTAGTTGATATATCAATCAGAGATTAGATCTTAGTTTTAGATAAGTAGCTAGATTTTAGAGCTAACCAATCATAGCCATTTTTCGACCAAGGGACTACAGCTTTTTGTTGAGTTTCCTTAACAGAAATAATGTTTAAAACAAACAAAATAAATAATATTATATGACTTCAGCTTCAGAGTTGTAGTTGGGATGCTTGTATGCTTAATTTGTGTTTACTTTTTATGCCTTGCGCTTATTTTGTTTAGTTCTCTTTAAAGTACTTTCTTTTTTTCCATATTTTGTTCATTTTGTTTTGTTTTTGGACGGAACAATTTACAACATATGATTAATAAAGATGACAAACGATTTGATACAACAGAAATTAATACTTGAAATTAACTAAAAAAAAAAAGAAACAAAAAAAAAAAAAGAAAAAAAAAAATGAAATTTTTGCTAATGGAATGAATTAGCTTGGGCTGTGATGATATATGTATATTATATACTATATGCCTTATAAGTAGCATAGTAATTAAGATCTTAAGTTGAGGAGGGGAAACGAAGAGAAAAAGCTTTGTTTATGTTTATGAGATATGCAAGAGCGTAAGAGAGATGATAAAGAGAGAGAGAGGGGGAAAGCACATATATGTAAATGTACAGGGTATACATATTGGGGTATATGCGTTTTATGGCGCTTACGTTAGGCTCCATTTGTTGTGAATCATAACATACAAACATAAAAATAATAATAATCATAATAATATTAATAAATATGCATTACATTACTAGAAATTTCATCAAAGATACATACATACATATGTATATAGATATATATATATATATATCCATACATATACACACATATATATGTATATATAGCTATAAAGCTTAAACGCTCTGTAATATCATATAATATTTGGTTACACATTTCCCATGCTTTAAATCTTTTACAAGTAAAGCTCATAAGCGTCTATATACTTTTCTGATTCGGTTCATTATCTCATTTGGGGGGGGATTATCAATTAGAATTATAATAATAATGATAATTATAATTATAATAATAATGATAATGATAATGATAATATTGTGATTGCGTTTATTAGCCAACTTATACAATTATAAAGCGATTTTGTTTATTACATTTTATTATATTTTATATTCATATCATATCGTATATATCATTGTTTCTGTCGTGTCGTCCGTCGTTCATCGTTCATCGTTCATCTATCTTCTCTAATGGTCAGCACAAGTGGTTGTGAGTGCGTGTTACAATAACAAATACAAATGGAAAAATTCAGCGTTTTTTGTGGTTTTTTTTATAGATCTAATCTATGGGATCTAATTAGGGATATGCATTTTCAGACCCCCAAATATATCCAAGGGGAGGCTTTCTGTGAACCAACTGAAACCAGAAAAAACTGTAAGCTTTCTCAAGAATGGTAGTATTGAACTTATATTTCTAGATTTTGGAAGGCGAAATATATTGGAATTGCGGAGAACCGACTTTGAGAATAAAATAATATAAAACAGATCAAAGAAAATGAAGTGTTTGAAGAATATCTGGTTGAAGAAACTTGGTGGAAGAAAGATATGAGGGAAAGAAAGATATGGGGATATATCGACACACTACTATAATTGGATTTGAAGAGAGTTAAGGGAAAAGTGTGCCGCCTGCAAATTCCACAAAATAACTTTAATATGGAACCCAAATCAGTACTCAAAAGGTATCCGACTTCGTGCGAGACATTGGACTAACGGAGGTACTACAGTTCAGAAAGGCGTATTATAGATCTTCTTAGGTCGCAGTACATTTATCCCAAAACTAATAATAATATCTCAACATGTTTCCCACTTTTGGACGGAAGGCCCTTTTTCTACCTATAGGTTTAATTAGAGTATGGATAAGAAGTTAAGAAAAAACAACTAGAATATGGTCACACTGTGTTGGTTTCAGACGCCTCTTTGCTCTCGGTTTTGGCTAGGTTTATATTAAATATCTTTTATATAAGTTGATTGATTGCAAGCGCCCAAGCAAGAATTTCGTTAAGCTAAGCTATGCTTTTTAGATGCTTCTCTTTACACTATATTAAATTGTGCTGGTGGCGCCATCTGTTGTCAGCATGCATATATACTTGGTATATTATCTAAAATGTGTGTTAGCTTTCGCCAGGGATATACTCCCTATAAACTGCCAACGACCATACCACGCTGAATACATCGGTTTTCCTTCGATTTCTATATATTGTAGTATATGTGCTAGTGGCGCCATCTGCATGACTATGCTTCCTATATGGTATTTATTATATTTGTTGGTGGCGCCATCTTGTGCTTCGAGAAGAGAAGATCTCGATTATTGGATAGATCTGTCTGTCTGTCTGCGTGTATGTGTGTGTGTGTGTGTGTAGTGGGGAATAAACAAATGTTTATATGCGTTATGTAGGTATTATTATGATATTATCTATGTGTCCTTTTAGTTATTTGTTAATTTCTTACGCTTCTAGGCAATAATAAATATGAATTTTGTATGCTCTTTTCTCTTGCATTTTCTGTACTACGCTGTTTCGCTTTGAGTATTCTTAAAGGTTTTCCTAGCTATTTGCTAGCATTGCATGGGTGTGTGTGTATGTGTGGTTGTGTGTGTGTGTGTGTGTGTGTGTGTGTGTGGGAGTGTATTAGTTACCCTTTAGTTGCATTTTCTGCATATTTATTGCGGCGACTCTCGATACCGATAACGATTCTGATTCCGTTTCCGATTCCCATCCCGTTCCCGTTGCGGTTCCAACTTCAACTCCAACAGCAGCAAGCTCATCCAGTATTTGCTTATGCGTGGGCGTGCCCAGGGGCGTGGCGACATTCTGATATCGTTGATGGAATGTTGACAATATCTCGCGAATTTTACTTATGATCTCTTGTACTCAGGCATTTGATTCCTAGCGAAGAGAAAAATGGAATAACGTTTCTATATAATCCAATCATCAACAATTACTAGAACATACGAACTGAAGGCATATTTTTAGTGTTATGCAAGTAAAATGTTATCTTATCCGAATAAAACTTTATGGGCAACATTTTTAGACCCTGCAGTACTTAAAAAAACCAAGTTCGAATGAAATAAAAAAATAAATAGCTAAAGAAATGATCATTTATTTCCAGGATACTCATTCCTGTGAATATTGTGATTATTACCTTTAGATTATCGAAGTAATGCATGATCTGCTCGTAATCCATATCGAGATCGTCCAGGCCCAATCTCTCGCCAGGTGCCAAGGTCTCATCCACCGTGGCGGAGAACATCGGATTGCCAACAACTGTCGCTCGCTTCACACGCGACGACTTTGTTGTCGGCTCCCCGCTAATCGCCGTTCCGTTCCCGTTACCTCCATTTCCCCCATTGCCCGGCGGGGAGGGCAGCCGTACAATCTCATCCGTGGCATTCGAATTGGCCGCATCGGCAATGCTGCTCAGTATGCTGTGACTGTGATTCTCTGCAAGAGTCAAAACACAATAAATAAATATTGATTTCTCTCAGTGCATGTTTATCGATAATCCCACAACAAAGCGAATGATAAAAAAATACACGCAATTGTTCTTTTAATTGCTTTGCATATGAGAGAGAGCACTCACATATACGAGCTGCTCAACCCATAAGAAAGAGCAAATGCAAATACACAAACTGCTTAACAGCTTTTTACATTGATTTCTGCATTGAAATAAAAGCGATTATAATTCGAGTGTTAATCGATATCAATCGAAATTGATTCGTACGAAAAAAGAAATTGGTAGAAAGCGTTGCCACATTTGTTGCTCACTTGTAGCATCAAAAGTAGGAAAAATCTAATATAAAAACCCGAAGAAGAAGAGCAAAATTTCTCTCTCCCTAGTCTATGGATAACAAAGTGGCGAAAAGCTGATAAAAGAGCAGAAAACAGAGAAGAAAGCGTTGCCACCTCTGCTAATTCTTTGCCTCAAGAGCCAAAGCTAAAGCAGGCAAAATCGAAGCAGACGGAAACCCGAAGAAGAAAAGATTCTTCGCTCAAAAGCACAAAGTGTTAACCAGCCGATAAAAGAGCAGAAAACAGAGAAAGAAATGGGAAGAAAGCGTTGCCAGATCTTCTGCTAATTCTTTGCCTCAAGAAAAGTTGAAACCCCAGAACAGAAAGATTTTGGTCAATTACAATTCTTACCCTTAATTTGTGTTATGGCCGGCGAAGCGGGAGCAACAATTGCTGCTGTTGGCGCAACAGTTGCTGCTGCTGTGGCTGCAACTGTTGCTGCTGTTGCTTTGGTAACTCTCTTTGGTGTCAGCGAATCGAATTGAAATGCATTCTTCTGATGCGGATTTGTGTACTCCACCAGCTTCTCAGCATTGTGCAGCTCCTCATGTTGCTGCTGCTGCTGTTGTTGCTGCTGCTGTTGCTGCTGCTGTTGTTGCAACTGCTGCAACTGCTTGATCTTTATGTGAGCCTGCATTAAATTGTGACTGTGGCTATGACTGCGCTGATGCTGACGTTCCGGATGATGTTGTTGCTGCTGTTGTTGCTGCTGTTGCTGCTGCTGTTGTTGTTGCTGCTGCTGTTGTTGTTGCTGCTGTTGCATGGCATTGTTGTTGTCGCTGGGCAAATGCTCACGCTTGTAGTGCTGACTATGACGCCTGTTAAGCATTTCCTTGTCCTGCTGCAAATCGGATGCAAATCACGGCATTAAACAACAATTCAATTAGAGCTGCTAAAACTTCGATATTGGCAATATCACTATATAGATATATCATCGGGAAATATTTAGTCAAATTACATAAAGCAATTTTTAATATAATTCTTAACTTTATCTATTGATTTGCAATAAATACAAAAATAAAACAATTTGAATTTAAATGTACATTTTTAGTTGAATCTATTGAATAAATAAATAAAACATAAAATAAAACATTTAACAAATCAAATGTAAATTTCTAAGTTTATATATTGAGTTAATAATACAATTTTAATAAAAATTATTAAGTTTTCTTTGAATACATTGATTTGATAAATACAAAATAAAACAATTTGAATTTAAATTAATTAAAGCGAATATTAAACAACCAAAATTTTAATTTATCTTTTGAATTAGCATATACAAATATATGAATAAAGTCAAATTTCTAATTTAATCAGTCAACATTGAATTAATATCACATATAATTATCACAATTGGCGACATACATAATTTTTGAACCCTTTAAATGAAACATTTTGCTCGCTACTCGTTACACTCTACACGCTACTCGTTACACGCTAGTTGTTACACGCTACTCGTTACACGCTACTCGCTTCTCGTTACCTTAACTGGCGCTGTCTGAGGGGGCAGCTGAGGGGGCAGCATGGCGCGTATGCCCACATTGCGGTGCGGGGGCACGGGAGGCTTGTACTCCGAGGCGCTCTCCTTGCGCTCGTTGGCCAGATAGCTGCAATAGACGTAGGATTCATTAAACGCAGTTCCATCGCATTCCCTAGAGGGAGATTACGCCACTTACTGATGATCCGTCTGCAGTTTGTTCGGGTTGCCAGGGGGCACAAGGTGCGTCTGCGGCTTGGCCTGCGTCTGCGTCTGATCGAAGGAGCTGATGCGTCGTCCATTGTCGTAGTTGAGGATCGGGTTGCTGGTGATGCGCATGCGGGAATCTGCAGAGAATGGCGAGATAATCATAATATTAATATTTATTTGACAAAACTTTGATATCTCTGTCTTAATTATAGACCGATTTTAATGAAATTTACAAAGTTGTTAGATATTAATAATCTCCGAATTTATGTAAATTGATTTGAGTCTCTTTTATTGCCTAATGTATTTTTTGTATGCTCATTATGGGCGGCAGGGGCGTGGCATTCGACATTTGAAATAAACTTTATCTGCTTATGGTATACAACTATCAAAAATTACCAAAACAGCTGATCTAGCTCTTATAGTTCCTGGGATCGACGCGTTTAAAGAGACGGACAGACGGACAGGGCTATATCGACTTATCCTGATCAAGAATGTATATACTTGGTTGGCTCTGCCACGCCTTCTTCTGAGTGTAACACACATCTCCACTTGGCACAAACATAATAGACCCTTTTTTTATTACTTTTGTAAAGTAAAGCATCTAGTAAATAGCAAATAAATTCGTAATGCCAACTTACCACGCGCATTGATATGTTGCTGCTGCTGCTGCGGATGTTGCGGATGTTGCTGCTGCTGCGGATGCGGATCGTTCACTGCCACAGACTGCCTGTCGATGGTGGAGCGTCCCAGCCACACCCAGTCGTGGGCATTTGTGGTCGACTCCTTGAGACGCACGTCCCGAAAACCGCCGCCGCCTCCGCCTGAGCCGCTGCCCTTGCCCCCGCCGCCGCCAAGAGGATCCAGTCCCGACTCGATGAGGGCAGGTCGGAACTTGGAGGCGTAGACAACGCACGAGATGACAAACACGATGATGGCGAAGCAGAAGGCCGTGAGCAGCACGTACATGCCCAGCTCCATGGAGGACATGTTGCCGGTGCCGGAGACGAGGCCCCGATTGCCGTAGTGCTGCTTGTGCACCGCCTGGATGCTGGCGCGGTGCTGCCTGGCCTGCACAGTGGGCTCGTACTGCTGACTGGAGTCACGCAGCGGTATGCCAACTGCAAAAATTATTTGAATTAATTTATATGATGAATGTTACCAATAACCCTATTTAATAGCACTAAATACACAAAAGATCAAAAGTCTGGTTGAAGTGTACAAATAGACCTAATAGCACTAAACATATACACTTGAATTAAAGCTGGGTTCAATATTTAATTCTCAAGAATCTATCTTTTCGATCGATTCAGGTCTAAAATCGATTTCATTGATTAAATTTAAATTTCCAAATAGTCTGTGGGAAAAGCTTAAAACTCGATGCATACAAAATTAAATTAATATTGTTTAAAAAACAAACAAAAACTTGTAAGGACGGAGCAGATCCGTCGGGTGGAAGAGTGTACTTTTTGCTATCGATTATTTATTTTTTTAACAAGCAATCCCAAAATCGATTGCCAAATACAAACAATCGATAAATCCCTCTCTTAAAACTCACCTATAATGTCTGCCAGATCTCCCGTATTGCGATAGTTTTTGCGCTCTCGTCCCACTGTGCCGTCGTTCTGTATGGACTCCTGTTTGCTCACAATGTCCACGTTGTTGAAGTCCACCTCGATGGAGGCCAAGGCACTGGCCAGTGGCGAAACGTTTGGTTTGTTCTGCTTCGCATTGCCATTGCCATTGCCTCCAGCCCCGCCCCCGGCGCCCTGTCCACGTCGCAGGCGACACTCCTCGGAGAGCAGCAGCGTCACCCGCAGCAGGTTGCCATTGCCCTCGCCCACGGCAATGACGCGGGGGTGGTGGGAGGCCAGCATGGGGGCAAAGGCCACGACCTCAGTGTCCAGGCTCTCGACCAGCAAAAAGTAATCCTCCACAGCAATGTCCCTGAAGGAATCGGAAATAGTTTCATAATTATTTACATTATTCATTATTGTTAGAAAAAAAGCTTCATTATTATTTATTTGATTCAAATTAGCACTTTGAATAATTATTTGTTTAATTTTATTATTTCTTTATTTAATCAGATTATTTATATTATTTATTTTGATTGATTATTTGTTATATATAATTAATTAGTTTAATTAATAGATTATTTATTTTAATGAATTATCTATTTTGATTTATCACTTGTTTTACTTAATTATTTATTTTTAAAAATAAACTTCGACTGTTCAAGGAGGTTTTGTAGGTGTTGGAGGGGGTTCAAGAGGCATAATAATTTTGGCCTCATATTAGGATTTTCAATTAGAAACAAGTGCTATTATATCTATTTTATCCATTCTATGTTCATGGGTTTAAACTCTGAATTTGTTAACCTACTAATCGAATTATTATGCATTGTCGAAATGATCTATTTCAATGGCAGAGAGACCTACCGCAAGGGCGTCTTGGAGCCATCGGAGAACTCCAGATCGATGTCAAGTAGGCCCTCCTGGTACTGTGCCGTCAGCTTATGCGTAACAGATGTCTCCGCCAGATATCCGTTCTCAATGGCATTCTCCGGGGTTATGGTCAGCTGCAGTCCGGATATTACGCGCACGATCAGCTTGGAGAGATTGACCTTATCGCTGCCCACGCGTATCTCCTTGGTGCCGATGACGCGACCCGTGATGGGCGACAGTACCTGGACATCGGTGCGTCCCATCGACTTGCCCTGCAGTATGCGACCCTTGAGCGATGCGATCTTCGGATCTGCCACACGCAGCAGAGGTTGCACCAGATCCGTCACTCGCAGACCCGTGCGACGTGATATGAAGTAACTGATGCGTCCAGAGTTCTACGAAGAGTTCAGTTGTAACGAGCGGCGAACGGCTGAAGACTCGCAGACTCACCTGATCTATGGCCAGGAACTTGGCGTACACCTCGACGGGACTCTGCTGGTAACGTGCTCGACAGATGCTCTTGTCGGTGCCCACATTGTTGTAGTAGCTGGTGCCGTGCTGGCTCCACATGTAGGAGCGCTTCTTGCGACGACGCGACTGCTTGTTGTGTCTGTAAATGTTTCAGGCGTATTAGTTTTTTGTTACTCGCCACTCGATGCTTTTTGCAAGAATTAGCAACTGAATAACATTTCATAAAAAGGATGTTGTGAATAATATTATTGAAGCTAACAATTCTACAGACAATAAAATTAATTTTAGTCACTGGTTACTCGCTGCTTTTTGAAAAGAACTAGCAATTTAATAACATATATAACATGGAAATCGTTAGTAGAATAATTACTAGAGTTGACAATAATACAAACAAAAATAAAAAAATGGAATGAAGTTACTCGCTACTCGCTGCTTTTTGTACAGCAGCAATAATAATAGTAATAGCAATAGATGTTTTTGAAAGTATTATTATTAAAGTTAACAATACTTGAAAAATATTTAATTTAATTTAGTTACTCGTTACTCGCTACTGCTTTAACCTACTCGCTACTTACAGATAGTGATTGTCGTCGGTTACTTTCCAGCCCTTGATCTGCGATAGACGAAAGTCGGATATGTATACCTCCAATGGAAACTCGGGCATCCAGACAATGAACTTGGCCACGCCCACATAGGTGCCATATTTGACGATAACCGAGGCATTTGAGGAGCCACGTTGCTCCGAGCCATCAACGTAAACGGAGCTGCACGACGACGAGACCTGCACGAAAGAGAGTAAAGAGTGTAATGTGATGTTTCACTGAGAGTTGGCCCATCTCTCACCTTGATGACGCTCTCATCCTCGGCATGGCAGGAGCTCTGTAGTGTCACATCCGCCACTTTGCCTGCCTGCGAGACAATGAAGACCTTCATGGCCTGCGCCACCTGGCGGCCGGTGAGCACAGCCGTATTCATGACCTCCCAGATTTTGGCCATGGGCAGCACCGCCTGTATGTCATCCTTGTTGATCTCCAGCTTGGCGATGAGCCGACGCTTCGTGTCATCCGTGGCAATCAATTCAGCCGAATCCTTATCCTTGGGCGCATCATAGACATGCGTGACAGACCAGACGATCTTGCCACCATCCAGTATGTCATTGGAATCATCGGCCACCTCCAGCAGCCAGGAGAAGATCTCCGAAACCTCGCTGCCGTTATTATTGCCGGAAGATCTCTCCATGCTGCCGGAGGCGGAGGAGGCCGAGGAGGCGCCCGAATCGGGCTCCTTGCGAAAGGCGGTGACGCGTGCGGTGGTGTGCTTGGGATTCTCCTTCTCGATGCTGATGCTCCAGAGATCGCTGGACGCACTGGCGCCCATGATGCGGAGTCCCGCCTTCACCCGGGCGCGCACCGTGAACGCGGCGATGCGTTGCTCCTGATCCGCATACTGATGCAGGAAGACGGGCACATGCAGCTTGGACATGGGATACAACGGATGCTGGGGCAGCAGGAAGGTCACCGAGTCGTCCGCCCGCAGCTCCTTGTAGGGCGTCTTGGCGGCCAGCAGCGGCACCTGGGCGAACGTCGTCAACGGCTGTATCTGCACCTTGGGCTCGCACTGTTCCGGATTCCTCAACGGCGGCTCAAAGACGCTGTAGGAGACCTGCGCATAACGCTGCGGCATCTTGGGCATCGTTGGTGCCCCAGCTGGTGGCAGATTGTCGCTGTTGCCGCCGCTCTCCCGACTATGACGCGGCACGGGCAATGCCGGCCACCAGCTTAGGGGAATCACCACCTCGGCCACACAGACGCCGTCCTCGCCCTCGGGCATGCAGCGACCCTTGAGGGGCGCCTCGTTCGCCAGAGCCACATGCAGCAGCACGCACACCTTCTGCCGCTGCAGATGACCGCCAGGATCGGCTCCAGCGTGGAACAGCACGCGCAGCACGGGAGAGTCTTGGGAGACGCTGCCACGCACCAGATGCGCCGAGATATCCAAATGCATGTTCGGCTGCTGCAGCTCCAGCAGCGTGGCCGTCGAGTTCTGTAGGGGATCAGAGAACGGACATTAGCAATCGGATTTGGATTCGGAATTGGAATCGCAATTTCTTAGGGAGATTTGGAATCGCAATCGCAATTTCTTAGATAGATTCGGAATTGCAATCCTAATTTCTCAGAGAGATTTGGAATCGGAATCCCAATTTTTCAGAGAGATTCGGAATCGGAATTTCTCAAAGAGATTGGGATGCGGAATCACAATTTCTTAGAGATTCGGCATTGGAATCGCAATTTCTTAGAGAGATTTGGAATCGCAATCGCAATTTCTTAGAGAGATTCGGAATCGGAATCCTAATTTCTCAGAGAGATTCGGAATTGAAAACCTAATTTTTCAGAGAGATTCGGAATTGGAATCCTCATTTCTCAGAGAGATTTGGAATCGGAATAGCAATTTCTCAGAGAGATTTGGAATCGGAATGCCAATTTTTCAGAGAGATTCGGAATTGGAATCCTCATTTCTCAGAGAGATTTGGAATCGGAATCGCAATTTCTTAGAGAGATTTGGAATCGGAATCGCAATTTCTCAGAAAGATTCGAAATCGGAATCAATTTTTCAGAGAGATTCGGAATTGGAATCCTCATTTCTCAGAGAGATTCGAAATCGGAATTGCAATTTCGCAAAGAGATTTGGAATAGGAATCGATTACTGGCACTTACGTTGACGTAGTCGCCGGCTGGATTGCTGGCGTCCATGCTATCCGGCACTATGTAGCGAGCGGGCACCGTCTGCTTGGTGGAGAAGGGGCCGTAGCTGGCGCGTATGGAGACGGGTTGTGTGGTCTCCACCACAGTGAAGCGGTCCAGCGACAACACGGAGTCGTAGGAGGAGCGTGTCCTGGTCGGCGGCACCGATGACGATGTCTGCACGTTGGCGATCTCCGGTGTTACGGGCGGTTGGCGCGCGTGCTTCAGGAAGAATCCGCTGTCCGGCGCCTCAAAGTGCACCTCGACCGTAGAGATGTGCTCTGCAGAGAGGGAAGAGAGTAGGAAAGAACTAGGTTAATATCAAGAAGAGCGCTTAAAGGCCGAAAATATTGCATGAAATTCTGGGAGGGAACAGATGTAAGAAGCATATAAAGTGGAAGGAAGAATAAGAGTGACATAAAGCTAAGGAAGGAAGGAAGAAAGAAACTAAGGAAGAAAGGAAGGAAGGAAAGAAGATTGTCAAATGAGAGAAAGACTGGGACTACCGGGCAAACTAGGGCTGTTTGGAATGCAAATTTTAGATAAAATAAGAACTAAAGAGAAGGAAATAAGAAATAGGATTGTATGAAGAAGTTGAAAATAAAACAATAAGCAAACTATGTTTGAAATTGGGAACAGGAGAAGTAAGTAGAAGAGCTGCTGAGCCGGAAGTAACAAATTGGCAAAGAAAAAAGCAAGAGAAGCAACCGAAACGACAAGGAAATGAGTAGCGTGTAGAGAGTTGGCGAGTGGAATAAGAGAGAGATTACTTCTCTCAAGTGACAAAGTAGCGAGTGAGAGTGATATGTGGACGAGTAACGAGTGAAATAGTAGCGAGTAAGAGTGTAATGAGTGAGGCAGTAGCGAGTAGGAATAATAAGTTGGCGAGTAGAGAGTGAGAGTGTAATAAGTGGTTGAATACCGAGCAAGAGACTAATAAGTGGTCGAGTAGCAAATAGGAAAGTAATGAGTGTGAAAGTAGCGAGTTAGAGTAATCAGTGCGCGACTGGCGAGCAAGTGAGTAATGAGTGGGCGAGTAGCGAGTGCGAGAGAAATAAGTGGGTGAGTAGCGAGAAAGAGACCAATGAGGAGTAGGCCAGAAGCGAGTGATAATAATGAGTGAAACAGTAACGAGTAAGAAAGTAACGAGTGGGAGTGTCAAGAAGCAAGAAGAGCATCGAGTAGAAAGTTGTAAAGAGCTGGGAATATTGGATGAAACTTACCTGCGATGGCGAGCAGCAACAAGGGCGTTAAGATCCAGCACTTCATGGTGCTGATTGAGATTGGAGATTGAACCGAAAGAACTGACTGACTGATTGACTGACTGACGCTTGGCTACGCGTGTGTGTGTGTGTGTATGCTAGTGTGTGTGTGTGTGTGTGAGTGTGTGTGTGTGTGTGTGAGGGAGCAGGGGAATTCCGTATATTTGGCTTGGCGTCGAAGGATTTGCACGCACTTGATTCAAGTTCAGTTCGAAATTCGAATGCGAATTGCACAAAACTCAATTTCGATTTCCAATTCGAATTCGATGTTGAAATTCGCGTTTACCGTTAACCAGCGCGACAGATGAGCGAAAAAGCAAATTTGCTGTTGTTGTTGCTTGCTCTTTCTAATGTTGTTGTTGTTGTTGTTGCTTTGGTTGTTGTTGTTTTTGTTGCTTTAGTTGTTGTTTTTTGTTGTTTTTCGCTGTTGGAAGCCACAGCATGTCCTTTATTGATTCGCTCACACACACATGCACAGGCGCTCACACCCATGCACACACGGACACAGGCACAGGCACACATACACGCCCACACATACACATGTACACACACAGGCGCATTCATTCATTTAGGCCGTAGTGTAGACACATCTTCTTGCCGTCTCGCTCGCTCGCTGCTCGCGCTCTCTCGCTCGCACTCGTTGGCTTTGCCTTGCTCGCTTTTGTTCGCAGTTTTCGCGTGTTTAATTAACGTTGCACGGCCGCATTTGTCAGTGCAGACGTTGTATTAATTGCTGCCAGCTCTGTAGCACTAATTGGTCGATTGTTTAATACATTATTACGCGTTTCACTTGCAATTTTTACGCAAATATTGAAAATTTCCAAACAGCCCAATACTGCCTTCGACTAGGGATGGCCGCGCCGCTCGATACATCGCACCAGCTTGTGTATCGCACCAATGCAACTATCGATAGCTGCGATGCGGCCAATATCGTATTGTCACATAGATGGCGCCAGCTTGCCAGCTCATTGCGCAGCTACTAAATTAAGCAAAGTTCATAGTATTTTCAAATCAAAGTAGAAAATAATTAATTAAAATAAAAATTAACTAAAATGTTGTTAAATAGTTTCAGCAACATACGCTAGTTAAGCTTTTGTTATGCTGCTGTGGGTGTCGCCATCTATGCGTCAATGTCGGCACTAGCAATTTATTCATTTCACTTGCGACTACAGTCGATAGAGAGGTTTTGCAGTTTATTTATATTCAGTTTATTTATACAAAAATAAATATAATATCACAAACATTACACTTATTAGCAAGTTAAATTAGTTTTAATTTATTAGTTAACCGAAGTTGTAATTTATTGCCAAGTTGTGCGTGTCGCCATCTGTGATTCAAAGCAACGCTTCAGCTACAGGCCTTGAGTTGCAGCTAGCAGTCAACAGAGTGCATTTGCTTAATGTTGTATTTTGCTGCTAGTGGCGCCACCACAACAAATCTGCAATAGAATTTAAAAATAATTCTTATTGAGCTAGCAATTAACTAAGCACAATGCTAATTAGAGAGTGATGTTAAACTAAAATAAAATGACCATATTTGTAATTAATTTCGAATTTCTAATTTATAACAACAAAACCTCAAAGCTGCAGCCTTAATATTGCAATCAGCGCAGCGCCAAACAGCGTCATCTGGCGTCTGCATTCGACAACTATACTCTCTCTATCTCTTTCCCTGCCATCCACTCTATTGGAAAGCAGCCATTGCTCTCTTCCTGCAGCGCTGCAGCTATCTCTTTCTGCCAGCGCTGCCAATTTAGCCGGTTTCAGCTATTTTTATGAAACAAGTTTATATTTGTTTGTTTTTTTTTATATTTTTATCTTAAAAATTGGCTTTTTCTTTATTAATAATTAGTTTATTTACAAGTTAGCCAATTGATTTGGCTAAATTTGTTTGTTTTTTGTTTGCAATAAAATCGCCTGACACAATTAAAGATTTGAGCTTTCTGCTTAACGGTTTTTGCTGCTGATTTGTCTGCAGGCCAGCGAATTAAACAAATAAATTAAATACGCGTGCCAAGCATGTGGAATTGGCTAAAACTCTTACAGTTAACTTAACTGACAACACACAAGAACGAACAAGAGAAAAAAGCCAAAAAAGCCAAGGCAGAATTTAAGGCTAAGCATTTCCAGCAGCGCCATTTTGTGCGAGCGGCGAGAGCGCAAACTACAGCATCCCAATACGAAAGAGCATCCCATTAAGAAGAGCGCAGTTATATCTGTGTGTGTGTGTGAGTGAAACAGCTGCAAAGCAGTTATGCCAATTGTCTTATACTCTGTACAAATGAAATTTTTACTTATTTTGATTGAAGATAAAACATGAAATTTAATTTTTTTAATTACAATTTTTTTAATATATATTTTTTCAGTATAAAATGTAACTATGCTGCAAAGCGCATTGAAATCGATAAATAAACACCGAAAATATTTAAGAAACAATATTGCAGGAAAAGTTCTTAATTATTTAAAAAAAAACCGCAATCACTTAAAGCAGATTTTTGGGGTTTGGTCGAACCGGTTGGATCGAAGCGCAGTGTTCAGCCCTGGTTGTGGCAGCAGCTAAGTACCGTTAATTTGGCGCATTCCACAACAAGCGAACATCATGCATAAACATAATTAAAAGAAACTTTGGCACAGCAGCAGCAAATCACAACTTATTGATTTGTAAATAACAAGAAAAAAAACAAACACACACACACACATACACACACACACACACACACACACACACAGATACACACACTCATAGCTGTACGCATGAATTAATTAAAAATTCCGTTGGTGCCCTCAACGCGAAAGTGCCAAGAAAAGCAACAAATAAAAATAAAAACAAATTCAACGAAAAAAAAAAAAACTAAAAAAAAACAATCGCTTGAAATCTCTGCCGTTGAATGAAAGTTCTGAGATTATGTGATTCTATAACTTTTACTGAATATTGTGCATATGCAAAGCTAACGATGTTTTCCAACACTAGAATGCAGTTTTGGGATTATTGCAAAAATATTTCAGAAACTTGTCGTAATTTCTTCACACAATTTCGCAAACAAAATCTAGAATACACTTTTGTTTTTAATTTTTAAAACCTTTTTAATTTAAATTTAAATTTGTAAAACTTTAAATTCAAATTTGAATTTGTTAAACTTTAAATTATATTTTAAAATTTATTGTGTGCTTAATAAAGTGCTACTTAGCCACAATCTTTATTGGTATGATATTGAAAATTCTAAAATTCATTTCAAGGTTTTATATACCTGTTTATAGACCCTTTTTTTAAGTGTTTTTAATTTTTTATTTCTTTTTATTAAGTTTTTTTTTGCCTCTTTTCAATAAGATTGTAAACTTTTCAATTTATATTTTTAGCAGCTCAAATCTATGTCCAAAAACAGTTGGAATTTTTTTTTTCCGATTTTCAGAAACATATGGAATTTTTCATTTGAATATTTTTTGCAATTGTTGGTGATTCTAAAATATTAGTTTTCAGTGTTTTTATTCTTTAGATCAGTGGTGCTCAAACGCAGCAAGAGCTATGGATTGGGCACCTCTGCTTTAGATAGACATTTTACTTTTTTTTTTGGTCCAATTCAGATTCATATTATTTTTGGTGTATTTTTTATTTTTATTTTTATTTTTATTTTTGTTATTATTTTTAAATATACATTCTAGTATATATATATATAGAATTGCTACAAAAAAGATCAAAAATTCTGGTCGAAGTGTACAAATAGACCCACACACAAAAAAATATATAGAATTGCTCATTGCACCATTTGTTTTTTTGTAAATATTTTTCTCCCTGTGTAGAGCAAATCTCTGCTTCGATAGTTAGGTTTTTCGAAACTTGGAGAAATGTCAATCGATAAACAGCAGTATCAAGTGCGTGCGCATGCTAATGTGCTTAAATCTGAATTAAATAGCCTCCCACTCCAGATCTCCCTCTTCCCCTCTCTCTCTCTATCTCTCTCTCTCTCTCTTTCTGTCTCTCTCTTTCTCTGTCTCTCTCTTTCGCTGCAGCATACACGTAGAATTGTGCGTGCCCATTACCCTTTTGCCTCCCCTGCCTGAGATTACGATCACAAGAAATCGAGGAGAAAAGCTGCGGCTGTTGTTGCTGCTACTTGTTGCCAGTTGTTGTTGCTTGTTGCTGCTGCTTGTTGCATGTCTGCACGCGCAACGCACTTGACTACTTGCGGCAGTTGCTGCTGCTGCTGCTGCTGCTGCTGCTGCTGCTGCTACTGTTGGCGTTGGCGTCTTGAATGACGAGCAGAGCGACACCTTCTCCATACCAAATCAACTCCGCTTGGAGGCCAATAGAAGCTGCTGCTGCTACACAGCGAGAAATATTCAATGCATTTCGAAATTCATAGCTCACAAAAATGCTTACAAAAATTATAACAAGTTTAGAAAAAATCCTGAAAGAAAGAAAGAAAGAAAGATGCAAATTTTAATAATAAAATTTTAATAGAATATAAATAAATAAATAAAAATAAAATAAATAATTTTATATATTTAAAAAAATAAAAAATACAAATTTTAAAATTAAATTCTAAAAAATGTTGATAATTTTATATATTTTTTTTTTAGAAAAAATGTTGATAATTTATAAGATTTAACTTAAGGCCTTAGCTGCTATAGCTTAATTTTATGTTAGACGTCATTTTAATTAAGTCCTAACCTATCAACAATAATTATAATAAAAAAAATTTTAGTATTCTAATTAAGCTCAAATGTCCAATAAATGTTAAATTAATTAATATATTTTTTAATCCTAAATCCTAAATTATATTTAGAACTAATGTTTCTAAGTTAATTTAATTTTCACTAATTGTCACTATTATTTTCTAAAAATTATTTATAGTTTTTCTTTCAAGCAAGTTTGTATTTTCCATTTTTCATCTCATAATTTTGCTCATAATTTCCTATCTACTTACATCGCTATACCACTAAGTTGATCTATTTTTCGCTGTTATTCACAGCTAGATGGCGCCACATAGAAATGTATTCTAAAACCTTGTTAATTCTTGTTCTTGTCGAATTTTTGAATTTTTTGTTAGGATAGAAAATTATTTAAGGCAATTCATTCGAATGCATTCGGATTTTCTTTCTGTGTAGTTGCCATTGCTGTTGTTGTTTGTCTCTTGAAGATGTTTAATGTAATTTAATGGCCTCTTTTTATTATACCCTGTCCAGGACAAGTAGTTGGGCATATAGGCAGTGAATTGTGGGTGTGGCAACATAATATAAATTTGCCTATAATTAGATTTTAATAACTTAAACTGACTGTGCTAAGAGATAGGTTTTTTGGAGCTTGTTTTAAATTGTTTTGGGTTTTTTGGATTTGGATTTTCTATTTTCAATAAACAATATTATAATTTTAATATATATTTAACGAATTCATATTTTGTATTACACAAAAACAAAAAAAAAAATAAAATGGTTATATTTTGATTGAAATTGTTGCTATTGTAGTTTGTTGTGAAGCATCGTTATACAGGGTATGTGGCAGTCGTGCTCTCTGTGGCTGTGGCTTATGCTCTGTCCAGTGTGCACACACGATTATTATTCAAGTGTTGCGCAGCCGCCGCAACATTTCTCTCTGTCAATTGATCTTTTGTGAAGGTTTCTTGATAAAAATGGGCCTCTTTTCTCCCGCTCCCTCTGCCTCTTTCTCTCTCTTTTATATATATATTTATTTCTTTCTCTCGCGGCTATCCCTTAGATGGTAGCCAGAGTCTTGCATTGATCTCGCTGCCAACTAGGCAACTATTTGGTCGTGGGGCTTGGAAATTTACGATGTTTCATTAGCATGCAAAAAGAGTGGACACAGCAAATGGCCACCACGCACTGCAGGGAGTGGGAAAGGGGAGGGGGCGGTTGGTGGGCGGGGCAAAGGGAGCTGCTACAGCCTGTGGCAGTTTGGGAAGGCGAATAAATTGATGGAGCTGGGGTCAAAACCTAGCAGCTTTTGGGCTGATTTATGTTGCCTGTTCTGAGACAATTCTAAATCTCTAAAGCATTTAGCTACAGTAGAGCCCAGCTAAGTGCAACCCAACACATCTTAGCAATTCAATGCAAAATAATAGCTAAAAATAGCTAGAACTATAATGGGTTTCTGTCTTGGTTCTCTCAGCATATTTGGCATTTCATAGGGCTCAACTGCTTACAGCTAACTGTACTGATTAGCATATGAATATATATCTATATCTCTATATATATATCTGTATACACGTGGTATGGTACGTCTATAAATACGCCTCTATATGTCGATAGATATGTATTTATTGTTCATATGCTAATAGATTGATTGTTTCTCGCGTTTTTTGGCGTCGCGTAGAAATTTTTGTTAATATTGAAATTAATTTGCTGTCATAGGTCAATTTCGCTTTCCTTCTTTAACTGTAAAATAAAACCAAACACCAATAAAAGCCACACTTTTGCAATGGGGTATATGCGACTAACAAAATTAAAAAAAAATATTCAAAAATAAATAAAACTTTAATTTGCATAAATTTAAAGTTCTTTAAATATTTGACCTAACCCAAAATCCCCTTCCTTTTTTTACAGGGTATCTGCGCGTCATGTGCATTAATGCTGCTGTAGTACAAATGGCTTAACATTCGCAAATGCTGCAGGGTTGAATTATAAGCACTATTTTGCGCCTTTTTTTTGAGCATCCATTAAGGGGCGCCACAAATTTCTACTCATCAATAATACGACAAGCGCAGCAAAAAACGCTTGTTAATTATTTTAGATGATTAATAATATAATATAAAATATACATAGCATCGTAAAATATAGAATCATCTAATTAATAATATAAAATATATAAGTTTGCAGAATATGCCATTTGCTGGCGCCCAACGTGGGGCGCAGCCCTTCGATTCCGTTCTCCCCCAATTAAATATTCGTTTTCGAAAAAAAACTTTCGATGTTCAACTTAAATCATTTCCCAGCCTCGTTTGCTAGTTTAGATGCTGTGGTTTTTACCAGCAGATTAGAGAATCTGACACAAGAGAAAGAGAGGGAGAGAGAGAGGGAGAGAGAGAGAGAGAGACTTAGAGATAGATATTCGGACGGACGCAGGTCGCTTGCTATTTTGGCCCTTTGACCAAAACTTTCTTCCGACGTATTTTGGTGAATTGCCCGGACGGCACTCTGGCTTTTTTTGGGGTTATTAATTGACCATTGACCCCGACCCAGTAGAAGTCGATCGAACGTTCGATTGCACAGTGGGCGAAGCACGCAAAACGAGTTTGCAAATTTATTAGCTGTGACCTTTGATGAATAATAATTTTATAAATTTTCAGGAAAGATCGGAAAGATCTAATCACATATAAAAACTAATTTATAGGCATAACTTGCACTAACTTTTATGAAGGGGGATCCAAAAATAACCATAGGCAACCAAACTTAAATAATATGTAAAAGTAAGGTTATTAGAGAAGAAAAGAAAAAAAATAGCTTAATAATATTGAACTACAAAATTTTGCTAATAAATTAATATATAAACAAATTTTATAATTGCAAACTGAAAATTTAGCTAAATTAAATAATACAAAATTGTAAAAATTAATAAAATTTATCTGCAAAATTTAGCTGATAAATGGTAAAAAATAAATATAGTTTATGATTAATTGCAAACAGAAAGCTCAACTTAAATTAAATAAAATATAATTGCACAAATTAATTAAATTTATTTACAAAGTTTAGCTATTAAATTGTGAATATTAATAAAATATATTAATAATTAATAGCATTAAATGTAAAAATATTTTATATAATTTATAATTTTGGCAATAATTTGTTGCTGTTGTGTGCAAAATTGAGCGGCAAGTGCGCGCGTGCGCCCACTGTGCGGCCGAAAGTTGGCGAAAACAAGTTCTCGGAATGAAATTATGAATATTTTTGGGCCGTCTATATGGATTGTATGGATTCTATGCAGATGGAGTTAGATCTTGGCCCAGCGGAGGTGAATCGATGGCTGATGAATAATTCAGATCGCGCGCTTTTTTTTTGGTGGATTTTTTTTTGTGGATTTTTTGTTGTTGTGGATTGTTTTGTGTTTTTTTTTTTGTTTTTTTGTTTTGTTTTTTGTTGTTGTGCTTTTGGCAATTAGCTGTGGGTCAATAGGTAGGAAGAGCGAACTAATATAAGTTGGCGGGCAGCTGCGGACGGCAGCTCAGTTAAGCAAAGCGAAGCGAGATGAGGAAACCTTGGAAACCTTGGACGCTGATCGGCATCGGTTTGGTGCTCTGCCTATCGATAATCTCCCAAGCCGAGGCGGAGACCCGTATCGAGCTGGACGAGAACGGCGATGAGTACGAGCTGAAGCGCTTCTATATACAGGGCAGGCAGCTGAACGGCAGCGGCAGCAAGTCCCAGTGCGTGGTGACCCGACGTAAGCGAGCGAGTCGCACCCTGGGCCCCGCTGGGATGCTGGTCAGCTCACAGCAGCTGAGCCTGCAGCCGCAGCAGGTTGAGGGGGCAGCCGGAGAGCAGCTGCAGGCGGAGCTGAATCCCAATCGGCGCTATGTGGCGCTGACGGCGCTGCAGCTGGCAGAGGAGCAGCTGGAGGATGATGAGGAGCAGGATGAGGAGGAGCTAGAGGACGAGCAGGATGATGAGCAGGCGCAGCTGGAGGATGATGAGGAAGAGGAGCAGGAGGCGCAGGAGCCGAAGCAGCTGCAGAGCACCAATCTGCTGGCTGCCACATTTGCGCTGCCGATTGCGCAGTCGCCAGTGTCGCAGCTGCAGCACAGCGTCAGCGTTGTGGCAAGCGCCGCCACCCACACCAATGTGGGCGGGGATGCCGGCATCGTCGTGGTGGAGTCCGAGCAGCCGCCCAAGGTCAATCCCAGCACGCATGCCGTCTTCGAGCTGAAGCCGCTGCCGCCACAGGCCAGCTACTGGCCACTGCAGCAGGCAGAGGGGCAGGCAGAGGCGCAGGCGGAGGCAGAGTCGCAGGAGTATGAGCAGGAGAATGAGAATGAGGATCAGGATTACTTCTACTATGGGCCTGGCTATCAACAGATGGCGCTGTTCGATGAGCAGGAGCATGTAATCCATGAGGATCATCCGGTATCCACAACCGCCATCTGGAGCACCGGAGTCGACGATGACATACATCCGGTGATCAATGAGCCCAATCAGCGCCCGGACAACAAGCCCAACAAGAAGAAGAAGAAGAAGAAGCAGCAGCAGCAGCAACTGGAGCAGCAGGAAGACCTCAACCTGAAGCCTGTTAAGCAGCAGAAGCGCAAGCCCAGCAAGAAGCCAAGCAGCAGCTCCAGCTTCAGCTCCATTTCCGGTTCCGGCTCCATTTCCGGTGCCAGTTCCGTTTCCGGTGCCGGTTCCACTTCCATTTCCGGTTCCACTTCCGTTTCCGGTGCGAAGCGCAAGCCATCCAACGCCAACAAGCGCAAATCGCAGAAGCGGAAGCGACGTCCCAGCAATGGCGGCCTCGCTAGCAATGGCGGCAGCAACAAGCGGCGTCGTCCCGCCAGCTCCAACTCCTTGAGCAACCCTCGCCCACTTGGCGGCTACCGGCGCCGCCGCCCGCAGTCGCAGCTCTCGCAGCAGCAGCAGCAGCAGCAGCGCCGCCGCAAGCAGCAGCAGAAACGGCGACGTCAGCAGCAGCAGCAGCAGCGACGCCGGCGTCGCAACAAGAACCGACAAAATGGCGGCCATCGGCGGCAGTACTTCGGGGACGAGCCGATCATCAACTGCATCTACATCAACAAGGATCCCGCCCCCACCACCACCACCACCGCCCGCCCCTTCTGGAACATTCTGGGACGCGATGCGGGACGGCAGAAGCAACAGCAACAGCAGCAGCAGCCGCAACAGCAGCAATCCTTGCCGCTAGAGGGCGCTGCAGCAGCTGAGGCGCAGACCCCGCCCCCGCAGCTGCCCATTCCCAGGCAGGGCAACGACTTTGGATATCGCAAGCGCGCCAATTTGCGCTTTGTAGCGCCCTAATTTAACTCGAATTTCCCTCGAATATCCCTCGGATATCCCTCGGATTTCCTACGATTTCTGGAAATATTTATTTATTTATTGACTTTTTTTTGACAAATATTTTTTGTATTTATTGTATTTAATTTATAAAACCTTTTTTTTTTTAATATTTTGAACGTGTGTTTTATTTGCTAGAAACATTTTATACTTATATGAAGCAGTATTTCAATATTTTCTAGCGCTTTGAATATCCCTCGATTTTAGCAGATCTTTAGTTATTTATTGTGCTTTTTTAAAACTTTTTTTTATTTATTTTTTATTATTTGTTTTAATTTAAAAATCCTGAACTCACAGCTCGCGCTGCGATCTCTGTCGGACAGACAGACGGATTTTTCCGAAAATTAAAATTTTTTTTTTAATTTTTAAATTTTCCAGAAAAAAAATTTGTCTTAAAATCATAAGTATTGATGCGTAATCAAATTGCGTTGCAAAATTAGGCAGAAAAAAATTTGGACAGGGCAGATCAGTCGGACGGGACAGATCAGTCGGACGGGCCCGACTGTAGAATACCCTGTGCCTTTTATTTTATATACAATTTTATAAAACTGTCACACTAAGCTTATCAGCCGTATTTCTTCTTCACTTATTACGTGCGCCAGCTGCGCTGCGGTGCTGATGCCTGCTGCTAGGCTGCTGGGCTGCGCTGACAATTGCGTAGCTTATATCTACTTTGTTTATTAACCGATTTTAATGCGCTTTTCAGAATAGTTAAATATAATGAAAAATAGCGTTAATACCAAATAACAAAATTCTATGATAAATATTACGCTTATTTTTGAACTTTTAAGTTCAACTATTGTGAAGCTTATATCTCCTGTGTTTCTTAACCGATTTCAATGCGCTTTTCAGGATAGTTGAATATAATACAACAGAGCTTATGTTCCGAATAACAACCTTCTATGTTCAATATTACGCTTGTTATTCAACTTTTTGTGTTAAAAATTCGAGGTTATGTGAGTTTTATTGATTTTTGGGCGTCAAGGGGGCGTGGCATCAACGATTTGAAATAAACTTGATCTGCGTATTGAATACATCTACTGATAGCAACCAAGACGGCTGCTCTAGCTTTTGTAGTTTCCAAAATCTCAGCGTTCATACGGACGGACGGACAGACGGACAGACGGACAGACGGACAGGACAGACAGACAGGGCTATATCGACTCAGTTCGTCATCCTGATCAAGAATATATATAGTTTATGGGGTCTGCCACGCCTCCTTCTGCCTGTTACATACATTCTGACAAAGTTATTAACCCTGTTTTTCCCATTTTTCAAATGGGCACAGGGTATAAAAAAACCAAACATGCTGGCATTTGGTCGAAAAATGTAGAATTTAACACTAATTTTGCAATGATGGGGGGATTATTACAGCTTAAACGAATAAAACCATTTTTCTTAAACTTTGGATGCACATTTTTGCAATGATTACAGGGTGTAAAAATTGCAAAGTATTTTCATATAGAATCTGGAATGGGCTTAGACTATTTGAGGCCTAAACAGTGTGCCCAGACGACGTGAAATATATCTGCATAGTGCTTAATCTAAATGTGAACTGTATTGATTATTTTGTAAGCAAAAAATTGGGCTAAAATGTGCGTTGCCTTGACAGTTTGTAGCCCTGGCTACTTCCCTCTCTTCTTGACTACTTTTCTCAAGTATTCTCTCTCTCACTCTCTCTCTGTCTCTGGTGGGCTTGCTCCCCCTACTTCTCTGTCCCAAAGGCAGCTGTGGCAATAAAAATCCTCCCAACTGTCCAGTGCCCACCCCAAAGTGGAGAATAGTAAATGAGAATACCTGAGTAAAGAGAGAGAGAAGAGAGTGAGAGAGAGTGAGAGAGAGAGAGAGTGAGAGAGAGAGAGGTTGTGGTATGCTAGAGTGTGAGTCAGATACCTAGACATGTTGTTTATGCTTTCCGCCGCTAGATGGCGCTGCCGATTGAATTTCAAATGTCATCGCACAATGGACATTCAGCGCTTGACGCTGCGGCATTTCCGTTCTTGCCCCTGCCCCATGTGTGTGGCAAGTACACATGCACCACCCCCTCATCCCACACCTCCACCTCTTCCCCACAATGCACGTACTCATATGTATGTTAACAGCACAGTGGCTGGCAGCAGTATGCAGCACATTGCAAATAAATTTTAAATAACATCCAAAGAGCTCAAATAAGAGCAGAATATTTTCTTAATTTTATTATTTTGTATTTCTTAAGGTGCAAATTTAAAACTGAGCAGTGTGTGTGCATACTATTCGACATGACTGTTTGAGAATCGATCGATATGTCCATGTGCAACAGCAGCCAGGCTGCGACCTAAAGTACAGTTCGTGTGAATAGTTTGCGGTTGGCAAAAGTATCTACGAGATACATACAGACAGGGGGCAGATATTATAGCGAAAGAGGTGGCAACACTGGCTGGATATGGGTTGGGAAAAAGTGCACACTTTGGTTATAGTTATGTTTAGAGATTAGGACAGAGTTACACGGTAAAAACAACTCAAGAAGAGCTCTGACTAAAAACAAATTCTAACATATTCAAACAGTTAATAATTTTGAGAATTTAAATTATCCGCGGAAATAAAACTTCATTAATTATTAAAAAATATCCTAAAGATTTTCTATAAAGTGTAACTGTATATTTTTGCTGAAAAAAATCTGGCAAATACGAGAGATCGATTTTTTCGACCTTCTACCAAGGTCCAACTTTACGGTATCATGCCTAATAGGTACCTTAAGAAAATGATTTTTGGTCTTAAAATCCATATTTCTGGAGAATCAAAATCTTTTAGGAATCTTATAAAATCGAATTGGACTTTCACAAGATTTATATATAAAGAAAATTTAATTTGAAGGAAAAGAACCAGATAAACAACAGATAGTTAAACCACTTAAGATGATGAAAAAACGCTGATTAAAATATGGAAAAAATAAAAGTAGTTTTGCGCCCAAAATCTAAAAGCCTGAGAGGTTAGTCAAATGTTAATTTATGCTATTTTTTTTTTAGCTATTTTTTTGAGTTGAGTCTTTGACTTTCTCACGCTAAGCAGAGAAAGGAAGGAGTAGAATTTCAGGGGGGTTTTTTTATAGGGGGATTGTGGCATAGATATCGTGTGATGACTGTTTTATTTAGCTATTGGCACGCTTTTGCCCAGCTATTATTTGCTGGTAAATATTTACACTATGGCGAAGCACACGGAACTGAGAGGGGGAAAGGGGAGAGCAGGAGAAATAGCCACAAAGAGGAAGAGAGAGAGAGGGAAAGTTTGCCCTTTTTTTGTTGATATTGGGCTCTGAGCTTTGACACGTTGCCTACTTTGTGTAATTAATAACTGCAAGAGGTCCTTAGAGAGAGAGAGAGAGTTCTTTCCCTCTCTCTCATTTTATCTCTCTCTCTCTCTCTCTCTCTCTCTCTGTCTCTCCCTCTATCTCTTTCTGTCTCTTTCTCTTAAGGATCGCAGCTGCGAGGACTCGAAGCAGGTCATTGGCATGGAACTTCAATTTGTTTTTGCGGTTCGCAACAGAAACCGAACAGAAACCGAAATGTGCCCCAGTTTGTGGCACGAGCCACAAAATAAAAAAAAAAAACAAGAAAACAAAGACAAAGACGAAGCAGAAGATGCAGCAGAAGCAGCAGAAGAAGTGCACAAGGAAGGAGCAGAAGAGCAAAAATTACACTCAAAAAATCCACAGAAACAAGCTTTAAAATTTTGTTTAATTCATTTAAATAACATTATATATTTTAGTAAATATTTATTTATTTATTTTTTTAATTGCGTATTTATTCAATTTTTTATTTATTCATTAATATATTTTTATTTGTTGATTTTTTTAATTATTTATTAATTTAATTATTTTATTGTGAAGAAAGGACTTTAAATAATAAAATTCAGATGAAGTTTAAGATTAATTCTATGTGATTTGCGCTGGTTTCTTTCAGTGTAACTGCACGAAGATGTTCTGCTATTGCTTTCAGTGCTGCCAGTTTAGCCTATTAAAAGTTAGATAAGTTCCTTCAGTGCTGCCAGTGTAGCAAAATTACAATGCGCCAAAAAATCGATTCTCAAAAAAAAGTATCGATTTAATCGCGGGCAAAAAGAATTGATTAAATCGAATCGTAATCGAATCGAAGTTCTAGTATATATATTTTATGGCTATTTTTAGCGATTTGTAGTTGTATGTCTTATTGCTGCCAACACTGGCTGTTAGCCCCTACTGATTTATAGCAGCGTATTGATTAAGTCTCCCCCTCTCCGCTCTCCACTCGATGCAACCCCATCCCCTAGGTGTGAGCACAACCCTCGCAGCGCTGTTTTTAACGTTACTTTTTACGCCAGTTGCCCGACAGATTGCCTCAAGGGTCCCGATAGTCGATAGCTGAGTTTATTTTTTACCCCTCCCCCGCCCCGTTTCCCTTCCCCTCTCCAGTAGAGGAGAAGAGGCAGATGTTTCTTCGCTGGAGTTTGTTTTATGATTATTTCTTTGGCTAACGACGCGCCTAGTTACGCAATGATTTGTGGGCGTGAAGGATCGATACACGGAGAGAAAAAGGTGCGCCCATTTGAGCCTAATTGGATGCTTAATTGAGGATGAAAACCAGATTAGACATACTACATGTGTGGAGTGAAAACAGCGGTTTTAATCTAGGCTCGAAGGTGCGAGAAATTCGGCATTTAATTTCATGAATTTCTTATTTTCTTTTTGTCTTCAGATTATGTTATCCTTTCTAAAAATTGCTCTTAATTTAATTCATTTTAATAATTTTAATTTATGCTATATTTTTATTTGTCTTTAAAGTTTTCTGTTAACTGCTATTACAACATTAAATAAATTATTAAATTAATGTTAAACTACATTAAACTATAAAAAATTTAAAAATATGCAATTGTTAAGGATAGCTTGGGGTCTACAATTTAATTTGTAAATTATTTCAATAAAAGCCTGAAGCTCTAGAAACCTACGTAGTATTATTAAATTAAAAATGAGGGAATATTTTTTGTTTATATTTTAATGATAAATATGTATATTGTACATATATATATATATGTATACATATCTTGCTTAAAGTTGGGTAAATATTCAATTAAAATTATTAAATATTTTTTTGTCATATTTTCTGTATTTAAATTCGGTTCTTAAAATGGTTTTCGTCAAAGTAAGTTTTCGTTTAAATAATTATGTATTAAGATTTTTCTAATTATATGCCATTTCAAACAAATTTTTAATTATACTAAATTTTAATTTAATAATTTCATTTATTTAATTTCTTGAGCTATTTAAATTTTAATCGTAAATTAAATCAAAATATTTCAACAAAATATTGCTTCAATATTTAATGAAATATTTAATAATTTAAAAATATAAACAAGAGATGATAAAAAATAACTTTTAGTAGATTTTTATTGTAAGTTTTATTTTTTATTCTATTATTATTATATTTATATTTTATTTTGTAACAAAAAATGCTCTATTTAAGCGATTAAATTTTCTTAATTATTTAATGGTTGCAAATGATGAAAATTATTTAATTTCCTAGACAGCAGCTGCAATGCTCTGAGCTACTTAAGATCCATGGGCTGGATAGCATGATACTCGTGCTCAGATGCTGCCACACGGCAAGTGGCAAGTGGTAAGTGCAATGAACCTGCAACGAACAGCAGCAAGAGGCTCACGAGTGCTGTTTTTGGCCCTATTTAATAGGGCTCTAAACAGGGCCAAGAGAACGGAACAGGTGCAAAGCAGAGGCGACCCTCGGATGTTGCAGACACAAGTGGCAGCCACGTCCTTTTGCATCCTTGCAACAACAGCAGCAGCAGCAGCAGCAGCAAATGCATCGTAAATAAAACAAGCGACAAAATGTGAGGGGCACGTGCCCCTGCGCGCCTTTGTTTTCATCTGTGTTCAATGCCCCTGATCTGGGCAACTGCAACATCTTGTTGCAGCCAGCCTGCCTCAGTCTCTCTCTCTCTCTCTTACCCTCGCTGTCTCTGTCTCTCTTTGCGCCTTTTACCGTTGCCCATTTGCAAGCTGCATTCGTGGCGTCTCCAGTTGAGCGCGTGGCATGAACTCGTGCCTCTTTCGCTGTCTGCTGCCGCTTTATAATTAACTTGATGATCGTTGTCTGCAGATCCTTCATGCCCCCCTGCTCTTCCCTCCCCCTCTTCTTCTTCACCTCTGCCTGCCTGTTGCAGTTGCAGCATCCAGCAGCAGCAGCAGCAGCAGCAACAGCAGCAGCAGCAACAGCAGCTGCCGTCCTCTCAAGCTCAAGGTCAAAACAGTTGCAGCTTTGAGCAAATTAAACCCTTCGACTGCTCAATTGTACTGCATAAAAGCTACAGAGTTAGAGGAGAGCTTCTAAATAGATTAAACTTTAAAGAACATAGATTAAAAAAAAACCAAACGTATTAAAAATTTCCTTTAGTGTCTCAAAATTTGAATATTTAAAGTTTAAACTACTATATCGAGCCCTTCCCGCGTACAAATCGTAAGCGACAAAAGCAAATTTTACAAGCGAACTTTTTTTTCGTGAAAACGCGTTCGAAATTCGCAGCAAATGTGGCGCTTACGATATATTTGTCAGGCTGATATCTCAGTAAATACGTTGAATTAGATTATGAAATTTTTTATGCAGATGAGTTGATTAATTATGTACATAATTGCATTAAACACCGAAAATCGAAAATATGTTGGTTACGATTTTTTTGCGGGAAGGGCTAAATATTTTCTCGACAAAAAATTTTAAAATAAATAAAATAAAATATAAATAACACAAGATATATGTGCATAGAATATAAAAACCGTAATATTTTAATTAAGCATACAGTTTTATTAGGTATTGAAAATAAATGAATGAAATGACAAAAATGATCACCTTGAGATACAAAGAAAATGTTAAAAATTTAAGCATTTTAAATTTCAACTAAACTTAAAAAAACTTAGATTAGGAAATTTTAAACCTATTTAACAATTTTCTAGTTTATATATTTATTTTACGAGACGACAGAATATGGGATTATTAATAAAATATAAATTAATTGGATTAAATTAAATAAATAATAAAAATGATGTTAAAAATTAATACATTTTTGATCACATTTTTAATATTATTAATATTAACCTTTCAAACTTCTGTTTGGAATTATTTTTAGACCTCTTACATGTAATACAAAACTTTATAATTGAGAAAATACCTTATCAAATTTTCTATTAATAAAATAATAATACTGAAAAACTCGATTTTGCTGCCAAAATCCAAATTTTTATCCAGTTTTTTATGTAAAATTATGCGATACAAATCGTGTACAACCTTAATCTTGCAAATACAAATTATTATATTTTTCGACACCTCTAGTCAGAAATTAAAAAATATTTTAGACTGATTCCAATAATTGCGGTATTTAAGCTATGTACAATATTAAATATTAATTTCAGCATTGCTTTGATAATTTAAAGAATTCCAAATTGAAATTCGTCAATATCAGAGTTTTGTCGGTGCTATAGCGTGTTTTATAGACGCCCATATACCACCCAAAGTCAGTTAGATTTCGGTGTACTCGTATATAGTAAAATGCTAATGCCCAACGTCTTCAGGTGATAAGCCGCGAAATTTCCCACAAATTTCACTCTTGTGATTTTCCCACGCTTGGATACAGCTGCTCCCTTATCAGTGGAGCTTTGCACACCCGCATGGACTGTGAGTGAATAGCGTCCAGAGTGAGTAGTGAGTGCACTCACAAAAAATAACGAATCATTTGTTGAAAATCTTGTTTTATTCTAGAACTCAAGTAAAATCGTAAATGAGTTCAGTTGAATTAAATTAAATTTGTAGAAAGCTTAAACTAGGTACGCATCGGAACTTTTTTTAAGCTTTAAAGCTGATGAAATAATAACCCTATTCAATAGGACAATTAATAGTTGAACTAAATTAAATTTTTTGAAAGCTTAAATTAATCACGAATCGCAGCTTATTTTAAGCTTTAAAGCTCTTGAAATAGAATTTATTCGTACTAAATCGAAAAGTGCTCAAATGTATAGAATTTTGATCAAGAATTTTCTGGATTATTGAGCTTTTGACATCGTATATGCTGGAATCAAGCATGCAAACTCTTGAATTTTCTCTCAGTGTAGTGGGTAGTGAATAGTGAATAGTGAGTAGTGAATACTGTGAGTGTTGAGTATGAACGAGTTTGATGTTGCCAGCGAGTAGTTCAGCTGATAAGCAGCGTTACCTATAGGTGACTCTCAGTCTCTCTCTCGCTCTTTCTCAGTCTCTCTTTCTCTCGCTGTCTCTCTCTCTCTCTCTCTCTCTCTCTCTTATTCTCACACTCGTGCGCTCTCGCTCTTTGCCTGCTGTGTGGATTTTTCCCGCCACTTGCGCAGCGAAGCGAAGACAGCCGCTAAGACAGTTGTCTCTGCGTGTCTTCCTCCCTCTCTCAGTTGCTCAGTTGCTCAATTTCTCAATTTTCCATTCCCCCTTCTCCCGTCTCCTTCTCCCCTGCTCCTCCTGCTATTGATAAGCGCTGTGACATGTTGCAACGTCTGCTCTCCTTGTGGCTTATTAAACGACGCACAGGAGCAGGACTCGTGCCTCCAGCTGACGTTGCCTCGTTCCAAGCCAGATTATCAGAGGCAGAGAAAGAGAGAGAGAGAGAGAGAGAGAGAGAGAGAGAGAGAAAGAGAGAGGGACACAGAGAGAAAGAGAGAGAGAGGCAGCAGTAGTTGCACGTACACTTAGAGACAGACTTTCCTAGATCTCAAAGATCAAATCAGTCCAAAAAAGTCTTAATAATCGCTCTATAATTTATAAAAAAAGAACAAAATTATTAACCCTATTTTTTCCTATTTTTCAATAGGTACAGGGCTTAAAAAAAACATTTTGTTTCAAGCAAGACACTGAAAATACTAAAACAATGTGTTTCTTATAATCAGACTGAAATTTCTTCAATTAAGAAAATTGTTTGTGAAAAGATAGTTTATCTAAGAAATATCGGGGTTGAATTAGGATACAAATTGAGCATAGATTTAAGTTAAAATGCATATAAATTCTAGGCTTAAAAACAAACTTGAATGTACTTAAAATATCCCTAACGTACTTGAAATCAAATAATTATGGATAACATGAGCATAATCTAAATTGATTGGGTTCTGACTTTGATCAAGTAAATTCCGTACCCCTTTCTCACTTGCATCAAGCAAGAATGCATTGGTTTTTTTTCCGAGTGTAGTACTCGTGTGGCATGCACCGTGCAAATCAACTGGATCACTCAAGCGCTTCTCCCCCTTTCGTCTTTTTTTTTTCTTTGCTTTTTGATTAAAGGAAGTCCAAGCATTACACCCTGTATCTCTGGGCCAGCTGCAAGGCTCGCGACTTGCCACAATTGCAACCTGGCCTCTTGCCTCCTGCCTCTTGCCTCTTGACGCTTGCCACAGTTGGACAATTTCTGGTAAGGCCTCGTCGTCATCTTGATAAGGCGCATTGCATGTGGGCTGCCCTCGGACAGACTGGGTCATCACTTGCACCCTCTTTCTACACTGCAAAAAACAACTTACCACTCAAATGCGTAGAATTGTGGTAACTTCAGAAGAACCGCCTTCAGTTTTAGCCAAGATTCGACGCTGCATACGGCAGAGCACGCACCAATACACAGTGCATAGATTAGGATGTCAGCTTTTCCTTATCATAAAACAGACTTCCTGAAATGTAAGAATAAACTATATGTAAAGAGATATGATTATCTGAGACAAAAATTAGAAAATAAGTTCAATAACTTTGGTAAAATAATAAAAGGAAATTTTTGTAACTTGGAAAACAAATTTCTTGGAATAGAATCAAAACTGCTCTGAAAAAAATGTGTTTCATATCTAAATCCGAAAATTGATTTTCTAAAATGTTACAAGTATTTAGAATTTTTTTTTTTCAAGAAAAGAAAATAATATACAAATTTAAGCTGATCAACAAAAAATAAACTCGTTTTTTTATTAATAGAATATCTTATTAGGATAACATGATTTCGTATCGACTTTACAAAAATACTAAACAAATAATATAAAGAATTTTGTATAAGAATTTAATTTTCCATTTGATAAACAAGTTTTTCCTGACGACTTTTTTAAAATGCATAAAAAAATAATTTTAAAATGAAGAATGTTGAAAAATAAATAGACGATTTCCGATTTTATATATGTATATTTGAAGAAAATCATTTTTTCTGGCGACTTATTGCAAATGCATGAATAATTTTAATACGTAGAATTCAGGGTAAATTATTCCTGCATAAATTCTTATATATAGAAAGCAGTGTAGTTATTTCTCTCAGTGTAGGCAGCGCCCAGTTGTGCCCGCTTGCTGCAGCTTTAGCGAAAGTGCAGCTCCTGCCACAGTTGCGCCTCTCTACCTGCAGCAAAGGCGGCAAAGACTTAAGCCACATACTTGCCTCAACATCTGTGGCTCAAAAGACGTTAACAGAACACAAAAAAAAAATGTCATGTGGGTACGGTTGCAACAACAGGAACAAGAGAGTGAAGTGTGCTGGATGGGGTAGGGGCAGGGGCTGGGGCAGGGGCACGTGCGCTCTCAAGCGCGAAATGCAGCTACGAAATGCGGCAAATGACGAGGCAAATAGAGCCGAAAACGTATCTCGAAGATGCCACAAAGTGCAATCAAATGGCCAAGAGCGCGCTCTTCCTGCAGCCTTCTCCCTTCTCTCTTCCTCCTCTCTTTCCTTTACATTCCCCACCGCTCTCTCTTACTTCCGGCGCTCCGCTTGACTGTGCTTCTGTCTGCATCTTCATCTTTATCTTTATCTGCTGTTCTAGACTTTGTTTTCTTTAATTACGCAAGAGCCAGGCAAAACAAAAAGAGAGAGAGGCAGAGAGGTAGAGAGAGGGAGAGAGGGGAACGGTTAGTTGGGCTATCCTTTTGTGCTCGTAATAATTTCTTACATTCTTTTCTCATTCCTTTATGTTGTTTTTCTTTCCCCCATTTCCCTGCTCTTAGATTAAGCACTCATGCACATGTCTCCCGACTGCATTCGCCTCGCAATGGGGACACTTTTTCGATCCAGAAACCAACGGAAAACCGAACAGAAGGTGCTCTAATGTAGAGCTCACCCTTGCCTATGCATTTACCCCTTTCCCCTTCCAGCACAAGCCGCTTCCTAGTGCTCTCTATTGTCTCTTGGCCTAATTGTTTATCTTATACTAGGCATATGTTGGTGTCCACCTGGTGCTGAAAGTGTTAGAGAAAAATGATCTCCATAAAGACATCACTGAAGATTGGATGACATTGGAGGTAGTAGCATAAGTTGAAAGAATTAGCCATAGCCCCGATATAGCCTTATCTGTCGGTCTATCCGTTTGTATCCACACCTAGAGCTCACAAACCTCAAGAGCTAGAAATATCATCTTTGGTATATACTATATACTACATATGTAGGTTTTCCTATAAGTCAAGATCAAGTTTCTTTTAGTTTGTTTTTTATGCCTTGTAACGACTAAAATTTGTTCTGCACGTAGCTTTTGGCATTCTTCAAAGACGCTGTGAATTGTGTTACGATCCGATCGCAAACAGCAAAGATATGCTACAGACAATTTGTTCTTAATTTTTAAGATATTTGCATATTGCGTGCTTACTACTACGTACGACTGAAACGTTACACCCGACTGATCCGCTCCGTCCCTACTGGTTTTAATCTATGCTGACATTACAAATGCCGAAATCTGATTTCTGTTCAAACTTTTGCTTTTTACTAGGTCAGTTTTAAATTCCCATTTAATTATTTAATGTAATCATAAAATATTTATTTTAAACATTTGTTGGTAATATTTTCTTAATTTTTTTCACCATTGTTATTTATTTATTTAATTTGATCAATTGGATTTTTACGATGAGCATTTATTTTATAAGTATTTTCTTGACTTTGTTTTTGGCTCTTCGGTTAGGTAATTTGCTTTGCCGCTTTTGCCACTCACTTTTGCTTTTTACGACTGTTACCAACTGCCACTCCCCCTGCGCCCCTGGCCCACCTGGCTCCTCTCCTCATCTGATATTTCGTCTGCTCCTCCACTGCTTTGGTCTGCAGTTTCATGGCTTGCACGTGATAATTGCCGCGATTCATGTGTGATTTGTGTGCTCTTTATTTTCATTATTTATCTTCTTTTCATTTTCATTATTTATATACCATATAGATGTGTGTATATCGGGTATACAAATATATATATAAATATATATATATATACTATATAGTTTATGTAGCATATATATAAACTGCGCTCTCTAGCATAAAAAATGGTAAAAAAGCGAGCTGCTGAAATGCAGAAATGCAAAGAGGAAGCCCCATGTCTGAGTTCCTGGTCGAGTTGTGGGTTTATCGGCTGAACGGAAGATGCAACTTCCCCAATGTTGTTGCAACTGTTGTTGCATGCCCCAAAATGCCAGTCGCTGTCTGGCACTGAAGGCAAAAAGCAACACAGAATACGGCGTGCTTAATGCAATTACAGGCAAATGCCACATCCACTGGGACTGCGCAGACAGTTATGCAGATATGCATCTGACTAACCGCAGTTACAGTGGCACAAATCCCACAAATTCCCAACAAATTTGCAAAAAGTAAGAAGCAAAAGCATTGCTGCTTGGCATTATATTTAAAATATTTTGGGACAGTGTTGGATAATTTCAACAATTCCTCAAGAATGGTTCATGCTATTTTTAAAAAGTTTACGATTTCTGACAGCTAATGCAGATACTTGCATATAAGGACTATATAATAATAAACAAAGAAAATATTTATTAATGCATAAATTAGTCTTCGTTTGAGGTAGAAATCAAAAAAATTGATGAAGATTATAACACATTTTATATCTCATAATAAAGAGCAAAGTTTTGAATTGAATTTTCTAATAATTCATGGATGTGTACCACTGTGCCAGACGCTGTTTCTTTAGTTAAGTTGCTGTCTCAGTTTCAGTTTCGGTTTTCAGTTTTCTGTTTGTTGAGACTGCAGATGCTTTCTGGCGCACCCTGCAACCCTGCAAACCACCCGCAGCACCCTCCTCGGTCGTACCTGTCTGGCACCCTAATGCCCTAAGCAACCATACCAATTTACCCCATTGACATGGCGTTAAAAGTCACGATTAAAGCGTAAACACGCCCTTCTGCTACTCCCACCGCCTTTCCGCCTCTCCTCTTCACCCCTCTCCATGCTCTTCCTCTTCTCGCTGCGGTTCTATGATCTCCCACAAGTTTACATCCCAGACGAGTTTCAGTTTCAATTTGAGTCTCGCCCTCTGTGTTATTCCTGGTTATTCCTGGCTATTCCTGGCTATTCCTTTTGACCTTTCGCCATCCTAGGGGTATGTTTTTTGGATGTGGGCTTGGCTTTCGGCACATAAACTGCGTGAAATTAAGTAATTAGATGTGTATAAAGTTCAGCTCACATTATCCTCGTCATCATAATCATCATCATCATTCTCAACGTTTTCATCCTCATTTTCATCCTGCGGCGAAAGCTCATCAATTTGATGAATGTTTAAGTATTTAACGCAGAGCAGGAGAGCGAAGTTTAATGATGATTGTAGCATGATGTATTTCCCTTTTTTTTAACTGATGAAAGCAGATGTTTTGGCATTAGAAATATTTAGTCAGAATCGAATTAAATACAATTTTCGACTCTATAATTAACTGAGAAGCTTACAGTTATAAGAAAATAAAGGCAATAGAGGTTCTGTAGTATATGTTTTTGTATAACAAGTATTACTTATAGTATCTTTTGATTCAAAAGTCTTTACATAAATGAATCAAGAAAGTATTGGGATAAGTCTGTAAACGTTATAAAGCAGGAGTCCAATGGAGATTCCCAGAAGAAATGTGTTTGAAATGTGAAGATTATTAAGCAGATAAATTTGTAGAGAGAATGACTTCTAATTAGCAATATTTATTTATTAAAAATTGTTTATAGAAACATAATACAAACTTTTTTAACAATAGTTAAAAGTCTAGTTAAAAGTCTAAAAAACATCCATCAAATGGTATTTAGAAGGTAGAAAACCGAATTAGTAGGGAGGCTCCTTTGTGTTTAGTAATGTTTGAAAATTTAAATTTAAATTTAAAAAAATGAATTTAAAAGATAGAACTGAACTGTTATCAGTATTAAAGAGAAAGCAAATAAAGACTTTATAAACATTCTTACTGAAATCCAATCTTCTGCTGTTTGGCTGATTCTAAGAGAGTTCTATAGAAAGCTCACGGAAGAAATGTGGAAAGAAGAAGACGCATTGAACTTTAATTCAAAGTCTATGTTTTGGCGGCAAATTTGAAACGAGCATTTAATTGGAGTGCTACAAGAGATACAGGAGAATGGAGAAACTATCCAGAAATCGAATGGAAAACAGGACTACAGCTGGGAATGCTGATTGCCGCGAAATATGTCTCACTTGGACAGCAAATTGAAACGAGTTTCCCAGAGATAGAGAGAGAGCGAGAGAGAGAGAGAGAGAGAGAGAGAGAAAAAGGAGAGTGAAGAATAAATAATAAAAGCTTTGTCCCAAATGGGCACGAAGGTCCTCATTCAGAGCACTGTAGTGCACTCCAGTGCTGCTGTCGGACATGACGTAAGAAAACAAAAGACAAAGACCAAGAAGCTGATGAGAATGCGGAACTACCAAAGGTGCTGACCAACGGTCAAGACAAAAACCAGGGTAATACGTGAGCGTAAAAAAGTGCGTTCCCATCGCGAGCAAAATAAATAAATAAATAGACGAAAGGCGCCAAATGCAAATGAGAAACGCAAACTGAACGCGATGTCGAAGCTGAACCTGAACCTCAACCTGAACCTCAACCCGAAGCCGAGGGTCGAACTGACCAATGTCCAGTATGCGGATAGAGCTGCTGCAACGGGGGTTTGTTTCCGACCCTTCCCCCTGCTGCAAGGGTCAATGCAATTTTCTTAGGGCTCTAAGCAAGAAGTCTTTCAGTTTCTATCTCCTATGTCCTCTGTCCTCTGTCCTATGTCCTATGTCCTCTGTCCTCTGTCCTGTGCCATTTGCTCCCATTGTAATGAGAGTTGCGCGCTTTTCACCCTAGTTCCCAAAATGCCAAATGCATTCCGCTGGTCAGTTTGATTGCCCCTTGCCCCTGCCCCTGCCTCTAACCCTACCCCTACCCTTTGCTGATCCGGTCCTGACCTCATTTGAATATTAGTTGGGTTGGTCAATGATCCTTTGATTTGCTGCTGCTGTGAAATTGCCAGCGTCTTCTCACATCCTTTGGCATTACACGCTTGACCAAGCCCCTGCCCCTACCCCTCTCCCTCTTCCTCTCCCTAACCCTGCCCCTAACCCTACCCCTCTCCCGATTGAACCCATATTTCATGCAGTCGCCGTAACATGCGTATTACAATTTGATCCGCGATTCCTGCAGTTCAGCTTCAAATTTGTTTTATTGCTGCGTAATTTCTTGGCCAGAGAATCGTTCTTCCTCTCTTTCTCTCTCTCTCTCTCTCTCTCTTTCTTTTTCTTCCTCTCTCCCCAAGTCCGTTAGAATTATAATTTATGGCCTGGTCAGCCTCTTTACTTGATGCCCTTTTACTTTGTTCCCTCATCGTTTTTATTGGGTTAATGAGAGTTTGAACCTTATCTCTGGTTTATCGCCCATCCTTGCGCCTCATTAGCTCAAGTTCAAGGATTATAATTTATTTCAAATATGAAGGTAAATTTATAGATAACAGCAAGAGTATTGCAGGTTTTTAGATAATAGAATATTAATATTTGAACTATATTTAAGTTGTAAATTTAAACATTTTGAAAGCCGTTGGAAACTTCAAATTTTGGTCTATATAAAAAATTGGGTGCAAATTAAAAAATTTTAATTTATGTATATAATTTTTTCTAAAAGTACAAAAAAAAAAAAAACAAAAATGATAAGTTTTTATTCTTGACTGATTGTTTTCCCGATTTACTATTTCGGTAAGAGCTTAAAGGCTACCGGAAATTTCATAAGAGTTATATAAAGTGGGAATCTTATTATTATTTATTCCAACTTAATTTTTTTTCTTAAATTTTATAATTATAATTTCTCTTAAAAATCATTTCATATATTCTTTAAGCATTGTTTCTTAAGAAAAAAATGAGAAAAAAGAAAAAAGTATTGTTATTTAAGACAAAATATTATTCCTCTGTTTAAAATATTAGCTTACTATTAAATTTTCAATTAAAGTAGACTTAATATATATTATTAAATTTTAAAAAATAATACTAGATTTATACTGGGTATGAGTGTGTATATTATGATACCCTGTAGCTTTTCAACAATTAAAAGACTTAAGTTATACTCAAATTTCAATAGAAACAAAGCCAATATTAAGGCCAATAAAAGCATTGTTAATTAAGATACAATGTATCTAAAAAACTGAGTTTATAACTCTTCTTCGAACTGTCTCTGTCTTTCCTTGTGATCCTTTCGCCTGTGTTTTTGTTGCGAGTAATTTAGGCAGCTCAGACAGAGGCACAGAGAGGCGAAATCCTGCAGCGAACCCGATCGAAATGAGGTCAGTGACAGTGAGGACAGAGGGGACGGGGAGGACGGGGAGACGGAGGATAGACAGGACATACAGGCTGTTCAGGCTTAAGGTTAAGCAATATTCCCTCGGGGCCATTGAGCGCTAAAAAGTAACGGTTTCACATGGTCCGAAACGGGACGTGTGCATTGAAAGGAATTCCAAATTAGAACAACGAATAACGAATAACGGACAAGGGACAAGTTTTTTATATGCGATTAAAAAAGAAGGAAAAAAAAAACAACGGAAGCATAAAATAATTAAGCCTCAGAAGCAAGCAAGAAGGAGCTAAAATTATAGCAAATAATATTTTTAAAATGCTAAGAAGGAGAAATTGTTACAGGTCATGGTAAAGGACAATGATACCTAAACTTAATTATTTATACATTGATGTTAGTTCACGAAGTTCTTGTTTAGTTTACACGAATTCTACTTTTCATTTGTTATCGATGGTATAAATTTGAGTACATATCGAGCCTATAGGCAAAAGCAAATTTCACAGAAGAATGTTTTTTTTTTTTTAAAACGTCATATCTCCGCGAGGAGATACTAATATTATTATTAATAATTTATTAAAAACTTCAGTTAAAATTAAATTTTAATCTTAAATTATACTTTTGTTTTGCATTTTTAATTGTTTTGCAGACAGCTTTTACTCGACATGAAATTATAAAAATAATTCCAATATTTTATATATGTAGTACAATAACTAAAATTTCTTTCTTTTAATTTTTCCGTGAACTTACGCCATTTTTAAGTGAAAAGCAGCTTCTAATTGGTGCAGATCTTTTTTGGGGTTCAATGCGCAGAAATATCAGCTTAAAAACAGACATTTTCTAACCCAAAAAGTGCCATGTTTAATTGTATTATTGCCACCCTGTTTAGCCGAGGTCATGCCTCAGGAAACCAAACTGTAACGAGGACATTTTTAATGAAATATTCTTGATTAAGGATCAGGTTCAAGTTGCAAAGATCAGAGATCTGCAACTGGGTTCAAAAGCAGCATTTTTCTAGCTAAAAAACTTGAGCTGGACATTGGCCGGCACAGTTAGGAAAAGGGGAAGGGGAACCGGGAAAGAGGTGCAGAGTTGCAACCCCTAAGTGAGGCAAGAGCGAAAGGTAGGACCAGGATCAAGGTAGTTATGTAGTCTTAAAGGTGGCCTAAGTCGCTAAACGGGTTTTCGGGGCTATTTCCCTTTTCTTCTTCGGTTATTGTTGATTTATGGGTGCGTAGCACCCTTTGACACCACAGAGAGGGAGTGAGCAGCGAGTACCGGAGATCACAGGGTTGCCTGCGGTGAAAGTAGAGCATCCTTTAAGAGATCTTCTACACAGAGCGAAAAATGTTGCTCTAAAACGAAAACGAAAACTTGTAACAAGAACTGAGAAATCATATGATATCTTGAAATTTTAGGTAGTTTAAAACAATAATCAATTTTAAGAATAATAATCCTTTAAGTAATGTCGTACACAGAGCGAAAAATCTTGCTCTAAAACGATAAATGATATGATTAAGTTGAAGCTAAAATTTTGCAGGTTCTCAATTTTATTTCGAAATGCTGGAGAAAAAGGTAATTTTAAGTATTTTCT
The DNA here is from genome assembly GCA_035045125.1 of Hypselothyrea guttata. Classification (NCBI taxonomy): domain Eukaryota; kingdom Metazoa; phylum Arthropoda; class Insecta; order Diptera; family Drosophilidae; genus Hypselothyrea; species Hypselothyrea guttata. The sequence goes on from JAWNNJ010002320.1 coordinate 305,782, forward strand.
CTCTGTGCATAGTTAAGTCGCTTTATCCTTGAACTGGCCACATGAGCTGCGTGTTAAAATACCTTGTTTGGCTTGACGGATTACAGGGTATGGGCCAGTGCGATTAATTGGGTTACCTTCCGAAGCCCGGGACTCAGCTTCAGCTACAGTTCTACACACTTTTCAGCTTTTTTTTCAGCTGTCGCTCAATTAGTCAAGAGCCAAAGTCAAATGAAACTTGTTTTGGGGTTATAGCACAATTTCAGCATCATTTTGTCATCATTTTACAGGGTTTTCTTTTCGGTTTCTGTCTGTTTCTGGTTCTTTCTCAGCACCTTTTGACCCGTGTCGCTGAGGTTTTTTTTTTGGTTTTTTTTTGGTGGGTTTTAACTGCGCCCCAAACTGACAAATGAAGCGACAAAACTCCACATGTTTTATAGCCATAAAAAACGCACATTCTCCCTCTCTCCTTCTCTCTCTCTCCCCCTCTCTCTCTCCCTCTCTCTTCCCCTCTCTTACTCTCTAGCATTCATCAGACAATTTAGATGAAAGCTAGCCGAGCTGCCATGCAACTGGGAAACTGACCAAAACAGTTTACAACTGTTACTGAACTACACTGCGAGAAATAAGCGTGCAAACTGCAGTGCATATTGTTTTTTAAGCCTTGCGCAATTTATTTGTTTTACATATATTTCTCATGTTTCGTATAAAACTGAATAGAATTAAAAAAATCTAAGGGTTTAACTTATTTAATTTTGGCATTGCTAAAATTTTTCATAGTTCCCAAAGCAAAAGTTAAAAATTTAATTAAATTCCTATTTTATTTAATTATTTCCAATAATTTCAATACTTTGTTGAACGAATTTTAAAATTTTCTGTTATATTTTTAAGAGAATTTCCATTTTATAGAACACCATTTTCTGCATTATACATTTTCTGATTTGTTTTTTTTTTTTACATTTCTGAACGAAACGGAAAGAGGGGAGAAGGAACGATAAAGAAAATTAATACTATAAAAAAATTTTGTTTTATAAGTATAAGTGCTCTAATATTATAAATATTTTCAAAATTTCTGGGGTTTTAAACATATATAATTTTGTGATATAAGTTGTATACTTATAAGCAATATATTCCATAAAAACCTATTAAATTCGGTTAATATAGAATTCCTAATTTATTAATATTATATTTATCTTTCCTTAAAAGCGCATTATTATCGCTTAAAAAACACAGAAGTTATTATATATTTATTTATTTGAAATATGTTAAACTAATGCTACAAGTAGAAAACTTATAAATTATTGCATTAGTCACTAAAAAGTAAAATAACAAAATTAAATTAGATTGTTTTGATTTGAATTTATGTAAATTAAAATTAAGATTAATATACAATAAATTAGGTTAATGTGTTGTTTTGGTTTTCAAAATGAATTACCAATTTGCCATTTGCTTAAGAAAATATTTATTTATTTATTTACAAGATTAATTATTATACAAAAAAATATAATAACTAAAGGAAGGGAGTGCTAGCTACCACTCTTAAAAAAATAAATAAAAAAATGATAAGAAAGAAATATTGTATTGTAACTTCAGCCAATTTGTTCTCAGTGCATCAATTGCTAACTAGCAATTGTCAACTAGCAACTGGGCGGTCTCTCGCTTGCTCGGTCAACAGTTTCCGTTAGCCCTCTTCAACAGATCCGGGCTTATAGCTGTTGCTGTTGTTGTTGTTGTTGGTCATAACTCAAGCGACACAACAACAACAAAAACAACAACAACAACAGCAACAACAGCAGCAACAACAACAGCAACAACAACTGCAGACAACAGACCAAAATCACCAAAAAACAGCAGAAGATATATAAAACTTAATTATGTCTCTTAAGTATGTCTGTGCCCTGGTCTCCCATTCCCCCCTTCTCCACACTTCCCTCCTCTTCCTTAGCCCTCAACTTGCGCCCATTCACGCTGGGAATAAAATAGATAAAAATCTGGTCAAGATCTGCCGGGTGAAATATGAGAATATGAAACTAAATGAGGCCACAATGGAATCGGCAACATTAACTTGGCCATAAGACTTTGTGAGTCTCATATCAAGTAAATTTTGAAAATTGTTCTAATATTAGATAAAAAAAAATATAAAAAAATGTTGTATTGCATTTAGAAACATTTAAAATAGAATAATAAATTATTTATAATTATAGTAAACTAAATATATTAAAAGAAAGTTAAATTTAAAACAAGGGAATATTACAAAAATCACAAATAAGTAAAGGAAATTGTGAATAAAAAATTCAATCCATTCAGTTTAATTTACTAAATATAATAGATCTTCCAAAATTCACATCAATCCATCTAATATGTGATCTTAATTCTTAATACATATATTAGCTAGTACAATCGCATAATCTCTGATTGTTGATCTATTCAGAAAATAATGCTATTCTTTTAAATCTATATTTATCGATATTGGAACTGATATCTGTGATCGCTTTAAGATTTTATATGTAGCATCAATGATCTATGAATTATGTCCTATAATAATACCGAAAGGATTATTGAATTTATGTTTTGCGATCTTTTAAAAATTATATTTCATATCTGATCTACTTATGTATAAAATTTAAAATTTGTGTTTTAGAAACTAGTAAAATCTAGGATCTTTGATCTCAGCATTATGATGTGGAATTTTAATATGCGATCTATAATCTTTCAAAAGAGTGAGAACACATGAGATATGTGGTTATCTAAGATATTATTGATCTGCGATGAGTAGAAATAAATAAAATATGAATCTAAAAATAAATTGTGAGTTATTTTAGATAAATTGCAGATGTTTTGCCAATGCAAAGTAGCTTAATTCGAGCTGATCAATGGGCGGTTTAAGGCGTGCGGCTTGTGGCATGTGGCATGGACCGGTAGTCTTTGGAAGGGGGCTGCCTATGAGGCGCAGTTTGCCCAGTTTCGTATACTTCCTCTTAAGTTGCATTTCTGTTTAATTACAATAGTAACAACAACAACAAGATGCCGCATTGCATTAACTAAAATCAAACATGCAACATGCACAAACAGACAGAGAGACGGACGGATGGATGGATAGATGGATGGATGGAGGGATGGATGGATGGAGGGATGAATGGATGGATGGATGTGTGTGATGTGTATGAAGTGACGGAGTTAGGCCCAAAAAGAGCAGCCAAATAGTTGCACCATTTTCAATTATGAAATTGTTGTTGTTGCTGTTGCTGTTGCTGTTGCTATTGTTTTTATTATTATGATTTTTGTTGCACTTGTTTTTTATTTTGCACACAATTTTGCGCGGGGGTGGGGGAGGTAACGCAGAGCGGGACGTGATTACGGATTATATAAAACGAAACGAGCGTAAATCATAAAACAAAAGGCAGGGAAATAAATTAACTGATAGACTAGCAGCTACGCTGTAAACACTAAAAAAAAATAAAAAAAATTGTATTTTAATTTAAATTTTTGTTTTGTATTTGAAAAAATGTTTTTAATAAATTAAACAATTGAATAATATCAAAACTAAGCTGAGCTCAGCTGCTATCAACAGGCAGTTGAAATTTTTAGCATAACTTTTTAGTTTGCAAGCGAAGCTAAATAAATTTACAGTGTATATTCCATAGATATTTGTTAATGAGTGTGCAAAAAATTAGCGATATAGCTGCTTGGATGCAAGAGTTATGGGCATAAATGCAAATGGATCTTAAAGATACAAAAGTATCTCAAAGATACAAAAGTATCTCACAGATAGAAATGTATCCTTTTCAAGTGACGCGTAATAAATAAGATACAAAAGTATCTCAAAGATGCAAAAGTATCTTTTGCAAGTGGCGCGTAATAAATAAATATCTGCATGGTATGCTAACTGAAAGACACTCATCAGTGGCATTGCAAGCTACCCTTTAGTGCAGCTTTTACAGGGTATAGCCAAAAGCTGCGTTTGTATCTTGTAGATACAAAAATTGCATCGCAGCGCAGCGCAGCGCGTGCCGGCGCCATGCGCGCCAAACGGCAGTTAAAAGCAACAACAAATGGAAAATGAAAATGGAAAATGGAAAATTGTTAGCTCATCATGCCCAATGCGGCGGCAGCTGTGAAGGCGGCAACAATGTGCCTCAAGGCGTCGAGAGGCATGAGGCAAGAGGCAAGAGGCAAGAGGGAGGGGGAAGAGGCAGAGGCGACTTGGCCCACAAAGAGGCGTCTGGGAGGTGGGCTGTTGTTTTTATTAATTACACAGTCAGCAAGTGTAATGAGTGGGGGGCGGACAGCAGCAGGGGGTGGGGGGTGGTGTGGCAGCTTCGTTTGGCTGCGCATGCGCCACAAATTTGTTGCATTTACGCGAGATTTTTATTATGATTTCATTTTCATTTTGCAGCAATTTTTTTGTTTTTTATTTTCGTTTTCGTATTTGTTTTTGTTTTTTGTTGTATTTTCTGTTTTTATTTTTGTTGCTTGGCTTTTTCTGTTTGCGCTTCTTTTGTTACAGCAACAAATTGCTGAAATTTATTGCATTGCCTTAGGTGCTTCCGAGTGATCACTGAACACCGATCACCGATCGCTGATCATTGCCCAAGGAGAAAGAAATACCCCATCAAATGATAGATAGATAGATAGATAGATAGATAGATAGATAGATAGATAGATAGATAGATAGATAGATAGATAGATAGATAGAGAAATAGAAGCACGAAGCTAACATTCAAATATTTATTTTAAAAATGTATAATGCTAGAAATATTTATTTGAAAATTTTATAATGCTAGTAAAATTTATTTTAAAAATTTTATAATGCTGGAAATATATATTTTAAAAGTTTATAATGCTAGAAATACAAGCACTTTTAAATGAAGAAAGAAAGAACAAATTGGGATTATATTAGATAATTGTCTGTTGCATATTTTTGCTGTTTCCTATCAAAACGTAATGTATTTCACACTTTTATGTTAAGAAAGTTGAGATTTATTTCAAAACAAATCAGCATGAATTCACAAATAAACTGGGTTGATTACAGAACTAATTAGGATAATGATACATAATTGTCCGTTGCATATCTTTGCTGTTTCTTATCAGAACGTAAGGTAATTCACAGCAACGATGGAGAAATTCATAGACTACGTACATGCCAAATTGAAAGTCAATAGCTGCAAGATTTAGGAGGGAAAAGAGTTAGGTATCAAAACATGAAACTATACTGCTCTGCTTGCTGTAAAGAAGAACCTAAATACATACTAGAAATGTTGAAATGTCAGATCAAGTAAATTCAGGAGATATTTTTTCTTCGAGTGTATGGACAATAACACAATTGCATCCAGCAAAAGAGCAAAGGCTGTAGCTTGATCTATGATCATACATATCTAGGCATCGAAGAGATATCGCCCTATTGACAGACAGAAAGAGAGAGAGAGGGAGATATTGAAAGAGTGAGAGAGAGAGGGAGAGAGGGAGAGTTGGGTTCTGGGGCTATGTGGGTGCCCCGATAAGCTGGACAAATATTGAAACAAGCGGAGGTTCTCGGGCTCTCGGGTTCTCAGGTTCTTTATATGGACACCTGGCGTGTCGTAATGCCCGTTATCAGACATTCGACATCAGACATCAGAGGCAAAAGTCAATCGAATTTGTTTGACTAAACTGAAAGACGAAGTGCGATATACCCAACTAGCTAAGCAGACAAGGGCATCACAGCGCAGTTAATATTTTTTTTTTGTAAATTTTTTTTTGATGTTATTGTAATATCAGCACCCTTCCACTTGCTCTCGCTTTATTTGATTTTGCTGAGATCGTGTGAATGAGCCAAAAACCAAATTGTTTCTTTTCTTGATTTTATGGCGCCTTATCTTATCGTTGTTATTTGTATTTATGACACCTTTAAGAGCCTGAGAGCGAAAGTGTTGAAGATTCTCTCTCTCTCCCTCTCCCACTATTTTAATCTCTCTCTCTCGACTGGTACTCTCTGAAAACTATTAATCTCTCTGAACATCCCCGCACAAACCGCATTTCATCCGGACGGATGTGAGCATTACTTTTATGGATATTTATGTGGAGAACGTGACAGGCGTCAACAAAATGAAAATAAAAAAAGAATCAAAAATAAATAAAAAAAAAAGAAAACAAATCTTTCAAAATACCAGTTAAGCAAGAAGAAAGATTTGTATAAGAACTCCCGAGAGTTGTTCTTGTTGAATGTTAATTTCGACCACAGGAAACTCACTCAAGACGATATAGTATGCTCATTCTAACTGTGAAAGTTGAAGCCTATGGATTGATTGCATTTCGAATCAAAATAAATACACCAAATATAACAAATCCTATTAAAATATTAAAACTTACTTAAGACAACCAAACTAACAATTTAAACAATTGAAAGATATCTTGCATATAATTTTTTATTTATTTCTTTATTTATAATTACATATATATTTAATTACTTCTTATTAAATATTATTTATTTATTTTGTGTTGATTAATTTTTATTATGTATTCCTTTATTATTATTGTTTTTATTTAGTTTTTAAATTTATAATAATAGATTTTTTAATTAATAATAATATTTTAATAATTAATAACAACTTAAATAATATATATTTTATTATTTATTTATTTCCTTACTTATAATTATATATTTATTTACATGTTATTAATTATTATTTATTTAATTTATAATATACAATACTTATTATTTATTCCTTATTTATCATAATTTTTATTTAGTTTTTAAAATTATAATAAACGATTTTTTAATTAATAACAAGTAAATAAATATATAACATATTATTTATTTCTTTATTTATAATTAAATATTTCTTGAATATTATCATTTTTATTTAGTTTTTAAGTTTATAATAAGTGATTTTTTGTGCCAATTTATATGAATATGCTGCAGATATTCTAGATTAATTTTTTAATGCAATGTTATAAATAAATAAATCTTCTATAATATTAATTAATATAAATTCTTTCGACACATCTGCAGCCTCCTTGCCTAAGTCGAGGGCATCGTCTTACCAATTCGCTGGCCTTGTTAAGACAACACTTGGCTCTCAGGCCTGAAGTTTGGAGTGTCATATTAGCTCTACCTGAGCCATACATAAAATTGCAATTCTTGCACATTTTTGCAGACTTGTGCAGGAAGTTCTCTTTTGAGGTAAAAGCTAAGTTTCCAAAAGAATCATACGATTTGAGTGTACATGTACGTATATAATATGGAATTTGGATCTGTTTCCCTTCTTTATAATTATTCTGAATGTATTGGATATTGAGCTAAGCTTCTTCTTAGTTCTTGAGTGACTTTCAATTTTTAATGATGTTGATTTTCTCAATATTCTAAGCTTTAATTTAAATTTTAACTAACGGTATTGATCACATCGAACGATTTTATCTTCTATATTGATTATTATATTATTATTTTGTATTATATTATATTATTAAGACAATACAACTTACACTTTTTATTTTTAAAATATATATTTTTATACTACTTGTTAGAGCCGGGTTTGATCTTCAGTTTGCAAGAATTGATCTTTTCGATAAATTCACGTCAAAAAAATCAATTTAATCGATTAATCAAAATAAAACCGTTAATTCCAATTTATGCATACAGAATTTAATTAACATTGTTTGAAAAACAAAAACAAACTGTAAGGACAAAGCAGATCAGTCGGGTGGAAGATATTGTATTTTTTTGATACCGATCTAAAAAAATCGATTAAAAAATATCGATCGAAAAAAGATCGATTAAATCGAATCGTAGCCCAGCTCTACTACTTATATATAGTAAAATTTTGAAAGAACTCTTGTGGATTGATTAATACTGGGAAATTGAAGCAAGTTTGTGGATGTTTTTCTCCGAGTGTAGGTTGCTTGGAATGGTGATCTTCGGTTGGCTGTGCTATCCGATATCTGGTATCTGCAGACGAGGGCTAGGCACAGTATTTGGTTTGCATTGGGCAGTTGGCCAGATTCCTCAATAGATTCAGTCGTGTCTCATCTGTTTAAAATTCCAAGAGCAAAATGCCCGGGGCCCCAGACAAAAGCCAAATGGGGGAATTGGACGGCGTACGATCGCCGAGGCAATGTACAGTGGGCATGTGGGCATGGTGCACGGTGGGTAATGGATAATGGTAATGGCTTGCCGCCAAAGTGCGGAGAAATTATCAAAGTGAAAGACGAGCCAAATGAAGAAACACAAAAGATAAGCACACGGCGTGCCTTATGGCTGGGCAGGGGGCTAACTCTTAAAATGGACTTTGTGCGTGAGACAGACGGACAGAGGGAGAATAAGAGAGGGAGGGAGGGGGGAAGGGAGAGGGAGTCAAGGCAAATGACAATGCGGCAGGAAATGCTCTTTGCCGCGATCATTTTCCATAATTAAACGGACGCAAGCGCAAAGACATTGGTTACTTGTAGGTTAAATGGGTTTGTTGGCCTCAGGTGTACAGTGAAGCAACGTTAACGCAGACCAAGAGCTAGAGAAAAAGTTTGTAAGGCAGGGGTGGCTGCTTTGCTTCTGCAATTGCTCTTTCTTATAGTCGCGGTTTTTTTTTACCATCGCGAGCGCTACTTCTTGGAATCAATTCAAAATTTGCATTTCGATCAGAATGTTCAAAATTTCAACTGCTTTTAAAATGGTTTTAAAAAAACTTATAACTTATAGCGAATTGCTACTATTCAGATAAGTATAATTAATATAAATATATAAATATAAATATATAAATAATTTAATTAAATTGTCTTTTCGAGTTTTAGCAATGACTTCGTTTTACTTGGGGCGCTCTAATAACTTTAACATTGATTCGACGACTTTTAATTGAATTAAACGCCAAACACAAGAACCTCCAAGAATCCAATAATTATAATTGCCCTGATGGATGTGCTTTTGGGGCCTTGACTTGACTATGAGCATAACATTCGATGGCTTCGATTGGTTCGCTGATTTTCTCAAGGCATCGCCAGCACTTGCCACTTGCCACGTGCCACTTGCCACAACTTGGGGCAGCTGCAGATCCAACGAGACTGGGGCGGATGTCTGTACTTGTACTTAGTTTAAGTTTTGATTTTGACTTGACTTGACTTCAGTTTTGGCATTGGCGTTCAAGGAGTGGATTACACTCAGAGAAATAATTGCAAGCATAAATCAATAAAATATCATTTTGTAAAACAGTTCAAAATTAATTTAAAAGAAATAATAAGATTAGGAGATCTATTAAATGTTCTTAACTTTAATGTATATTAAATATGAATAATAATAATAATAAATAATATTAAATTTATTTATATTGAATTTATAATTATAATTAATTAATTAATTTATTATACATTTAATATATATTTATAGTTAAAACATTTGCATTTTGTGTGCATTGAAAGAATTGCTAAATGATTTTTAATCAAAGTATAAATTTTATTTAAAATAAAAACATTAAGAATTTTCTTTTATTATTATTATTATTTATTATTAAGTATTTATTATCATTATTGTAAAAATAAAATTAATTGTACAAATAGGTTTCAATTTAAAAATGAAGTTACTAATTTGATAATTAAATATAAATTGTAGCAATTAATAAATAATTTTATTAAATTAAATTTATTTAAGAAAATTTCAATTTGCATAAAGTATTTGCTAAAAATTTTTTTTTTATTTCACAAACCAAGGCACAATGAGTTTCTCGCAGTGTAACTGCAGCTTAAGCTGATTAGCCTTCAATGCGACTAATTAGAAAAGTCTAAAGTCTAAGGTCTGTAAAATAATATACCTTCCAGTACCTCCACTTCCAGTAACTCCAATCTTAGCTTACAAGTAAGCAAGGAGAAAATCCTCTGAAGCTTAAATTATGCGCAAATTTTTACATGTGCAGGTGAACTGGGCAAAGTTTACGACTCTACGATGCACTGGGGATCGTAAAAACCCAAGCTAGAAGAAGCAGTGGAATTATGTGAAGAAGAAGCAGAGGATTTGGAATAGAGGAGAGGACAGGAGATAGGGAGAGATATTAGATCCAGAGAGGTACTTAAAGCAGACGAAGCGTCAAACGTGTCAAACATAAAAAGAGACACAACAGCAGCTCAGGGCGTAGGCGTGGAGCAGAGAGCGAGAGAGAGAGAGAGTTAGAGAGAGAGAGAGAAAGAGTAAGTGCAGAGTGAGTGAGTGCAGATTCAACTGCAGAAGTATTTCCTTGGCATACTAAACAATTATGAGTCTGTGCCCATTAAATTGGTACTTGATGACGAGAGCAGGACAAACAGCTAGAGGAAGAGGGACAGACAAAAAGGGTTGGGGGATGGGAAGGGGGTGTGTGCTGCCGTTTAGGCTTGTTTATAGCTAGATCTGGCATTTTTTGAAGTATTGTAAAATAGCTTTTATAATTAACAAAATGCTTATAGCGACAAATCAAATAAATATAATTATAATAATATAATAAAAAAAATATAATAATCACAATAATAATTTTATATTCATAATCTAAAATTTAAAAGTAGAATGTTGATTAATCTTAAAATTTATTCAATTTAAAGGATTATTTATTTAACGATTAATATTGTTACATATGTATATGCCTTAAAATTGGTTTTATTAGTTAGGAATTTATTTGCTATTTTGCTATATAAAATAAGACATCAACTAAAAAAAATATTAAATAAATTTTTATGATAAATAAAATATTTCATTTGAGAATAACAAAAATAAGTTTGAATATTTTGTTTTAGATAATTTTGTATTCATTTTATTTTTCGAAATTGATGCATGCAAGCATTTTAGCTATTTTAAGCCGCTGTTTTGTTTCGATCTAGCTTTATTTTGATTGCGAAGTTCTGGCAACTCTGGCATTAACTGTGATCATGCTGATCGTGATTATCATCGTGATTATCATCATCAACATGTTGTATTGTCGTTGCCATTTTTGTCAAGATTCTCTCTCCACACAAATTTAATGGCACCGCATTGCTCGTGCTGCATACTAATTATCTCCCTCTCTTTCTCCCTCTCTCCCCCTCTCTCTCTATCTTTGCTTTTCTCTCTCCCCCACTCTCTGCCCCTCCGTCCTGGTCTGTGCATCCGTTGATCCATTCCGTACAGATTCATTGCGTTGTCTCAGATCGCCTACGCTTGCTACTGTAGCTCAACATCTCGTGGGAATCGGGGGTATCAAAAACAAAAAACAAATTTCGGTTGAAAATGGGTTTTATGTGGAAAACGTGAGGATGCCTTCTCTCCGTCTTGTCGCTTCTTCGGGCTTATTTTATATGCCAGTCGAATCATCAATGGCCCTCATAATGCGCATGCCAAACTGACATTCACTGTCGGACTCCGATTCAGATTCGGAATCCGATTCGGATTCAGATTCAGTTTCGGATTTCGGATTCAGATTCCGATACTGTTTCGGATTCAGTGTTTTTAATAGATTTCGCTGTTTCAGTGTTTTGACATTGTTCAGCTGACATAATCACAACAAACAGAAATCAATGCCAAGCAGCCTTAGGGATGCCCTGTAAATTATTAAAATAAACTAAATATCGCTCAATATTGACAGACATTAAAATAAACTAAATACCGCTTAATATTTCTGCTTCTGTTGCTCTTTTTAAGTCGCCTACCAAATCTGATTGATCTAGCTTTTACCATGCCCGAGTTTGTTGAGATGGGTAAGCTGCATAGAGTGTTTATTTTGGATAATTTCTGAGTTCTGTCTATAATAAAATATTTAGGATGCAACATATTTCTTTACATCTTTTCTCGGAAAAATAAAATTTTTAAATACGAAAAAATTGCTTAAAAAAATATAAAACATTTATTACAGAAATCGTTTTTTATTAATTACTTAAAATTTAATTATATAAAATTATTTTAAGTTTAGAAAATCACTTTAACTTTTAAGCAAACAAATTTTCGGGTTTTGGATAGTATACAAAAGAAACTCCGATTGGAAAATAAAAAAAAATGGTGGACAAGTGTGCCCAGACTACGCCACATTTTACAGGGTATTTAAGCGTGCGACTGCGAAGAGCTACGCACTTGAACCTGTGGCATTGCGAGTACCGTTGTAGCTGCTGCGGCGAAAACAACAACAACATCCTGAAAGAGGTCAAGTGATTGCCTAATGCTCTCCGCTCTCCGCTCTCCACTTCCAACTCTCCGCTCTCCGGCGCACTCTCAGCTGTATCTCATTGTGTTTTCTCATCAGGTGCGTTTGTCGCTTTTGTCGTTGAAATATGATACGAATTGTGTATGCATGATCGTATGATCGTCCAATGTCCCAATGTCCCATGTCCCATGTCCCATGTCCGTTGTCCGTTGTCCATTGTCAGCAGCAGCAGCAGCAGCAGTAACAGCAGCAACATGTTGCATCAACAGCAACTGAGACCCGTAAACAATCCCCACTCTCTTCGCTTCTTCAACTTCAACTCCAACTCCATCTCCACACATCTTCTGGGACATTCGAATTTTCAATCTCAATGCCTAAGCCCCATCCTAAACTCAATCGCAGTCCTGTGCACTCAAAAAAATTAAGTTATTATAATTATTTTTTTAATTATAAAATTGTTTATATTTATTTTTGTTATAATATTTCATTATATAAATAAACAAGTGTATATATTTAGTTCTATTAAATAGATATTCGATCTAAAAAAAATCTTTATTATTTGTTAATTTTATTTATTTATTTTTATATATGATATAATATGAGTACTAAGAATGAATGCATTTTAAATGAAGATCTTCGTTCTTAAATCAAAAATAAACTTTTAACACTTTTGAAAAAACCCTTGATTTTATTCTCAGTGTGCTCAGTTTCAGTGCTCTTTTGTTGGGGGCATCCTGAGGAAGTCAGGTGCCTAATTGTTTCCGTTTATTGTCGCCACAGTTCACAGTTTTTTTTTTCCCTTCTCTCTCTCCTTTTCATTATTTTTTCATTGATTTCTGTGCCACTCTTTGTGTGGTTTGCTATGGATCTTTTTTTTTTATTGTTGGCGACACCTGATCTTAACTGATAAGCCCAACTCTGATCTGCACTCAGCTCGCATAGGGTTTCATTGGCTTTCTCAGGCATCTTTCCACGGAACTCGACGGAAATTGTAATGCAATTGTGTAAAACTTGACAAAATGTCTATGAGGATGGTTTTCGGAACTTGCAAGGATTCATTTGTATCTTACGCACAGAATCCAGTATATATTTTTAGACCCTTTACTTTAAAAAAGTAAAAGGGGTCTATTAACTTAGTGCAAAGAGGAAATGTGTGTGACATCCAGAAGGAGGCGTGGCGGACCCCACAAAGTATATATATTCTTGATCGGGACGGCAAGCCGAGTCGATATAGCCATGTTCGTTTGTCCGTCCTTCTGTCCGTCTGTCTGTCTGTCTGTCCGTCTGTATAAACACCTAGATCTCAGCAACTATAAGAGCTAGAGACACCATATTCAGGATTAAGGTTCTCCTATTCAGTAAGCAGCACGATCTCTAGTATTATAAAAGCAAGAGATATCAAAATTCATAAATAGACTGCACTATATTATGTGCTGTGGGTATTTATTAAAGTTTGCTAATTAGACGGTTAGTTTTTGCTAAAATCAATAAAAAAAATTTAAATGAGTATTTTAAGAGATATTCAAATGAAATTTGACATACGTATAACTGAGTATTTCTTTGATTAATCAGTAAAAGTTTATAATATTCGGTTTACTAGCAACAAAATTAGGCGCATACTATTTCAGAGCATTTTGAGATTAAGAAACAAGTTGTGCTTAGCTTAGAACTGTTTGAAATTCAAATATATTTTCGAAAAGTTTGATTAAAGTGAAGCTTCGCAAATACCTTGTAGAGCTTATCTAGCTGTGGGTAAGTCTCTGCATTTGATATACAAATTAATACGCTAAGTGCTGCATTGGGCATTGCTTTTACGAATTGGAGCAAAACCGAGTGACAGGCGATAAGGCGAAGACCGTGGGTGCCCTATGGATAGATAGAGAGAGAGCGAGAGAGAGGGAGAGAGAAAGGGAGAGAGAGAGAGAGAGAAGATAGAGACCCACTTACTGGTATAGCTAACTACTTATTTATTTAAACAGGCATCCAACTGAACGATACGACCACAAGACAATTGACTTGCTGCATGCTAATTGGAAAATGGAGGCGCGTTTCCATTTAATGAATCCCCCCGATGCCACATGCTGAACCCAAGCTGAACTCACACTGAATTCAAGTGTTGTAAATGTTGTTTTCAGACCCTGTAGAACTTTGAATTTGGTATTTAGGTTCTTCTATACAGTAAGTTGTTAAAGTTTTAAGTGGATTTCCCCTTCCTCACCATTTAGTATGCACATAGCATATGAAGCTGTGAAACAGCAAAGATATGCAACAGACAAGTTGGTCGCATTCATAAACAAACAACAGGGTCTACAACTGTCGGCTGCGTCCTACTCTTGTTGTTTTTCCCCTTACTCACCATTTGGTATTCATGTAGCCTATGGTTTACTTTATTGAAGCTGTTAATTACACTACATAAGGAAGGGAAACAGCAAAGATATGCAACAGACAAGTTGATCGCATTCATGCACAAACTACAGGGTCTGCAACTGTCGGCTGCGCCCGACTGTTCTGCATTTGTGTTGTTTTTGGGCGCTTTGTCTAATTAGCATAAAATTAACTTATAATCATTGTGCCAATTGTCGCCACAGACTGACTTTTAACGCTCAAAGTTTTGACACTCTTCGGTCGGAAACTCAAAACCCCAAACAGAGAATAACAACAACAACAAGCCACAAGAAAAGACAAGCAGAAAAGACAGCAGCAACAACAACTGAAAAACTGGAGCAAAATGGGCTCTACGACCGTGGGAAACGTTGAGATTAATTTTATTTTAATTATTTTATCAAAACGTTTGCGGCTCCGACGCTGACAATGTCTCCGACTCTGACTCTGACTGTGACTTTGAATCGGCGACTGCGACTGTTGCTTTCTATACACTATCTCATCTGGGGTCTATCGCCTTCAAAGACTAGTCAATACTCTTCATCCAATTGTCTGCTATACTATTCGTCTTCTATACCACTTCATAAATTTTCTAAAATACTATTGTTGTTCTTATCTTGACTTTTACGAACTTATTTCACTCCGAATCAACTCCTTTCCTTTACTCTTCTTCTAATCTATTCTATTCCGAATTTATTTCACTCCAAATCAACTCAGTTCTTATACTCTTATTCTCCTAATCTATTCTTTTCCGAATTTATTTCACTCCAAATCAACTCAGTTCTTATACTCTACTTCTCCTAATCTATTCTATTACGAATTTATTTCACTCCGAATCAACTCCTTTCTTAAACTCTTCGTCTTCTAATCTATTCTTTTTCGAACTTACTTCACTCCTTATTTAACTAATTTCCTTTCTTATACACTTCTTCTTCAAATCTTTATTTGTCTTTAAGATGTTCCTTTGAAAATCTATTACTCTCCTAAACTGTAATCCTCTCATATTCTAACTTATACCATCATTTCTTTCCGTCATTTCCCTATCTTCGTTCATATTGTTCCTATCTTGTTTTTATTCCATTAATGCTTAATTTTTTATATTCCATACTTTTTTTTTACCCCTTTCAATGCTATTGAATTCTAAATTATTTCCATATATCTCTTGTTTTTCTGTCCGTTTCAAATTCGTCCCAATATCTACATATCTACTATACTCTCCTCTCGATCTTTACTTCCCTGTCATATACATTTTATTTATGTGTATTCTGTTCTAAAAAATTAATTTGTAACTGATTTTTTTTCTCCTCTCACTTTTGATTATATTTTTGTAGGGTATTCAACAAGTCGTTGCTTGAGGCTTACGTTTATTTTCGTGTTTTTTCTTGGCATTTTATTACATGAGTTATTTGGCTGGCGGTATATTATCAAGCAACGGTGCTGTAGGCATTGCCCAAGGGGGAGTGACAAAGGCGGCTCATCGGGTAGGGAGAGGGGGCGGGTTCGGGAAGGGGAAGGGGGAGGGGCAGAGTGCTCTGCTTTTTGTCACATAATGTGGCGCAGCAATTAAACGGAACAGCTTCGAATTAAGCCAAGTAGCTGTGATGGCGAGCGCACTTTGCATACCAATTTGCGAAGAAATGGAATGTGAAATGAGGGCGAAATCGAAAACGAGAGTGTTGCGAGCGGGACAGAGATACAGGTAATGCTCTATAGAAAGGGGGCGTGGCAGTCTGGACCACCAAAGTGACAGAGCCTCCAAAAAAAAAAAACTAAACAACAATAAAAAACGTGTCAACAGGTCAAGTGGAAGGGAACAGCTTCAAAAGGGGATCTTGTAACAAGTTCCCAAAGTCATAAAAATATAATACTTGTAGTACAAAGGATGACCGGTAGCGCGCTCTCTTTTTCTCCCTCTCTCTCAATCTTTCTCTCTCTCTTTCTGTCTCTTTCCAAGTGTCATAACTTTTAATGATGCCTGGACTTATGAAGCTGATCAGAGCCATAAAAAACAACACTGCAGCGGCTTCTCAAAGGTGTAGAGCTCAGGCAAAAGTGTGTCTCTTCAGCTGAATTAGTGTAGCATAGAGCCAGATCAGCTTGGGTCAGCACACTGAGCGAAATTGCCTTGCCAAAGCAGCCCTAACTAAGTTTCAAACAATGCCATAAACTAGTCGAAATTCCAAATTTAAAAACAGCTTGAAATTGAATCAAATTCTGCTCAAAGTTAAATTAAAAATGGTATTTTTTTTTAGAAAATTATTTAAGCAAAAATCATGCTAAAATAAATATATTTTCTAGATATATTTGAAAGTTAAATATTGATAGTAAAAAAAATGTTCAGGCAATTTTTAAAAGATTTTTGTGTTTTTATAATTTTTTGCTTATTTCTGGCTCCCAAATCAACATTTAATTTAATTTAGATATACAAATTTTAAATCAAATTTATCCAAATAAAATAAAGCTTCTAGAATAAATTGCAGTAACAAGTTATTAAACAAGCCTAGTATTTTAATTAAAAATAGATTTTTATTAAAATAATGAATTATATAATACTAAAATTAAAAAAATTCTTTAAAAAAGGTGCAGCTTCTATGTAGGGTCTGATTGGGTTTCTCTTGGTTTTCCCTAATTCTTGCAGCCAATGCTAGACCTTTTATTACTTTTTTCTTTTATTTTGATATCATATTTTAATATAATTTTCCCACAGATTTTCTTATATTTTTAAATTAAATTTGATTTATTTCAATTGTAATTTTGTTATTCCTAATTTTAATTTGTAATTTAATTTTTCTTGGCCGACTTGTTTTAGTCGACATCTAAATAATTAAATAAATAAATAAAAAAAATAGATAAATGAAGAATTACACTGCATTTAGATTCAGTTAAACATTACATTTTGTATGCTTTATACACTAGAATATTTAGTGCAGTGTAGCGAATGGGTGGCCCAAAAAAACACCACTTGATATCAGATCAGTGCAAGATCGGCGGCTGCTTTGGTCGCCCTCTCTTCCCCCTCTCTCTCTATATTGTGTTTTTAGCTGACAACTGGCAAAAGTCTCTGCAAGAGGGTTTGATGAGGGGATGGGAGGGAGAAGGGAGTGAAGAGGAAGGGGGGAGAATTGGTCTGGTTATCGCATCTTGTTTGTAAATATAAACATCTCTTGTGGCAGCTTTGACGCCGTTTAATGTGCTTACTTCACTGTCTCTTCACTTCCCTCTCTTCTCTCCTCCTCTTCTCCTCTTCTTCTCTACTCCTCCTTTCCTCTTCTTCTCAACCATCCCTATCTTCCTCTCTGGCAATCTTGCTGTTTACCTTTGGCGGCATTCTGATCTTTGTTGTGCTTTATCTGTCTGTCCCTCCGTCCCCCTCTTCTCCTCTCCTCCTCTCTCTCCCCATAGCCCCCTATCCCTCTGTCCCTCTTTGTGCATTGTGATGCTCCATATTCACAATAATGATCATAAAAAGATGTTGTGCTTGATGTTCAAATTTGTAAATGTTGATCGTCATTATGGCCGGAACTTGTCACATGCCAAGCTGATTACGTGGCTCATGGGCTTTACTGCTTTACGGCTCTCGGTTCCTGTTTATCCGACACAAATACTAACATTGAGCTCAGCTCTAATTACGCTTAGTTCGCAAATCTCCCCTCCAATTTAATATTATAGAATGCAGTAGGACAGGGAGAACTTAAAGCCAGGAATCGGTCTTTGTATATGAGTTGAAATATAACTCATAAAATAAGAGTTATTTGTCGATTTTTATCGAAAAAATTGAAAGCGAACTCTTATTTGCTATATTTATTATGAAAATTAAAAATGTGGCTTATTTTTTCAATTCAAAAAAATTATAATTTTTTAAAATTTCTGTCAATTAATATCTTTTATATGATGCATCACAAGATCTTCAAGATCGAAGATTGAGGATTCTGAGACTTCCACTATATAATTTCACTATAAAATATATCGATACATATCTACAGATCTACAGATCTATTTACAAATCGATTGATCCACTTGGGTATCTGTCTGTCTATAACCCCAAAACCCATGTATATTGGGAACAGTTGAGACTTGTGACATTCACGCCATGTGCGGTGATCGTAGGACTGATGGAAATGGGGGAAGTGGGGGAAGAAGAAGAAGCAGGAGAAGAAGAAGCAGAGCGATAAATACTTTAGCTGACGCATTACGTTGCGTATTAATGGGCTGGCTACTTGATAGGGTTCAATTGGGTCGAAATCAGCATAAAAATCCGTATGTGATGGGCCCGGTGATTTCAACGGATTTCGTATTGGATCGAAATGAAAATCACCTGAAGCGCTACGGATTGGATCGGATTGGATCGAATTGAAATGAAATCGAATCGAATTGAAATGAAATGAAATGAAATGATATGGAATGTTATGGAAGCGCCTGTCAAATGTGGTCAACTTATTGCAATTGTAATGCGTTGAATATTGATGAGATACTTACAATAGTTGGGCAGATACGCAGCCTAAGAAAACCAGAGCGAAGGCGCAAGGGGGCGGGAGGGAGTATTTAAATAGAGCATATTCGATTAAAATATAGAGCGTAAAATTCTAACCAAAAAACAATTTAAAGAAAGCAGAGAATAAAAAGTGAAATGAAGTAATTGCTAATTTGCTAGCCAAATTTCGAAATTTCAACACATGATTTCAATTATCAAGGTCTAAAATCAGTGTAAAATGACGAGACATTGAGGAAATATAACTCCAGCTTGCCTAGAGATGGGAGACGAGAGCACGACAAATACAGCACGAATAATACGAATAACAATAATGTAAAATCAGACTAAATTTTATATTGTATATCTTTGTATATCTTTCAAGAACCTTTATTTCTATGCCCTATTCCAGATAATTTATTTGATTGTAATATCATTCTATAGGAGTTTTTAAAATGGTAAGAAAGTCCATTTTAAAATATATATTTTTTTATTCTTTTCGATTGCTTTCAGTTAGGCCTAATTTTCAATTAAAGCAAATATTGTACATTATAGCTCAGGAATTTATTTTCTATAACATTTCCTTTCTAGTTATATGTAAATTAATTTTATAAATGTTCAATAATTCCATAATTTCTATAATTATAAAAGATTCGTAAAATAATAAATAAAAATTTTTTTAGAAAAATTATTTAGTTTAAAAGTAATCTGTTTTGGTATGTAGTAAAGAAAATATATATAGAAATATATTTTTCTAGAAAATGTATGCTTTTCTTTTGAACATTTTCTCGATTGTAACCCTCAAATTATATTTTTAAATGCTTATTCAGTTCTTAGAGATTTATGTGATATATACATAACTAATTTAATAGGGTGTATACCACTAATTCGATTAGAATTTTCAGCAATACTTCTTCTTCTTCTTCTTCCAAAGAATTTTATACCAACTCGAACATTTTATATTATACAACTCTTATCAAAAACACGAGATCTTTTTGTGCAAATTTCAAGCGATTTCAAGCGATGCGTGACACGAGCTTTGTCCATCTCTAGGCTCATTGCTCTTCAGTCGCTGCTCCCCTGCCCCTCCAACGCCCATTGGGCAAAGGTTTCGCGTGCTTCGCCTGCTGCTGATCTATGCAAATGAGACGATTCGATGTCGATGTCGATGTCGACACTTTGCCCTATGGAGATACTATGGAGAGTCGGTCCCTGTTCATTATAAATATATGCAAGCGGACAGACGGATGGACGGAGGGACAGTCGCAGGGAGGGACGGAGGGGGACAGTGGGATTCCAAAATAAATATATGTAATAGACTCGCATTGCCAATTGTCTGAGCAGAGCTAATCGAATTTCCGTTCCCGATTAATGTTACTTCGTCTATTTGCTATGTTTTTTAGTTGTTTTTTTTTTTTTTGTTATCTGTTTTATGTGTAACTCTAAGTGCTACTGAGTGAGCAGAGGTAGAGGAAGAGGAAGAGAGCATTACTTCCTGTGGACATGTAAATCGGGGCCCTGACCTTCGATAAAGATGTCAAAGTCAGGATGGGTTTTGGTCAGATTATTTGTCTTAAACTGTTTTCAGTTGCTCTCAGGTAATGTTTCCCTTCCTCTTCAGCTCTTCTTCCTCTATTATCCTTCTCTTGCTTCCTAATGAGAATTGGGCCACTTCCGTTTGTTGTCATTTGCCTAGGGATAATTCCAAGACATTGTATCTTTATGCTGATTGTCTGCTTCATTTCAGTTGCAGATACTATTCAATAATTAGAAGATTCTCATTTGTTTTTATGCCAAGGTTTGCTTTAGAGAATTTTTATTGTATTAAATTAAATAAAATTTAATTTCTAATATTTTATTTGTTTTATTTTATTAAATTTATATTGTCATTGTAACTAAATACAAAATGAATATATTTTAAAAGAATTCGAATTATGATTTTTATTTCATTTTTTTATTTTATGCAAAAATTATTTTGAGATTATTTTGTTAAGTAGCAAAAATTCAAATCAATTTCAAAAATTGAAAAATGAATCAATTATTTTTCATAAGAACCGTTATGAAATTAATTTAAATTTTTTAATAACATTTATAGGTTTTTTCCTTTTTTTAATTTGATTCGTTTTGGTTTTTTAAATTGTAATATTTTCGATTTCATTTTGTGGATATATAATTCATATTTAATACAATTTGTATTAAGCTATTTATTTTACAAAATATATACTATTTGTTTTATTTTTATTGTAAAAAGTGCAAAGCCTCTAACAATATTTAATTTATTGATTAGACCCTTTACTTTAAAAAAGTAAAAAGGGTCTATTAGTTTAGTGCAAAGAGGAAATGTGTGTAACACCCAGAAGGAGGCGTGGCAGACCCCACAAAGTATATATATTCTTGATCAGGACGACAAGACGAGTCGATATAGCCATGTCCGTCTGTCCGTCTGTCCGTCTGTCTGTCTGTCCGTCTGTCTGTCTGTATGAACACCTAGATCTCAGCAACTATAAGAGCTAGAGACACCATATTCGGGATTTAGATTCTCCTAATCAGTAAGCAGCACGAGTTTGTTTTAGATTTTGGATACCTCCCCCCCTTCCCCCGCAAACCGCAAAAAGCTACTGCAGCCACAGTTTTAAAGCTATTGATTTGTAATTTGGTATTAAACTAGTTTATAACATTCTCTATCGACGCTGTAAATTTTGTCTCGATCGGATAAGAAACAGCGAACATATGCCACAGACAACTTGCCGCACTAGGCAGAGGGGGGGTGGTGTGCCTTGCATACGCGGGTAGCTTAGTATGTGTGCGTCTGATTGACTTTGTATGTACATATACTCAAAGTAAAGGGTCTCCTACGGTCGGTTACGTCCGACTGTAGCCTCCGTCCCACTGATCTGCCCCGTCCCTATATTTTTTTTATAACACATTGAGTTATTTATTCAAATTCTAAACACCAATAAATATTAAATTTAAAATGGAAATAATTTGGCTATTCAGAGAAAAAGTTTTATAAAACGCTGAAAGAAGTTTAATTTTTATTAAAAATTGTATTTGATTCATTTATTTGATTAATTTTAATTACTTAACTTATTTTACCTGTATCTGTTTCTGTTTTTAATTTATTTTATTCATTCCATTAAATTTATTTATTTATTTATTATTTCACTTATATTATTTTTTATTAATTATATTATATAGTTAATATATTTAAATTATTTTGATTTTTTTATGTTTATTATTTATTTGATTAATTTTATTTATTTTATGCTTCTTATATATTATATAATATATATTTTTTTAATTTATTTTAATTATTTATTTTGTATATTTTATTTGTTGAAACTTTGCAGCATTCATCGATGCTGGCTCGTGTCACGCACGACACGCGTTGACCAAAAGCGAAGCAAATGAAACATTTGATATTCAGTGCGTTCAGTTAGGTAATGTGGCAAGATCTACACAAGCTCAAGATTTCCAAGACAACAACATAGTTGCTGCTGCTGCTGCTTTTGCTGTTGCTGCTGTTGCTGCTGCTGCTGTTGCTGCTGCTGCTGCTGCTGCTGCTGTTGCTGCTGCTGAGGCATGGCACAGCATTTTAATATAGAAATTTTCTTATTATTTTGTAGGCCAACGGCCTACGACGGCCCCGAGGCCTCCGCTGCACAGTGGATCCGCTTGTATGGAGCCGCGGCCATAAATACTTCTGGTAGAGATATCGTTATGAAATTTTCACCAAAAATCGAACAAAATAATATAAATATATTATAAAAAAATTGGCAACATCGGCTGACTATATCCTATAGCTCCCATAGAACCCTATAACGCGCAAACTCGAAATAATGGTCGTACGATGTTGGGATTTTATTTGGAAGTAAATATGGTTTACAAAAGCTAAACTTTAAAATTGCATCTCAAAATATTAATTAGAACGCTTGCCAGGTAAAAAAAACGTTTGACCTCCTGCAAAGGGTCATGCCGGGCTGAGCGTAAACAAATCGCGAATGCGTTGCTTGCATGTGTTGATCAATTAAAAGGGAAACTGCCGAATATTTTTATATTTTATTATTTTTTTTGGTAGTATTATTAAAAACAAATTGAAATCTTAATTTATAAACAAATATTTTTGCAAAAACACAAACCACGAAAGACGGAAGACAAAGCAACAGCACAACACTACAATTGGCAAAGAGTCAGCTTTGACTGCGTTAGTACATTGACTAGTAAGCACACATCTGCAAATTTCTGCAGCTAATTTTATAACATTTAACAAGTTAAAAGTCAGACAAACACAATGACATAAAAACCATTTTCCGCTTTTACTAGCAACATAACTAAAACTTTAACTAAACATAAAATAGACATTCAAAAAATACACAAAAAAGGGTTATTCGACAAAATCAGTTTTTTGAAAAAAATTAAACAGGAAAGTTAATTATTCATAACTCGATTTAAAGTAAATTCCTTAAATTTCAAAATGCATTTTAAATAATTAAATTCGGAGCACTATAGCCAACGTGTGATCTCTTTAAAGAGCGACTTGATAAGAGAAAAAACGTTCTGAGCGCAGTTGCGTTTCAAAATTGAACACTTGTTTATGTTTGCAATGCTATTTTTTGAAAGTACCGTTAGATTTTCAGAAAAATCCGGTATGGCATTGAGAAGCTTGGACTTTTAAGAGACAATTTGTTTACATTTTGTTTAAATCCTACGACATCAATTTTTTGATTTTTGGCCTCTGACGGATCCACTGTGCGCTGGCGGCTGCGACGTCAGCAGCGACTGCGACAGCATTGAGTGCCAACATCCAGCAACAACAACAACAACAACAACAACACCACCAACAACAACAACAATTTCAATTCAAATTCCAATTGGAAACCAAAGCCAAAAGCCAATCAGCGGCTCTGCACAGCTCCCCAACGGCAGCCATTGAGCATTGATCGGCCATCAGCAGACAGCGACAATGCCTCCCATCTCTGTCCCCCCGCTCCCTCCCCCCTTCTCTTCCTCCCTTCCTCCCTCCATCCGTCCGTCCATCCGTCTCGCAATGGCCGTGCTTAAATCCATAGAAGGCTGCCCCCCGGCATGAATACATTTGTCGTATCTTTGTATCTTTGTATCTTTGTATCTGTGCGCAACGGCGACAATTTGGGTCAAAAAGAAAGTCGTGTCTTGTACAACGGATACCCTGCACACATAGTCCAACACAAATGGGGTATATTTGCGATAGACTTTTAATTACGATAAATACGATTTAATTGAAATTTGTAAAATCTGTAGTTATTAATCATCTCCACAGTTCGTAAAAAAAAAAAAACAATTAACTTAGATAGATTTATATGTCTTAAATTGGTCAATGTATTGTATTTATGGCCATTGCTCGCGGTAGGGGCGTGGCATCCAAATATTGAAATAAACTTGTTCTGCGTATGGTATACACCTTTCAAAAATTACCAAAACGGTGCTCTAGCTCTTATAGTTGCTGAGATCGACGCGTTTATACAGAAGGTCAGACGGACAGACGTACATACGGACAGACAGACAGGGCTAAATCAACTCGTCTCGTCCTCCTGATCAAGAATATATATACTTTGTGGGGTCTAGCACGCCTCCTTCTGCCTGTTACATACATCCTGACAAAGTTAATAACCCTGTAATTCCCATTTTTTCGATGGAAAATTTCTATACTCTCTCTTTTACAGGGTATATGGGCCGTCTGGCTGCTGCAATGCTGTTGGTTTCGATGTTCGCTTCGCTTTGTCCATCATTCGCTGCAGATTGGCGTCGCAGCAGCAGCAGCAGCAACATCGACATGTTGAGGTTTATGCAGTTTGTAGCTATTGGCCATCATTGAGCCCACCCCTCCACCTTCCCCTCCCCCTTCCCCTTGCACCCATCTCGTGGGACAGAGTTGGGACAGAGTTGTCATGGCCTGCCCTCGGCTCGCAAAGAAAACACACATCATGAATCTTTAATGAAGAATCACCAAGTTTGGGGGCTCGGGGCACAGACCATAAACGCTGCCGCACATTTTCTTTTATTGAAGTCGTAAGACTCGAATTATCGTCGCTATACCCTATAAAAAGCTAACAAAATGGCTATTTCAGCAATGAGCAGAGGCTTATCTTAAGTGCAGATCTTAAGTGTATCTCAAGGAACTCAGCTTCTACTGCAGCTACAATTATCAATTTGCACCTGACTGTACTTTCCGATCTTAAAAAAAATCGGTCTTCTATAGCAATTCATAAGTTAAGGAAAACCCACAAAATCTATTGAAAGTTTTTGAAAAACACATTTCGGTTTTTTAAAAATGCAACTGGTTTTTTTGTTGTGAAACCTTAGTCTATTTGTATACCACATATAAATTTGAAAAATGGGAAAAACAGAGTTAATAATTTTTTTTTTCAAATATAGATCTTAAGTGTATCTCAAGGAACTCAGATTCTACTGCAGCTACAATTATCAATTTTGACCAGAGTGTACTTTTCGATCTTAAATAAAGATAGGTCTTCTGTAATAATTGATAAGTTAAGGAAAGCCCAAAAAAAATCTATTGAAAGTCTTTCAAAAACCTATGTACTACAATATTCTGTTATTCAAAAATATTGTTTGTTTTTTTTTTATTTCCCAAACATTGCCTTGAGTATTTCTCAGCGCAGCACACACGACTAGCGCATGCTTACTTTTTATTTTATTTCATTTGTAGTATTTTGGTATTTGGATGTGATTTCGTATTTGGCGCGGCATTTGAAGACCGGCAGCAGCCATAGCCATTGTCGAACGTCAATTGCGGATCGGAGACGACAGACCCAGAGACGATAAACCCCCCGTCGCCCCCTGACTCCAGGCACACGCATATCGATAGTACCGATGCGTACCACAACATCGTGCACCCATCGCAATGTTAATGTATTTGGAAATCGTGCTTCGACGCGTCTGTCTTTAAGAAAATCAGCATGGAAAGCCCAGGGTTATGGCTCAACGAAACGTGTATGCTCTAACGATAAATGTCGATAAATATCGATAGCTGCCGGTTATGCTAAACATATTGAACACCAAACAAATATGAATTTTGTATACATGTCAATTAAAAAAATTGCTAATATAATCGATAACACAAATTATCGATACACGTTAATGTCTATCGAAAAATATCGATGTACTTTATTTTACGATAGGAATGAGAAAACATTTTTAATTCACATTTTGTTTCGTGCTATTGCACAATTAATCGTTTATCGATATGTGCACTTGGCGATCGATTAACATGCAATATGCTCCAAAAGATGCGCTGCCAAGCTGGTGACGAAATCAAGTGGACACTGGGGCAGAGCATCGAGGCAGCGAGAAGAAGAGTGGGTGGGAGTGTGGGAGAAGGAGGAGGGCCATGATCATAAAAGAAATTTATCGACAAACTATGCATTATTAAAAAATTATATGTACATGGTGTGTAAGATTTGTTTAATAATAAATTCATTATGCGAGACGAAGTCGGAGAAATTAAGCATGCATAGATATGTATGGGGTATGGCATGAAGGTTTTTGGCCAGAGGGGGTTACCGGGGGGTCTACAGGGTCTGCAGCGTATGGTCATGAGTATGGGCCATGGTTATTGATGTTGAAGTATGGATGGCTATTTTATCGAGACTATGGTCAACGAACTGGTGGACCGTGAAAGTTGTCTCTGCACTCACACGATTCTGACCCAAAAAAATAAAAATAAAGAGAAAAAATTATAATAATAATAAAATAATATCGCATGAAGAAGAAGAAGAAGAAGAAGAAGCTATGAGCAGTGCACAACTTAATGTTCGGTTTCATTATGATAATCGATAATTGTAGAAATTAGCCCATGATTGATGCCCAGCAAGTGAACGTTGAGCCCAACGGAAAACCGTAACTTCAACTGGGCAATATTATGGTAATGGAGATGGAACATAACTCTTAACATTTTAATTATTTACTGAGATATCAGCCTGTCAAATATATCGTAAGCGTTACATTTGCTACGTTTGTTATGCATTTTTTTTTATTTTATTAAAAAATAATATAATATATTTTAAATAATCTTTAATATTTATAGCATACCCAGAGAAGAAATGTCTGCTAAGTTAAAACTTCTCCAAATTAAATTTAAAGAACTCTAAACGGAGCAACAGCCTCAACAGCCTCAGCTGGTGTGTCATGAGATATGGGATGCACCTTGTAAAGCTTCTCTCGGCACCAAAAAAAAAAAAAAAACAACAAAAAGAAAGAACGGAAAAAAGGAAGCAGACATCAACATGGGCATCGGCATCCAAAAAGTCCAATCAAGCATTACAACTAACTCACATTTCCGACTTCCGAGTTGTGGGTTTCATATTGCTGAAATGTGAGCACCGAGCAATGTCAACTGGACACAAGGGAGGACCGTTCCCTTAGGTTACTTATGCTCCAGCTATACCCTGTAGGTTGTGCGATAATGGGTGTTTCTGGTTTGCGTACACCAATAAATATTATGCAGCTTTAGAGGTGTTCAAATTTGTCACAACAGCATGAGAAATCGCTGTTTATCTCAAGTAAGATACATGGAAAATCTCTAAAGGTAAAAATTTGGATTCTACAG
Organism: Hypselothyrea guttata; assembly: GCA_035045125.1. Classification (NCBI taxonomy): domain Eukaryota; kingdom Metazoa; phylum Arthropoda; class Insecta; order Diptera; family Drosophilidae; genus Hypselothyrea; species Hypselothyrea guttata. Next base: position 333,317 of record JAWNNJ010002320.1, read on the forward strand.
TTCCATTTTGAAAGCTAGAAGTCTAAAATTTGACTATTGAGTTCTCCCAATTTGCTATATTTAGCAAATAAGAGGTGTTGAATTAATTCCTAAAAACAGCCTGAAGAAACGTTGCAGTTTGTGCGGATACTCAGAAGTATTACCTATAGTTTTAATAGAGCATCGCTTGCATTTTCGAAGCTACCAGTCTGAAAACTGGCTAATGAACTAAAAATATTATGCAATTTTAGCATATAAGAGGTCCCAAATTAATTCCAAAAAACATTGTGAAAGTTGTGAGTTATTAGGACGAACGCTCACGACTGCAGCTTGCTTTTTTGTAGAGTTTCAGTCGTTTGCTGCTTTGTTAGTATCTCTTTCATTGGTTTCGTTGCAATTTAACTGCCGCCTTCCACTTGATTAAACACTTTTATACCCTGGCGACTGTTGGCGATTCTGCGAAGTGTCTCCGGAGTCGGCACTTCCCTCCTGCCACATTGATACACTCCCTGCATTTTCATTCCCCTACCCACAACACTGCTGTTTCTGCCTTTGTCTGTGCGTAATTTGATGCCATGAAGTGATGGAAAAACGTTTACCGCAATGACAGGTGCACAGCTCCAGCCAGAAGCTGATGATAATGATGTTGTGCGATGACGATGATGATGACGATGATGCAAGGATGCACCTTGCTGCAGGTACTGCAGGGGTAGCTGGCGACCCTGTGCGCTCGAGTGTAAAGCCCTACGTGTGTCGGAAGAAGCAGACCAAAAGCAGATACAGAAACAGAAACCGAAACAGAACCAGGCAATAAAGGACAACGGCACAAAAGGAGGAAGGAACAAGTCCGAAGGCAGAGAGAGGAAGGAAAGGATATAGAGGAAGAGAGAGAGCCAGGATCAATGCTCTTGCTGCACAGTTTATTGAACTATCAACCGCTGCTCATATGCATAATATCATAAGTATAGACTTAAGAGCTCTACGTATACCGTAAAAAAACACCACAGGGGAGGGATGGAAGAAATTTACAAGAACTCTACAACAATTGTTTACAAGATATTCGTTGGCAATAGCTATAACTTAACCAAGTTTGAGGTGTTTAGCACGACGGGAAGTCCAGTTCGTTGGGTTAGTTGTTGTTGGGGATAGTCTGCGTAGGGTTTAAACATGTTTAGTTGAGTTCCCTAGCTTTTAGTTAGGCATTTTTCAAGAGTTTGTTACATTCCACAAAGAAGCTGCAAAAGTAAAATTTGAGGGATAAATAAAAAAAAAAATTTAATTTTTGCAAACATTTTGTATTGAAAAATTAAAAAAAAAAAAAACATGATATTGGTATTATAGCCATTTTTATAAAACTTTGATTGCGCATAGCTTCACCGAAACTCTACCGAAGTGCAAAATATAAATTTAGGTAAAAAATCGAGAAAAAAAATTAAAAAAGATTTGAAATTAAAAAAACGAATCTGCGATCGATAGTCTTGCAGCTTTAGTATTATCCCCCCATACGTTATAGTTTTCTAAGAATTTGAAATTATTTCAATACGTAAAAATACCTTAAACACATTTATTGATTATTTAGTCTATATATTTCTAGCCATCAAATTTCCGTAGTAATTTGCCTAAACTTGTCACAGAGTTAACTTATAGTATAATCATATAATCATTCCAAACTCTATAAGCAGACTTTATTTAGGTTTTGCAATAGCTCAGTTCCCTATCTCTCCCTCTCTCTCTCTCTATCTTTCTCTTGCTTGCCAGATGATAACTCATCTGTGTGCAAACAGAGGAGCGTCCAAACTGAGACTCCGACCCAAACTCAACTCATCATATAGTACGGATAGGAAGGTGTGTTTCTTCCGCTTCTTCGGATGACGTTCAGCGATGTTTATGATCATTTAACGCTAATGGTGTTAATGATCATCAATATTCGTATTATCATCATCCGGCTGTATGACGAACTGTCGTCGTCAATCGTTGCTGTGTCAATAGTTTAATCAGTTCAAATACTACGTACAAGATACTACTAAAAAAAACCCCAGTTTCGGCTACAATTTGAATATTGCAGCCGGCAGAGCCAGGATATGAACTACACGGCGAGAAATTAAAGGTATAAAGGTAAATACAAATTGTAAAAATTTGTTGGTGTGTAGAAATGACAAATAAATATAGAACTGGAGTATAAAATAATTTGGTAATTGAATTTTATTATATTAGGTATTGAAATAATTGAAAAACCTACGTATTTATTTACAGTGTAGCTTGCTCTAACTGCCACATCCTCTCGCAGATTGGAAATTGTACGGGGTTCGGCTGCAGATTCGGGTTAGAGCTGAGTTTTTATTTCGTTTTTTTGCCACACTAAATAAATATTATTGTTGCCCGATAATGGAGCGAGTAAAAGGGAAAGGGAAAGGGAGTGGGAGTCGAGCGACGTGTGGCATGTGGCCTGTGGCATGTGGCATGTGGCATTTAGTGTGGAACGGGTAAAAAGCGCGCGCAGATGCATTTTTCCAGCTCATGTTTGTTCTGTGCTCTGATGTTGTCCCTATTGCGTGCATAGATACATACAACTGCAGCCATAGATACAGATACAGATACAAATACAGATACAGATACGGATAGGGATACAGATACAGATACAGATAGTTGCCATGACTATGAAGTCGAGCAAACATATGAATATTCAATCAGTTGCAATATGGCAAGGCGAGGGTGGTTCGTAGTCTCTCAAACGACCGTTAAACCAGGGGAGAAACGGGGAGAACTGTACAGAGCAAAGGGTGCTGGACGTAGGGTTGTAGGTGTTGAGGCACAAAATATAAAGTCAACTGAAAATGAGACAAAAACCGCAATGGAAAGCGAGCTGTGTCTGAAAAGAACAGCGGAAAAGGTTGAGCAAAAAGAAAACTGAAAAAAGTGGGAGTTTGTAAGCCATAAAGTAATCAGTAAGGGGGAAATTAAAAAAAAAAACCAGTAAAAATAAATTCAAGGAAAGTGCGAGTTTGTAAGCTATAATGTAAGCAGTTGGAGAACATTTGACAAAGTTGAGCAAAAATTAATTGAAGAAAAGTGCGAGTTTGTAAGCTATAAAGTAAGCAGTAGGGGGAAAATGTAAAAAAAAATTGAGCAAAAATAATTTAATGGAAGCAGTAGTGGGAATATTTGAAAAAGTTGAGCAAACATAAATCCAAGAAAAGTGGGAGTTTGTAATCTATAATGTAAGCAGTAGGGGAATATTTAAAAAAGTTGAGCAAACATAAATCCAAGGAAATTTCGAGTTTGTAAGCTATAATGTAAGTAGTATGGGACAATTTTGAAAAGTGTATCTTAGTCTTTTAAAAATTATTTTAATAGATTTTTAAAGCTACCCATTTTATTTTATTTAAGTGCTAAAGGGTCTATAACTAAAAAATAAATTAGATTTTCAAATGCAAATTTATATTACATAGACTTATCAGTTTCATGAAACTATGGAAACTGTTGTCTAGTTTCGCTTATTGTGAACTTTTCATATTTACCTCCAATGACAACAAAGAACTATAAGAAATTCAGTTAGAGCTGATATCATAGCTTAAATCTCAAGAGCACAAAACACATACAGGAAACCCTGAGGCCCCCCTCAAGCCCCACCCAGAACTGGGAAGAAAGGTGTTGGGTGTTATCGCAGTGGCAAATCATCGATCATCTCGAATTCACGATCCATCATCATTAGCGATAAGACTGCGGCAGTGTTACCACTAACAGCAAATACGCTTGAAGTTCTACATTTTGCCGCAGATCTCTCGAAAAACACACAAATATACCTTCACTATATCTATATATGCACTCGGAGAAAAAATCACAACATTCTTAATTGATTCAAGTTGAAATTCACTTGATTCAAATAAAAACGTGAAAATTCTAGTAATACTCATGTTATCCGGAGTTTCAGTATTTTAAAAACTCTTTATTTATTTTGAATTACGAAGATTTTAAAATTTTTTTTGTCCTGAAATAGAATACTTTATTTTCATTTCAATTTTTTTAATTTTTGAATTGATTTAATCTTGTTATCCGAATTTATTTTAAAAGAATATTCAAAGTAATCGTTTTTAATTCAATCTCGATTTTTCCTAAATTAATTTCGTTTGTTTCAAAAGTATTCTCAATTTTTATTATTATAAAATATTTTGCTTAAGTTAAGACATTTTTTTTCTGGTTATAAGAAAAAAATAAAATATATATACAAGTATTTTTGAATTAAAATAAGAAATACATTTTAATTCTTATAAATATCCAAATTTCCATCCAAACCAATGGACTTTGAAACCCAAGAAAGTTTCTTCATGCTTTTCTCTAAGTGTATACACTCAGATATCTATATGAATATGTGTGTGTGTGTGAGAGAGAGACACCTTTAACAATGATCTATCTTTAGACTCTGGCCATTTGAAATTATCTCGAAACGGACATTCCACAATAATATTGATTCCGTAACGCGTCGTATCGTCTTTTGATGGAAGCGGATTCCATTCGATTCCATTCGACTCGTTGCCTTGGGGCTGGCATTATCTTTATCTTTATTATGGAGGCCCCATTGCTACATAGCTATGATTCTAAAGGTTCGACGATTCCACGATTCTACGATTCTACGTCTCTGTTTGAGAAAGAAGCCCAATTGGATTGATTGCTCGGCCAGCTAGAATCATGTCACGTGCTCGATTCAACCGCAGTAAAAAAGTAAAATAGTAAAAAAGAAATATATTAGCCAAGATATATGAGCGCTCTATAAATAATCTCATTTTCCAATGCACCTCTAATGCCAAACGCTGGCTCTTTCTCTCTTCTCTTCTCCTCTCTTATTTCTCTATCTCTCTCTTCGTATACTCTGCCAATTTTTTATGATACCCTGTAGTATATTATTTAGCTTTCGAGTTTCTGTTTATTAGACTATTTACACGGCAGAAATTCGATTTCGACATTTGTGCATAAAATAACATAATTCCCAATTTATAATATATAATTTATTATTTCTAGCATAAATAATAGGGACAGTTTTAATTTAAAAATCACATGATAATGATTATATATTGATTTTTATGATATTTCTCACTAATAATGATCAATTTTGAGTAATTGAATTATAATTTATAAGTAAAAATTATTTTTGAGTAAAAAAAATAAAAATCATACATAATGATTATATATGATTTTTATTTTTTCGCTCAAATTAAAACTCAATAATATACTCCAGCGTTTCTATGGGAATTTTTGAAAACTTTTTTGCATATCCTTTAGGACCCTATCTGAGGGATCAAAAATAGGTTTTTTTGTCACGCCTCCCCCCCCCTTTTCAACCCCCTGAATATTAAAATTTCGTCAATAATCATTATTTACGATCCCTGATAAATAATATTGTTTTATAGCAATAAAAATGTAATTTGAAATGTAAATTTCAATATAATTCATAAATAAATCCATAAAATTTTTAAAATCATTAAAATATATTTGAAAAAATTGCGATAAATATATAAAAACTAAAATATTCCCTTAATTTTCTGGTATTCTATATTTATTGGAATCACAATCACAAAGTGCTAAACTATATAAAAAGTCTCGAAATAAATACTCAGAGATCTCCACACAAAAGATAAAATTCTGGTCGAAATGTACAAATAGACCTACAAAAAAAAAAACACAATTTTCTTTAATTTTGTGGACGTATTTTCTTCGAGTGTACTGGCTTATAAAGCAAATGATTAGAAGTATCTGTTTGCCTAGTTGCTCTGTAAGAGGCAGCTGCCATAAAGCGACACGATCGTTAGATCGATCTATAGAGCTGATACCAGCACCCCATAGATAAGAGATACTACGCTATAGAAGTTTCTATATAGATTTGTATATATATATAAATGTAATGCAACTGCAAAATAGCAAAATACAAATTGAAATGAAAAAAATGAAAAAAGAGAAACACAAACAAACGTTGAGTCCAAAAGCCCCCCCAAAGTAATATCTATCTAGCGTCTGTTTCCAGAGGGTTTTCGCACTAAAGACGCTGTAAACGATTTTTAAGCCCAGCGACCTCAGCTTGCGCGTGATAAAAAATAGAGCTTAAGACCCTACGCTAGGTGTATGTTTTTTCTTTAACTTTAAGTGTATGTTCGAGGTATTTGCATTATGCTGAAGATTGTGGACTTTCGGAGGGTTTTGGGTATCCCTACTCTGAACTAACCTAATGATCTTGAGACTCTGTTTAGCTAGATCAGTGAAACTTGGTACAGTTGTGTCTTGATATTATAGCTATAGAATTAACCCATATTGAGCGTCTTAGCTAACCCTATACTTAACTTATCCAACGAACTCGAGACTCTGTTTAGCTTGTTCAATAAAACTTGGTACAGTTGTGTCTTGTTAATATAGCTACAAAATTTAGCAATATTAAGCGTCCTAGCTAACCCTACTCATAACTTATCCAACGAACTCGAGACTCTGTTTAGCTAGTTCAATAAAACTTGGTACAGTTGCGTCATGTTATCATAGCTGTAACATTTGACGATATCAAAGGAATAAAACGATCATAAAAGTGTACAATGTGTTGAATGTGTTTTGTAGTGAATGCCAATGATATCGACACCTGATTGGTTTCTTTATAGACTCGTGTTCTTGGACTTTCGGGAAGATTACGTTGCCTTGTGTCAGTATAGATTGCATCAGGCATCGCATTTGGGGGATCACACTTTGCTATATCGGCCTGAGTCAGCGTCACAAAACGTCATGAATCATATTATGGAGAGGGCTTTACGTACTTTGGGTCATATCAGTGCCGAAATAAAATAAAGATAGATATTTTAGCGCTAGGCTCCCCATTGCTTATCAATAACAGAGCCAATTTCTCAGTCAGTGTGCCACATAAATCGTTTCCAGTTAAAACTCATTATGTAATTGACCAAAATGATGGTTTGCCCCACCGCTAAAACTCGGCTCATACATAATTCCGATCCCTACGCTTACCACAATTTCCCACAATTTGCCGCCCCTGGATGTCCCTGGTGAATCAATAACTGCTAACGCATAATTTATGGCCACAAAACTCGAACTAAACAGCACATTTGGGCCAGAGAGGGGGCGATGGGGGGAGGGAACTTGCTCCCAACACCCCCTGGCCAGCTGTACACCTGTCCATCATTTACGTATTGTCAGTCTATTGATTGTACACTGAACAAAACGGTTGCCAGTAAAAAAGTTTTCTTTTTTTTGCTTTTTTTTAAGTTTGTAATTTTAAGATTTTTATTATAAATTATTATAAAAATAAAGATTTTATGTTAAAGATTTTGTTTTTAAGCCCTGGGAAGTGTTAAAAAACCAAACCTGTGTTTATTTGATTGAAAAATATAGATTTGGAAGCCAAAACAGTGTTTTTGGGACATTTTTTATGTCTTAAAACCAATAGTTTTTTTTTCAAGTGTCAGCAAATTAGATAGATTTTAATTTGAAATGAATTACAGAATCTAAAATCAAACAACAAAACAACATGCAATCATTATATGGCTCTAATTATTCGATTTTGGAAGATTTTTCAAGCAAAGACCCAAGAAATCGTTGAAAAAATATTTATTTTATTAACCTAATGTGAAAAAAATCACAAATATTAAAATTTTTTCCGAAAAATGTTTATTTTAGGTCTAGAAAATAAGTTTTTGCAAGATCTGAGCTTGATTTGAATCTATTTTCTGTCTATATATGTATGATTATTTTGAAAACTTTTCGATATATTTTTGTACATATATTTTTGAATATAATTTCTAATATATATTTATTTTTGATACATATATATATTAATTTAATTAATTTCTTAAATTCTTTTATATTTTGTAAATATTCATTTGTTTTTTTTTTAGAACGAAATACTCTGCGGGTAAAAATTTTGAAGAAAAGTTCATTTAAAATTCTAAAACGAAATAGGATTAATTTTAAAACGCCAATTTTAAAAACGGGCTGTTTGTTTTTCTGAGTGTATGTATATATTAATATTTATATTTATCTTTTGTTCTCAAATATATTTTTTGTATGATATTTATTTTTAAAATATATATGCGCTTATTTGTTTAATATTTTTATTTTAACACATATTTTATATATTTAATATATTTTTTAAAGTTCTTACAACACTTTTTGTGGCAGTGTAGCTTATGATACTCCCCAGCCCTTGCCACCCAGCAGCTTAGGCTGCCAGATAGAGCCTGACCAACTGAAGAAGGCATACAAAACTGGGGATAACATCGCAGTTTTTTTTATACTATATACATGTTATATATATATATATATCTTTTTTTGTGTCTCTCTGGGGGTTGTTGAGCAGTATGCATATGTCTGTCTGTCTGTCTGTTTGTCTGCGTGCATGTGTGTGTGTGTGTGTGTATCTCTTGCAGATAGAGCTCTATACAAGTGTTGCCCAGGTAACCGAAACCCTGAGAATTGTACATAACAAACCAAAACCCCATTTATAGGGGTGGATCAGACAGCAGCAGCAGCAGCAGCAGCAGCAAAAACCCCCCACCTGCCCCCTCCCCCTAAGCACCACGCCCACAAGCGGCTGCTGATGTTGTCATTGGCCCGCATGAGTTCATCTGACAACAACAGCAACAACAGCGAGTAGCAAACGTTAGAGTCGGACGCAACCGACAGCACACTACATTTCAGCATCATACATAATGCCCAGCAATGCTGCTTCTTCTTACTTTATGTTGCTTTATGAATAACTTTTTAGTTTTTCAACCGATTTTAATGCGCTTTTTAAACCAGCTAAATATAATGATAAAGAGCATACATTCTAGGTAACAGCCTGCTATGTGCAATTTTACGTCTTTTATTCGATTTTTAACGATTCGGGCGTAAACGGGGCGCGGCATCAAGCATTTAAAATAAACAGCAGCTGCGTATGCTCGACAACTGACCATATTCTGAATTTAGTTGCTTTAGCTGTTGTAGATGCTAAGATCCATGCGTTTATACATATTTGTATTTATGATATTTTTGATTTTTGTGGATTTTTGACTTGTTATTTTTTATATCAAGAATATATATTTATTTATTAGTTTATTTGCTCATTTTTATAGCCTGTACTCAAAAAAAGGTTAATAACTTTGGAAAAATGTTTGTTTGCTGTCGTTTTATTTTTTTTTTTGTTTTTACTTTATTTCAGATTTTCACTTGGTTATAACTTTAATGTTTTATTTATTTATTATTTTTAGATTCATATGTAGGTTTTTAGTTGATATTTGAAATATATATTCATTTTATATATTTACATTTTGATATATTTTATTTATTTATTTATTTATTATTTTTAGATTTATATGTAGGTTTTTAGTTGATATTTTAAATAAATTTATTTTGTTTATTTTTTAGATTTTAGATTTTTATATTGTTATTATTATTATAATTTGTTGTATTTAAAAATAAAATATTTGAAATATATTGCTACTGACTGTTACATACTTTTGCACAGAGTTAGCATACCCTATTTCAGCCATTGCGATGGGTGCAGGGTATAGCGATAACAGTTAACCTGCTGCTGGATGCAAACGCAACAAAAGCAACAAAAACCAACATGGATGCCTAAGCCAAAAATCGATAAATTGTTGTTGCTGTTGTTGTTGCGGCTGCTGCTAAATGCGGGCGTGTACTTTATACATACAAACACACAACCACACACACACACAGATACACACACACATACATCTGTGCATTATGCTGTGTATCTGAATGAGCAGAAAAATCAATGCGCGCAAAACGAATCACAAAAACGCAAGTCACGCAGCGAGCAACAACAAAGATGTGCTCACACACACACAAACACACACGCATATACACACACACACACACTGAACGCATGTAAATGCTCGGTCCTGCGCAGCAGCAGCAGCAGCAGCAGCCACAGCGGCTGCTGTGGTTGGTGCGCACACTAACACAAATGCAGACGCAGCCAGCAGCAGCAGCAGCAGCACACACACACACACAGTCGGAGCGCTGCCGCCGTCGCTCAGCTCCTGCGAGAACAAAATCTTCAAGCGCGCAAAACAACAACAACATGCAGCAGCCGCTGCTGGCGTCGCAGTCGGCGTCGCCCAATTGCCAGGCGGCATATGCTCTCAGCACAGATGCGACGCAGCAGCGCTGCCAGCGCGCCTGCCAAAGAGCGCAAGACGTACGCTTGCTCTCTCGCTCTCGCTTGCTTGCTCTGCATGTGTGTGTGTGTGTGTGTGTGTGTGAGAGAGCGCTGGACAGCGAGCAGCAAGAGAGCGCGCGCTTTGATTGCACCTGAGTTGTTGTTGTTGTTGTTGCTGTTCGCTTCGGCTTCGGCTTTTGTCTGCCGCCGCTCGGCAAATGTCGTTGAACGCGCTTCGTGCTGCCGCAGTCGCTGCCGGCGTCGCAGTCGCCGTCGCTACAATTGAATTGTAATGAGCATGTGTCGCTGCTGCTGGTTTTTTTGTTTATTTTTTTATTTTTTATGCGCTGTTGTTGTTGCTCTTGTTATTTTGGAAAATTTGTTAAATTTTCGTCGCCAGCTTTACGGCTTTTTTTTCAGTCTTATAGTTTTTTTTTAGTGCTTCGGCTTTACCTGCGCTGCCAGCAGCTTCAACTCTAATTTGTTTAAATTGTTTTTTAATTAACCATCAGCGACATTTTTTGTCTTCTCTGCTTCTTCTCTTCTTCTGCCTTTCTGCGCTGCTTCGCCTCACGGTTTTCATGGCTTTTACTGCACACATTTTCTCTCGCTCTCGCCGTCTTGTTCTGTGCCCCAAGTTGACAATCTTGTTGCAGCGAAAGTTGTCCATCATATACAAATACATATATACATATATATACATATATATACATATATAACATATATCTCAGTCTTAGGTTTTGCCCAAAGTAGTCTCAATTGGCCAAAATATTTCCTAATATTTTAGACCTAAAATCATTTATACTCTTTCTAACCAATTTTAAACAATTAATAATTTAATATCTGTTAAAAAATCAAATAAAAATTATTTTATATAATCTGATAACAATTGTGGAAATTCCGAAATTCTCTAATTTTATTTTTAAAGATATCTCTAAAATATTTCTTAAGATTTTAAACCTAAAATCATGTATACTCTTTCTAACCAATTTTAAACAATTAATAATTTAATATCTGTTAAAAAAATCAAATAAAAATTATTCTATATAATCTGATAACAATCGTAGAAATTCCGGAATTCGCAAATTTAAATTTAGGTAATTTATGTTTAATATTGAAGATATGGGTGAGACTATTCTATTCCCTTTTCAGTATCGTTACATTTTATTAAGGCTTGAATTGGAATTATTTGTATTTCAATTTTATTCGATGTTTAAAATTTGCTACAAAAATCTTGTTTTAAGAGCATATTTTTAATCAATCTGTATAATATTATGTTTACTACTAAATTTTGGTAAGACGCGTGACGTATAAAAAATATATGATAAAATAAATGAGATTATATATTTAAAATTTTACCTCGCACCATTACCATTATTCTTTCAATTTCTATTTCCAGCTAAAAGCAACTTTATATTTGGTTTTGTATCTACAACCAGTACTCTAACGTGTATTTTCTCTAACGAGTTTTCAATATAACGAGTGTTGTCTGTAACGTGTGTTCACTCTAACGCGTGTACGCTGACTACTAACGAGTGCTTACACTAACTAGTTGTGACTAAAACGAGTGTTCACTTTAACGAGTGTTGAATCTGACGAGTGATCAATGTAACGAGTGTTTATTCTAACGAGTGTTTTGCTTTTTCGAACTTGTAAATTTTGTATAGATATTTTTGCAAAAATATAGCTTATAATTCGCTTGCTTTTCTGGGTTTTCTAGGGTATGATTTAGTCGTTGGCTTTAGCAGTTGTTTTGGCCATTTTTTTATCAATCTGGCGCTGTTTATCCTGGCTTTTCCGCACAGGCAAATTATGACTCATGAATTAGCTGGAATACCCCTATCTATAGGGTTAACTCTCTCTCTCTCTCTCTCTCTTTTTTTCTCTCTCTCTCTTTCTCTCTCACTCACACCTTAAGCTGCTTGCTTCGTCCTTGACCCTGTGGCCACTTGTCTAATTGCCGCTAACAATTTTCCAATTTCCACGCCATTTGCCGACGTCGACGTCACCATTAGCCAGCGTCGCTGCTGACGTCGACGTCGACGTCGCTTTTGTTGCTGTTGTTGGTGTTGTTGCTGTTGCTTGTGTGTGTTTTGGTCTATTTTAAAAATAAAACACGCTAACGACGCGTAATAACCATAAATAGTTAAAAATATATTTTATACACTCAGCAAAAAAACCAAAACATTCCTACTTAATTTAGGTAATACTCATTTCATCCAGAATTTTTTTTTTTGGAATTTAAGTACGATTTGTACTTAAATCAAGATAATCAAGAGATAAGCGTAAATATTTAGTTAAAATTTTCATCATTTTTTTTTTTATCAATTCAAAAAAATTGCCTTCTGCTTTTTTCTGAGTGCAGTTTCATTTGCTTTGTCATTGCCAAATTATAGCACCTCTCTCTCTCCCTTCACTCTATCTCACTCTCTCTCCGCTCTCTCACTCTCTCTCGCTCTCTAACGGTCTATCTCCCGCCTCCCCCCTTGGCTTTTGGTCAGCTTTTGGCCTGCTTTTTGGCTCATATCAGCAGCAATATGATTGAGCTGCTGCTTTGATGTGCTCTTTATCTAATCAGCACCAGCTGCCCCGCCCCCTCCCCCTTCCACGCCCCCTCGCCTTCCCACTTAAACCATTCCCCTTTCCCATCCCCTTCGCCTTCCCTACCACCCATAACCACAAACTCTCACAAGCTTAGCGTTCGCTTCTGATATTTAGTGCTAGATTTATGGCAACTTTTATTTTGCCAATTACAGGGTATCATTTAGTACATCAGCTAACTAAAAGTTACAGCAATTTGCTACAATAAAATCATGGTAGGCTATAATGCTGCTTTAGTCCAAATACTTCAATTGCTTTACGCTTTGTTCTTATTTACAGGGTATTTAAAAACATATATACTCTTTATTGATATAATAATAATTTGTTTAGAATTCTCAAATGAAATTATAGTACATTAATAATAATTTTATAATTAATATTTAGATCATCCTTAAGTATATACAATTTAGCGATAGAATATACCCTGTAATGGGTTATTTCTTAAGGGTACACCCTTACATGAGCTCAGATATATCTATTTATGGCTGCGAAACTAATTAGTTAAAGGGATAAAAAGATAGATAACTCTTGTACTCAACTGTACTTAATATGTATTTCGCAAGATTTCACGCTCTTTCACAATTTTCCCCGTCCCTTTTTCCTCATCCCTCTCTCTACCACTCTCTCTCTCTCTCTCTCTCTGTCTCTCTCTTTCTGCTCTCTAATCAATGAAATGATTTCACTGATAGCATTACGCTTAGCTGTTACAGTCTGATACTCGTACTCCCAATACAAAACAGGGTATACTAGCATATAGTATAAAGCTCCAATCCAAATTCGATCATATTTCCGATACACTTGTACACTGTGAAAAAAGTTAGTCGCACTTAAACTTGTAACTTAATAAACTCAAAACTTACTTTAAAAAGATATACGAAAAGTTAGATTAAATATATATATGTTAATACTATAATTAATAATGAGAATTAATTTTAGAAATTCAAATAAAAAATATAGGGACGGGGCAGAACAGTGGGACGGTGGCTACAGTCGGACGAAACCGACCGTAGGAGACCCTTTACTTTGAGTATATGTACACACAAACACAATCAGACGCACACACACTAAGCTATCCGCGTATGCAAGGCACACCACCACCCCTCTGCCCAGTGCGGGAAATTCTCTGTCGCATATATTCGTTGTTTCTTATCCGATCAAAACAAAATTCACAGCGTCGATAGAGAATGCCATAAGCTAGTTACATACCAAATCACAAGCCGATAGCTTCAAAACTGTGGCTACAGCAGCTTTTTGCGGTTTACGGGGGAAGGGGGAAAGGTATCCAAAATCTAAAACAAACTCGTGCTGCTTACTGAATAGGGGAACCTAATTACCGAATATGGTGTCTCTAGCTTTGATAGTTGCTGAGATCTAGGTGTTCATACAGACGGACAGACAGACGGACAGACGCACAGACGCACAGACGCACAGACGGACAGACAGACAGACGGACAGACGGACATGGCTAAATCGACTCGTCTTGTTGTCCTGATCAAGAATATATATACTTTATGGGGTCTGCCACGCCTCCTTCTGGGTGTTACACACATTTCCTCTTTGCACTAAGTTAATAGACCCTTTTTACTTTTTTAAAGTAAAGGGTCTAAATATGGAACTTATTTCGCACAGTGCACATTTTAATATCAGATATTATTGAAATAAAACTTTTTAAACAAAGCTTGGGAAAGTAAAAAATTATATAAAAAAAATAGTAAAATAAAAAAAATATTATTAAATGATTTTGAACAGTGTACATCTGAATGCCAGTTATTGTTGGTATCTGCAGAGCTCAGCTGCCCCTGGGCACGTCAAGCTTCTCGGTTCTCTCAATTCCCCATGGGATTTACGTAACGTAAGCGGTCGAAAACAGGAAGACGTGTTCAAACTGAATTTTCAATAAAATGCAAACAAAATAAAAATAAAAACTACATAAAAAGTCAAGACATTTCGTGCTGTGTTCCTCCGGTTCCTCCGTTTCACCCCCCAAAACAGCGCCTGCTCAACAGCCAGATACCCTAGAAATGGCATGCTGCAGTCTTGTTATCACACTCGGAGACACACGAACTTACTCTATGTATTATTATGAGCACATATCCAGTTCAGCGAGGGAAGTTCAAGGGGTTCAAGACAAAGGTCTAGTTGCATCGATAATCTATCGATAACAAGATGATCTCTGATGGTCCAGTTGCATCGATAACAAGATGATTTCTGATGATTACAGTTTCCCATAGTTAACTTTCAGGATATTTAAATGAGATTTTAATTGAATTTGAAATAGTTTAGACAATCGATAACAAACTTTAATTGGTTTAAGTGCATATCGTTTATACAAATATATATATATTAAAAGCTTTTCAGCGATAAGAATCGACAATGAATCAAAGTCAATAGAAAGCTGATGTCTGAGCTTTTAAATTATATTGAATCGATAACAAAAGCTCGTCGATAGATCGTCGATAACATATGTTATGCTTTGTAGCGTTGAGCATAAATTTGAAATTATATCGATTTAACTTTGATATAAATAAATTATGCTAAGTTTTCAATTTCAAGCATTAATCGTTATCGAGTCGTAAATTAATCGAGTTGAATAAAATGAAAATAAAATACAAAAAAATATAGTGAATTTTTATAAGATATAATTTATTTATATAAATCATTAAGTCTCTAACTTATTGAACTTGTGACACCGGGAACTCTTAACTCATGTACGAAAGCTCGTGATTTTTCTTGCAGTGTGTTTGTAAGTTTGTATTTAACAGGTATCTGAAGTTCGTAATTCCTCTGAGTGTTCTGAGTCCCGAGTGCCGATTACCGATTGCCGTGTGATAAGCGATCGATTGCCTCAGCATATATATATATATATATATATATATATATATATATACATATATAGTATATAGGTATGAGTATGTGTAGAAACTGAAAACCCATTGGGGTCTGTAAGTCAAAAAGTCTGAAAGTCATAGAATGTAATCAGGGCATTAAATGTATCTCATGACATGAGCTGCTCGTCTTTTGGCTTACGACTACAAAACGTGCGCTATAAAAAGATATATACGTATATACACTGAGCAAAAATTCCAAAATTTTCGTGACTGCAGCAATTATTGCGAGATTCAAAACTTTACGCTCGATCAAAATTGCAAATTTTGCATTGAAAATGTCCATTTTAAGATCTCTCTGATGTATTACGAATATATATATTATCTTATGTTCAAGATCAAAATAAGATGCGATTCTAACTTTAAACTAAATTTAAATTTATTAAATTTTTAATAAATTTTAACTAAATTTTTATTTTAACTCAATGTATTCTTGGTTCTATTTCTATATGCTTTTCAATTCCAGAAGAAGTATCGAATCATTGCTAATTTTTCTTAGTGTATTCATTGCACATTCTCATACTTTTCGTTGAGCTCATGAAATTTGCCGTTGTCGTATACCCTGTGTTCTTAAGTTTTTTTTTTGCTTTTTTTGGCCGGTCTGTCTCCGATTTCCGATTGCAGCCTCATGGCGCCAGCCCTGGAACACGTAAGACTCCCCAATTGCAAGTGGGTCTTACGAGAGACCTGAGCGGAGACCACAGCAGCTAGACTCGCAGCTCAGTCTGAACTTTCAATGTTACCCAATTCCGAGCGCTATCTGGGTTTACGTGCTGTCTAGCAAACACCTAAGTCAGAGTTTACCCCTTACAAAATGTTTGCTTACATCACACCAAACTGTAAGCGTAAGGGAAGTACTACGTGCATACCATGCAAGTTCTAGAAGTCCACATTAAAGCTGAGATCTCTGTTGTTCACAGAGCTAGCGCTATGAAATTTGGCATATAGTTAAGTCTGGTACCGAAGCAGCTAGAGAATATTTGGTACACTCTCTATATGCTAGTTCCAGGCGGTAAATCACCAAAAACGAAAGCAAAGCCAAGTTTAAGTTAGGACAAGGTTAGAAAAATAGCTGATAGGATATACTACTATATAGGTATCGGCAGATATAATATCCGTAGTATAAAGAAACAAATTCTGAGCTCTCTTCTCCTA
Organism: Hypselothyrea guttata; assembly: GCA_035045125.1. Classification (NCBI taxonomy): domain Eukaryota; kingdom Metazoa; phylum Arthropoda; class Insecta; order Diptera; family Drosophilidae; genus Hypselothyrea; species Hypselothyrea guttata. Next base: position 350,087 of record JAWNNJ010002320.1, read on the forward strand.
CAATAAATATCAGATCTTTGATAGAAATCAGAAATCGTAAACAACATTTTATCGAATTGTGAACTAAACTTGGGATTTTGTTGATAGCTCCTGTGAAAAAAATGTGAATGTTAACTTAAAAGTTTGGCTTTAGGATACCCCTTAGTTTGATAAATGCGAAAATCGGCTGTGAATTCTGTTAATTTGCAGTCTTCACTTTCCGTAGTTGGTTCTTGAGCAGTTTTTCCACTTCATTTTCATTGCATTTTCCATTTTCCATTTGTGCATTTTCAGTTTCGTTTTCATTTTGCTTTGCCCAATTTCCATCAAGAAGTAATTACGTTGCTGCTCATTAATTTCGTGATCGCATGCAGCAGATGAAGACAAAGTCGGAGGCAAAGACAGAGACAGAGACAGAGACAGAGACAGCGATAAAGAAGTGGAAGTGGAAGTGGCAAGGTGGAAAGGAGGCAAAGAGGCAAGAGACGCGCACTAAATGCGAGTGTTATTAACAAATAGTATGAGGCACGAGTCTAGGGTTGCCGCTTGTCCCTTGCCTCTTGCCTCTTGCCAGTTGCCACACCTGCCACAACTGCAGCGGCAGGGGAGGCAGGGAAGGGAGGGGAGGGCTACGGGGCAGCTGCATGTGCTGTGTGGCAAGTTATTTTCTCTCCCTCATTCCCTTTCGACACATTGCGCATACGCCATGTGCGGCATGCAACACAACTTCTCAACTGCCTGGCAATAGTTCTGCCCGCACAATGTGCCCATTGTGCACAGTGGTCAAATCTGACATCGCATCTGAGCTAAACATTCGCGTTTAACACAGTTTAATACGGTTCAGCAACTAATGCCACTTTCCAATGCCAAAGAAAGTTCCAAGCCAGCGGTATATCAAAACTTCCCAATCAGAAATTGGATGCACTAACAGCTACCCTATAAACCCATAGCTTTAAACTAAAAACTAAAACTATAAACCCTATAAAACTTAGCAAGTAATACAAATTATTAAAAAAAAAAGTGAACTAAATAATGCTTTATATTTATATAAAATTTGGAACATGCCGAGTTACCATAGACTATTTCGGAAGTAATATTGAAACCGAAACACCCGCTTTGCTTGCTGATCGAGGGCATCCGAGTGGCCCAATACCAGCGAATTAACTGCCATGCCAGACGAACTTGAGCGCTATATGCCATATACTTTGGATGAAAACTCTATAAAACAATGTAAGGCAGAACCCAAGGAAAACGTGGAGAGGAGGAAAGAACTTGGTATACCGGAGCAGACCTTGAAACAGTTCAAAAACGTAAACGGTTCAGTGATCATTGGATGTGGAAAAGGCAGAAGAACGAAACGGAGTCAGAAATGGGAGAAACCGAAAAGAAAAAGAAATACGCAGAAGCTGCAAGATAATGAGACAGCAATACGGCCAGAGAGTGATGGAGTGAGTGGGAGATACACTGCGAAAAATATAATATTTAATTTAAGTTAAATGTAAAATAAATTAATAATTAATTTCCATTTTCAAAGATTTAATTTTTCATTACAATTCACAATTTCGGAGCAGGCGTTGCCACTGTGTTAATCCATTTCGTAAATTCATTTCATAATTTATTTAATATCTTTAGTAAAATTAAATTAAATTAAATCAAATTAGAATCAAGTTTATTTGAAACCGTAAAATTAAATTAAATTAAACTTTAGGAATGCTACGCACTTTCTTTGATTTCATAATTTATTTGTTATGTTGAAATTTCAAAATTAATAGATTTGTAAATTCAATTCTTAAATTGCCTCGAAATCTGAACTTATGAACTTTTTGGTATTATCAAATTCACGATTTAAACGCTTAAATGTATAAATTAAATAAAAATTAAATATTTCTTAAATAATTTATAAATCGATTTTTTTTTCAGTGCAGCACAACATCCGTCATCCGTCATCTTGGCTGTGGCATGCCATGCTATAGGGGCAACGCCTGCAGCTCCGCTCTCTATGAGCTCACTGTTCTTTTCTGCTCTCTCTCTCTCACTCTCTCTCTCTCTCTCGCTCTCTCTCTCTTTCTCTCTTTCTCTCTGGCGCTCTCTCTATCTCCATCTGTAGCTCTGATCTGCCTGACTGCGTCTCCGTTCGCCCCGTCAAGAGGTCGCCAATGTTGCCTCTGCTCTTGGTCAAAAATCGTTGAGCCGTTGAGAGGCAGTCAACAGTTAAGAGTCAAGAGTCAGCAGCAGCAGCAGCAGCAGCAGCCCATTTAACCATTACACATTAACAGTGTTGGTAAACGTCCGTCAGTTGTGCAGCTCTGCTCAGCTGCATGCAGTTTCCATTTTCCAATTCAATTGCCTTTTAGCTGCCTTTTTTTTGTGTGTCTCGTTCTCTGTAGTCTTCTGCTGCGCATGCTGCACGACCAGCAGTTACCCTGTAAATCTCCTATAACATATATCCTTTTTTCACTTATAACAAACCCAATTATAATTAATAACAACAATTAAAAATAGAAAAGTTTTTACAGCAAGTAAATTTCTAAAAACAAAAAAAAACATAAAATAAAAAAATTAAATATATAAAACAAAATAAAATAAATAAAATATAATAATAAATAAATAAAATAAAATAAATAAACAAAAAATAAATGAATTGGGAGAAAATCAATTTTCCAATAGAAAACTAGTATTTTCCAAAAGACTGTATATACATAAAAATTTCTAAGAAATAATGTTTTTTTTAATTTTTTTTTAGTACAAAACAAAAAATATATTGTTAAATTTGATTAGGATAAGATCTTCTTTTTTTTTTTTTTTAAATAAAAACGGGTTTTTAACAAATTTTTCTAATATTTAAAAACGTGTACGAAAATAATGCTAATTATTGTGAATAATTGAACAATATTAAAAGTAAATTATTTTTGATAACTCTGGGGTAAATTTTTTGGAGTGGTACAACTAAAAAGATATAGATATAGATAAAGATATAGATATATATTGTTTTTAAGACGAATAAATTATAGTTTATGATTTACGATTTTTTCTTATGTTGTGCGACCAGAGTTTTGATCTTTTGTGTAGAGCTTTTAAGTTTAAAATAAGCCGATTTCTACTTATTTATTAAAATAAACATTCTGCGCAATTCATTTGATATTAATGCAGTTTTTTTCGTATCAATCGAACATAAATAATTGAAAAGAATTTCTTTTTAAAGGAGTTTGTTTAGCTTGTTTTTTGGGTAAAATTTAAATTAATGTATTTCCTTTCAGTAAGTTTATTTAGACCTGTTTTAAGCCTGGTTTTTTGAATACAATTTAAAAGGAATTTGTAAAATTCAGTTGAAATAATGATGTGAGTAGTCGTCTCTTTGAGTCTATAAGTTTTTGTCTCCTTCACCGTCTAGCTCTGGGCTCTGTCTCTGTGTCTTTTAAGTGCCCCTTGGCAAAACCTGGCTCTGATGACGCCCCGTTGTCGTTGTTGTTGTTGTTGTCGTTGTTGTTGTTGTTGTTGTTGTTGTTGTTGTTGTTGTTGTTGTTGTTGTTGTTGTTGTTGTTGCTGCCGGTAATGATCTTTAACCAAGCGTAACGTTTGCTTTCAGTGCGTCCACATCTGCGTCGTCATCACCATCAGCACCATCTCCACCACCATCAACAGCAGCACCACCAACAACATCCACATTCACATCAACAACATCCACATCAACAACATCATCATCATCATCATCATCATGATCATCATCATTGTCGTCGTCATCTTCTTCTTTCGGCCAGACATTAACTTGACTCTCTGGGCGTCTCCAACTCGCCAGATATAGACAAAGCTATAGCCAGATTATCGGCCACAGTTAGCTGAACATATAGCACTCAATATATAGCATAATATTACGAATTCATCCAATACAATGACGTAACATGTTTGCGCATGATTTATTTACTTATTATTATAACTTTAATATAGTATATTATTATTAACTTTTTTGCTTAATTTTTAAACAATTTTTTGTAACGTAAACAAATATTTTGAGCTACTTCTGCCTGAGCTCGATCAATAAAACATCCCATAAAATAGCTAAAAGTTTAAATAATACTTCAAGAATTTTTAAATTTTTTAAGATGTGCAAGTCTATTTTATTTAATTTTAATAAGACTACGATTTTGTTTAGATTCTGTATAATAAAGACTTTTTTCAAGTGTAAGCTATATTAATTTAATTAAAATAAAACTAAGGTTTTGCTTAAATTCTGTATTAATTTCGACTTTTTTTTAAGTGCAAGCTAATTTGATTTAAATTAATTTATAAGTATTTTCTACCTGCTTGAATTTCAAAAATATTTCAATATTAAACAGACGATAATTTTAAATTAATAAATAAAATAAAATAATAATTGAATACATTTAAAATTTACCAACAATTGCAATTAAATTCAAATATAATTAAATAAAATGAAATCTAATCAAGTTTTGCAATACAAGTTTAATTAAAGTTATTTTTTTAACTTTACGTGACTAAGGCCTAAATTAAAAAATTAAATTAAACTTAATTTGCTTAATTTTATTTAATTGCTATTAAGTTTTGTCTTGCTTCAGTTGTAATATTTTGTAGTAATCAACTTTGAACTTGAACTCTGGCGTCTTCAAGATATGCCCAATATCTAAACGCCTATACTTTCGACTATAGCCCTCTCATTTTTAGCAAATTGTTTAACCGCAAATAGCTTCATTTTAACCCATAAAATCTGCTTCCAAAACTTGGCCCTGAACTTGCAGTTCCGCCATAGATATTGTTCAGTTTTCAGCCAATTTGCAAGTTCAAACTAATGCAGCGTTTGGTGGGGACTTATCTGATAGCCTTCTAAAAGGTTTTAAATGGCCTATCGGAGAGTTCTCACAGCTCGGCACACAATGGCAAATTAAGAGCAGACCAAAAGCAAAAAAAAAATAAATAAATACAAAGCCAAAGATACAAAACTATCTAGAGCTTGGAGTTGTACAAATTAAGCCAGGGATGCAGCTGCAAGACATAAAAAATAAAATGCAAATGAAGTCGAGTCGAATGCCAAATGACCAGCAAAAGACTGGACAAAGCGAGAGAGCAGATAAAGATGATGAGAGACAGAGAGAGAGAGAAAGAGAGAAAAAAAACAAAGACTCCAACTGAGAAGAGCAGCAGGAGCTGACTGATAAAGCGTGAGAAAATGTGTACACTCAAATAATTATTAATTTATTAAAAGATACAATTGTATCTATATTCAAAAAGTTATTTAAAACCTGTTGAGTTCAATAGAAATATTTGTTCTTTTTTGTTAAAATTAGTACACTCAAATAATTATACATTTAATTAATTAAAATTATTATCATAATTATTTAAATTATTTAAAAGTATTTAAATTCAAAAAATTATTTAGAACATGTTGAGTTTATTAAAAAATATTTGTTTTTTTAATGAAAATAAGTAGATTCAAATAATAAATAAATATTCATTTAATAATATAAAATTATTATAATAATTATTTAAATTATTTCAAAGCATTCAAAGTAATTCAAAGCTGTTTAGAACCTGTTGTGTATTTAAAAGATACATTTGCATTTAAATTAAAAAAGTTTTTAAGAACATGTTGTGTTTATTAGAAATATTTGTTTTTGTTTTTTATGATTTAATTAATTAAAATTATTATAATTATTATTTAAACTATTTAAAATTATTTAAGTTTAAAATGTTGTCTGGAACCTGTTGAGTTTATTGGAAATACTTGTTTTTGTTTATTATGAAAATTAGTACATTCATTCAATTATTTATTTAATTATTTAAAAGATACATTTGTATTTAAATTCAAGAAGTTATTTCGAATTTATTGTGTTTTTGTTTATTTTTTGTATTTTTTGTTTATGTAAAAATAGTACACTCAAATATTTAATTATTATTTTATTTATTTATTTCAAAATCACTTTTGTATTTAAATTTCATTAGTTATTTAGAACAATTTTTGTGTATTGCAAATAATTTTTTATTTTTTCTACCAAAATTTTAATAAATTTATTGATAAAATATTTTTTGAGTGTATCGCAAGAAATCGTTAATGCTAAGCTTCCTGCCAGCAAAAGATACTTTTGTATCTCAGCTCCTCCTACGAACGCCATCACAGCCAGAGCAAGAGCAAGAGGCAGAGAAAGAGGAGAGGGCAAGAGGTGGCTATAAATAGCTCAGCGAGTTTGCCTTGATCTTTGCTTTGTATCTGCAGCCATTACTACACACACACACACGCACACACACACACACACATGCAGAGAGAGATTGGCTGATGAGGGCGTCGAAATCTCAGCCAGCAAATAAACAGACAGCGTCGACTGTTGAGACTGATCATCAGTTTACAGTGGGCAAAGCAGCACAATTTGCGGCCATTTATTAATGACTTCTGCCAGAAGATTGCTAGAGATAATTTTGTCTTCTACGTAAATATAGATTTGATCAGAATTGGCAAAGAAATAATTTTTTTTAAGCGTAAATTTTTTTTTATTATTTTTTAAATATTTAAATAAATTTGCTCTACTTGATGTCGCATAGATAAGGCTTATTTTAAACAATAATCATATATATTATTATTAATTAAGAAATATACATTTTAAGAAATTTATACAATTTTATATAAATGGACAACAATATCATTAAAAAAAGCTAAAAAAAAATATATATACATAAATAAAAAAATAATTGTGCACATATTATTTCATTTTTTAAATTTTATTTAATTGTAGTATTGAATTTGAATTAATCATTTAAATGCCAATTTTATTTGTTAAACATGATTTTATAAATAAATAAATAAATTTTATAAATAAATAAATTAAATAATATTTCCAATTTTTTATTTGTTTAGCTTTTTCTTTAGGTTTGTAATTTTTTTTAAATTTTAATTAAATGATTATATAATTATTATAGATAATTATATTGTTTAATAATAATACAACTCGTTTGCTCCACTGTGCAGCTGCGTCATCGTGAGCAGCAGCAGCAGCAGTAGTATTATTATCATCAATGATGTTCCACAGCTACTTACAGACACAATGTATCTGTAGCTGTAGATGTGTGTGTGTATGTGTGTGTATCTGTATCTGTAGATGTGTATGTGTGTGTGTGTGTGTGTGTGTATCTGTGTGTGCACACACGCTCGTCTCGTTCACCCATAAGTGCTTCATTAATCTCTGTCAGCGCTGTGCGGCCCCCAATGCTGTGCCCCCTCTTCCCCTTCCTCTTCCCCTCTGCCTCTCCCCTCGCTTCTCTGATTTTTCGTTTCTTTTTTTTCAGCTTTATTTTTTTGTATCTGTATTTGTATCTTTGTCTGTGTCTGCTGTGGTTTGCTTTGATTTTATGCTGTGCTGCGACTTGTTTTCCACTTTGGACTTGGACTTCATCTTGCTTGCTTTGGGCGCTCTATGGTCTGCTGGCAAGGGGCATGGGGCATGGGGCAAGGGGGAAGGGGCAAGTGGCAAGTGGCAAGACGCTGACTGTCGTCTCTTTGTTGTTGTTGTTTTTTCTTCGTGTCTTTTATTGGATTTGATTGCATCTTCGTTGCGATTGGCTGCTGCCTGCGCAAGATCACAAATGATCTTCATTTCTTTCATTCGTCATTCGAAGCGCAAACTGATTTAATTTAGTTCTAAAAATCAATTTCTATATTTAGGCAAATCTGGCTTTTATATTTTTAAATTCAGTGAATGATTTTGATTTTTATTTTAAATAATCTAAATTAATTTTTTTTTATTTTCAATTAAAAATTGTTTATTTTAATTTTAATTTTTTTATGGTTTGTTTTGTGTTTTTTTTATGGTCTGATGGGGGGTTTCTGGGTTTTCCCTATCCCATGCACCAAATGCGGGGCCTATTTTATTTTATTTTATTTTATTTTTATCCCCACATTTTCATTTTCATTTACATTAATATTTACATTTACTTTTAATTGCACATATATATTTAATAAATATTGTTTTTAAATTGCTTAGGGTATTTTTTGATACATAGAGCAGAGCATTTTAAGAGAACAGAGAGAAAATAACAACAATATCAGAAAAAATGCAAAAAGGCCCAAAATATCCAACAAATATCAAAGAAAAAAAAGAATTTCTTTTTATTTTGATAAAAAAAAAAATTATAAAAATGTCTTTGTTCTAGACGTCGAGCCCGAATTCTCACCTTCAATTATGAAACTATACGTAGCTTTACGATTGTGAAAATAAAAAAATAAAAACAAATTCTGTTAATATTTTTCGTAAATCATAGATAGTTTCTTTTATACTTTTTTTTATAGTTATAGAATAAGAAATGTATTATTAGGAAAATAAAGCTATTAATGCTACATTTAGTTTCTATATTTTATTATTAAATTCATAATTTACTTTTTCTTATTTATTTTGATATTAAAATATAATATTAGTTTATTTTTTATACATTTTTCACAGCTTTTGGAAGCTGACGAAAGTATCTAAAATGGAATATAATCAAATTCGAGAAGAAAATAGACTTTTTTAAAACTAATTTCCATCGAATAATTTCAGAGTTAAGTAGAAGCTGACAAATTAACTCGTTTCCAAGTTATTTGACTCCTGCTGCTGCGTCTCCCCCTCTCCGCCCCCGCCACACTCTACGCCTCTGGCAGCCCCTCGTTCGTTACGTTCGAGTGCGCAGGCAAAGTCCAAGACGATGAAGATGACAACAAAACACACAGACAGATAAACAGGAGAAGCAAGGCATGAGGAAGCGCGTAATTGGGAGTCAACAACAAGCGAGAGATGAAAAGAGAGAAAGAGTGGGAGAGAGAGAGAGAGAGAGAGATAGAGAGTGCGTGTGTTTGGCTTTTTGATCGCGTGCGCCACATGAAAATCAATAGCCAAAAAAAGAAATAATACGCCAAGGCAAGGCAGATGCTGCCACAGACACTGGGGTTGCATGCCACACCCAGCAGCTCATGCATCCGCTTGCTCGCTGTCCATTCCCTGCCATTCCCCTCCTATTCCCCTCCCATTCCCGTTCCAGGGCCAGTGTCAATGACACACCTTCAACAAACACACACATACACGCACACACACACACACACACAACGAGAGGTAAAAGGAAGCGAGCTTACGACGCGGAACCAGCGACCGTGAATAATCCTACCAACTGAATTAAGTGCTGAAAATTTCAGCGGCGTATAAGCTGCTCTTTGAGCATATAAATATATCGAAATAATATATCGATATTAGATATCGATGTAGAATATCGACATAATATATAATATATCGATATTATATATCAAATTAATATATCGATATTAAACATCAAAATAATATATCAATGTTTTGTATTGAACTAATATATCGATGTAGCATATCCAAATAAAATATCGATGTGGTATATCGAAATAATGTATCGAAATAATAAATCGATGTAGCATATCGAAATAATATATTTATGTAGTATTTCGAACTAATATATCGATGTAGTATATTAAAATAATATATCGAAATCATATATCGACATAATATATAGAAATTCATCAGCAGTTATATTTTTTGGTTTTGCACAAATATTTTATATTTTCAAATTCGTATATTGAAAATTTATCGATATAAAAGTCAATTCTGATTGTAAGAGTCTGTATTTTTTGATACCGATTATAACCTTAGCGTACAACAATTGTATTTATCTTGTTCATTTAAGGCGCGTTACATTGATCTTCACAAGAAATCGCAACATCGATGGCCAAAAAAAAAGAATCGATTTAATCGCCGAAAAAAAATCGATGAAAACGCATTAAAATTAAATCAAAGCCCAGTTCTACTGAGCACTATTAAACAGGTGCGATACGATAAATATTTTATGAATATGACAGTATGCTCTCCGGGATTTGATTATAATTCCTAAAATTCCGAGAAAGCTTTTTCCTTTTCCTATCTGCAGATATTTTGGAAACGCTTTAAGCTATTTTTACCGTTTCCTATGGTTAGTATTTCTCGCCCACATATCTAGCAACATGAAGCAGGGTCTTCTATTGTTCTGCGCTTTGTTGTAAGTCCGTAATGTGTGCACTCATTTCCACGTGGTCCTTGAATTGCATGTCAACCCTGAAATGGCGTTGCCACCCGACGACAATCATCATCATTACTCATATGGCCCAAAAGCGCCATCAGCAAACGAATGTGTGTTTGTGTTTGTGTCCAGAACTCTCTAAGGATTCAGCTAATGAGCTTGTCCATGTGCATGTCCAGATAATCAGCGGTCACAACACTCACAGGTCTGGGTCTGGGTTAGGGTTTGGGTTTAGGTTAGGAGGGTTTGGGTATGGCTCCAAAGTTGGGGTTCTGCATTTGGCTGCTGTTTGTGTTCATAATATATATACTATGCATAGATACTAAAGTACAGGCCCTGAGCTTCCATTAGCGCTGACGCTGAGGCTTAAGTGGAGACGAGGGAAGAGCAGAGGAGAAGAAGGCCCTGGAGTTAGGGTTAATACTCGGAGTTGATGGCGCTTTGTGTGCTCAGGGACCTCTTGCTCTTGCTTTTTATTTTGTTGCTTTCTGTGTTTTGTTTTTTTCTCAATTTGAATTTATGACTCTCTCATTCTCACTCCTCATTACTTTATTATGCGAGATACCAGGCTGGAACTGGAATGATTGGAAACATTTTTAATAGACTTTACGGAAGAAGAAATTACTTTAGATAGTAGTCGAAATAAAGAGAGAATAGGAGAGATCGGATCAGTTTGTCATGAAATGGAAAATTAGATTTACGTAATGGGTTTGAAGAGTCGGATAAATATAGAACTGAAGTGCAGGACAAGTCGGGATGTGTTAAGGAGAAAACGGAAAGAACTGAAAGACTGCAATTCCATTTTATAAACTAAAAAGAAATAGGATATCGAACACATTTGTCTACAAATTGGCAGAAGACAATATTAGGCGGACAAGTGTAAGGTTTGTGTAGAGGAAGAGTCTCGAAAAACTTTCCGATTGTTAGAATACAGAAGGTGCTTAAGGACTGAATTTCAATTGGCTGTTAGTCAGAGCATTTGATGGGATTAACCCCGCAAAAATAACGCCATTTTCTCTAGGCTCAACGGATGATATTGTAGAGCTTTGATTTTGCCATCGAGCTCAACCCCCACGAAGCACAAGGGTTGGGGTCAGTCGGTTTAGATATCGGGTGGGTGTTCAGCTCATGGCATATTTAGAGATTTGGCCAACCAAAGAGCAGTTGCTCGTACATACGATTTGCAAAGCAGGCGAAAGCAATAGGCATTAATTATATATGCCGACTGTGTAGAGGGTGCTGGTAGAAAAGGCAGCCCAGGGTGGTTTACGAGCAATGCGACACGCAAAAAACAAAACAAAAAAAAAGGGCAAACTCATGCGAGTCCTTCAAGGGTTTTGCCGGGTTTTTTGTTTTATTTGTGGATGCAGATACACAACTGCGACAAAAAAGGCGGATGAGAACGGACGGGCACAGTGGGGTTGCAGCCCTATCAAGAGGGTGTTGGGGGTGCCAAAGAGAGAGCACGTCACGTACACGTGTGCTGTGAGTCGCGTCCGTTTCCGTACGTCCTCGTGCATGTCCTCGCCCTCGTCGTCAGCGTCAAACTGTTGTCGTCCATCCCACCCTACCTCCCCTAACCTGATGGTCGTCGCCATTCGCCCGGGGCTCTACCTTCCCGCTCTCCGGTCTGCGTCGTTGCTGACTCGGGAAAAGTATCTGCAAAATACATTTCGAGCTGGAAACGGAAAAATCTATTAAATCAACGTTGCTGCGGCAACCAATTGCGGGCAAACGAAAGAAACCACCGAAAAAGCGCACACACACACACACAACGAGCGGGAGAAGGGGGCAGGCTGAGGGGGGCGACTGAGAAGAGGAGAACCGACGACGAGACGACGAGACGAGAGCCACCCCCGTGCTCGCATTGGTGTATCTAAAGTAGTGCACAGATACAATTTACAGCTCGCATTTCGTATGCAAAAAGCTGCCAGGCTTTGTCGAGTGCGTCCGACTGTACGCTACCCTATAACGAGGACACCTTTAAATGCTAAAGATAGGTTTATGAGATAAATTTTCAGTCTATGCTACACCAAACATTCCAGCTGCTACAGGGTATAGTTCGCAGTCGAGTGCGTACGACTGAAAGCAATACGTATGTCATTTTGGAAGTTTAGAACAAGTTAAATCTTTCAGTCTGTGCTTCCCCAAACATTTCAACTACTACAGGGTATAAACAGTAAAACTTTTTTGCCGCACGCCAACCGCAGAGCAAGGGTAAACTCAATGCTGCAACAGAGGAGCAGAGTGGAGGGATGGGAAGGGGGAGTGGGGAGGGGGAAGGGGTTAGGGAGAAACTTTCTATGGGCAACGGCAATCGTCAGATACATTTGGCTCGAATTTATCGCTGCTGTAACTTGGGCCTCCCTGTCCTGAGTGTGTGTTGTATACAAAGTTTGAAAGCAGGAAATTGTCGCATAGAAACACCCCATGCACTCCACATACCGCCCAGCCAACCTCTAAACATCCCCTGTAAACTGGGATATATGTCTGACAAGATGGTAGACACGAGACGCGATAGCATGAGCTCAGAGTGCTCTGATAGGTTGTTCAGCTAATTGAGCTGAAAGCTATAGAAACTATATGTAGCACCATATAAATGTATAGCCTGTAAATATACATTTCTGTAGTTTAAATTCTTAGGCTTAGCTTAGAGCTCAGAGCACCCTATAAAATGTGTAGTCCATAGCTCCTTATATAATTGTTAGCCTTTAGCACCCTATTAAACAACATAGGCAAGTGTAGCTCAAAGCACCCTACAAAATGTATAACCTACAGCACTCTTTGTATAACTTATCTATGTATATAACTTGTCTTTTAACTAGAATTTAGAACGAAATGTTCTGTTGCTTAATAGAACAGACCTATCCTAAGTATAGCACCCTACCAAATGTATAACCACTGGCACCCTAAAAAAAAAACACATTTAACTTGTATATTTAGTAATTTCTTACAGTGCCATCTAGAATTCTTAAACCATATTGGGATATCATTTCTGACCAATATCAAACTTCAGCACCCTATACAATTTTAAACTAACGCGGTACAGGGTATCCACGATGTCTGTCTTCTGCACGTTTTGCTATGCAAATTTGTGACTGCAATCGATGGGCGTTGGGCTGCTCTACGAAAACCACAAAACATTCACATCTAGGATTTATGTGGCATTTTTGCGAAAGTGCTGCATTAGGAGAGGGAGAGGGGAGGGATTATGCCACATTTTGGGGTCATGTTTTGTTGACATCAGCAGAATGCAGCTGGCATTTGCCAAACGCCACGCGTAAATCATGTCGAATTTGCCCGTTTTTAAGGCATATTTAGGACATTTGAGATAAGGATAATATATGTAGGTGATATAATAAGGCCTTGATGCTTGAGGTAAGTCGAAATTATGTTTCGAAATTGAAAACTAAATTGCTATACATTTGATTTGTTGAAAGAAAAATACAAAGGACTTCCTGAAAATCATCCTGTATAATAAAGCCCCGATGATTTAGCTCATTAGAAAGTATTCTATAAAATTGAATAAAGCAAATAGTAGAAAATAATTGTATATGCTAGATAAAAAAAAGGATTTCCTATAAATCATGAAATTTTCAAAACATTAAATGATTATAGCTTATGGAAAAACATATGGCAATTTAGGATGAAAATTAGATGTATTGACCACTTGAAAATAACAACAATAAAAGGTTTTGGAACTTTAAAATCTCAATCAAACGTAATCTGTAAGACCTACTTTGGGCTATTGCTTTCCGAACTCGATCTATCCTTGCAATTTCCAATAAAAATGTTGCTTATCTCAACTGCTAATGGAATGAGATATATGTATGGCTTTCTGATGACTAACCGCAGGAAAAAGAGCGCTCAGTCTGGATTTTTCATCCACCTGCCACACGCAATGCAGCAAATCAATGCGCAATAACCCAAAAAAAAAAAAACAAAAAAAAATACCAAAAAAAAAAAGCAAGAAGAAAATACGATACGAAAATGTAACGTAACGTAACGAAAACAATGTCCTGCCATTTCGAATAGCCATCTACCCACCCAATATGCCAAACTAAATCCTCAACCTTCCCAAAAAAAAAAGAGGGTGACGATGCGGAGGTGGGGGTGAGGAGGGTGCCCCCCAACTCTCAGGTAAACTCAGCAACAAAAACAACGAGAGGGAGCTAAGGTAAGCCCACTTCATCAGGCCCATGTCAGCCGCTTGTCATTCGAGTTTCGAGTTTGAGGTAGCACAAAAAAGGCAGCCAAGAATTTCAGATTCATGGCATTGCTTTTCACTCGTGCACCCTACAAATACGTCTGCTGTTTAGAGGGTATACTAGTTAGTGATTAACGTTCATTTAGTACACCCTTTACAAATATACAGACATGCTACCATATGACACAATTGAAGCACCCTTTTATTATAGGGTATTGTCTAACTTGTGTTCAAATTCCAGATGTTATAGCAAGAATATTGTTGATTAGGACTAGGCGCTGAGTGGATATAGCCATGTCCGTCTGTCTGCCCACCTTTTAGCCCAAATTGATAAAAACCGAACAACAAGCATAATATTGAACATAGAAGGTTGCTATTCAGAATTTATATTGCTTACCCTATTATTCAACTATGCTGAAAAGCGCATTGAAATCGGTTACGTAACATGGAAGATATTAATGAGACAATATTGCTGACTTTTTAATAGTATATATAGTTTGATTGCAACCAATCGCTAAACATTTACACGGTATCTGTTAGCTTGGCAATAGTAGAGGCTACGGCAATTTTACTTGTTGTATGGCTGTTTGCTCATTTCCGTTGCACACACACACACGCACACACACACACACGCACACACACATACACATACACATACACACTGATACGCGCCATCATTTAATGTCTGGTCTGCGTGGCGTCGACGTCGACTGCGACTGCGACGCAGGCAGCGCAGAGCAAGTGTAATGCGCACCCTATGCAGCCACCCTCGCTTTTGTCATTAATTTAGCTGCCAGTGGCGTCCCCCTCCCCCTCCTCCCTCTACTAACCCCCTCTCTGCAATCATCCTGCTGCGCCTCCTCCTCCCCCCGACACGCAGTCGGAGCCTTCAGTCAGTTACAGTTCTAGCTGCCTTGTCAGCTCGTCAACATCCCCTAGCTAGCTATCCCCCCCCCCACTTTCTGCCCTCTCCTCCTCTCACGCTCTTTCTTTTTCTCTCTCTTTCTCTCTCTCTCTCTCTTTCGCTCACTCGCCGTGTCTGCTGTGTGACAGGTGAATTATTTCCCTCTGTGCGCATTTCTAATTGGATTTTCCCTAGTTCTAAGAAAAAATCTATGAAATTTTCTCTGTCGACCTTCTCTGCTTTATGTTCGGCTCTCGGCTTCGTATCTCTATCCGAGCAGAGCAAAGCAAAAAAAAAAAAACCACCCCCAGCAAGGAGAAAAACCACCCCCAGCAGCAGCAGCAGCAGCAGCAGCTCGCAGCAGCTCAGCCGCCTACCCTCTAGGTGACCTCTGCCTACACCTGACACAGCGCAATTCCCTGCTTCCCTCCCCTCCCCTCTCCCCTCTCTCCTCCACCTCTCTCACTGCCTTTCCCACAATTCTCCCGCCCATCCCGCTGGGCCACCCTTGAGCTTTGAGCACATCATGAGACGACGATGACGTCGTCGTTTTCAGTCGTTGCTTCCGCTGCCTCTGCTCTTTCGTTGGCTCTCGTTGCCTTGGCACACACACACACATACACACATCGGGTTATACAGATACATATATATGTATATATATACAGGTATATAGCGTATATATATCATGGTCAGAGGCAGCAGCAGCTGGCAGGGGCGTCTCGGCTTGGCCTCATCGCAAGTTCTTCTGAATTTCTGATGTTATTCTGATAAATTCCACCCCCCTACCTGCCCACATATATGTACATATACACTGAGCAAAATATATCTTTGATATTCCTCCTTAGTCGTGTTTTGCGAAATTTATTTGATCTCAATCAAAAATGAAATGATTTTCAGTAATCCTCACGTAATTATCGAGTGGGAGTTATGAGAATGCGAATTTTTAATTTTATTAAAATATTGTTTTGTCATAATTTCCATCATGTTTTTACTTAAATGTATATGCTGTTTAATCTTAAATTAAATCTGTTTAATCTTAAATTAAATCTGTTTATTCTTAAATTAAATCTGTTAAACTTTAATTTAAATGTAAAATATCAACTGGAATTTCACATGACATTTTTTGAATAGATTAATCTTGTTAAATTGGAAAAGTATTTGCCTGCTTTCTCTAAGTGTACATTTATATATATGTATATGGATGTCTGTGTGTGTGTCCTATGCTTTGGGGAGTTTACTCACACACACACACACACACACAGAGAGAACTTTTGCTGTATTTGCCTCTTCCACCTCTCTCACTCGCTCTCTGGCAAAAAATCAATATGGATGAACAGAGACTACATATGTACGTATGTATATACCAGGTCTATATAGCATTTCTATATACCTATAGGATGCAGGCACTGTACAAAAGCTGCGGGCCAATGTGAGGTTAGATTGAATGCCAGATTAGCACAAAATGAGGTTATGTAGCATTAACAGCAGCAACTTCCAACGAATCGAATTTATTCTTGTTTTAAACTGAGTATTTGAAATATTTTATGCATTTTTAATTTATTTATCTTATAATTAATATTATATTTCAGAAGAATTACAGATATTTTATAAATATTATTTTCTTTTATTAATTTATTGATCTAAAAAGGTTATTAACCAAATTTTAAACCATTTCATACTACAGGGTATAAAATTATAATGTCAGGAATTTTGTTATTTCTTGAATATATGCTTGAATATATTAAGCTTATAAAAAATAAATAAGTCTTGATGTTTTGAAATTAATAAAAATAATAAAGATATCAATTTGGATACCCCTACGAGGTCTATTCATATGAAAGTATTATTCCAGACGTATTACATAGAATCTACGGAACACCTTGATGATTTTAGCAATTTAATACTACAGGGTATTAAGTTATATTGTTAAGAATTTTGTTATTTCTCGGAAAATGTTCCAGTTTATTAGAAATTAACAAGTCTTGATGTTTTGATATTTAAAATAATAAACATATCAATTTAGATACCCCTACAAGGTCTATTCTATTCTATATAAGAAAGTATTATTCTAGACGTATTACATTGAATCTACGGAACACCTTGATGTTTTGATAAAGAATTTGTTATTGATACTAAATTTTGTACCCGCCGTAGAATTCACATAAAAGTATTCAAGATTTTGTGAAAATTTTTATAGTATAAACTTTGATATTTATACGAATTTTGCCACCCTTTGAAATTAGAAATTGCCAAAAAGAAATAAAAATAAATAAAAAATGGGCATAAGAAAATTGTGCTCCCTTTCGGAAGTATCATTATGAACAAAACCCCAAGCTACGAAAATGTCAAGAAATGATTTTTGATCAGAGATAAGGTTTCTTATGGGGTCGGCAAATATTGAAATTTTGTTGTTAAAGCGACTGCGAAAGACAAATAAAGTTTTATAAGAAGCTCAGACGGGAAGAAGGAGAACAGCTCTCGATTTCTGAAGATTCAGCGAAATGTTTTTATGCTAAACTTGAAGATTAAGCCATCCAGCGATTTTGTGTAATACGATATGGCCATGCGATATGCCATGGATCCGTAATACCTGTCATACATAATGATAAAAAATTGCACTCGCAAGATAAAATTCAGGCCAAAATTGAACGGAGAAGCAAAAAAAAAATAATTAAAATAAATAAAAAAAAGTTAAGAAGAAGCATTACTGATCACAACAAAGTGAAAATAAAGAAAAATTATATATGTATATGTAGCAAAGTTATGAATGTGCAACATCTTTAGGTCTCTGTTCAATGACACCAGAGTGCATTATAATGCAACATGCACAGTTATATATCAAGATATATATATACACTTAGAGAAAGCCAATCTTGGAACTAAAAAAAAATGTTTTGAAAATTTTAAGATGTTTCCTACTTCATATTTATTGATTGAAATAAAAATGGTTAGGCAAAAAAAAAAATAATAATTTTTTAAAAGTAAATAACACTTGAATCAATCATAGGCTTACTTAAATAAATAATAAAAAAATACTAAAATCATTTTTTTTTAACTAAAAAAAATATTTTGTAGTAAAAATAATTGGGAAGTTTTTAAAAAAAAAAACTAATTAATTATTAATTAAGAAAAGACCGGAATTTAAAACAAAAACAGAATTTATTTTAAAGAGAAAATAGATTTAAGACAAGATTTAAAACAATATACTTAAATGTACTGAAAATTAGGAAATTCTAGATTACATAGGGATTTAGGCACGTTTTTACTCAGATCAATTAAATTTTGGATTATGGATATTTTTCTGCATTATGTCAAGTAAAAGTGTTTTCATTTAAAATTTTTGCATTGCATCAAGTAAGAATCTTTTGATATTTTCGCTGAGTGTATATATAGATATTTATGTTGAAATCGGAGAGTTGGTTTATCATGCTGAGATATTACAGCTGCAGTTGTTATTACACATGATCACTCGCATGAACAGTAGCAGAGAGAGGGCTATACAGAGAGAAGAAGAGAGAGAGAGCAAGAAAGAGAAAGAAAGAGAGGGAGGAAGGCATAGCGTGGGAGAGGGAGAGAAAAAGGGCGAGCACTTTGTTGTTGGGTTCAGTAATAAGACACCTTGTGGTACACATACGAAACACGTGCTACAGATACAGATACATTTACTAGACAGAGCAAAAGACGGACGGACGGACGGACAGACCTACGGACAGTTAGTCATTCGGTCATTCAGTCTGTTGATGATATTATTTTTGTCATAATTTTTGTTTTCTTCGATTGTTTACCTGCTGCACAGGTGAATGACACCTGCACTGACAAAAATTACGGAGGGATTTCCTCAAAATTAACAAATTCGAAATAGATTATATAAAAATTAATTCGACTATTTGTTTATCGATTTATTCATCGATCAATTCGTCGATCGATTCATTTATTGATATCAAAAATATTGCAGAGCAAATCCCAGAGGAATTTTGAAAAACTTTTGTAGTACCGTTAGTTTCCGATTAAAAACTTTCCTTCAACTTTTTTTCGATTTTCAGTTTTTGATGCAATTATGCACATAGTTAATCAACTCAGCTACACAAAAAATTTCATAATCTTATTCAACGTATTTACTGAGATATCAGCCTGTCAAATATATCGTAAGCGCCACAATTGCTGCGAATTTTTAAAGCGTTCTTGCGAAAAAAACGTTCTCCCGTAAAATTAGCTTTTGCCGTTTACGATTTTTACGCGGGAAGGGCTCGAAATGGAGATGTCATTAAATTATGTTTTAAAGCAATTGAAAAATGAAAACGAAATATGCAAATTGTAGCACTCGAGCAAATATGTATTTGATCTGAAATTGTAATAAAATCTAGCTCTGATTACCAGGTTGAAAGAACCTTTGGGGTATTTGGATTTTGCTGAGGTATCGCATTTGCCTCCTCTATATAGATCAATGCTCGCTGCTCTGACTTGACTCGATTCGACTCAATTCGACTCCAAAATTTTGCGCATATTTCGCTCAAGTCTGTAGAATTCAGCTTTTAACTGCGCTGGCATATTTCTGGGAATTTTTACAAGTTATAGAAGCTGTCGAAATGCCAATTATCATTGTAATCAGTTGTTGGGTCAGCTTTGGTTCCCATGAGATCGCTCTACAAATTGCTAACAAGCTGTGACTTGACCGCAACTATTTACTCTCTTATCTGTATAATTTTGGGTAATCGTAATACAGTAGTAGCTCCCAGCCCATCTCCATCTATCTCTGGCTCTCCAATCAACTCAGGCTTTTTTAAATGCATGCAAATCTTACGGTAAACCGCAAAGACGCAAAACCAAGTGACAATCTATGGATTACAATTTTTATACAACCCTACTTAACAAATACCCTGCTTTTTATGTGTGCTTTAAAAATTGGAAATAATAGGGAATTGGTTGGGTCGTTTTATTTCAAATTTAGCTATGTGAACTCAATTTCTAGCGAAGTTTATTCTAGGAATTTTGGCTATAGTCTCTTGAACTAATTTTAATTCCATATAAACTAATTCAATACAAACTATAGCTTTTCTCTTATAAAAATCTACCGAGAATTATGGTATATGAACTCAGCTTCTCGTACAGTTTATCCCAGGAAATTGTATTTATAAGCAGTAAGAGCTGGACCTATGAGAGTTGGGCCAGCAAGAGTTGGACCTGCCAAAGATAGACCTGCGAGACTTGGGCTAATTAGAGTTGTTAGCTCAACTGTTGGGCTAAAGAAAGTAAGGACTGCGAGAGTTGAGCCAGCAAGAGTTGAGTCAGCAAGAGTTCGGCCAACGAGAGTTGGGCCTGCGAGAGTTGGGCCAGCAAGAGGGTTGAGGCGGAGGAAGGGAGCTCCTACTGTTTGTATATTTTATTAAACACAATATGTAAAAATAAATAAAACAGAAAATTACGAGTACTAACCTAGACCTTCGACTCGAATCTAAACTATATTATTTCAACTAATTATAAAGCCATAATATTATGTGGCCATTTCTTATAGCTGCCATATACACTCGATCCAGGCTGATATCGCAATTTGTAGGGTATATCCGAAAGACCAGACCTTTTTTATCACTCTTGTAGCGCCATGTGTTCGGACTGATATCAGCAGTCATTTGACCGCAAGCTTACAGTGCCTAAGTATACCATTAGGGTTTTGTATTTTTTTTTTGATTGGGTCTCAATTGTGGTTAAGAATTCAATTTGAGCTGAGAAATGTTGTGTGTTGTGCGGTCTTATTAGTGGCCCATGCAGCTTCTGCTCTGGCAGATGTTTCAAAATGCCCGACAGTAGGCATTTAGAATCGGATATAATTATACTATAATTTTATAGCGATCTTTGGCATTGCATAACGTCCGGATTCTTCCTGCTTTCGTTCTAGTTGTAGTCTCTGTAATTCTGTAGTCTCTGTAGTTTCTGTTTACATAAACTCAATCGAAACGCTTCCTTATAGCGGCTATAATCTATCTGCACACTCTGTATCGATTGCAGCCAATTGCAATTGCCAATTGCACTTCGTGCTCAACTCATTCGCTTCGCAATTGTACCCTGTAATTGATGTTTTAAGGGGGGATATTTGTATCAAGGCAACAGTTGACAGAACAACAGATAATTCCCATCAAAACCAAATCGTATTGAGTTTTTTTTATTTAAGAAAATTATAATTATTATTAGAACAATTTTTGTTTTTTAACTCAATCAATTTTTGATTAATTAAAGAAACAGATCTATATATATATCGATATATATCGAACCGCGAAAAAATCGAAACCAACATTTTATTGATTTTTGGTTTTTGATGCAATTATGTACATAGTTAATCAACTCAACTACACAAAAAATTTCATAATCTAATTCAACGTATTTACTGAGATATCAGTCTGACAAATATATCGTAAGCGCCACATTTGCTGCGAATTTCGAACGCGTTCTCGCGAAAAAAACGTTCTCCCGTAAAATTTGCTTTTGCCGCTTACGATTTTTACGCGGGAAGGGCTCGATATATATATAAAATTCTTTAAAAAAAAATCCTCTTTTATTTAAAGAAAGATAACCGCATATTTAATGATTTCTAAATGATGATTTTTATATTTCTGAGAATATATCATTTTAATTCATATAAAAACCTATCCCATCCTATCCCAAAAAAACCAACTCAACTTTTAGTTAAACTAATTCAAGGTCGTTTCCGTATTTGAGGTTTATCGAATTTCCATATCACATTTAGCATTATGCATACCTTTCAGATTTATGTGCATTTTTAAGGGATATCTGCCTAGTTTGTCATTGGCTTTCTGCGCTGTTTGGACTTGTTGCGTGTCACTTAAATCTTTGCTCAAATATTTTACAACTGTGACTGGCGTCGAAATGCAATTAGTTGCAGATTGCAGTGTTGCTATCGCATTTGGTTTCTGCGCCTTCCCTCTGTTGCCCTCTCGCTCTAGCATTATCCCTCTATCTCTATCCCTCCTTCTCATTCAATGCATTTTCTCTGCTTCTGCTTCTGCTTCACCTACAGCTGCGCCTCATCGATGTCGCCAATCAGTCGGATGAGCTTAACAACTGCATGGCGTTTTCACCTCCAAGTTTGTCAGTTCCACAACGAATAAGGATGAACAAATTCGATGGCGTAGCAGGAAAAAAAGGAAAGTTCAAATTGCGGTTCCACTTGGATTAATTTCGGGATTAATCATACCATTAATGCATATTAATCTAATATTAAGTATAATTTAATACCCGAGTCGGAGGCCCTAGTATCCAGTGCTTGTTAAAATTAATTAAGTCGGGTATTTAATACTAATCAAAAACATTAATTAATATAATTTTATTTTATTAATTATATAATTTTCATATTTAGAGATTAATCTCATAAGCTACAAACGTGGAATACAATTAACATATATTTTTTTATCTACACTTCATTTTCAATTAAATAAGCTAACGATTAATCAAAGGATCAATGTAGGAAAATAAAGTAAAGTTAAAATTGGGTTTCCACTTGGATTAATCTGACGATTAATCATAGCATTAATGCATATTAATTTGATATTATAAATTAAATAAGTCGTGTTCTTAATACTAGATTTAATATTATAAAATTAAAAACAATAAATAATATAATATTATTTTACTAATTATATAAATTCCACAATATAGATTAATTTCATGAGGTATAAACCCCAAAAACAATTGCCATATATTATTTCATTTTTTTCCCATCAAATTACGTTTTTTTTTAAGAAATAGACTTTATTCCAGAAGGTATAAGTAAATATTTTTATAAATAAAGGCATTTAAAATTGTGATTATTTGTTGACTCTCCGAATACTATTGATTTATTCCCCCTCGGATTTCCCAACTTTCCGTTAAACTCTGTTCTTTTAGAACAGCTTACCAGATAGCATAACTAATTCATTTCTATAGTTCAGAATTCAGAAATTCTCACAGCTATGCGCACCCGACTGCAGCACTCTGGCACTGCACCGCTCTCCCCTCCGTAATACTTAGGCCCCGATGCGATCTTCTGGCCATAAAAAGTCACATCGCTACACGGTTAAAGCTCTACGTGCACAAGTATTTCTATAGATAGATCAATTGTGATCGACTCTGAAAGGTTGGTGGGTGAAGAGAGGAGAGATTGTTGGGGCAGGGGCAGGGGGAGGGGCAGGGCAGATGGGGAAGGTTGCTTTTAGCTTGCTTAACAGATGTTGCGCTTATCGGGGGCTGTTCTAGCTGATACGACAGCATTTTTTGTTGTTGTTCTCATTATTTTTTTTTTTCTTTTTCTTTTTTTTCCAGTTTTTTATTTCATTTTATTGATTCGTATTTTTTTATTGGTTACACTTTAACCGACGAAGAAGCAGAGGTAATCTGCAATCATTGGCAAACTGAGTCATGGTTTCTTCTTATTCGGAAGATTAACTGCGTATCAGATTCATGGCGCAATTCGATAGTAAACACGCATATTTTTAGCTCAAGAGTTTTGACTGATTTAGGTAAATAGCGTAGTGCGCCTTAATCATGCTTTTGGCCAAGAAATTTCGGTTTCGCACAAACAATTTGGAGTGGATCTCGAGTGTTACAGCTGTAAACAAGCTGAAATTTGGCATGGAACTTTAACTTGATTCGTACTTTCTGGAAAAAAATAATAGATAGCATAATTCGAGGCTTTTGAAATTCGTGCTAAGCTGCGTTCCTTAAAAACTTAGCGCTTAGGGCGAAAATTGGCTGAAAATTGTCACATAAATTGATATCAAGTTGTTATCGCTTAAAATTAAATCTATGACAAGTTTGTCATTCATAAACACACAAAAAAAATAACATTTTTCACTAAATCTCGAGTGTTACAGCTATAAATAAGCTGAAATTTGGCATGGAACCTACATTTAATACGCACTTTCTGGAAAAAAAAATAATAATGCTATCGATTTTAACTAGATCTTGAGTTTTAAAATAGTAAATAGGCTAAACTTTGAAATGCAACTTAAGTTTATTTTATACTTTCAAAAAAAAAAATATATAGCGTAATTCCTAACACAGACTTTTGAAAACGTTAAATAATATGGAGAATTTTAGTATGCAAATTTCTATTGAATTAAAAAAAAATTATTTTACTCACATCTCGTCGAATTATTTTTCTTTGCTGCGGTAACTTTTTGGCAACCCATTGAAATACTCAAGTTTATCATACAAAGGCGAGTCGTAAACGTCCGATAATAAATATTTGCCTTGAATTTAAGCAGAATTTCGCCTGCTCTTAACATTTCGGCAGGTATTACTAGAGAGAGAGAGAGTGTGTGTATGTGTGTGTGTGTGTTTGTGGAGAGCCCTGGCGCCTAGCAACTCTGCCTTGAACGCGCCTAATGTCCAATTAGAATCAGCCACTTGAGCCCCATGGAGAATGAGGGAGAATGAGGAAGGATGAGGGAGAATGCAGTCGAAGACGACGACGACGACGAAGACGATGACAACTCAATGGCAACGATTGTTCACCAGGGCACAACAAATCATACACATACACTGAAAACAAACATAGCCCACATCGCTGGCCATTTTTTTTTTTTTTGTACTTTACTTATTTACTTTTATCAAAAGCGACGTCAGATTCTCCACATTTGATAAATGGGAGTCGCACAGATGTGGAAAGAAGAAGCTACACTGAGAGAAAGATAAGCAGAACTTAAAATATATAATGTATATTATATATAGTATATCTATATATCTATGTCTATACCAAATTTGCAAGCAAACCGCATTATTGAAATAAAATCAAATAAATAAATACATATTATAGAAAATTGCAAATTTTTCTACATTTAAAAACTTACCGCTTTTGGCACAATTCTAGAAAAAATTAGACAAATATTACCAAATTAGAAAAAATATCATCGAATCAATATAACATAATATCAATATTATCGAATTATAATTAACTAAAGTGAAATTTTATAAGTTAAATTTCTAATTTCAGTGTAAATACTTATTGCGTCTGAGTGTGCAATTTCATAATATTATCTTATTAATTTCGATATCAATAATTTATTACGTGTGAGTTTTAAATTTATTTTTTATATTTTTTTTATTACATTTTTTATATATTTAATTTTTTATTTTATTTTATTTTTTTCTCTTTCATTGAACTTTTATTGTATCCAACTGAATTATAGTCTGATCAGAGTCCAAAACTCTTAGCAAAGAGCCTGCTAAACAGATTCGGAGTTGGAAGCATCCATAATAATATATTGCAGCTATACCGAAACTAATTTAGTCGGCTACTGAAATATTTAACCTAATTAAATTTATATTTCTCAGCTCGCGCTGATAACACACAGTCTCAATAACTTGTTTTCTGTCGCTTTTCTAAATTTTTTTTTGTATTTTTTGTGTTTATTTTTGTTTTTGTTGTGTTTCGGAGTCGAAGGCCTTGTCGCTAACCAAGTTACGCGACGCGCCCGCACAACCAATGAGAAGGGGAGATATTATCTAATGCCGCGACAAATCCCCCATGCTTATGGGGCGCACAATGTGGGGCAGGCGTGGCAGGGGGCGGGAGCGGAGGGTTGGGGTATAACCCCGCAGGGTTCTGTCGGAGTCGATGGTTGCGGAGGTAGGGCACTGCAGACATATGACAACAGCACATCATCATTCAAAATATCTTATCAGACAGACTAGCATGAGAGACAGCGGGAGCAGCTGAGAGAGAGAGAGAGAGAGAGGGATGTAGGGGACGGGAAGGGGAAGGTAGGGAGGCAGACAGAATCGAATTGTATTGAACAAAGTGCATGGAAAAATCATAGCGAAAATCGTGTCCCAAGGCGCGTAGCTTAACGCTAACTATCTGACTATCTCACTCTTTCTCTCACTCTCACCCTCTCTATCTCTCTCTCTCTCTCTCTCTCTCTCTCTCTCTGTATCTCTGTATCTCTACCCCTCTATCTCTTCTTCCCTTCGTCCTCTTGGCATTTCGGAATCGGCGCGTATTTGCCAATAGCTCAGTTTGCAGTGATAATTTCATATGCGTGTTGTTCTATTTCCCTGCGGTATTTCTAGTATTCTTCTAGGTTTCTATAGATTTCTCCGTCATAAAATTCTGTCGGCTTTGCTTTTGAAACTTGACAATTTGTTGTTGCTGTAGTAAAGCGGTAAATTTAACGCTCAATGGGCAAAAACGTTGTCAAACAAAGCAAATCGAGTCAATTTACTTTCAGATAAAACGTAATATCGAAAAATTCGGAAGAAACAAATCGTTCTCGAGACCCCGCCTCTCCCTCCTCCTATGCAGTTCTTCATCTTTCCCATTCAATACCGAAGTTTCGATTAGGTCTATGATATATCGAAAAGCCTAATTGAAAACCTTGAGATAAAAAAAATATATGGTTAAAGTGATCATCAGCTGTCAATACCCTGTATTTTGATAACATAATTGCAATATAACATACATAGTATTAAATATATGTAACTTAACTTTATTAGATAAACTGAAATTTTAATACCTAAATGAACTTCGTAATTTAAAAAAAAAATGGATGATATATATTTATGTTATATTTTATTCCCAACCATTTATAGAGATTTCTCCGAAAATTGCAAAAGCGCGAAAAGTTTTTCCGAATTTTTCCGAAACCACCAAACATTCAATATTTTAGTTTTGAAAAGCTACGAAATATATTTAATAAGTGACGAGAATATGTAAAACGGAGAACAAATTTAAAACTTAAGCAGACTCCGAAATTTCGGAAAAGACATAATATTATTTCAATTGGCATGTCTTTAATATCACTGACTGAAATTCCTAGGGTATTTAAAAGTCTAAACCTATGAAACTTAACGCTATACTATCATGAAGTTTGGGTGTTTTTGCTGTTATATTTTTCGGACTTTTGCGCTTTCGAAATCTGTAGCACCTTCAGCATGGACTGTGACTCTATCTCCGGCCAGAGCTCACGTATCTGTGTCTATAAAGTCCAGCATTGGTTAGTTTTGATTGATATGGGCATAAATATAGTACGATAAATAAAAAACAAAATGGAAACCAAGAGCAACAGCAAAGAAGAAGAAGAAGCCAAAGCGCCTGAGGAGGTGAGGGATATCTTTATCTGCTAATGAGTTGCGGCGATGTGACAATAATGACACACGATCTCTGTATGTGTGGCCAACACCCACAAAAAAAAGTTGTGAAAATATATAAAATATATATTGGTATATACGTATATAAATGTGTAGAAAAAGAGATATGCGATGAACGTACGTCAAGTAAATACTTTGGGTACCTCACATTCATATCCATCCGCACATCCGCGCCATCTACTCATCCAATACATACCGTCTATCCACATCCATTATCATTATCAGGCGGCCCCCTTTGATGGCAATGTAACTGGAACTATGACTCCGACTCTGACTCTGACGCTGCAGAACTGTAACAACAGGAATTGAACTCATGTCAAAATACATAAAAATTATTACGTACTCACCTCTTTACTCTTTGCTTTCGGTTTTGGGTTTGGATTTTGGTTTGGGCTTACGGATAAGGAGTTTGCAGCTGAAAATAAAATAAAATAGATACATTATTACAGGTATAACTATATTCAAATTCAAGCTTCATTCAAAATGTTGCCTATTTAAACCAATCGAGTGAAAATTATAAGAAATACCCACTAGCTGAGGATGTAGGGTGTATTTGCTCTCAAGCGCAATCATAATAATCTTGCGCATATCTTCCATATCGGAGCGTGTGTGCTTGGTGCTGTATGCTGAGCAGATGAGTGGGTAAACAGTATTGGAGATACAGAGAGACCACAAAACCGAGACGAATATTGTTTGCATTGCTTATTAGCAAATATTCTTATCAGTCACAATGTGTGTCAATCTGTCCATCTCTCAATCGCTCAATCTCTCAATATATAAATACCACAACATTCAGACGTTTGTCCGTCAATGAATCGATGGCGCAGGTTTTCAGCTCTGCGTTGGCGTTGAGAAAACAAAAGTGAAAGAAAAACATGGAAACCCCAAGTTGAAACGGTGGTAGAAGACTGGCAGTATACCCTGTAATTCACACATGCATATAAACTGAGAGCATATACACCGTAAAATCTAAAAAAAATTTATAATTTCAAGCCCTTAATGTTATGCAAATCTCATAGGCACATTTTAGACCTAAGAGCCAAAAATTGTTCAACAGAATATCCTAGAATGTTCTCAAAATAGGATGCAAAAAATGGAGCCAAAATAATTTTAATAGATTTATTAATATTAATTTAGAAATAATTCAAGAACAAAATCTGATAAACAATAATAATATTTTTAATTGTTTGATTCTTGAAATCCTTATTTAAACGTTTCTGGACTCAAAAATATAGACCTTTTTTTGGATCGAACAGATTCAAGTCGAATTCTTTAAATACTTTGACTACAGGGTATCATAACTAATATACATATTTATATTATTCCAATAGCTTAAATATTTTGGGCAGCAAAGATGCCGTAATCGATACGAGGAAAGCAAAATAATCAGAGAAAATTCAACTCGCCCAAAGAAAAGAAAACATAAAGCCAAGCAAAAAAAAAAAATACAGATGCAGATAAATTCCTCAATGTGAGATACAGATACAGATACATGCACGCAGAACATGTGAAGCTAAATGCGATTATTTGCTTAAGTGTAGCTCAAAATAAAAACAAAAACAAAAAACAAAAAAAAACACAAACGAATTGGAATTGAAACTGTGTACGAGAAAAGATACAGCTACACACAAAAAAAGGTAGGCAGAAAGTTTTGAGAAAACAAAAAATGTCTTGATAGATTGCAGCACGTTTCTTACTTGGTTTAAATAAAAAATATCTTCAATTAAAAAAGTATTCTTATTTGAAATCATCATTAAAAATACGGAAATAATTAGGTTTATATTAAATGGAGAATAATTTCTTAAATTAGGAAAATATAGTAATAATAAACAAATGGGATTAATTTAAAGAATACATAATAAATAATAATGAAAATAAGAATTAATAAATGTAAGTGTTAATTTAAGAGATTTAATTTAATTTAAAAGATTTAAAACAAACTTGAATAAAGAGTCAAAAAATTCTGGATTATTTAAATTAACTAAATTCCTACTCAGATCAAGTAATTTTTGAGGCTATTTTGGATCCGTTTTTGCCCTGAATTATAATTTCAGGAATATATAATACATAATAAATAAATATAAGAAATAATAAAAGTTAGTGTTAGCAAAAAAAAAAAAGATTTAAAACAAACTTGAATAAACAGTCTAGAAATTCTGAATTATTTATTTATTAATTATTATTATTTTTAATTATTTATATTTTATTATTAATTTATAAATTAATTAAATTCCCACTCAGAACTAGTGAATTTTGATGCTATTTTGAATACGTTTCTGCCTTGAATCAACCTGAAAGTTTCGATTTTTTCGTAGAGTGTAGAGCTGCAGATTCGACTGGAAAACTGACTAACTGAACGATGTTAGTAAACAGCGATCAGTTTGACAATCAACGTTCAAACAATAAACACACAAAAAATAAAAAAAAGACGAAAAAAAACACTACAGAGAGTGCCACAGATAAAAGATACAAATAGCGCAAGGCAGATACAAATGCAAAGATACAGATACAGATACAGGCGGACGGACAGGCTGACAGCATTAAATGTTGCAAACTCGCCAAGACGCCACACTCTCTCTTTCCCTCCTCTCCCTCTCCCTCGCTCTCTCCCTCCCACTCTCTCGACATCCCAGCGGACCAAGTAAAGTTCAAAATTTCGAACTCGACATCGAAATCGAAATTGGAATCGAAATCGCAACAGGTATAACAAATAATGACACACAACTCAACTCCAACTCACGTCTAGCTCGTTGCTGTTTTCGTTGTATATTTTTTTGTAATCATATGTCACTGTGCTTATACCCTGTAAAATTAGCCATCAGCGGAATATTAAACACCTACAAATATCCAAAAAAGCCTATTCAAGTTCGCCTTTTTAAAAAAATCCAAAACAATTTACTTTAATAATTTAAAGTCAATAATTTAAATATGCTGGCGTTACGTAGCAAAAAACTTGGATGATTTTTGAGATTAACAAAGTTTTCAGAACTTAAATAATGCTATTTAAAAAAAACCTCCATAAGAATTTAAAAAAAATTGCTGAAAATTCGATACAATTTTGCAGAACTTGAGGGCTTAAGAAGAAATGGTAATTAAATAAGCAAGCTAACTTTTAGATTTTATTCGTTAGAGCTATGATGTTTCTTAGTGCAGTTGGTTGACAAGTAAACTAAGCGTGCTTTAAATTTCAGCTGAAGTACGCATAAGAAACAGAAGTTATGCATAAGAACGGCTGTAAAAATTATAACAATCTTAAAATAACTGTTTATATTAATTGTAGAATTCGTAGAATTTTTGAATAGCATTCAAGTAAATTCCAGGGTAACTGTGAGTCAGTCTCGAGACAGTTGTCAGATGAACAAGTCTCACGCTTAAAACAGACAATCATTACGAGCATCTGTGTTGTCGCATTTACAATTTGCAATTACACTTGAGTAAATATCATAGACAATGACAAAGGAGATGAAGAAGCATGAAGATGTAGTCTCAAAACTCAACACTCAAAACCGAACACCGAAAACCGAAAACTGAAACTGACAAAACTCTGCGAGTCGAAACACGTTGAAACGCGTTGCGTTGCGTCGCCAACAAACCAAAACTCTTATAAGCAATGTTTCTTCTTCTTACATTTTTTTTTTGTCTTTTATACGCTTTACTTGGGAAAAGTACAAAATGGTCTATTAGGTTAGTGAAAGGGGGAAATGTGGGTAACAGCCAGAAGGAGGCGTGGCAGATCCCACAAAGCGTATACATTCTTGTTTAGGAAGACAAGTTGAGTCGATATAGCCACGTTCGTATGTATGTCCGTCTGTTCGTCTGTCTGTCCATCTGCCTGTTTGTCCGTATGAACAACTAGATCTCGGAGGCTAAAAGCTAGAGACACCATATTCGGAATTTAGGTTCTCCTATTTAGTAGGCAGATAGAGTTTGTTTTAGATTTTGGATACCTCCATGCAATTCTGGATAAATAAGAATGCTATAGACATGTAATTTTGCATGCTCATAGCTTATGTCGTTTTCTATAGACGCTGTGAATTGCATTACGATAGGATAACAAACAGCGAAGATATGCCGCAGACAATTTGCGTAACTTTGGTATGCCTCTGAATGTAAGTAAAGGTTCTCCCACTGTCAGTAACATCCGACTGTAGCCTTTTGTCCCACTGATCTGCAACTTCAACATTTTCTTTTCACATTTTTTCTTCGTTTGCCAAAAATGAGATGAGATTGATCGAGCGAGGAGGGGTGGCCTTGATTTGCTATGGAGCGAGGGGAGGGGAATTCCCAGACAATCACTGTCTCCAGTCTCCAGTCTCCAGCCTCGTCGACACTTCGGATCGTCTTGCATGTGATAAATCCCACAATTGACAGAGAGCGACGCAAGTTTACGAGTTTTTACCGCTGATAGTGCGATATGATACCCTCAAAATACACAAATATATACCTAGATATGTGTATTTATGTGCATCACGTCTGACATTAAAAGCTCCGCCATGTGATACAGCTCGCGTAAACATCTGAAGCTGTGGGAAAAACTATACCGAAAGCTATACCCAGATCAGCGAGGGACTTTAAATAAATAGAAACCGATGAGGAATTTTGAAGACTATTCGAATAGCAGTTACTCTGTATTCCAAAACAAAGTCTATATTTTATTCATATGTGTTAGGATTGTTTTAATCCAAAAGCTTTAAAGCCCAACTAAAGCTTTTAAAAGCTGCAATACAACTTTAAAATTAAATATATCATTACATTAATATTATATGATTACATTAATATATTTCATTTTAAAGTTGTATTTAAGCTTTAAAAAGCTTAAGTTGTGCTTTAAAGTTGTATTTAAATACTTGCAAAAATACTGATCGTAATTTATATATATGTATATATATTATAAACAATTGCTGATTGCACTGACAGCATTTCCCAATAATGTCTGCTTACACCCCCGCAGTCACGCCTCTATTTTGCAAAGATAGAGAGATGGAGAGTGGGAGAGAGGAAGGGGAAGGAAGTGCAAGTTGTAGATTTCACAAATTCAGAGGATCTTCGATAATGCCTAAGCAAGAATCGAGTTAACGTAGAACTCTGTGAGGCGGCGATAAATTCTGGCGAAACAGAACAAACTATAGGCTCCAACAATCTGCTCCCCCAGTCCCCCTCCCCCTCCCCCTTCCCTTTACACACACAGCAACAGCTGCTTATCGCTCGATATTCAATGAAAGTTACTGATGAGGATGACGACGTCGACTCAGGTTGAGCATTGATAGGAATTACGAGCACACACACACACAAACACACACAGACACACACACACACACACAAACACACACAGACACACACACACACGCACTCTCGTGATTCATGCCGAGATATAGCTACAGCTATAAACTACACTTAGAAAAAAACACCGATATATTCTTACTTGATTAAAGGCTATAACTTGTTCGGCATCTACATGAACTAATTAAGAACATACTAAATTCAAGTAATACTCCAAAATTACTTGACCTAATTAAGAACGTACTAAATTCAAGTAATACTCCAAAATTTCTTGGTTTTCAAAATTCTTTTAAATATTTTTTATTAAAAATCCTATTAAGTCGATGCTATTTTTTTTTAGAATTCACTCTCCGATAATATAATATAATATAAAATAATTTAAGTACAATTTTTACATCACTCAAGAAATATCAAAAATTTTTTCCCCAAACTTTTTTTTTTAATTTTATAATCTTTTTTGATCCAATCTTTGACATTCAAGAATGCCTCTGTCTGCGTTTTTTTCCGAATGTACATTTCGTATATTTACAAGTGTTAAACGCACGCGGTTTTTCGCTGAGTGTAGCTAAGGCTTTAGCCAGAACTAACACAACCAAAACCCATTGACCATGATGATGATGCATAATATCAGATCGTACTTGCGACAACTGAAACATGATGTATTGATTCGCATACATTCTGATCACTTGACGAAATTATGTGTAGAAATTTGCCCCCCTCCCTGCTCCACAGTTCCCTCCTTATCCACAGGGCATCAGGTTTTCTATTGATATAAGCAGTAGACGTAGAGGTCGCTTATCGCTCACCCAAAATAAATGCGAATCATGGGGTTTAACTGGAAATACCAATTCTCCGCATTATCAATTCTTTATTGACTTTGAGGTTATTAAAATAATAGAAATTTAGACTAAACATTTTCACTATTTAAAGAATATTTTTTAATTTTCTGCTCAAATGACATAAAAAAAAAATTATAAACCAATTATTTAACTAACCTTGTGTCATATATAACGATATTTTTAAGGTTATGTAGCATTATTTCCCTAGATGTTCAAATTTTTTCTGAATTAAATTTTTATTGTATTTAAAAGTTTTATATTTTCCACAAAAAATAGAATGTAGCTAACGAATAAAATCAGATAAATCAATTATTATTATTTTTTTTCTTTTTCTTTTCTTAATACTTATTTATTTAATATATATATTTTTTAAATATATTAATTTATTTATTGATATATTTAATATAATTTTAATATAATTTATTTTAATATAATTTTAATTTTAAACATATAATTTGAATTATATGTTTTTTAATGATTTGCTATGTGTTATTTATATTTTTTTTTTTATTTTTATATTTTTTGTATTTTTATACCCTGTACCCATTGAAAATGGGAAAAACAGGGTTAATAACTTTGTGCGAATGTATGTAACAGGCAGAAGGAGGCGTGGCAGACCCCACAAACTATATATATTCTTGATCAGGGAGACGAGCTGAGTCGATTTAGCCCTGTCTGTCTGTCTGTCTGTCTGTCTGTCTGTCTGTCTGTCTGTCCGTCTGGATGAGTGCGTAGATCTCAGCAACTATAAGAGCTAGAGCAGCCGTTTTGGTCATTTTTGAAAGGTATGTACCATACGCAGATCAAGTTTATTTCAAATGTTGGATGCCACGCCCCTGTCGCCCGTTATGGACCTAAAAAGAATTCATGTATTAATTAAAGATATACAAATCAATTTACATGAATTTTGTCTTCTACGAACTGTAGAGGTGGCTTATATCTACCAATTCTGTAAATTGCATCCAAATCGCTTCATAATTACGAGAGATTTGGCGATTTAAAGATTATTCGTAAATATGTATTAATAGCAGACATGTACATACACATATACATATGCATCGAACATGTCAAATCGAACATGTTGGCTGCGGCAGTAGCAGTGGCAGCGGCAGCGGCCAGCTTGTTGGGCTGCGTTCATATGTTTAATAATTCATTTACTATTGTTGATACATATTATATTTTTTGAACAAAATATTTTATATTGTTTATTATAATACTAAACACTAATAAATATGGTACATATTAATAAATTTAACTCATTTATTTATTTTTGAATGTTGCCAATAAGGCGCGTAATAGCACAGGCGAATGGGGTTCCAACAGCAACTTCTATTACCGATTGGTGTGGCCAGATTTCTATCTGCGATTTGCGTTGCCATAACGTTTTGTGCTTAATGTATAATTTGAATAATCCCAATTATATTTTTCTACAATTTTTCAATATTGTTAACATTTTAAAGTGCAAATGTATTTTGGCGTGATCCGTTGCGTCAAATTCATGCGTAAGAAATAAAATATTCTGAATTAATTATTTATAAATAGATTAAATTGTATTTAAAACATTTTAAATTATATACTGTACGGGCGAGCGCGCAGCGCGAGCTGTGGTACAGGGTATAAGACAGTCGGCCCCGTCCGACTGATCTGCTCCGCCCATTCTGGTTTTGCATTTATTTCTGGTGTTTTTTTTTTTAGGCAGGGAGTCACATCGGAGACAGAAATTGCATCAGCATCGCCAACGCCATCTATTTGGACTAGACCAGACCAAATAGACCATAAAGTGTTTGACAAAGACACAGACCGAATCCGAATAGGAATCGGTTTTTACCTGTCGAACTGCTTCTGTCCGGCGCGTTCTCCTAATCGTGCGTTGTCGGTAAATAATGCCCAAATTATGCTCCGGCTGCAAGAAGAAGAGCCACGTCCGTGTCTGGTGTCGTTTATGCCGTGAAGTCAATTGGTTTCTAATGAGCTTAGCTACCGCTTATCTGGCCCATCTTGAGCCCGAGATAAACATAAATGTGGACAATTGCACATGTTATAGCCCAAGTCTGCACTCGGAGAATCAAAAAAAAAAACATTCTCACTTGATTCAAGCCAGAAACTTATCCGCAATTTGCTTGATTTTAATTCAAAAAGTTCTCGTTTAATACAACATTTTTTCATTTGATATTTTGAGTGCATTTATTAATATTTAATAATGTTTCTAATATTATTTTCATATAAATCAATTCCTATTTGATCTTAAATCAAACCTTATTTGATCTTAAGTCAAGAGTGTTAATTTTTAAATTCAATCTGATTTGGGTTTTAATTATTCTCAATTTTTCTCGATTTATTACAGATTTTTCTTAAATCAATTCATATTTGTTCTTAAATCACAACTGTTTTTTTTTTTAATTCATTTTGATTTGATATTGAATAATACCCAATTTTGCTAGATTTATTTCTTGGTTTTCACTATCTAACCTATTTTTTTACTGAAATCAAGGAAAATACTCTTGTTTTTGAGTTTAACGGAGATTAATTATTCGAATCAAAAAAGAATATCAAGTAATTAACGCACTAGAATTTTGGAATACATTTTTTTGGGATTAACTCAGACTTGGACATTTCTGCCTAACTTTCTCCAAATCAACTATATATGAAATTATGATGCA
Organism: Hypselothyrea guttata; assembly: GCA_035045125.1. Taxonomy (NCBI): domain Eukaryota; kingdom Metazoa; phylum Arthropoda; class Insecta; order Diptera; family Drosophilidae; genus Hypselothyrea; species Hypselothyrea guttata. Next base: position 386,144 of record JAWNNJ010002320.1, read on the forward strand.
TTATGAAATTATATCTAACATGGGTCTTATATTAATTACCCAACTGATAAATGCCCACACTTAGTCATATCTATCATAATTTTATCTTCAAGTCTAAGGTTCGCAGCTAAATGGCATACGTTATCCGTAACTATATCTGTTATATTTGTTTACTCCACAAATAATCGATTCCCCATAACAGTAACCTATAAAGCAAAGGAAAAAGACCCCTCAGCTTTTATGGCAAAAAATACAACTAAGAACAACACTTCCAGATATGAAATATAATATCATGCAATTGCTGAAGAGTATTCCTAATTGCATCATTCCAGCTGTAAAACTATAGATCTCTGGCACCTGTTATATTTCTGTTATATTTCTTCACATATAAAACTGTATATATCTTATGATATATCACAAGAATTATCAATTTAGTTATTTCTTTTGTATAATTTTATTGTAATTATAACAATTTCCTGCCAACCTTTAGGTCTCAAGCTTATATAACATATATAACAATATCTTGCTCTTACTGGAAAGACCGTAATTCCTTTGAATAATAGATATTAAGAAAGTTTCCATTGCTTAAAGTGCATATATAGGGCAAAACTTAGGTAAATATTTTTAAAATAGTATATCCAATTTCCTCTGCCCAAAATATAACACTTTAACTTAACGTAGATAATTTTTTGATATTTATATGGGGATTATATAATATAACAGTTCACCCTCTTCAGACGCTCCCCAATTTTCTTTCCTAAATATTGTATGTATAACACCCAAGCGTTCTTTGCTTAATACTTATTATATCTTACTTATTATTATCCTTACTGATATAACAATTCTCTAAATAATTAGCCTTAACCCTTTTGAACACTTATTTATGCCTTAAATAGTATAACACTTTAGCTTGTACACAAATTCCATTACATCCAGTATAACAAATTATAGTTTCATTTTATATATTTATTTATTTATTTTTTGCTTAAGGTATAACACTTTAGAAGTTCTTCTTCTTACGTATAACACACTTTGAAACCATTTTTTCCTATATTATGCATTATTGAAATTCCTTGGTATAACATCTGGTTATCTTGCCCTTTCAAAAACACTATAAGCTCTAGCGGTACGGCCTCTACCATCATATTATAACACTTTCGCACACCCTGTAGCACCTGTTTGATTTGCATACGTGTCTAACAGTTTAGATATCAATGGTATTTGCTTTACCACAAGTATTACACACTACCCTTCCTCTTCCCCTCCCCCCCTTCGGGAATTGGAACCCCCATAGCCCAGATATGCCTACGTATACTTGGGGTATTTCGCCGAAAACTGTAAACTGTGAATCATGCATGCTAACGGCATTTGTTTGGGCTTAGGTGGGTGTGTGTGTGGGAAAGAGAGAGCAAGAGTATGACTATGCATGTGTGTGTGTGTGTGTGTCTTCCATTTCCAGGTGTTAATAAACATTACGTTTGTTGTTGCGGGTGGTGCAAAGTTTAAACAAAATAAAAACCAAAAAAATAATATAACATTAAAAACCAGTAACGACGTAGCAGATAAGTCGGACGCACCCGACTGATTCTAATCAAATTTAAAAAATTTAGTCATATCCATATATAGTTTTTAATATGTAAATTTATTTATCATATATACATTTTAAAATTCGTATATTTTACTCATATTGGCAATGGAGCTAGAAGATATAGCAGTACGATTTAGTCCAAATTTTGTCAGATCGTAAGTTCATTTGTAATAGTATCTTAAAATAAAAAAACAATTTCCTACAAAAAACTACATTTTCTTTTCTATGGCTCCACTGTGCGCTGTAAGAGAGCAAGCGAAAAAGAGCAATATTGTTTGCTCAATATCTTTTGCATTTCCTAACCGATTTCAATGTGCATTTCAGCATTTATTTACATAATGCCAAAGTAAATATGCGCCAAATGGCAACCTTGCACGTTTCAAGCTATGCAAATCATTGGGTTTTTATTGATTTCTGCGCCAAGTGGGAGTGGCATTCAAAATTTAAAATAAACCTAGCCTGTGTTTGCTGTATACCGAGCTGTATGCCAAATTTTACGGCTCTAGCTGCTCTGGTTGCCGAGATCGATGCATTTTTAGAGACAAAGATTTAGCGCAAAGTTGTTATACCCTTTTTGAAGTTCCGTTGCAGGGTATAAAAAGAGGCGCGCGCACATTTTGAATTGTTTTACGATACTCTACACACAATAATTACTGTTTATCAGCCGCAATGACGGACAAATGTTGTTGTTGCTCATGATTTGCACAGTGTGAATTTTGTGCGTACTTCACTGTGTGTGTGTGTGTGTGTGTGTGTTTGTGTGTGTGTGTGTCACCTTGACATGTCAGAGCTTATTAAATGCATGAACAATAACAATAACAGTAACAGTAACAATAACAATAACAACAAACAATTACGCTTCGCACTCACGCTAACTATAACAATTAATTGTATTTGTTTAAAGAGAATATTTCAAATTTGCACATCGAAAGTGCATTTTGTGCATTGCCAAAGGGCCAGCGCCCCCTATGGCCACGCCCTCCCTCCCCTTTTCCCAACACTCGAGCGCCCCTTCAGGCAACAGCTGTTAATGCGCAGACTAATGTTAATGCCATGTTAAACGAGAGCAGCACGCACTGTGGAACAAATCACATTAATAACAATTATTTAATATGAAATAAAATTATTTGTATATTTTAGGCATTATATTATTAATTTTTGGATGCTTATGCCCTGCATAAAATTCAAATTTTAACGCTTAAAATAAAATTATTAATATTAATAATAATCATCTGAAAATAAAATTATTAATATTAATAATAATCTAGTTTAAATAAAATTATTAATATTAATCATAATTGATTTACATAAAATAATATTTATTTTGCATTTAATGTTTTAAAATTTTTGTTTTTGCATTTAAAATTCCAAATTTATACCATGCGCTGATCAAGATTATTTCAAATTTTAGATTAAAATCGAATAAAAACCGTTCTTATATGCTGCATAAAATTTAGATCTCAACTTTTGACCATCGTTGGAACATATTAAAATTGAATCCTTTTATTAATGGTAATAATAATAATAATAATTTTAAAATAAAACACAAGTTTTTGAGTATTTTATGTTTTATACATATCAAGCCCTTCCCGCGTAAAAATCGTAGGCGGCAAAAGCTAATTTTACAGGAGAAGGTTTTTAACGCAAGAACACGTTCGAATTTCGCAGCAAATGTGGCGCTTACGATATATTTGACAGGCTGATATCTCAGTAAATAAGTTGAATTAGACTATGAAATTTTTTGTGTAGATGAGTTGATTAATTATGTACATAATTGCACCAAAAATCGAAAATCGATAAAATATTGGTTACGATTTTTTCGCGAAAAGGTCTCGATATAAATTGTTTTTGCATTCATATACCCTAGATAAAACACAAATTTCAACTATTAACTTATTAACTTATTAAAGAAACAATATAAAAAATAATAAGTTATTTTTCCGACTATCAGCCTATTTTTAGATTAGATTTCACAATAAGTATTAAAATCTTATAAACTATATTAATATATAGTATATAAATATATATATAATATAAAAGATGTTAAATCTGAAACTTTAAAGTAATTACAGAATTAATAAAAACTATAAAAAATTTAAGTTGAAACTGAACCTTTAAGGGCAGCTTGAAGATTGAGGCCCACAGTGCAGTAGCAGAGCCTCCAATGCGTGGGAGTGCATGTGTGTGTGTGTGTGTGTGTGTGTGTGTGTGTGTGTGTGTGTGAGTTTTCATTGTGTGTGTGTTTTATGCAAAGTTAAATGCAGACTAAATGCTGGCTATTAAATGTTAATGTCGCCCGCTCTTGTGATTGTTGTTGTTATTGTTACACTGTTAATTATGTTAAGTTGTTGTTGTTGCTGTTATTGTTGTTGTTGCTGTTGTTGCTGTTGTTGTTGTTGCCTTTAGCGGATTATCACTTTCGGTCTCATTGAACGACAGCGAAGCGCAGCTGAAAAGCGAAATTCAAGCAGTTCGCACAAACAAAACCCACAAAATTCAATAAAAAATAAACACAACAGAGAAAAAAGCTGCACTGAGAAAAAAAAGCTGTTGTTGTTGTTTGTTGTTTGTTGTTGCCATTTCTGTTAATGTTTATTTAACACGCATTGGCACACGCGCTCTTACCGTTACAATTGTTACTGTTACTGTTGTTGTTGTTGTTGTTGTTGTTGTTGCTAGCGCCACTGTGCACTGTGGGGGCGGCCAAGGCACAGTGGTGCAACCTACGACAAATATGTTGTTTAAACATATTTACATAAGTAATTTATATATGTATAACCCAAAAAAAATGTATATATATACTAAAATTACAAAAAAAATAAAAAATAAAAATAATAAAAATTTTATTGAAATTATATTTAAAAAAATTTAATAAAAATTATTTTTTATAAAAAGAAATTGAAATATTCATACAAAAACTATTAAAAACCATTATACGATGTATTTTTTAATATAATAATATGTTAATAATAAAAAATATAAAAAATTGTCATACAAAAAAATCAATTTCAAGTTTTTTTTATTTATTGTTTTAATAAAAAAAATAAAAATATGCCACAAAAACTGAAAAAGAATTATACTATGTACATAATTAGTTATTTAATATTTAACAAAAACAAAAACAATTGAAATTTATTTATTTACTAAAGAAATCAAAATATCATACAAAAACTATTGATACGATTTTTTTCTATCTATTTAATTTTTAATTTTAATTTCAGTAAATTCATTATATTAATACATATATAAATTAATTATATTAATCATACAAAAATTATTCATGAGAATTATACTTTTTATTTTGTTATTTATTTAATATTTAGTGGTTATTCCAGTAATAGTTTATAAGATCTCAAACCTTATTGAAAAATCGAATTTAATAATAAGAAAGATTCAATAAATAAATAAACAGTGCAAAAAAAATTTCAAATTCGAGTTCGAGATTTATTATAAATAATTTTTTTTAAATTAAAATAACGTTAATAAATAATATGCTGCGATTTATTTGATTTTAATTAAAGCTGCATTGGATTTTATTTTTTAATTCTTTGCCTGAACTTAATTAACAAAAATACTTAACAATTAAAAAAACTAAAGTTGCATTGAATGTTTTTTTTTAATTCTTTGCATGAACTTAATTAACTAAATTAATTAGCAAAATTAATTATCCAAATTGCCGTTTCATCGTGTTGCGCACCACTGTGCAAGCGCGTATGCTTCATTTCAAGTTCATAATAAATAAAACGTAAATATTATTAAATTTATATAAACAACTACAACAATAACAAAGCTACTGTTGTTGTTGTTGTGCGCGTGGCTTGTGTGTGTGTGTGTGTGAGAGAGAGAGAGAGAGAGAGAGAGAGAGAGAGAGAGAGAGAGAGAGAGAGAGAGGGAGTATTGAACTCTTGCTGCAATTTTTGCACAATTTTATATTTTATATTTGCTTGAATTTCTTTTGTTTTATTGCATTTCGCTTTTGGCTTTTCGCTGTTGTTGTTGTTGATCAGTTTATCGGTCAATCGATTGTTGCCAATAATCGCGCTGCTGTTATCGGCCATGTTAACTGCATGTTAACAGCGGCTCATTAACATTTGCATTTACAGCTGTTGTAATTTCGGCAGCTGACACTCTCTGACTGCGACTCTTCCCCTCTCCCCCTCTCGCTCTCATCTCTCTCCCCCTCTCTCGCTCCCCCTTCCCCCTCTCCTTCCCCTCTCGCTCTGCTGAGGCGGTCAACTGTGACGCCAACAACAACAACAACAACAGCGAAGCGAGCGACAAAACTCAGCCAAAGGCGAGCGAGCGTCTTGTACTTCCGTTTTTCTCCTCTCTGCTTCTTCTTCCTATTCTTCTTCTTACTCTTCTTCTGCTTCTTCTTCTTCTTCTTCTCGTTTCAAGTTTGAGGTTAGGGCTGGGATGGGGGTGAAGGTTGTGCAAAACGCATTGTGTGTGGGGGTTAAAGGCGCACACTTAATTCCCGATATATAGATATAGATATAGAAATATAGATATATATATTTTATACAAACATACGCATAACAACAGGCAGTGGCCATTGGCAACGAGATTTAACATAACTTAACTGCAACACACACACACATTAATAACTTTACATAATGTATATATTTATTTTAGAAAAAGCTAGTTTTTTTTAAGTAAAGGACATGCATATAAAACTAAAAAAAAGCTAAACCCAAAAAACAAAAAAAAAAAATTCAAGCTATTTTGAAGATATATTTTAGAGAAAAATCAAGTATACATACTATATTAAAAGTTAATTTATAAAGTTAATTTTTAGGCAATAAAAACTCTTATTGACGGAAAAATTAGTTGCATAATGCTTACAAATTTATTAAATAAAAAAAAACTATTAAAAACAATGTTTTTCTTACGAAAAATTCATACTTTTAGTTTTTTAGATCATTTGCTTAAAAAAAAGTGAAAATGGTCTATTAACTTAGTGCAAAAAGGAAATGTGTGTAACACCCAGAAGGAGGCGTGGCAGTCCCCACACAACATAAATATTCTTTATCAGGACGACAAGAGGAGTCGATATACCCACGTCCGTCTGTCTGTCCGTCCCTATTAACACCCAGATCTCAGCAACTAAAAGAGCTAGAGACACCAAATTCGGGATTTAGGTTCTCCTTTTCAGTAAGCAGTATGAGTTTGTTTTAGATTTCGCTGTTGTTGTTCCGCCCCTTTTATGGATTTTAAGTAATGAAATGCAATCGCTTTCGTTAATTGTATTATTTATTTTTTTTAAAGCTTTTTTTCGAAAAGGATACAATTATAAAACTTAAACATTCTCCCAAAGCTATTAACCCTGTTGTTAACCATTTTTAATGGGTAAAAAATAAATAAACTTTAAGCTGATATTTTTATATGATTCAAATAAATGGTGTTTTAAAAAAATAATCGAACAAAATAATGAAGACAGATTTAAAATTAGTTTTTATTATAATATTTTGTATTGATATAAGAATAAAAAATATATTTAATATATTAACAAATTTGAACTATTTGAACTATCAATAAAAAATAAACAAATATATATAAAAAATTTTTAATAATAAATAAATAATGTTGTAAAATAATTTTCCCCTCAATCTAAAAAGCGGGAAAAAGCTTAATCGCTTAAAAAAAACCAAACTCCTGCAAAAGCTCTGAAAAAAGCCAGATTTTATGTGAAAAAAGCGCAGTTGGCAACACTGTTAAGCACACACACATACACACACACACACACACACGACACAGAGACAAGCACATAACAGTTCTATGTGCAGCGCGAGAGCATCAAATCTCGCTTGCTCTCTCGCACTCGCTCTCACTCGCTCTGTCTGTCTCTGTCTCTGTCTGACGCTGACTTGAACTCCTGGCGGCTGCGACAGCATGTAGCGCGCTCTCGCTCTAGCGCGCGTGCGACATGCGTGCACACACACACACACACACACACACAGAGAGACACAGACACACACACATGCATGCAGCTGTAATCCTATTTGCGTCCAAAAATAAAATGTAACGAAAGAAAAATCCAACGGCAGCAAAAGAAGATTTCACGAGCAGAGCGCACCCAAAGCGGCGACGTCAGCGTCGACGGCAGCGTCAGCGTCAGCCTTAGCTTTATCTAACCAATACCAGCGCAGCAGCAGCAGCAGCTCTCACACACACGCACGCAGCCACAGAGAGAGAGTCAATGCGAGAGGCAGCCATTGCGTTCATGCTCTCTCGCTCAGCTGAGCTGCTGGCTGCGCTGCTCTGCTCTGCGCTGCTGCTGCTCTGCTGCTGCTGCTGCTCTGCGCTGCTCTGCTGCTGGAGGCAGCGTTGTCGCTTTTATAAATACAACTCCATAGATGCGTTTAAATACAATTCAGAAGTCGAAGCGAAAAGACGTCTTGAATTTGCTGCATATATATATATATTTATATATATATATATAAAAGCTGAGCGCGCGCGTCCATTTTTCATTCGCCGAGAGCAGCGACTGGGCAGAGCAGCAGCGCGAGAGCAGAGCAGAGCAGCAGAGCAGCGCAGCTGCAGCAAATTAGATAAACGAGCCTCTGCCGAAGGCTTGCGCTGCGACTGCGCTCAGAACTCGTGTGCGCGTCAACGTGTAAGCATCTGCGGCGCGCTGCGAAGCGAACGAGCAGCGCAAAAGAAAACAACAAAAAAAAATACATCTTAAAAAAAATAATAAAAGAGAACTCCAAGTCAAAAAGGAGCAGCAAAAAAAAAAATAAAGACACTTGAAAGGTGCAAGAAATTTTGTTTCATTTATTTTATTTGCTTTTTTTTGAATGCTGAAATAAAAACCAAAGAAACGTGCTACAACAAATATATAAATAAATAATAAATAAATAAATTAAGTGCAACGCTAAAAAAATAAATCAAATATATAATTATAAATAAATTATTGCAACAGCAAAGTGCCGCCAAGTGAGAAACTTCAACAAATTCAAATAAAAAAATTCAAAATACAAATTCAAAAAAATACAAATTTTATAAAACTAAATAAAATAGTTTTAAATAAATACAAACACATTTAATTACCCAACAAACAAACAACGTGCAACAACAAATTCGAATGCCGCCGCCAAATTCTGCAAGCAACCAAAACAAAACAAAGGTAAAAAATAAAGTATAAAAAAAATATCAATGAAAATATAAATTAAAACAAATGCACACCAAACAAAACTACCGTTATATATATTTTTTTTTAAATTATTTTGTCAAGTGTAATTTATCAAGTGTTTGTGTTTGGCGCATACCCTGTAAAAAGTGCTCTAAACCATGCGCAAAGTTTTATAAGCAATAATCACCCAAAATTTTTAATATTTATTTATTTATAAAATTATGTTTAAAAAAATATACAAACATAATAATAACATAATTTAGGCCTTCGACTCGAAACCCCCAAATATTTCCTACAGCTTGCAGTTTTCAAAACCCGCCAACTTTTGCAGCTTTAAAGCTACAGCTAACAAATGTGGCGCATAGATTGCTTAGGTTTTCCTTGAATAATGCTGCTAAGTTGAGTGCAATCCATTACGAAACACTGAAGTTATGCAGCTGTTAAATCTACAGAAATGTTAACAAGTTTTCTGCATAGTTCACAAAATCTGAAAATAATATAAAGTGGGCTATATTAAAGCTGTAGCATACACAAAATGCTCCCAAAACCAAGTTTCGATAAAAATCTATAATATATTTTAAAATAAGGATTTAATATTTTGTTTGTGGGCTCTGTGGATAAGGTTTGATCTATGCCTTTCAATTGGAAAAATGATCATTTTGAAGTCGTGCCTCTCAGCTCTACCCTATTTGAATTTCCCCTAATTAAGGTTGACCCTGCAACGGTCATGGATCAAAACCCGGACAGCATTTCATGCCCATTTGAAATAACTTTTGAACTCTGCACTTTTCGCAGGGCTGCAAGAAAGCCTCAAAAGGGGGAAGATTCGGGTGAAAATTATCACAGCAATTAATAAAAGCAATTTGCTCAGAGCTGACAAGATCAAACAGATTTGATTTTTATACTTGATTTTTTAGGGGATATAAATAAAATAAAGATCAGAATTTATGTTTGATGCAAACAGAAAGTAGGAAGATTATAAAAATATAGACTAAAGATAATGTTAATATTAAAATGCGTTAATAAGAACTAAATTCCAAAAACTCAGAAAGTAAGAATTAATAAATTTATAAAAAAAATAATAAATAATTTAGACTAAGAAGTATTAAAAAAATAGGCAGTTGATATGCATCAAATTTATTTTCAAATATATGTTAAGAAGTTGTACAAATTTTGAAATAATTTTTAATACATTTTCGCTTACTACATGTCAAAAATAATTAAGAGAAAATATCTAGAAAAATATTAGACATAATATTAATATTATCATTTTAATATTAAAGTTTATTAATATCATTTATTATTGCGCAAAATTTCAAATGATGCTTAACTATTTGAACATTCAATAAAATTTAGGACAAATTTAAAGTTGTAGATTTCTTCAAGTAATTCCAAAAACTTAATTTATTGTATTATTTAAATATTTGTATACCCTGTGTCCGTTTTTTTGAAGCTTTAAAAGCTGGAGCATTAATTTTTAAAATGTAGGTAGGTAAATAACATACGCAGATTAAGTTTACTTAAAATGTTGAATGCCACGCCCCCTTAACGACATTATCGATGAAAAAAAACCTATTCAAAGCCAAATAACAAGGGTAAAATTAAGCGTAGAAGGTTGATATTTAAATTATTTACTCTCTGCTATAATATTAAACTAAACTGAAAAGCGCATTGAAATCGGTTGACAAACAGCGAAGATATTAAGGAAACAATATTGCAATATTTGCGCCGCTCGCGCTTTGCTTGTATTTGGAGATTACCTAGAATGAAGTAGAAAATTGCAAACGATATTGAAATGATATGTTTTAATTAGCAGTTGAATTTGGTATGTTTTGGGGTAATATTTATGGTATTATTTAAATAATTTAGTTGGGTTAGGTAGAACAGACGGCGCTTAGGAAGGCGTATGTTTATCTCGAATGATTTTTCATGCCGCTGAGTCACAGGCCAAATTGAAATCAGCCAACCACAATGAGAGCCCACTTAACAACAACAATAAAAGCAATATTAAATATGTAGAGAGAGGGAGTGGAAGAGGGACAGAGGAAGGGAGAGGGAGGGAGAGTATTAAGCACAGTGGGCGCCAGTTTTGTTATCGCTGGAATGATATTTTTGAAAAATGTCAAATTGTTATTGGAAATCCTAAGAAGTTTTGCTAAAACTGATAACGCTGAATGTGAATGAGAAATGCTGTCCAGCAAATGGAAATGCAACAACACACACACACACACACGCACACACACACAGACAGCGAGCGATAACAAATCGATAACCTGACAAAGTGCGAATGAGCGCCTGCTCTACTCTCTCTCTCTCTCTCTCTCTCTCTCTTCGCTCTCTCGCTCTCTCAATTATTGGAATTACCAACGAAATGCATTAGCTTGCATTTCGCCCATTTGCAAGACAACAAACCAAGCACGCCGCGCAGATACCCTAGAAATACTTAATACCCAAACCTTGTCAACAAAAGGGTCTTTAAAATCTTGGCATTTTTTTTTTATAATTTCTTATAAATAAAGCAAACAATTCTTATAAAAATTTGAATTTTGTTTATCGTACACAGCAATAAAAAATTGTGTACTTTGTGTTGAAATTTTTTAACTTGCTCGAATATTAAATTGCAGCATTTTTTGCAGTGTAATTGTATTGAAAAAATAAAAAGATAAATATAAAAAAATAGTATATTATTTTACTGTATAGTTTTTAGCTTCTAATAAATTAAATTTTGGTGTATTTTACAAAATAAAATAAAATAAAATAAAAACATAAAGTGTATTCTAATTGATTTTAATTTTATGAATTTTTTACTTTATTTCGTATTACAATTAATAAAAAAATATTTTATAAAACAATTTTGATTCAAAAACTAAAGTTTAGTTAACAAAATATTTTTCTGTGTGCTTCCATTTTTCTGCATTTTTTATTTTATTTCTTATTACAATGATTAGAAATATATTTTATAAAATAATTTTGATTGAAATATTAAAGTTTAGTGAATAAAATATTTTTCTGTGTGCTTTTAATTTTCTGCATTTTTTTATTTTATTTCTTATTACAATTATTATACAAAAAAATATTTCATAAAATAATTTTCATTTAAAAATTAAAGTTGAATTAAAACAAAATTTTTCTGAGTGCATTTTTATTTTTAATGACATATTTAGTTTTTAATAATTTTTTAAAATATGCGTAAGTTTTTCTTGCTGTGTAGTGAAGTGGAGTATTTTGCGATTGTTTTGTTTTGGGGCGCCGCAATGACAGATCGGATAAATAAACTGAGAATTCAATTAAACAGAATCGGAATTAGACACAGAATCAGAATCAGAATCAGCTATTTCTGCTGAAAGAAAGCTCCCCCTGGCGTGGGTTTTGTGCGAGAATTTCATAGTAAATGCCGAGGTTTCCAATAACAAAACACTGTTATTATTTATACAGTTGCTTCGATTCTTGTCGCCGACTGTTTTCTAAGGATGGAAACATATTTTCGTGGTAAAAACTGAAACCAAAGAACACCTGAACTATACTGAATTGGCATGCCATAATTTCTGATAATTGATTAATGATGCTTTAATTTATCGATTACTTTCATCTATATGCTTTAATCTATAATCATATATTAATTGTGGGCCAAGTTTAAAGCTTACAAGTACATAATTATGTCTGTTATAAGGTTGTTGTTGTTTTCCCGCCAAACGCTAAGTGGTAATAATGCCTTCAAAAATTCCTAATGTTAATATGATATAGCTTCAGTTATACGCCAAATTTCAGCATGCTAGCTCTGACAGTTCCAGAGATCTAGGCTTACATATAGATGGACATATTACACTATTTTTTTTACCCTTGGTTCTACTTGCAAAAGCTTCAATAGTTTTGCTAGCTTGGCTTCCTTAAGTTGAACTTAAATATTTAAATTTGCTTTAATAGATTTTCCACATTTATCGCAGCTAGAAAATAATCGATATCTATAATAATATCTGATAGCTGAAAATAATATAACACTATGAGTATTTATAACAACAGCTTATTGTTATATGTAGTATTTGTCTATAGATTTCGATATAAATGTATCCAATACATAATAATGATATGCATATCGATAGCACATATCGATAACATGTGAATAAAATAAAGCTTAAGTTTGTAAACGAATTTCACGTAATAAAATTTCCATATCACACATCGATACCATATACACTAAAGCAATATCGATATCACATATCGATAACTTGATATGCGAGTATGCTTAAATTTGAAATTATTGTAATATGTCACAGCGACTGCATAATTATTGATATCATTAATACAAGTTAAAAACAAAATTAACGTAATGCAATTTCGAAAATCGATAACATGCAAATTACAGGGTATTTGTGAACTAACCAATTCCCAAACATTCTTCACTTTCAGCACGATCTCAACTAGCCAAGAGCAACTGAAAGCAACAGCAACTGCAGCAGCAGCAGCAGCAGCAGCAACATGTTGGCCGCACAGCAGCAACACAGCACGGCAGCAACAGTTGCTGATGTGAGCAGCGACTTGGAGCTGCGCCAGCGTCAGCGCGGGCGTCGCGACTCCAGCACCTCGGAGTCCTCCCTGGAGCATCTGGATCTGGGACGCACGCCCAAAAAGCTCAGCAGCAGCAACGGTGCGCCGCAGCCGACGTCGACGCCACATGAAGCGACTGCGACGCCGACAGCGACAGCGACGTCGCGCAAACGCAAGCTGCGACAGCAGCAACAGCAGCAGCAGCAGCAGCAACAATTGCACTCTGATGAGGATGAGGAGCAGCGGCGGGAGCGGGAACGGGAGCTGGAACCGTTGACAGCGCAGCGCGTGCGTCATAAGCAGCGACGCGGCGTCGGCGTCAACGCCAGCATCGTGATGGACTGCGACGCCAGCTCGCTGCGCAAGAAATTCCGACTGAATCGCAGCGGCCTCAGCAGCCTCAACGGCGATCTATCCGAGTCCGGATTTGTTGACGCCAGCAGCAGCAGCAACAACAACAACAACAGCAGCAGCAACAACACCAACAACAACAACAGCAGCAGCAACAACAACAACACACAGCAGCAACTTGGCTCCAGCAGCAGCTCGGGCGGCTCCTCGCCACAGGGTATCTGCCTGTCGAGCGCCGAGTCGGGCATCGGCGCTGGTGAAGAGCACATCAAGTTCATCTGCCCCATCTGCGAGGTTGTCTCGGCCACGCCCCACGAGTTCACCAATCACATTCGCTGCCACAACTACGCCAACGGCGACACCGAGAACTTCACCTGTCGCATCTGCTCCAAGGTAAGTGCCGCCGCCTACAGGGTATCGGCTAGTCGAGCCAAATATCACCACATTCAACAGTTGGGCAACCCTTAACATTTATGCGAGATTACTTTATTCTATGGATTATACTTGAGAAAGTGTGTAACTACAGGGTATCAGCTAGTCGAGGCACATGAAAAATACATTATTGCATTGAATAATTTAAGAAAACCTAAAACTTTTTGCGGAATTTTTACTTTTTATAGGGTATATGACAGACACAGTGCAGCTACAGGGTATCAGCTAGTCGAGTGACTTGAAAAATACATTATTACATTGAATACTTGAGGAACCCCGAACATTTATTGCGAAAATCCTACATTTTATAGGGTATATGACAGACAGAGTGCAGCTACAGGGTATTAGCTAGTCTAGTCACTTGAAAAATATATTATAACATTATAATAATTTAATAATTTAGAAAAACCTTAAATTTATTGCGAAATTCCAACATTTTATAGGGTATATGAAAGACAGAGTGCAGCTACAGGGTATAAGTTAGTCGAGTCACTTAAAAAATACATGATTGAATTAAATAATGGAGCAACACTTTGGATATATTGCAAAATTTTTAAATTTTTAATGGTATAATGGGAAGTCAGAGTGAAACTACAGGGTATCAGCTAGTCGAGCTGCTTTCAACAAGTATACCAACATTGAATAATTGGGGAATCCCTAATATTTATTACTGAATTCCGAAATCTGATAGGGAATACTTCAGAAAATATGAAACTACAGAGTATTAACTAGTCGAGTCACTTGTCTATTTTTTAAGAGTTTATCACCCGATGAATGTGAGTTCGAATGTGTTGAATGTGCTCTAGTTACATGGATATACATATGGAACAGAATATTAATCGAATGTGGCGAATGTGGACGAATGTGGACGAATGTGGACGAATGCGACTTAAGAGTCTATTACTCGATAAATATGAGTTCAAATGTGTTGAATGTGTTTGGATTACCATATAAGGAAAGTGAGTTTGAATGTGAATGAATGTGCCGAATGTGTTAAAACTAAAACTAGAAGTCTTTTTTTTAAGTATATTTTTTGATAAATGTTAGTTTGAATGTGTTCTCTTTACGATATATGGAAGAGAGTATTGTAGAGTTGAATGTGACGAATGTGCCGAATGTGTTATATGAAATTAAAACTAGAAAGCTTTAACTTAAGAGTCTATTATTCGATGAATGTGAGTTCGAATGTGTAGAACGATTTTGGGTTATTTGAATATATGGGACAGACTATTAATTGAATGTGACGAATGTGCACGAATGTGCACAAATGTGCCAAATGTGTTGCTTATGAAATTGAAACTAGAAAACCTTAACTTAAGAGTCGATAAATGTTGGTTTGAATGTCTGGAATGTATTCTATTTAAATGGATAATATATGGGACAGACTATTAGTCGAATGTGACGAATGTGCACGAATGTGTCGAATGTGTTGGCAGCTAAGAAATCTCAAATTAAACCCATAATTCTGGGGAATTGCATTGAACTGAACAAAGTACTAACTGTGCCTTTCTCTCTCTCCTTATCTCTTCCTCGGTCTGTCCGTCTGTCCGTCTGTCCGTAGGTGCTGTCCTCCGCCTCGTCCCTGGACCGTCACGTGCTGGTGCACACGGGCGAGCGACCGTTCAACTGTCGGTACTGCCAGTTGACGTTCACCACGAACGGCAACATGCACCGTCACATGCGCACCCACAAGCAGCACCAGCAGCAGGGGCAACAGTTGCAGGCGCAGCCGCTGCAGCGACGCCAGCAGCAGGCGACAGCAGCAGCAGCAGCAACAGCAGCAGCTACAGCAGCAGCAACATCTGCAACAGCAGCAACAGTTGCAACGGCAGCAGCAACAGCAATGGGAACAGTTGTGGGAACAGCCAGCTATGAGAGCGATGCGAGTTGCTCCACCGATGTGTCCAGTCACAGCAGCAACAGCAACGCCAACAGCAGCAACAGCAACAGCAACAGCAGCAATGGCAGCAACAACAGCTGCAACAGTCACGCCAACAGCAGCAGCAACGGCGACAACAACAACAACAACAACAACAACAATGAGAGCAAACTAAAGACGCTCAACAGCAGCAGCAACAGCAACAATATTGCTGCTGAGCAGCAGCAGCAACTGTTGCAGCCGGACTACGACAGCAACTCGGATGCGGATGTGGATGCAGATGCGGATGTGGATGCGGATGCGGATGTGGATACAGAGCAGGCGCAGCAGATTACAAGCACGCCAGATGTGGCAACATTGCTGGCGGGCAGCGGCGACGACGCAGGCAGCAGCAACAGCAGCGCCGGCGGCAACATGTTGCTCAGCTGCCCCGCCTGCGCGGCGTGCGAATTCGAGACGCTCGCGTCGCTCTGCCAGCATCTGGATGCGGAGCACGCGGGCATTGCGGCCAAGTGCAGGGAGTGCGATGTGATTTTCGCCAGCCAGCGACAGTTGCAGCAGCACAGCTGCAATGGCCACAGCGGCAACATGTTGCTGTCGCTGCACAAGCTGGAGCTGCAGGACGAAGAGCAGCAGCAGCAGCAGCAGCAGCAGCAGCAGCAGCAGCGTGAGCAGGCGGAGCAGGAGCAGGATGAGCAGGCGGAGGAGGAGCGTCGGCTGCGCGATGATTTCTTTCAGCAACTCTATCTGACAACGAAGCAGAAAAACCCGGCAGCAACAGTTGCTGCTGTGGCTGCCGCTGCTGCCGCCGCTGCTGCTGTTGCGCTGCCCTCCCCCTCGCCCTCGCCCATCAAAACGGAGCCCAACTGCCAGGAGCGTCAGGATCTAGCCGACATACAGAGCATACTGAACATGACCAGCTCCAGCTGTACCTCCAGTTTCCTGCGCAACTTTGAGCAGACGGTGAACACCCCCTGCTCCAGCCAGTACAGCCTGGATGGCAGGGACGCGGACGGGGAGGAGGCGCAGGATGCATTCACCAGCGAATTTCGACGCATGAAACTGCGCGGCGAATTCCCCTGCAAACTGTGCACGGCGGTTTTCCCAAATCTGCGCGCCCTCAAAGGTCACAATCGCTACCATCTGAGCGAGGTGGGTGCGGTAGGGCCATTCAGATGCAACATGTGCGCGTATAGCGTAAGCGACAAGGCCGCGCTGGTGCGTCACATGCGCACGCACAACGGCGACCGTCCGTACGAGTGCGCGGTCTGCAACTACGCGTTCACCACCAAGGCCAACTGCGAGCGCCACCTGCGCAACCGCCACGGCAAGAGCAGCAGGGAGGAGGTGAAGCGCGCGATCGTCTACCATCCGGCGGAGGACGCGGGCAGCTGCGAGGAGAAGTCGCGCGAATTGGAGCTGGCCGAGCTGAGTCCGCGCGTGCAGTCACCGGAGCCGCCAAGCGTACAGCAGCAGCAGCAGCAGCAACAGTTGCCGGCAGCTCAGCAACAGTTGCCGGCAGCGCAGCAACAGCTGCCGCTGAAGATACAGGTCAAGTCGCTGGATCAATTGGTGGCAAAGCCAGCGGAGCAGCTCAATCAGGTGCTGGATCTGAGCAAGAAGGCAGCACCACAGCAACAACAGCAGCAGCAGCAGCAACAGCAGCAACAGCAACAGCAGCAGCAACAGCTGCCGCCAGCAGCAGCAGCAGCAGCACAGCAGCAACAGCTGTTTGGCGCCACGCAATACATGCAGCAATTGTTTCGCAATCTGATGCTGCAGTCGCAGCTGCCCGCCTTTCCCTGCTTTGGTTTTCTGCCCCCGGCCCCGCCCCCGCCACCGCCTGCGCCAACAGCAGCAGCAACAGCAGCAGCAGCAAGCGCAGCAACTGTTGCCATTGCAGCCGTGCCCAGCTCGCTGCCGCTGCCCGCCGCCTCCGGCCCCGTCAAGATGGTCATCAAGAACGGCGTGCTGATGCCCAAGCAGAAGCAGCGCCGCTACCGCACCGAGCGCCCCTTTGCCTGCGAGCATTGCTCCGCGCGCTTCACGCTGCGCAGCAACATGGAGCGCCACGTGAAGCAGCAACATCCGCAGTACTACGCGCAGCGGCAGCGTCAGGGGCAGCATGTGCTGCGTGGGCGTGCCGCCAGCGCATCAGCAGCGGCGGCGGCGGCAGCAGCGGCGGCGGCGGCGGCAGCGGCGGCAACATTGAGTCAGCAGCAGCAACAGCAGCAGCAGCAGCAACAGTTGGCGCCCATTTCGGAGCAGGTGAAGTACGCGATCTTGGCGCAGCAGCTAAAGGCGCGCAAGGATACGGATCTGCTGCAGCAGGCGCTCGCGCATGGCTCCAGGCACTACGCAGGCTACGGCGGCAACATGTTGCAGGCGGCACAGCAGCAACATCAACAGCAGCAGCAGCAACAGACGCAGCTGCTGGATGATGATGAGCCGCAGCGGCTGATTATAGACGAGGATGAGGAGGAGCAGGAGCGAGAGCTGCAGCTGGAGCAGGAGGAGGAGGAGGAAGAGGAGGATGAGGAAGATGAGGAGGATGAAGAGGAGGAGCAGGATGAAGAGCAGTTGCAGCAGCAAGAGCAAGAGCTGCAGCAGCAACAGCAGCAGCTGCAAGAGACAGCAGAGCAACAAAAATCGCTGCTGCAACCCTCGGCGCAACCCTCTGCAACCCTGCCGCCGCTACCGCGCAGCTCCACGCCCATTGAGGGCGGCAACTCGATGCTGGAGCAGGCCATCAAGGGCGTTAGCAAAACCTCGCTCTCCAGCCCCGCAGCCAAGCCGCCTCCGGCCACGCCCGTCATGAAAACGATGCTGAAGCAAGCGGAAACCGTTGGTAAATCGCTCAAGCTGCTCGCCAGCTCTCCCTTCAAGGATGACGGTTGTCCGGATCTGGTGCCGGTGGCCAAACTGGTGGACAATGCGACCAGTAACCAGATGAGTCCATTTAACAGCTATTTTAGACGCAGCGACGTTGCGAACCACATGGAGCAGAGCGATGAGGAGGGTCTGGTGGCCTCCGGTAGTGCCAGCGAGAGCAATAATTCCGGTACGGAGGATGTGACCAGCAGCAATGGCAACTGTCACGAGGTGAAGAAGAAGAGCGCGTATAGCCTGGCACCGAATAGGGTGAGCTGTCCGTACTGCCAACGGATGTTTCCCTGGAGCAGCAGTCTACGCCGGCACATACTAACGCATACGGGACAGAAGCCGTTCAAGTGTTCCCACTGTCCGCTGCTGTTCACCACAAAGAGCAACTGCGACCGTCATCTGCTGCGCAAGCACGGCAACGTCGAGAGCGCCATGAGCGTTTATGTGCCCACCGAGGATGTCAGCGAACCGATTCCGGTGCCCAAGTCGGTGGAGGAAATAGAGCTGGAGGAGCAGCGACGACGACAGCGCGTCAAGCAGGAACAGCAGGAGCGGGAGCGGGAACGGGAGCTGGAGAGGGAAAGGCAGCTGGAGAGGGAGAGGGAGCGTGAGCGAGAGCGTGAGCTTGAGCGGGAGCGTGAAGTGCAGCTGGAGCGAGAGCGCGAGCGGGAACAGTTGCTGCAACAGTTTAGCGCCGCTGCGCAGCTGATCAGCTCAACTGTTCCCAGTTCGGAGGCGCTGGCCAACGATCTGCCCTACAAGTGTCATCTGTGCGAATTCAGCTGCGCGGAGCGTCTGCAGTGCTTGCAACACATCAAGCAGCAACATGTGCAGGATTTTGCCCTGCTGCTGGCCAAGGGCGCCATCGAAACGGAGGAGCCACAAACTGTTCCCAGCAGCGTGCCCAGCACCGGTTCGCATTCGGATGACGAGTCGTCGGGCGTGGGCGTGCGGCATGCGGGCAAATATCCGGACTACAGCAATCGCAAGGTCATCTGCGCTTTCTGCTTGCGTCGCTTTTGGTCGACGGAGGATCTCCGGCGTCACATGAGAACACATTCGGGTGAGCGTCCGTTTCAGTGCGACGTCTGTTTTAGGAAGTTCACGCTGAAGCACAGCATGCTGCGGCACATGAAGAAGCACAGCGGCAGGCTGGAGACGGCGCACTCCGATTGCAGCGACGACGAGCAATCGGACAGCGCCAGCAACAACAACAACAGCAGCTGCCACAACAACAACAACAACAATAATAATGGGAACAGTCTTGGGAACAGTTCAAAGCTACAGCTGCGTCTGCCTCAGCTGCATGAGCTGCTGGACAAGGCCAACGAGTGGCGCGTCAGTCGTCACGGCGAGCACAAGGAGAACCTTACGACTGTTCCCAGTGCGGCAGCAACTGTTCCCACTGCCACGGTGCCCGCCTCGCCGGCCAGCGATCTCATCGGCAATCTGCTGGGCATCAGCGATCAGGGCATTCTCAACAAGCTGCTCTCCTCGGCGGACGAGGCCGCCAAGCTGCTGGGCGTGGACAAGTAAACTGCCACTGGGAACACTTTCTCGCTGGGAACAGTCGCCACCATCATTCAGTCAGCTTGCTTGCAACACTGCGATTTCTTAACCCACAATCCCATTCATCGTCAACTGTTCTCAGTAGAACAATTGGATAGGTAAACTGCACTGGGAACACCCTCTCTGGGAACACCCTCTGGGAACAGTCGCTACCATCATTCAGTCAATTGGTATGCAATTTCTTAATCCACAATCCAAGTCATCATCCACTGTTCTCAGTAAAACAATTGAACAAGCAAACTGCACTAGGAACACTCTTTCTGGGAACAGTCGCTACCAATTTATCAATCAATCAGTTGCAACTGCAGCTGTTCTCACTTGCCAATTCAGCTCAGTAAATTCTAGAAATGCGTAATTCCAATTGATACCTTTAAAAACTGTTCCCATTTGAGAACTACACTATAAATTTTCCCCCTCAAAAAAAACAGTTCTCAAAAATTTGAAAATTGTATTCAATTTGCAGCAGTTTTAGACTGTTCTCAGTTACGAAAACATAGATAAAAACCGTTCCCAGTTTCATTTAAAGCTTTATACAATTCTCATTAAAAAAGGGAATTTTAGCAGTGATGTGAAGAGCTGTTCCCAGCAGTTGCCGCCTGTTAAAACTGTTCCCAGTCTGAACATTACCTAGCAAAAAATTGTATAAAAAATTTAATTTTGAATGAACACATTTCCCATGCTATAAATTTTCATAACTTTGCTTTTGTAGAAACTGTTCCCAATTGTAATATCCCTTATATGTCGATCAAACATCAATTGAAATTTCCCCAGCTATAAACCCAAGCTGCAGTGTTTTGTGTGTGGTATTAGGCTAGGGTATCGGCAAGTCTATCAACTCTGGGGAAATGTTTTTTGGGTCAAAACTGAAACTTTGAACTGTGTGCGAAAAGTCGACGGGTTTATCGGATACTTTCGCATCTACATATACCAAAGCTTAAATAGTTCTTTTTTTATGCCTAAACTAACTCAAAATATACTTAATAGTAATAATTTAATTACAATAATAATACAAATAACATATTTATACTAAAACCTTTTTTTTGTGGCTAGAGTTTAAGATGGAAAACGGTACAACCGAAAGGGGAAATTTTGGATGAACAACAATTTCGATAAATGTGAACTACAAATAATCAAAACTGTGCATTAAGTGGAAAATATTTTTCAAATATATTTTTTTTTTATAAAAATATATATAAATGAATATTGATTTTTTTTTTGAACCTAGCGCGTAAGAAGAAGAAAATAAAAAACTTAAAACTTAAAAGCATAAAAAAAATAAAAGACTTGAGTTGAAATGCAAATGTCGAGAGAGAGAGAAAAACTTGTACAAGTAACTTTGCCTTTGAATTATTCAGATACTAAATACTACTTAATATATATACATATATATACCCTGTAAGCGTTGATATACCCTAGAATATATGGCAACCTCTGTACATTTCGAGGCCTTGAACCGCAGCGTGGCTTAAAAAAACATTTTTCAAAACTAAATTTTAAATGCATTCCATATTAATTTTAGTCATTTTAGTCTTAAGTGGCTTTTTTTTATATATATTATATTGAATATTCTAGAAGATAAACGTAATATTCTGATATTTGGACAAAGCGAAAGAGCAAAAACCCAAAATTAAATTTATAAATTTTCAATTCTTATCAAATAAATAGAACTTAATCATAAAAAAAAAAAACAAAAATTATACAATAATCGATACGACATAATATTTATAGAGCATCATCTAAAACTTAAGCTTAGTCGACATTTTACAGCAATAACCAAAGCATTTCTCACAATTTACAAGTTTTATGCAAGAAACCAAGAAAAACAAATTGATTGAACAAATTACATTAAATTATGTACTTAGCGTTTATGTACTTAAATATATATAATAAATATGTATTCATGACAATTTTAAATCCTACTTATATCTAAATATACGACAAATGCAAAATAAATACAAATAAAAATAAAACTACACAGTTGCGAACAAAAAACACCATTCAAAGTTACTCTTCATTTTGGGAACAGTTCAATGGGAATGGTGCAAGGTGGTTTGTGTCCAGGGTGGATAATTGCAAACTGCAGCTTAAAAGTATGCTGCACAAAATGCTCTGCCAGCTTGATAGCCGATTGGTTTGCGTCTAAGCTAAGTGCAGCCAGCTATGCAGATTTTTTATATCCAAAAACTTTTCTGTTGTTGCTCTAAATATTTGACACGCATAATATACCCTGTAATGCCATAAATAGGCTAAAAATCTAAGGCAACAAGTAGCATTAAAGGGTATAACTAATTTGAAGCCAACACTGCTCTATATTAAGCACAGCGCTCAAAAGTAGGCAGCAGCAAATTCAAATGCATAGAAATTCACTCATAAAAATTTAATTAATTAATTATTTAATTTAATTTTTATGTTTAAAAAATAACTGCAGAATATTAATTTAAAAATGCTGAAAAATCAACAAAAGATTTTAAATGAAAGCAGCAAAAGTTAAAAATTGCCCAACAACTGCACAAGTCAAAAATGTTGCGAATATTTTGCAAATTCAGCTTAAAAGTATGCAAGGAATTTTTTTGCTTTTCTAATGGAAATTTTTCATATGATTATGTATGTTTGTATGTAGAACGAACGTCGTGTAAAATTAGCAAAACAGCTGTGCGTATGTGTGTGTGTGTATGGGTAAATTCGTTGAGACATTTTAAAATATCATAAATACATACACACTTGCGAACGTTTGTATGTCATTAAAAGATTTGATATGAAATTTACACGTGCCAACAATTATGCATAAACAAACATACATACATACATATGTACGTATTAGATAAACTAAGGGCAGTGTTGCCAAGTCAGCTATTTTGCAGTCAGATCTGACTATTTTAATCGAGTGAACACGATCATATATTAATGTTATTTATTTATTTATTTTATATTACATTTATTTATTTTTTTAGTTATTTGTATTTATTTAATTTAATTTGTAATTGGTTTATTAATTATTTCTTATTTATTTATGATTAATCAGCTGTTTTTGGCTATTTTCAGCTATAATCGACGATGGCGCAACACTGACTTGAACAAAACGCAAGCGTCGCAAAAGCAAACACACACACACACACACACACAGGCACACGCGCAAGCGAGCCCCCCAACGAACGAAACAAGAACAAGATGTAGGCGAAGACGATGATGGAGAGGAGAGAGGGGAGAGCGCCCGTCGCAAACGTTGCCAACAGACACACACACATGCATGCAAATACATACGTACGTTTACTCGTGTCGGTCGCTTGCCGGTCAATTCCCCGCACTCCGCTGCTCCACATCTTTCCACGTTTGCCGACGTCGTCGTCGTCTTCGCGTCGTATATCAACAATCACACCACACACGTACACGCACACACACGAATACTCGCTGGAACCACCCAGTGCACCAACAAGCGAGCGAATATCGCCAAACTATCGCCAGCGCATTTTTTAATTTCTTATAGCACAAAAAAATTAAATAAATAAAAAATAATTTCTTGACACAATAATGTGAATTAAAAGATTCTATTTTTATTTTTACGATCTTAATATATTATTGTATGTATTTTAATTTCACTTATTTTCCTTACTCTCGCTTGAATATCATCATTGCGAACTTTTGGTTCACTGGGTTATGCTCGCAAGCAAACACGAGCGCCCGAGGGGGCCCTAAAAAGTTGGCACAGCCTCAGCTGGTTTTTGCTTTTGCTTTTGCTTTCAGTTCTAAACCACCGGTTGGGCCAGTCGCAGCAGCTCCAGCACATCCAGCAGATCCAAAAGATCCGACAGATCGAACAGATCCCAGCGTATATATCCCCGATCTACAAAATGTCCTTTGTGCGTTTAATTGGTGCCGAGGTAAGTGCCGAAAATTGCCAAAAAATTCCAATTGGAAAGCAAATGCTATCGTTAACGATAACGATTGCAACGTAAGAGGCCAAAGGCACACATACATACATATGCATGTGTATGCAAATTACAGCAAGTCAAGTGCAGCTGTGTGTGTGTGCGTGTGTGTGAATAACAAGCACTCAATTAAGCATAATAAAACGTGGAAAATAACACAGAACTGGGCAATTGATAAAGAGCGAAAGGAAAGAAGAAAAAAATAAATGTTACGTAATTTGGTCTGCAGCAAAAACAGATAATATGGCGATCAGCAGAGCAACAACAACAAGAACAACAGCCACGACACACACACACACAAGCATACTATTGCAGGCAATGCGGTGTGATCAGTGCTGCCAGCAGTCTGCGCAAAATAGCTAACTGCAAAAAAAGCCAAGCAGCTGAGAAATTGCAAGTGTTTTGCGTTTCTAACGGCAAGAAATGGCCAACTTGGCATATGTCAGTGTGATAGATTTATTTTTTTATTTTATTAATTTTATTATGGCAGGCATTCAGGTGTGATCAGTGCTGTCAACTGTCTGTGCAAAATAGCCAAATGCAGAAAAAAGGTAAACAGCTGAGAAATTGCAATTGTTTTTTGTTTCTAACGGAAAAAAAATAGCCAACTAAACATATCTGAGTGTAATAGGTTTTTTTTTGTTTTTTTATTATTATTATTTTATTGCTAAAAACAAAAAAACGCTGAAAATGCATTTATTTTGCGTTTCTAACGGCAAAAATAGCCAACTTGGCATATCTAAGTGTGATAAGTTATTTTTATTTATTGGATAGAAGTTGTGTTTAGCACTTTTATTTTAATTAGTCGCCAAAGCCATAAAAATGTGCGTTCGCTGTTGCTGATAAGCGTGGGCGTGGCGCTGCCCCTCCCCCCCTTACACTCCACGTGTGTGTGTGTGTATGTGTGTATTATCATGTTGCCAGGCAATTCTACCTGCTGAGTTGTAAGATAAATAAATATGTATATGTATATACATACATACATACGTATGTGTGTGTGTGTGTGTAAACATATTATTATTTTCAAGTTCGACGCTGCTAAACAAATTTACGCAACTTTTAAGTGTTATGCATTATAACCATACGATATATAATTTGCATAATGCGCAAAAAAAAAAATAGATCAGAATTATTTAATATTTGCACATAGCATGCCAAACAGTGCTGGCCATTTAGCTATATTCCAGTTAGATTTGCGAATAAGAAACAAGCTCTAGTTGAACACCATCGTTCCGAATTGAATATCGAAAATCGAAAAATCTATCGATTATGGATAACATTACTTGAAAAACCACATCGATTACTATCATTCGGTCCATTTTACTATCAAAATACCGATAACACATAACTTGTGCAAGCTTTAAACATTTGATGATATTACAAGCCCTTATCACGCAAATACCGATATTTATCGATATGTTTATCAATCGATAATATCAATAACAAACATCGATAACATACATGCGTAAACATTTAATGTTATTAGAAGCTCTTGTCAAGCAAATACACATATTTATCGATATATCGATTGATCAATGCATACACATATTTATCGATATGCTGTTCAATCGATAATAGCACACAACGATACCAACGATCGATAACACACAACTTTAAGCATTTACTGATATAACAACCACTTGTACACGCGTACACATATCTATCGATATATCGATAAATCGATAACATTTTTTATTCCTTAATTGCAGGCACGACAGATTGCCAGACGCAGTTACTCCTCGTCCGCCCCCACCACCAAACTGTTCATCGACGGCAAGTTCGTTGAGTCGAAGACAAGCGAATGGATCGATGTGCACGATCCGGCAACGAACCAGGTGGTCACCCGAGTGCCGAAGGCGACGCAGGAAGAGATGAAGACGGCGCTGGAGTCGAACAAGAAGGCGTTCAAATCGTGGAGCAGTCAATCGATATTGACGCGTCAGCAGGTGATGTTCAAGCTGCAGGCACTGATCAAGGACAACATGGGTGAGCTGGCCAAGAACATTACCAAGGAGCAGGGCAAGACGCTGGCCGATGCCGAGGGCGATGTGCTGCGTGGCCTACAGGTGGTGGAGCATTGTTGCAGCATACCCTCCCTCCAAATGGGCGAGACGGTCGCCAATGTCGCACGTGACATGGACACGTATTCGCTGGTAATGCCATTGGGTGTCACCGCCGGCATTGCACCTTTCAATTTCCCAGCGATGATACCGCTCTGGATGTTCCCCGTTGCGATCACCACGGGCAACACGATGCTGATCAAGCCATCGGAGAGGGTGCCCGGTGCTACCATGATGTTGATGGAGCTGCTCAATGAGGCGGGTTGTCCGCCCGGTGTCGTCAATGTCATCCACGGTCAGCACGAGGCCGTCAATTTCATTTGCGACGCTCCGGCCATCAAGGCCGTGTCGTTTGTCGGTTCCGACACCGCCGGCAAGTACATCTATGAGCGGGCGGGCAAGAACGGCAAGCGGGTGCAGAGCAACATGGGCGCCAAGAATCATGGCATTGTCCTCGGCGATGCCAACAAGGAGAACACGCTGAATCAGTTGGCCGGTGCGGCCTTCGGTGCGGCCGGACAGCGTTGCATGGCGCTGTCGACCGCGGTATTTGTGGGTGAGGCCCAACAATGGATACCCGATCTTGTCGAGCGCGCCAAGAAGCTAAAGGTCAATGCTGGTCATGTCGCCGGCACTGATGTGGGTCCCGTGATCAGTGCTGCCTCCCGTCAGCGCATCAATGACCTGATCGAGTCGGGGGTTAAGGAGGGTGCTGACCTCATACTGGACGGTCGCAAGATTCAGGTGCCCGGCTATGAGCAGGGTTACTTTGTGGGACCAACCATACTGAGCGATGTCAAACCGAACATGCGCTGCTACACCGAGGAGATCTTTGGACCCGTACTGGTCATACTGAAGGCCGATAATCTGGATGATGCTATTGAGATTGTCAATGCGAACCCCTATGGCAATGGTACCGCCATCTTTACCACCAACGGTGCGGCTGCCCGTAAATTTGTGAATGAGATCGATGCCGGTCAGGTGGGCGTAAATGTGCCCATTCCCGTGCCCCTGCCCATGTTCTCCTTCACCGGTACCCGCGGCTCCTTCCGCGGCGACCATCATTTCTATGGCAAGCAGGGCATCAAGTTCTACACCCAGACCAAGACCGTCACCCAGCTGTGGCGTGAGACCGACGTTACCCACACCCAGGCAGCTGTCGCCATGCCCACCATGAAGTAAATCCCCAAAAATAAACACACACACACACACAAACACACCTCACTCTCTCACACGCACACACACACAGGGATAGGGGGCGTGAGTGGCCGGGAGGGTGGAGAAATTATTGCATTTATTATCTGTGCCTGTTAACTTAGACTTAAGCTACAACTGTAAAAATCATAAACTAAACAACGTGTAGAAAAGATAACAATAAATCGATTGTTGAACAAAACGATAACTTATCAGTTTTAAGCTATCTGACCAAAGCTGATTGCTACGACTACTTGACAACAGATCAATTAGTTTAGACCACCCGTTAAAAGCTACATTCCAAAGCAGTACCGGATTCCTAAAGAAATACAGATAAAGTCCGAGATATCAACTTTGATATGGAGAACAAATAATATCCCTAGTATTACTACTTTTAGCAACACCTTTCAAAAGCTGCTTGCTATGCGCATAATCTTGTTTCATTCCAACATTCGAAACTGGTTTCTACAAGCTTAGCTTTATGTTAATTGAATTTCTGACGGATTCAATCAAATGTATGGTTCTAATCGCATACTACTAATCGATCTATAGATTTGGGTTCTCCAGAGAGTTACAGCAAAACAACCAGCGTTTATTTGAACAATTTTATTGACCTGTACAAAAAGTTCGACATTAAAATACAAATTTACTAAACTTGTACCAAATGTGTGTCTTAAAACATAGGTTTACCTCCGGTTTTTATAGGTTTTTACAGAACACATTCAGCGATACCCGTACCTCTCTTATTAACTAAAAACATAGTAAAGCCATTATACTATCGATCAGCGCCAAATGTTTGTGTTGAAACTAGAGCACGGAAATGACCATCAGGTATCGTCAATAACTCATCGTAGGAGCCCTGTTCAACAACTTTTCCGCCATCGAGTACGATTATGTGATCAGCATGCTTTACCGTACTCAGTCGATGCGCTATTATCAGTACCGTGCGACCATGTGCTACCTTATCTATTGCCATCTGGACCAGCTGCTCGGAGACCGAATCCAAGGCGCTTGTTGCCTCATCCAATACCAGTATTTTGGGATCCTGTTGAGGAAGAAAGAAAGTGAGCGACAATATAATATTTGTAAACCGGATCAACTAAATAGGAACTACCTGAATACAAGATAAAGAATTAAAGAGGTAAAGTTGAAATAGAAAGCGAATATATCAAAGTTTAGGAGAAAACCCCCAATTAAAATAGGTGACATGAATGAAAGCTATTGAAACGAATAGAAGTAGCTAAAGTTTTGATAGACAAAGGAGACAACTCGACTGAAATCAACTGAGAGTCTAAAAGAGAGTAGCTCCAATTACCCATTTCCAAGATTGCATTCAGCTTTTATCCTTACCTTGATCAACGCCCGAGCAATCGCCACACGTTGTTTCTGTCCGCCGCTGAGTAGTAAGCCACGCTGTCCGACTACGGTGTCGAGACCGTCCGGTAATTTCTGTGTAAACTCGGTGACATTGGAGTCATTGCATGCCTGCATAAATTTCTCATCGGTGGTATCTTTCTCGTTATTGACACCGTACAATATGTTGGAGCGTACGGTGCCGGAGAAGAGTACCGGCTCCTGGTTAACAGCTCCAATACTCTGGCGTAAATAGTGCGGATTGAGATCACGCATATTCATGCCATCAATGTAGATGCCGCCGCCTTGGGGATCGTAGAGTCGCAACAGTAGCGATGCTAATGTTGACTTTCCGGAACCGGAACGACCCACAATCGCCGTCGTCTTGCCCGGCTCTAATGTCATGTTCAATTTCGCCAGCACCCTGCTGTCGGCACGCGTCGGATAACTGAACTCAACGTCACGAAATTCGACCAATCCCGTAGGTCGTTGTGTCGGTATTATACCCTCGTTTAGCGCCATGTCAAACTTGCGATCGAAAACCTCCCAAATGCGATCCGATGCGCCCACGCCCTTATTGAGATGGCTATAGAAATTTGATAAACCATTCATGGCAACCCCAACGTATCCGGCGTATAACATAAATGAAGTCAACGCGCCCACCGTCATTTGTTCGCTTAGCACCAGAGACCCGCCGTAATACAGCACGGATATGATTATACAATTTCCCGAAAAACCGGTCTGTAAGAAAAAGAAAAGAAAATCAAAATACTAAGTCTAAATTACATTCCGAAATCCAACCCAATGGGTCCTACCAGGCCAAAGAATATCGCTCTCGCACGCGTCTCCTTATATCCGATTTCTATAGCTTCATTCAGATGCTGATTGTAGGATTCCATTTCCTTATCCTCGTGACAAAAGATCTTTACCGTTCGCACATTACTAAAACGTTCCTCGGCATGTTTCGTTGTCTCCGCGTACTTGTCCAGCTCCTGACGGGTAATACGACGCACGTAACGCCCGTAAACAATCGCCATGCTCGCAATTGCAGGCAGCACCAGGGCAGAAGCCATTGACAATTGAGGTGAGGTGTATACCTGTGGGGAAGCACATTACAGATGAGATACTTCCAAATAATAGCTCTGTAGTACATTGAAAACACCAGTAGAGTATCAAGAGTCGTTGAAGAGCTTCGGTATCAGCAGACGTTGAGCAATAGTCGATATATAATTTTGGAAAAAAAAAGTCGTTCAAGTTATTAAGTTGTGGTGGAATGACATACGTAGCGTCAGAGGACCAGAATGGATTCAAAAAGATTCAACCGGTCGAATCTTGGACACCTTCATTTTTTGCATAAATTCTAAATTCGATTACAGAATAATAATTATTAATAATTATTCAATAATTACCTATTCTATATACATTTATGTACAGTGGCTCGCAGCTTATTTCGTGCAGTTGCCTAAAAAAAGTTCTACTCGTTATTCCTGCTAAACTAAGACAGATAATAAAAAAATTTAAATGCAGTATTTTAATAGGGAAAGTTAACATGTTTATTAAACAAATGCGATTTTCCTAATCATAAAAACAAAACAAATATTTAACAAAAACAAAATGTACAGGCTTTTTTCATGCTGCAGCTTATTTCGTGCAGTATGTTTAAATTCAAAAAATGTAGCATTTGGTCTTAAAAATCGCCGTTTTTTTTATTATATGATCATTTGAAATACTAACAAATATATATTTTATGAGTTTCCGAACTTAATCACATTAATATAAGGAGCTACAGGGGAATTAATAAAATGGCACCACGCACAACCATAGAGCAGCGCAAACTTGTGCTTAAACACTTTAAAAGTGGAAAAAGTCAGCGGGTCATTGCTGAAATGGTATCCCTAAGCCCTAGTACGGTACAATATATCATCCAACGGTTCGTCCGAGAGAACCGTATTGAAAAAAAAGGCCGAAAAGCTCCGAATAAAATTTTTAACGAGCATGAAGAGCGCCGTATTGTACGGAAAATCAAGGAAAACCCCAAGCTATCGGCTCCAAAAATAGCTGTAGAGGTCGAGGACATTTTGGCATCCATGATGCCATCAATAAAAATTAGGTTTCCAACGCCAGAGGCTGCCATACAGGCCCAAACCATGACGTGACCCCCGCCATGTTTGACCGTAGGTTTCAGGTGCTTGTTTTCCAGCTTTGTATTTGATCGCCGCCACACAAATTGTCGTCCATCTGAACCAAAAATATTGAATTTGGACTCGTCAGCACAGATAACGTCATCCCAGAACGAAATCGGAAGAAGACTGTGCTCCTTTGTGAACTTTAGCCGAGCAGCAATATTTTTTTTGCTGATAAATGGCTTCTTCCGTTCTACTCGACCATTAAAGTTATTATCGTGGAGCAAACGGCGCACCGTATCAGCACTGCACTTCTTGCCCATCTCGTCCTCGACCTCTACAGCTATTTTTGGAGCCGATAGCTTGGGGTTTTCCTTGATTTTCCGTACAATACGGCGCTCTTCATGCTCGTTAAAAATTTTATTCGGAGCTTTTCGGCCTTTTTTTTCAATACGGTTCTCTCGGACGAACCGTTGGATGATATATTGTACCGTACTAGGGCTTAGGGATACCATTTCAGCAATGACCCGCTGACTTTTTCCACTTTTAAAGTGTTTAAGCACAAGTTTGCGCTGCTCTATGGTTGTGCGTGGTGCCATTTTATTAATTCCCCTGTAGCTCCTTATATTAATGTGATTAAGTTCGGAAACTCATAAAATATATATTTGTTAGTATTTCAAATGATCATATAATAAAAAAAACGGCGATTTTTAAGACCAAATGCTACATTTTTTGAATTTAAACATACTGCACGAAATAAGCTGCAGCATGAAAAAAGCCTGTACATTTTGTTTTTATTAAATATTTGTTTTGTTTTTATGATTAGGAAAATCGCATTTGTTTAATAAACATGTTAACTTTCCCTATTAAAATACTGCATTTAAATTTTTTTATTATCTGTCTTAGTTTAGCAGGAATAACGAGTAGAACTTTTTTTAGGCAACTGCACGAAATAAGCTGCGAGCCACTGTATATTCTTGTCCTCTAGGTACATCCTAAGCTTAAACCTAACTATACCAACTCGACTGATGTTGTAGCTATAGAGCTGAAATTTCAGCTAAAGATAAGTTTGGAACTGAAGCAGTCATAAGGAAGTACAGCTCCCAAAACTGATTCTGGACATTTCTAGATATGACGACGATCCCCAACATACAAACGTTCAGTTGAAAAGCTACGACATGTTTAATGCCTAACCCATTTACCATCATGGTGGATCCAACGGTAATCATGGCCAGGGAACGTAGACCATCGGAGACATTCTGACTCAAGGAG
Source organism: Hypselothyrea guttata (assembly GCA_035045125.1). Taxonomy (NCBI): domain Eukaryota; kingdom Metazoa; phylum Arthropoda; class Insecta; order Diptera; family Drosophilidae; genus Hypselothyrea; species Hypselothyrea guttata. Next base: position 418,433 of record JAWNNJ010002320.1, read on the forward strand.
ACGCCCACTAAATACGTATCATTGCTCAGGCGATTGATGAGCTCCCCCGTGCCGCGCTTATCGAACCAGCCGACCTCCTGCAGCAGCATTCTCTTGTACAATTGGGAGCGTAGTTTACGCACAATGCGTAATGCTGCCAGGGATTAGATAAGATAAAAAGAGCGGTTAGCTTACAGGTTAAACCGATCAAACAATAGCCATACATACATGCCGAGCTGAACAGATAGACGCGAGCACTGTTGGTTAGGCCGCCCAGAATGAATACCAGGAAGAGGGCCAAAGAAAATTCACGCAATTTGGCCATTGCCGCCTCATCCATGCCGTTCTTGTTGAACACCACATCGACCACTTTGCCCATGAAGTAGGGTATGCTCATGGTGATGGACGAGGAGACGATTAAGCACAGCATACCCGCTGTAAATGGTTGCGAATAATAATAAAAATAAATCAAAATCATATTACGAAATTCGGAAGGTACACAGTCGGTCGCAACCGATAGCAGAATATGAATATATCATCGAAATATTGATTTTACTTCGATCTTATAAACAGGGTTTTCAATTAAAACGTTTTGAATGATTTACTCGGAATCGCAATTCAGCACAAATCTGATTGTTTCTTAAATATCTTCTGTGTTTGCTAAACGATTTCAATAGGATGTTCAGCATAGATTGATCCAATCCTAATAAGTAGATACTATTTTGATTAACAATCTGATATCTGCAATATAATACATGTTATGCGGTTTTTAATGATTAGGGCGTAAATGGGGCGTGGCATGCACGATTTTAAATAATTTGGAGCTTTGTATGTACATCTAGCTACATTCTAAATTTGAGTGCTCCAGGTATTATCGTTGTTGAGTTCGACAGGTTCATACAGACCGACAGACGGACCGTACTTCTATTAGACCCTTTTTCGGAGTCCAGGTCATCTAGCTATATTCTAAATTTGATTGCTCTAGGTATTTTCGTGGCTGAGTTCTACTGGTTCATACAGACCGACAGACGTACCGTACCCTCTTAGGACCCTTTTTCGGAGGTTGTCAAATCAGCACTACTTGCACTCACCTATCAGCGACAGTTTCTCCGACTTGGCCAGCGAGAGCAGGCGCTTGTACTCGGATGTGGTGGGTTTCTTGACTAGCTGCCCCTTGGCGGTGCTGTTGAGGGTGCGTCGGAGTTGAAGCAGGCGACCCGCCCAACGGGAGGCGGTGGCTCTGGTAAGGGGCGTGCAGGGTGTCCGCAGGGTGTGCAGATGGTGATGGGGTTGACGGAGCAGCGGGTGCAGCGGTTGGCGCAACAGATTGTATAGGGTGTCGGCGGGTGTTCGGAGGGTGCCGGTGTACGGCAGTTGGGAAATGCGCAGGGTGGTGCACACGTGCCTCAGACGTGTGCAGTTCAGCAACATTCTTGGATTGCAACTCGGGAATTTTGGAATGGAATCGAAACCAAAAACAGACTTTGATGTAATCCGCAGGAATAAATAACCTGCTTCAACAACAGCAAAAGCAAAACCAACAACAACAGCAACAACCACAACAACAACAACAACAACATAACATATGCGGCTAACAGCTGTTCATGGTGCGTATAAGAGGAAGGTAGCGCTTGCTATCGATAAGTTGTAATTGTTCGCAAGCGAACGAACTAGCTCACGATTCTATATTTAATAGGTATGCAAAACAATCGATAGTGTTTGTTAGTTGTATGCCAGTTGTTAAATAAAATACTTAAATAATAAAAAGAGTTACGATATTTACAATATTAAACATATCCAATGCATGAATTACAGATTAATATTTATTCTCATCAAATTTTTTGCATTGCATTCAAATTTGGCGCCACGGCAGCGCAACTGCACTTGTGACGTCACGCTGTTGTTGAACACTCTGCGATAGCGATACTTATCGATAAGCTGCTTGGCCAGCGCACGTGTGCCAAAATCAAAAGCAAAGTTTGTTTCTTAATTTAAGCGTAGTTTAAGCGCATGAAATAAATAAATAAATAAATAATAATTTTAAAATATGAGCTAAAGTTATGAAACATGTGCATGCATAAATTACATATTTATAAATATTCTCATCAAATTCTGTTGATTGCATTCAAATTTCGCGCCACAGCAGCGCAACTGTTGAACATGCGCTGCCGTTGCACAACACTGTGCGATAGCGATACTTATCGATAAGCTGCTTGGCCAGCGCACGTGTGCCAAAATCAAAATCAAAAGCAAAATTTGTTTCTTAATTTAAGCGCATGAAATAAATATATAAATACGTTGAAATATGAGCTTGGCAAGCGGTAAGCAAGTGCAAAAGTGTGATAATGATGATAATGATGATGATGATGGCATTGCAATGCAACAATTGCAATCGATGGTTGCTTACAAAAAAAATAAAATTTAAGATGTGCTTAAGAAGTAATTAATGAATTAATGAATTGCAGAACTGAAGGCGTGGCTGGAGGATGAGGCAAAGCCCTACGAGCAGCGTCTGGCGTTTGCCAACAAGATGTGGAGCACCGCGGACATCGGACACACGGACAGATACGAGGTGATCTGCACTTGGCTCAGCTGCAATCTGGCCAAAAGCGACGAGCTGCCCTATCAGCAGCTGCAGCGGATGTTCGGGCAGCGTGTGGAGCCGGGCCTGGTGCAGCAGCAGGTCAAATGCCAGCTGATTGAGGCCGTGCTGCAGGCGGTGGCAGCTGCCACAGAGCAGCAGCAGCAGCAACAGCAGCAGCAGCTGTTGTTGCACTGCATCGAGACGCTGAAGGCGATGCTGAACTTTGAGCTGTTGCAAGATGTGTTCCGAGCGCAGCAGCAGCTGCTGATGCAGTGCTATGGGCAGCTCTTTGGCTGCTACGAGCGGCTGCTGATGTTGCAAGCAGAGCAGCAACATTTGAATGTGCAACTGGAGCCGCTGTTGCAGCAGTTGCAGGCGCACGTGCAACGCTCCAATCATGAGCTGCTGCCGCATTACAGCAGCCACGTGCTGTTGCCGCTCTGCCAGCTGCTGTTGCGTCTGCCACGCGGCAGCAATCTGTCGCTTTGCCTCTTCAAGCAGCTGGCGCAGCTGGAGCAGCAGCTGACGCTTGAGCTGAACATGGGGATGCAACTGAAACGTGTGCAGCGCCTGCCCAACTACGTGCAACTGCTGCTGCTTGAGGCAATTGTCTGTAATCATGGCTACGAGCAGAGCGTTATCATCAGGCTCTTTCACTTTGTCTATACGGATTGCCGCGCCTCCGATTGCCAGCTGCTGCTTGCCACACAACTGCTGCAGTCGCTGGCCAGGCACAAGATTCAGCTGCAGCAGGAAAAGGCGAGTCTGCCCTTCTTTGGCGTCGTTATCTTTAAGCTGGTGTGGCGCCACAAGGAGCAGCAGCTGCTGCAGGTGTTGCAACTGCTGCTTGCCGCACTCCAGCTGAATCCGTATCTGGTGATGCCCCAAATGCCACAGATCACCATCTGGATGATGGTGGCGCCCAAGCGCAACGCGTCGCAGCTGCACGCCTACGAGGATTACATGCGTCAGCTCTTCCAGGTCTTTGTGCAACTCGGCAGCACCGAGCGGCATCTGATGCTGCTGCTCAAGGCGCTGCGCGATTGGCTGCAGCGCTTTCCCCTGCAACTGGGGCATCGGGGGCAACAACAGCACAGCTCCAAGGAGGCCAAGCGCAAATGGCTGCAGATGGAGCAGGAGATGGAGCTGGAGATGGAGAAGGAGATGGAGAAGCAGTTGGAGCAGCTAGAGCAGGAGAATGAAAAGCAAAAGCAGAAGGAGAAAAAGAAACGCAAGCAGAAGGATTCGGAGAAGAATGAATCGAAGGAAGAATTGGACAAGAAGGAGCAGAAGAAGAAAAAGCTCCAGCAGAAAGATTCGGAGCAAGCGCAGGAGGATTCGGAGAACGAATCTGGAAAGGATTCGGAGAACGATTCGGAGAAGAAGAAAAAGAAAAAGCGAAAGCAGAATGATTCGGAGAACGATTCCGAAGAAGAGCAGGAGAAGGTAACTGAAAAGGAAGGAAAGAAAAAGCGGAAGCAGAAGGATACGGATAACGAATCTGGAAAGGATTCGAAGAACGAATCACAGATAAAGGAGATGAAGAAGAAAAAGCGAAAGCATAAAGATTCGGAGAATGATTCGGAGCAAGAGCAGGAGAAGAATCTGAAAAAGAAAAAGAAGAAGCGGGAGCAGGATGAGTCGGAGAACGAATCGGAAATGGATTCGCAAGACATATCGGAGAAAAAGCGAAAGCAAAAGGATTCGGAAAACGATTCCGAAAAAGAGCAAGAGAAGAAGCGGCAGCAGGAGCAGTCGGAGTCGGATAACGACTCCGAAGAGCAATCGAAGCCAGAGCAGAAGAAGCAACAGAAGCTAACGCCAACGGATCGCAAATATCTGCGCTTGGCCTTTCCCTGGCTATCCCAGCAGACGGATGAAGCGGCCAAGGAAGCGGCTTGCGATCAATCCATGGAGCACTCTTGGTCGCCCATTTTGGCCGTGGCCTTCTGCAACCTGATACGCAAGCTCAAGACGAAACCTTGCATGGTGATCTGGAAGAGTCTCTTGCATGGCTTTGACGATTTCCAAGCCGTCAAAATGTCACAGCCCATGAATCGGGAGTATGCGATTGAACTGCATACGACGCTCTTCTCCCACTTTCTGCACGGCACACGGCTGGCCGATCAGCTGACGCTTCATCAAAATGACCTAGACGACCTATTTGCGCATACGAACCAATTGCTTCATAAGCTCTCCAAGCAGCTGCTGGAGCAGGAGCACAATCGAGGCATGGCGAATGCGTTTCTACTGTGCGTGGAGCGTGCGCACAGCTCGGAGCGGTTTATGCTAAACTATTTGCCGGATCCGGAGCAGAACGGAACGAAACCAAAGGCAAGACTGGAATGGACGAACGAGAACTGGCGCATGCTGCGACAGCGTGTGCACAACTTTGGCAAATCCAATTGCCACAAGCTCTTTGACAGAGTTGAGAGATCGCTCAAAGATCGCACACCCTTGTCGATGCGGAATGCCGCGGAGTGGTTCGATCAGAAGCAGCAGCTGGATCTTCAGGATGTCCCCGCGCCGTTACGCCTGCTCCAAACCCAATGGCAATCGAATACAGCACCCACATTCGATCAGCATTACGTCTATGTTCTGGAACTTATAGACGACTTTGTTTCCCAGCTAGCTGAATGCAAGAGCAAGCGTTGCAACTTGATGGTGCAGCTGCGTAACTCTACCTCCTGCTCGGAAGATCAGCTCGTCGACATCATCCAAAGCGAAGGCACAGGAAAGTCCAAGCTGTCCAGCGAGCAGGCCAATGCTCTAATTGATGCACTTCATCCAAAACCTATGCAGCACCTTGTCATGCCGCGAAAGCTGGCGATTTGGCTGCTGCTCTTTGGCTTCTTTCAGGATCTGCGAAGTGCCGAGCTGCATCTGCAGGCAGCTCGCGTGCTCGACATGCTGAATGGTAAGCTCCCCATAAGAGACTTCTTAAATACCCATTCAAATAAACGAAAAGGTCATCACAACTTTGTATAATCTCAGCAGATAGAGCAGCTCAATTCCGAATGTAGTTCGATGTATGACTTTCACAAGTTTCCGATTTATTTCAAATATCTCCCCCAGTTACGTCCGAATCATTATAAAACGAATTCCAAGTGTACTATTACATAGAGAGTTGTAATTCGGCATATATACTCCCTATCACCATGTTTAGCTATTCTGAAAAGCTCATTGAAATCGGTTGCAAAACCCAGAAGTTATTCTAGAAACAGTTGAATTTCGGATTTTAAAGAATTTTTCCTTTCGATGGAATTTTCATCAATTTCAGATTTTTGAGAGTTATTTTCTTTTTTCGACGATCAGACTGCAAAATAAATTATCCACGAAACTTCATTGAATTAGTTAAAATATTTCATAAACCTCAAAATGTAGGGGTATACTTAGTTGTTTTTTTATATAATATCTAATAAAATCAATATTAGATGACACTACTTTATTCGTAGCTCCAGTTGGAGATAATACTGTCGATTTAAATCCCTCCCATTTAACTAATTATCGAATTATTCTCCTTAGGCATTATGAAATTCGGCCTACCGATGCCTATTACCAGCAAATTTCCTGTACCCGAGAAACTGCTGAAGTTGGTGCCGCTCAAAAGTCGCTACGAATCGGAGACTTGGGAGTTCTATAATTGCGTCATACAGCATGGCATCGTACGCCTCAACCGATCTGGCGATGAGTTCTTCGACAGCCTCATCAGCCTGTTCCGGGAGCGACTGAAGTCCTCGGGAGATCTGTCGGTCGAGGAGCGTCGCCTGTTCATACTCACCATGAAACTGTTCCTGGAACGCACCGGACAATATGCCCAATACGCCAAACGCTATCTGCAACCCTTGTACGACCTTTACACGGACCTCATTGACAGACAATTCCCTCCCGGAAACAGCTCCAAAATGCCTCCGAACACCAAGGACTTTGTGCAGCAGACCATCGTCTGCTTGGGTCCCTATCTCAACTATCGCATCAACCATGGAGAGGTGCCGACGCTTAGCGACAATCATTGTCGCATTGTCAAGATCTACATAGGAAATTCGGTAATATACAAAACATCCATATATTATTATCACTATCCAGAGCTGTTCTAGAAAACGAATCGCTTTGACGAACAAAATTCAATCGATTTGAGTCGTAAACCTTTTTATTATCCAATCCAATTCAATAAGTATTATTTTAAAACACTTATCTTAATTTATTTTTATTGAAATTAAAGTGGAAACTTTAAAAACTATATTTTCTAGAATATTAAAAATATGTATCATTTTTAAATTATACAAATCTCTTGATCTTTTACAGCTAAACTACCGTGATACGGCTGCCGTGGGCCTCTTGAAGGTAGCCCTGACAAATCGGCTCAAATTGCATCTGGATAGCGATGAGATCGAGGCGGTGCTCAGTGCCTATTGGAACGACCTGACGGCGGATATCCGCAGCAAGGAGATGGACGTGTGGGATGTGCAGCATATGAAGCCGGCAGTTGAGCTGATTATCGGCTACAAGACCAATGAGGATTTCCTGCTGCTGTTGCTGGACCTCAAGAACCAGGTGGAGCAGGTGCAGCATCTGAACCCGAAGGAGCAGCGTTCAAATCGTGCCTCGGCGCTCGTCTTTCTCCGTCTCTTTGCCCAGTGTCCGCTGAACAAAGTGAAATCATCCGTAAGTCATATTTTCTTTATATCACAAATATCGGTTATCGAATCGATCATCATTTTTTATCAGCATTATTTGTTTAACCAAGATTTTAAAAGTGCTCTCAGCTATTAAAAATCCATAACGATAACAAACGAACGATAGATATTTCACAAATATCGAATTTTTGTAATACATCGTCAACTCAAATTATCGATAGAAATCGATCGTAAAAATCAACGATATTTAATTTTTATATCATATCGTGTGCTCATAGCATCTCGAACTTTACTAGCACAAGCTATACAAGTATCGATGTTATCGATATCAATCGAACTTTTTTGCATTCTTAGATCTTTTGTTATATACCACGATATATTTTGAACTCATATAAGACCGGACTTTATAAGACCTTTTAAAGTATTAAAATTACCAATATAAATCGATATTCTCAATAAATCGATAAATGTGATTCTGTTGGCTTTTGCATGTATGATGATGTATGATAAACTCATATTACACCGGACTTCAAAAGACATTTTTAGAGTATCGATATAAATCGATAAATCGATAAATGTGATTCTATTGGCTTTTGCAGATGCTGAATGAATACTTCCGGCATATCACCGAGAGCATACGCCTGCAGGTGACAAGAACCTGCTCCGAGGAGGACGACTTCGTGACGGATGCGTTGGGTCTGCTGGAGGCGCAATCGGATCTGGCCAAGAGCAATAATTTGCCACTGGACACGAAGTCGCTCGACTATATGCTGAACAGCATGTCGGATCTGAAGATCGGTCTGTATGCGGAAAACGGTGCCAGTTGGCACAATTTCGTCCGCATCCACAAGGCCATCAAATCCAATTGTTCCGTACTGCTCTACGATCGTGAACGATTATTGACCGAACGCACCTCGCAGTTTATCGACATTCTAAAAGATTTAACCCATGCCATCATTGCCTATGGCTGCCAGTGTAAACCCCCCAAGAGTTTAACCCGGGAGGAGTTGAACGGATTGGGCGATTTGGCCCGACATTTGGGCTCCCTGATGGTCGCCATTGTTGCCCCAAATACCGCTCCGTCCTTCAGGCGTTTGGCGCCCACGCTGCTTGTGACGCTCATCAGGGAAATCGTTAACACGGAGCGTCCGACCACGCTCTATGATCAGGTATACAAAAAAAACATTTATTTATTTTTATTTTTAAAAAAATTAATTTTATTTTAAGAGTTATTCAATTTTTTACATAAAAATAACTCTTTTTTTTCAATTTGTATTATTCAAATTAAATTTTATATTTAAAAATATTTTTAAAATCGATTAATCGATGAACATTGAAAAGCCAGAAAAGCTGGAGCAGATCAGTTGGAAGCATGGCTACAGTCGGACGTAACCGACAGTAGGAGACCCTGTATATTCAAATATCATTACGCTAAGAAAACTCCTCTAACCTTTTAAAATAATTGTCTGTTACATATCTTAGCTGTTTCTTATCCGAACGTACATTTCATATAACAAGAATACATTATGCAGGTATCGAAATTATCGACATCGAGTTTTATAGATAGTTTTATTTATGCTTATGTTTAAAATAATACCCCCTGATTCCACCCTAACTGTATATATGCTAATTTATGTGATCGAGATGTGAACTTTTGGGCTGGAACTACGAGTTTTATAGATAGTTTAAGTTAGATATAGGCATATCCCAAAATTTTATAGCTTCATCAAACCTAGAATAGATAAATAATTTTATAAATTTATGCAGATCAATAGATATAGCTATAAAGATTAACTAAATACGCCATGATTAATCGCTTCGTTGCCGTTTTAGATCAAAATGCAGACGGATATTATGTGCCTGAGGCTTATCGATATCATCGGCGATAACTCGGAGAACTTTATAGTGCGCTCCTTGGAGACGGAGGCTGGAATTCGCATCTACAACGAGCTGGTGAAGGAGCATAAGAAAACGCACAGATTCCGCGGCAAAGTATAAAGTATATATGTATGTGAATTGTTGAGTTTATTGTTTGAAGAAAAAGATAAATAATGCAGAGATATAGACTCGACATGCGTAATATAATTTAGTGTAGAAACAACACTGAATCGTTGGAATAAATAATTATGTATATAATGCAATCATGGTGTTTATCTTGTTTGTTGTTTGTGTTTTGGGGCAACAGGCACAGCCTCAGTCTTTCGATTCCAGTTCAATTTACAGCATTATCGATATCGATATCGGACGCTCGAGATCGATGGTTTAGGCCACAAACATTTGGCATATCTCGCACAGTGGACGCTCAGCCTCTTCAGGACGATTTCCGCTGCAAATGAGAAATATCGATTTTAATACAAAATATCGATTTGAGAAAATAAAAAAAATTAAACAAAAGAATAATACAAATTATTGACTGTTCCCAATTGAATTGAATGAAAAATAATGGTTTCTTATAAATTATATATAAATATAAATATTTATATAAATACTTATAACTGGACAATTGGATATTGGAGCACTATTATAAATATTTCTTATTAATCGAAAATTAAGTTGGAATGTTTTTCAATTTATGGAATGTTCATTTACTCTTTCCCGTTAACCAATTGAATTGAATAAAAGATAATGGTTTCTTTTGAAATATAAATATAAATAAATATATAAAAATAAAAATAAATAAGACAATCCCATATTGGAGCCTTATTATAAATACATATTTCTGATAAATCGAAAAGAAAGTTGGAATATTTTTGAAAATTTAAATGAAAGAATGATTTCTTATAAATTATAAATATACTTATAAAAATATAAATAAATAGGACTAACCCATATAAGAGCGCTATTATGAATGTTTCTTATAAATCGAAAATTAAGTTGGAATATTTTTGAAAATCGCATGACTGTTGAAAATTTTATATATAATCTGATATATTTATATACATATGTATATAATAGGCTATATGCGATTTTTGTTAGGGCTACTCCCAGTATTTTCCATAGTTTTGAAAGGGCTCTACTTACAACAGGGTGACGCAGGTACGGCAAATGAACTGATTGCACTCCATGCAGGAATAGCCGCATTCCTCGCACAGCTCGAAGGTGCAGTTGACGCAGGTGCTGCGTATGAGGGCGGGACGGCGGCAGCAGCCGGAGGGGCGTGGCGTCAGCTCCGGATTTGCCACATCCGGATTCATGTCGCGCAGTATTATGTTCCCATCTCCGATCAACTGATATTGATCACAGATCTCGACGGGCTGCGTCGGAGCAGCTGCAGGCGTCGCTGTCTCCGCTCCGGCCGTATTTTTTCCGGAGTTTGCCGCCTCGAAAAGCAGCTTTGTGGTTTTCTCTGCAAGTACAAAAGAAACGGAACGGACGCAGCCGATCAGTCGGACGCAAAATCACATATACCCTATATTTGAAGTATAACTTTGAAATACTTTACATATGATTTTAAAATGTTAAAAATATGATTTTTAAATATTTAAAGTATAATTTATAAATATAATTTTATAGTATATAATTCTAAAATATTTTTTTAATATGATTTTAAAGTATTTTAAATATGATGTTAAAAATAATTTTGTATTATTTTAAATATAATTTTAAATATGGTTTAAAATAATTTTAAAATATTTTATATACATATAAGTTTTGTGTGTATCATTCTACTATAATGGCCTTCCTACCAGAGGGCGAAAGAGTTAAAGCCTGCAATATTGTTTCTTTAATATCTTCTCCGTTTATTAACCGATTTTAATGCGCTTTTCGGGGTAAATAAATATGTTGTAAAAGAATATATATTCCAAATTATAATCAGCTATTTGCAATATAACGCTAGTTATTCGTTTTTATCGTTTAGGACGTAAAGGGGCGTGCCATCCAACATTTGAAATAAAATTGATCTGTATACCGTATACATCTATCTACATTTCGAAAGTAATTGCTCTAGTTTTTATAGTTTTTTACCTGTTTTTATCCATTTTGAATGGATGCAGTGTATTAAAAAGGATATGGAGGTTTGTAGTTACGGAGAGGTCAAGGAAATGGAACTTTTTATACGCACCGTGCACCTCGCGCATCTTGTTGGGATCCTGGGCATCCTGCATCTTCTGATTGACATAGACCTTCGTTTGGGTCACGTTGTTGTTGCTCTCGTCCTCCTCCGCGCGCATGCGCTTCAGCGAATTGCCATTCGACTCCATTATTATCTATCCAATTCTCCCGACGTTGTCTCCGATGGAAATCCTTCAAATCTAGTTTGCCAACTGAAATAAATATATATATACATACATAAATACACATACATATATCCTATAAAAAGCGAAAAGAGGGCAACAAAAAGCTGAATCACGTTTTAAACATGATTGAACATGAAATCCCGCTAGCCGTAGTTTTACAATTTTTTTAGCAAATGCTCTACAAAAAAAGCCATATTTAACAGGAAAAATCGAATTTTGCAACGGAATTCTAAATTTAAAACAAAAATATTTGCATAAAATTTACAAAAACAGCATTTAAAATAAAATAAAATTCCCATTTTGCACAAAAAAAAAACCAGCTAAATACCTGTGCAATATTTTTTGACGGGAGAAAAGCCAATTTGGCAACACCGATGAGAAGACTCGAAGTGAGCGCAGAGATCAAATAGCCGCCGCAGTCTTAAAGCCAAAGGAGCGTATCAAAATGACAACGCAGCTGCCAAGATTATTGTTTATTTTTGAAAATATTGTAATGGTTTATTTTTTAAATTAAATAATTGTTTATTTCTCCTTCCGTCTTTCTAGCACACGCTTTACACTGCACTGGCCAGCTGTTTCTACTTCAATTCGTTTTATCAGTGTTGCTAAATCGCGTGTGTTATCGATAGGTCGTCAGTATGCAAAATGTAGTATGGCGCTTATTGGCGCGCAGTTTGAATAGAGCGCATATTATTTACCAATATGTTGAAATTGAAATTTTTTCAGCAAATATTACAAAAAATTTGGTGTATTTTAATTTAACTAATATCTGAAACTATATAAAGCTAAAAGTGTTACATGCTGATATGCTTGCTGAGTTATAATATTTTGAACATAGCAAGTTTTTCCAAATAAGCGTACATTATTATTTATTCCACGATTTTACCTGAGATTCTCGACTCTTAAATAATATAACAAGTTTTTAATAATAAATTATTCCAATTAAAATATCTCAAAACTTCGATAACATATCAACTTATAAATATCATGCCCAAAATTGTTTTTTTACTATTAATGCCATGTTGTTTTTTTTTTTTGCTAAACTGGAATAATGCTTTTTTTAAAAAAGTATTAAGCTATTTCACATATGGCATGAAATTTTTATTCAGCGCGTTCTATGCATGCCGCTTACCAGCACTGTAAATCGCAATTTATCGATTTGCTTGCAGCGCCGGCAACGAGAGTTTACCAGCACTAACAATTAAGTATTTTGGACAAATTGCTCAATTTTGTTGTTGCTATTTAAATTTCCCAAATTGCAGAATAACAATATGTTGGCTCATAATAATATGCTATAATACGTATTTATTTGTTTCTAAACTATATAAAATGTCATGAAATTGAAATTCAGCGCGCTTTAGACACGCCGCTTGCCAACACTGTAACGCTGCCAGCCCTGTCTCAAATTATCGATTTGCTGTCATCGCTAGCTCTAGTCATCACACGCCAGATGATTTGCAAAACAAAATTTTAGTGTGCTTTGTGTGTGATGTTTCACATAAACTGAGTTTTGTATGTTGCGTAAACATTGAGAAAGCTGCACTGAAAGTTCACAAGTTCGCTCAAAGTGTGCAAGAGTGGGAAACGGCTGCAACAGGTAAGCCAACAGCTGTGCTCGCAACCGCTGGCTGTTAGTTAACAGCAGCGGATGTGCGCTGTTAAACAACAGTTTGCAGTAGAGCTGGCAAGACAGAGATTTTTTGCACTATCGATGTTTCGTTATTTATGCCAATGATTAGAATCGACTTTTTTAAGACTTCTATTTATATATCATCAATGTTTACCGTTATATTAAAATTGAAATTGGCAGCATTATATAACATCTTAGTATTGTAGATAATTAAAAAATTAATTATATAATTTATTTATGTATTATACTTTATAAACCAAATGTTTCACAATATTTTTTTTCCATTATTTTCTGTTAGTTTTTAATTTTTTTTGCATTATTTTTTAATTTAATTTTTTATTGGCATTATTTTTTATTAATTTAAAATTTTATTTGCAGTTGAAACATTTAGAAAATTCCTTTTATTTTATTTAACACAATACTAGCTTTAAAGTTACAACAATTTTGTGCAGAAAACTTTCAAAGCTTAATTTTAATTTTAATTCATAATCTAAAAAATAAGGAAATTTTTTGTGGCGTCAAAAAAATCTTTTTTCGAAATCATGTTATTTACGTAGTATCGTGTCATTCGATAATATCGATAGTGCTCTGTTATTTTGCCAGCACTAGTGTGCCGTAAGATCGTCAGTGCCGGCATAAATACACGAAATATCGGAAAGAAAAAAAAAATTAATCGGGAAAACAGCTGGAATTGTTATGTTTATCTATTCCAGCGTTCCAGTGTTATAAAAGTCCGCGTTCCAGTCCCACAGTAGTCAGTACACAGCGAGCAGCTTTCCAGTGCGCACGCAACAGCTTTCCAGTTTTGTTTGTTTAGTGTTTAGTGTTTAGTTTTTGTTTCGGTTTTGTATTGTTTTTGTGAGTAAAAAATTTGTAAAAATTTGTAATGTCGGTGGAGGATAAAACGCCCGTGCTGCGCAGCTGCATCAAGCTGCCCCTGGAACAGGAGGAGCTGCTGGAAGTGACTTCCAAGGCCAAGGACTACGCCATTATGCACGGCGCTGCGATGCGTTCCAAGACCAACTTCAGTGCCGATTCGTTAAATGTAAGTTCCAATTTCAGTTCCAGTTGGAACACTTTCGATGGCGTTCCAATTGGAGCTGGAGGCGATCTTTAATTTTGTAGAATCGATTTAATCGATTAAGAGAACTTAAAAATCGATGCATACGCAATATCAATACGATCAAAAATAACAAATATGGACGGAGCAGATCCGCCGGATAGAAGCCTACAGTCGGACATAACCGACAGCAGACACACCCAGTGCATGCCACTTACTCCATTCTAGCGATTTGTCCGTTACATATCTTCGCTGTTTCATATCCTATCGCAATGCAAAAATATAAAATAAATTTTTACTTGGGAGGAGGTATAAAACATTTACAATAAAATAGATCTAACTACTGCATATGAGAATCTTCATACCAAAACTGGTAGCTCTAGTTCGGACTAACAGACCAACGGACATATCGACTGGTTATATCGATTTGTCGCGAACTCCCCGATGCAGTATATAAATATATTCTAAATATAAATATATATAATTTCACAAGAAATCGCAAAATTACACTGTGCGAAAAATCGATTCTCACAAAAAAAATCGATTAAACCTATTTATATTTAACCGTATTATATAGTACTCTAAATATATACATTTATATGTATGTATATACAATGAAATTATTAGATAACCCCATGCTATTTATTTAACAACAACAAAAATCGATTAATCGAATTGTAATCGAATCGTTTGCAGTTTGCCCCCTTCGTGCTCGTGCCCTCCTCCTTCCCCCGCAAGGAGTTCGACAAGGCCGTCCTCCTGCAGCCGATCATCAATCGGCTGATGCACAACGTCGCCCACGACGAGGAATTCATCACCACCACACTGGCCGAGACCATCAAGGTGGACGAATTCACCTCAAATCTGTTCAACATTTATCGCAAGGTCTTGGCCCACGGTTTTACCCAGGTGAGCACAGCTGCTTCTTCTTCTTCTTCCTCTTCTGTTTGTTCTGTTCGAACGAGCACAAAGCAAAGAGAAAAAAAAAAACAAAAAAAAATAACTACACACTCACACACTCACAAACACACATACATACCACATACATACATTACACATACATGTTGTCATTGTCATAGCCATCGTCATCCTCTCGGCCACCCACGCCCACCCCCACCCCCTCACGACTCGTATTCCATAGCAGTGTTGCCAGACATAGATCGATTTCCAATAAAAAAAAAAAAAAAAACAGCTTCAAATAAACAAAGAAATATAATAAATATGCATAAAAATGAATAACAAAGAATAGAAAATATATAAAATAAAATATTTAATTTAGAATAAGTATTAAATAAATTTGGAAAGCAGTGTTGCCAGACATAGATAGATTTCCCATAAAAAATTTATTTAAAATATAATAGGTATACATAAAAAAAAAGGACAAAGAAAACAAAAATATGTAAAATAAAATAAAATTTTTGGATAAGTATAAATAAAATTTGGGAAACAGTGTTGCCAGATATAGATAGTTTTCCAAAAAAAAATTAAAATATCAGCTTCAAATAAACATCAAAAATAAACAAAAACAGCAAAAAAATAAATAACAGGAAATACAAAAATATATAAAATAGTATATAAAGTAGAAGAACATTTTTGGATAAGTATAAGCCAATTTGGAAAACAGTGTTGCCAGACTTAAATAGTTTTGCAATAAAAAATAAACATAAAAAAAAATGCATAAAAATAAACAAGAAAGAACAAACAAAAAAATAAAATAAAATAGTTAATAATAATAAATAAAATTTGAAAGCAGTGTTGCCAGACATAGATAGATTTCCAATAAAAAATCAGCTTCAAAAAAAAATAAATAAAAATTTGCATAGAATTAAAAAAAAACAAAGAATAAAAAAATATATAAAATAAAATAATTAACCTTGATTAAGTATAAATAAAATTTGGAAACCCGGTAAATTGGCAACGCTGTTGGAAACCAGGTTCAGGCTCACTCTCACTCTCTTTACCTTCATTCCTCGCCCTCGCTCACGCTCTCTTCTAACACCGCTCTCTATCTCTCTCTCTCTCTCTCTCTCGCGCTGCACAGTGGGCCGAAATGCGCAATGCAAATCTTATCGACTATCGCCTAGCTCTCCAGCTTATCGAAAGTATCTCAAGTGCCTGAAGTTGCTTAGTTTGTCGCTTTTTAGACCCTTTACTTTAAAAAAGTAAAAAGGGTCTATTAGTTTAGTGCAAAGAGGAAATGTGTGTAACACCCAGAAGGAGGCGTAGCAGACCCCATAAAGTATATATATTCTTGATCAGGACGACAAGACGAGTCGATATAGCCATGTCCGTCTGTCCGTCTGTCCGTCTGTCCGTCTGTCTGTCTGTCTGTCTGTCCGTCCGTATGAACACCTAGATCTCAGCAACTATAAGAGCTAGAGACACCATATTCGGGATTTAGATTCTACTGTTTCGCGAGCAGCACGAGTTTGTTTTAAATTTTGGATACCTCCCCCCTTTCACCGCAAACCGCAAAAAGCTACTGCAGCCACAGTTTTAAAGTTATTGACTTGTAATTTGGTACGTAACTAGCTTATGATATTCTCTATTGACCCTGTGAATTTCGTTTCGATCGGATAAGAAACAGCGAAAATATGGAACGGACAATTCGCCGCAATAGGCAGCGGGGGGGTGGTGTGCCTTGCATACGCGGGTAGGTTAGTGTGCGTGCCTTTGACTGTGTTTGTAAATGCATAAAGTTAAAGTAAAGGGTCTCCTACTGTCGGTTACGTCCGACTGTAGCCTCCGTCCCACTGATCTGCCCCATCCATATATTTTTTATTAGGCGTATGCTAATTATGGCATGCCCCTCTGTACCGCCCCTACCCCCATCCCCCGTGCCCCCTTCCCGCCCTAACACCAGCAGCAATCAAATTTGTTGTTCCCTTGATATTAAAGCACAGTGCCTGCTCGCTAAAGTGAACAAAAGAAGTTATTTCGAAAACTATTCGACTGCAACTTATCGATTTATCGATACAGCTCACCAGTGTTGCCAGAAGTACAAAAATTATTAAAAATCAGCTTAATTTTTATGTTTACAAAATATATTAATTTTTCACGTAGATACTAAAAGCACAAATGTATTATTTGTTTCTATATTTATTTACAAAAATACCTATTTTATTTTTATTAATGCATTAACATTTAAAATATATTAAATAAATAAACAATATAAATATTTGAATTTTTTAATATAACAACTATTAAAAATTTAATAAAAAAATTCTATAAAAAAACAACAATATAATAATACAAAATCTGATAATTAAATATGACAAAATAATGTATGAAATATAATATTTAAATATATTTTTATATTTTAAATAAAAATATATATATTTAAAAATTTAATTCAAATTTAATATGCTTCTATAAAGAAATATATAGCAATCAATAGGTTAAAACAAACAAACAAATGAGTAAAATAAATAAATAAATAAAAAAAATTAAATTGTTAAAAATAGCTATACATATAAATAAATAATTATGCTATAAAATACATAAAATTACATAATAAAATACTTAAATTGTAATAAAATATTTAAATAGTAATAAAATATTGAAATTTTAATAAAATATTTAAATTTTAATAAAGTATTGAAATTTTAATAATTATTGAAATTTTAAAAATTAAAAATTTTTTGCTTGTAAAAATGATGAAAGTAAGCTAAAACCTAAAAAAATCAAAAGAATTGCAAATATTTATTTATTTATATAAACTCAAAACGATAACACTCGCAGTTGTTATCGATAACAAACACTTGAAGCAGCGCGCACTGTACTCTTTGCACAATCTTCCCGTTCTTCTTCTCGTTCTCGTTCTCGTTCTTGTTGTTGTTGTTCTCGTTCTGTTCTACTGTTATCTGTTTTTTGTAGCTTGTCTGAATTTGTTAATTACTCACTTATTTGTTTTGCGATTTCTCTGCTTTTCCCCCTACGCCCCACAAAATAAAACAAATAAACAAAAAAAAAATAAACAAAATAAATGCGAAATCAATAACGAAATGCATCGAAATGAAATGCGATCCACAAACGTATCCGCAATCGATAACGTATCCGTATCCGTATCCGCTGCGTAACCGAACCCAATAAATCAAACACACACACACCTACACACACACACACACACACACACACCTACACACACATACAAACACGTAAACATATTTAAAATTGATATCAAATGAAATTATTGTTTGCTCGCCTTATCGTAATCCGTTATCCGTTACTCGTTATCCGTATTCGACACTCGCCTTGACATTCACACACACACACACACACACACACTACACATGCATACACATACACTCACACTCACACACACAAGCGCACCTCGCTGGGCATGCTGAGGAGCGATCTGATGCTGGAGTCGGGCTGTCCGGAACTCTCGCCCCTTTTGCATCTGGATAAGGACAGGCAGGCACTGGATAAGCCGGATAAGCGGGAGATGAAGAAGAAGACGCCGGCGCAGGGGCAGGCGGATGTGGGCGTGGAGCGTGCTGCGGCCTATTGCTGCTGGAAACAAGTCGAAATCAATACGATAGCATCGGGTTTTGGCCATTTGGGACCAGCGAGTAAAACCATACAAAGGTGCTATCTCTTTCTCTCTTCTGCTATCTCTCTCTCTCCTCTCGCTCGCTCTCTTTCTCTCTATCTCTCTCTTTCCAACTAACTATATTCGCTCTACACACAACAACACACCTTCACACACCTTCACACACACACACACACACACACACACGCACATGCATAGGGATCAGTGTTGTCCTGGCTTAGCGGAGACACACAACCATTAAGCAAGCATTCTGTCCTATCATTAGCAAATACACAAACCTCGCAAAGGATCGACACATGCTAGAGCTAGCATCGTTAGCAAAGAAACACACCATTATAAGGATAATTCATAGCGAAGCTATAAACCACGACAAGGGTCATTATCAAAGTCACAAACCATTACAAGGATCACAAAGATCACACAACCGATTAGAAATATTTTGCCTAGTTATTAGCAATGACACAAACCATAATCAGGATTAAGCTCGATTAGTCAATTTGCTTCGTATCATAAGGGGAATTTTGAAAGGATCAAACTCTGTCCTTCCGTTATCTTGAGGAATTTCCTTAATTTAATTTGAATTTCAATCTAAAAAAAATAATTTAAAAATACACCGCTTGTTTTAAAAGATATTTGCATTTAATTTTTTAATTTCCATTTTTATAACATCAAAAAAACAAATATTTTGTTTTATAAAAATTTGAAAAAATTGTGCATGTGCATATTTTCAATTAAACATTGCAAAATTAATTGGTTTTTAATTTATTTAAATAATTATTCCCGAATTCGCCACTCCTTTAAAATTAATGTTCAAAACGAAATAGTTGGGGGAATTTGTTTTTAAATTTATTTGGCCGATTAACGAGAGGTAAATTAATCAGTTAATTTTTGAAGTATTTGAAGTAAATTTAGGTAGCTTAGGGTATGTCCAAAATTTGCGTTTAATGACGAAATATAACAGATAGCTCTAGAAGGGGAATTTGTGACATAGAGCATGACAAATCATATATGCTATCTGCATAGTGTTGCCAAGCTCGCTTTTTTACGTCAAATCTGGCTGTTTTTGAAGCAAGCGGGAATTCCGAAAACATCCAAAATTATTCAGCTTCATTGCCGATTTTGCTTAAATTAAATTAGAATAAATTATGGATCTATAAATAAATAAATAGATAAATTAAGATATATATTTCCTATTTTGATCGATATTTGCCAATAACAAAAAGTTTTTATATATAGCTTGGGAAATATTATTTGCAAAGTAAAAACAAATAATATTGTAATGCAATTAAAGAATTTAAAATGCAGTAAGGGCCTTGCCGATCAGTCGGACGTACCCGGCTGTAGAATATACTACAAAACAGAACAATGGAACTTTTTTTTTTGGCTTTATTATGAGCTTATGATCTCAGTTGTAGCTGGAAAACAAGAAAAAACTTTGAAAGAACTTGGCTATTTTCTGTTAATTTTTTAGCTAATTTTTTTCGAAGAGAAAATTGGCAACACTGCTGTATGGGAACAAAGATAATTAAGTGCAGCTGAAATTGGTGCTGGAATGGTTACTGGAATGGTTACTGGAATGATTACTGGAATTGTAACTGGAATAGGAGAATAGAAACACGAGCACTAACACCAACATGACTTGCATAAATTTCCTCCTTCTCTCTCTCTCTCCCCCGCTCTTTCTCTCTCTCTCTCTCTCTTTCTGCCTGCGTGTGTGTGTTTGTTTGCATTTGTGCGCGTTTTTGTGCTGTATTGTTAAGACATTTGTATATATTTTATTATTATTTTATCAATATATTAATTTGTTATTGTACAGTTCTTGCAAATTGTTGTTTTTTTGTAGTTCTCTTGCTTGCTATAAATATAAATATAAATACATATATAAATATAAACTATAAATTATAAATTATTGCTATAAAAGTACCGCTAAGATTTTGCTTACGTTCCAACGCCTGCCAGCCCCGCCCCGCCCCGCCCCCGCCTGCCTGCCTGCCTGCCTGCCGCCCCTCGTCTCTCTACTGCCTGCCTGCCTGCCTTGTCTCCCTTGTCCTCATCCCCTCTCCTCATCCCAATTGATCTACACTCTCTCTTCCTCTCTCTCTGCCTCTCTTTCTCTATGCGCTTAACCGCAGTTGCCATGCTGCTTTTTATGCCATAAAATGCGCAGTGTGGCAACCCTGGTTAAATGTACGCAAGTAAGCACTTTTCTCCCCTCCCCCTTCCCCCATCTCTTATTCTTTTTAAGTTTTTTTTTACATTTTTCAGTTGACTTTCGCTTTGTCATTCAAACAGCTGTTTATTTATTTATTTATTTTTTTTTTTTCTGTATTATTATTTCGCTTTTTATCATCGAATACCCAGTAGAAATTGGAGCACACTGCCGCCCTCCACTCGCCTTCCAACCCAATACCCCCCTCCCCCCACCCGCTGAGTCGATCGAAATTGCAATTAGTTTTTATTTTAGGCTCCAGCGATATCGATATATCAATTGGAATTCTATTTTTATGGCATTTTCGCATACTCGGACTGATTCATACTCTGTACCGCTAACTAAATGGGGTAGTTAAGCTCTGTGGTTTGTATGAGTTGAGTTTGCGGTTCATCCACGTCATTCGACGCCATTTTGCACATTCACGCCCACAAAAAATTGTTTGCCTTGGTGGATGATGATTAATATTCCGAAATTTAATCGCTTAATCCAATTAAAATAATTTAAATATTCACTCATTTCGAGCATAAAAATAAAATTAGGTAATTCATCAAATTTCATTAATTTCTAGTAATTTTAGTCCATTGATATTTATTGATTTTTTGCACATATGTGACAAATATAAATAAAATATTTTAGAAATATAATAAAATAGGTTTTTCAAATTCAACAATTCAATTTTCGAAATGCAAAATTTCCGGCATAAATTAATCGATTGCTTCAAATCGAAATCTAATCGGTACACAGCCTAACTATTTGAAAGTTCATCTGAAAGCTGCTTCAAAATGAATAATTCGAATGAGCTGAATGTTGGGAATGTTGCTCATTCGAATGATGCTTGTATTTTGGCAATATTAAGCCCAATTAATTTCAACAAACGAATGTGACGAATGAGTCGAATGTGACGCATGAGTCGAATGTTGCTTCAGTAAAAATTGATCTGAATGTGAATTGAGCGGGTTGACGACTTGGCGCGTGAAAAGAGACTATTCGATTACCTAGCGCACTTTGATTACTAGCTAGTCAAAATATATCGATAACACTCTTGGCATTATGTTCAGTTCCGAGTGCTTATCAAGGTTTCATTCAGTTCATTCATACATATACATTCATCCAACCGAAACGTAAACAAATCAATTAATCGTAGTATTCAAATATTAAGTTATCGATATATATATATATATAAATATATAGATATATGGATATATATATTTAATTGCTTTTCATCATCATTTTTGTACACAAAAAATCGCTCCCAAAATTACAAACATTTCTTTTCAGAGTATTTTTATTTTATTATATATATATGATTATTGTTTTGATTATGGTTTGCTTTTGTACATACTCCACATATATATATAAATATATATATATATAGTGCATATATATTCTGTATCTGTATAATGTAAATTAACATAATTGCAGGCTTTTAGCATCGGTCTGTTACGTTCTGACTATTTGGCTCACGTGTACGAGGGCTGTGAAATAAAGCAGGTCGAAATCAACACGATTGCCTCCAGTTTCGGTGGCATTGCTACACACTTGGTGCCTCTGCAGAAGTATTAATCGCTCCTCTATCTCTCTCTCTCTCTCACACACACACACACACACGCACTCTCTCTCTCTCTCACGCACTCTGTCTTTATCTCTGCACTCCTATAGCACTGTTTATATTGCACTTTTGGTATTACATTTCGCTTCAAATGCACGCACCCATCATCCACAATCTCTCATCCGCTCTTCAGCGAGTTTTCTGCCAAAAAAACAGCTAGATTGCCTGCCCAGAAAACAGCCAGAAATAGCCAAATAAATAACCCACTTCGTATAACAGTTTTCTGTGTAGTTTTTGTGCCTTTTTTCGTGTTGGACTCTATTCAACAGCAGAAGTTACTTACAATCCACATGCAAAAACACAAAATTTAAGTCCCTAACATAGACATTTCTGCAAAAAAAACAGCTAGATTGTCTGTCAGAAATAGCCAAATAATTAACCCACTTCGTATAACAGTTTTCTGTGTAGTTTTTGTGCCTTTTTTCGTGTTGGATTCTATTCAACAGCAGAATTTACTTACAATCCGCACGCAAAAATAAATTCCTTAAAGTAGAAATTTCTCAAAAAAAAAAAACAGCTAGATTGCCTGTTAAGAAAACAGTCAGAAATAGCAAAATAATTAACCAACTTTGTATGACAGTTTTCTGTGTGAATTTCGTGTGGTTTCTATTTATCTAGAATTTACTTACAATCCACACGCAAAACTACAAAATTAAAGTTCTTAAAGTAGAAATTTCTGTAGTCTCATTGATATATTTTTATCCCCCAGAATTTAATAATTAATATACCGCAGTTTTGTTCCCAGAATTTTGCAAATTAAATAAGAAATTGCTGTTATAAATCCTTAAATATTTTTATTCCCCAGAATTATAATTAATATCGCATTTTCGTTCCCAGAATAACTATTCAGTATTTGTTTTTATAATAAATATTCTGTAAATTTGTTATTTCGCAATTGAGATTTAAAAAAAAAAACATTTAAAATTAAATAGAATTTATTCCAAATAATGAATATAACTTTTCAAGTTCTATTGATATGATAGCTCTAAAAATCAAACTAAATTCTCTGCCGTTCTACATTCTGCACTGCAATTGAGCTTTCAAAAAGCAAGATCTGTTTTTTTTTTTCATACTGACTTGGCAGCACTGGCGCTGTGGATCTCATTTACAAGATGCCAGCAATTGGATCCCATTTGGCAGCGCTGTTTCTCTCATCCACTTTCTGTGATCAAACTCTCATCAATTTCTAATTAGCATGTATTAGATACTCCTTAGCTGCCTCTATCTCTCTCTCGCTCTCTCTCTCTGTCTCTTTCTGTCTATGTAGCTTACGTTCCACACGCACGTACATATTCCACACGTTCCACATGCGCTTGTTTTTGGCTTGCAAGGGCTATTGGCTTTGTGGCTTGTGTTGTTTATGGAATACCCTGTATTTTACTATTTTAATCACCAAGTTTGTTATTTTTAATTTTGATTTATCGTTTATATTTTGCCTAATTATTTAATCGATTAGTTTTTTAATTGACTGTAATTTGTACATAATATTAGTCTTAACTCCCATCTGTGGTGAGCAATGTTGTTTGTTTGTTTCCAATTGGTTATTGGCATTAACTGTTTGTATTACCATCCTGATCTATTGCTAATCCAAACTTTATTTCCTTTGTAATCCTGCATCAACAGCTTCGTGCTGCGAGAACTTGGACATGCCGAGAAGCTCAAGCGAGTGAGTATTTTTTTTACTTTATAGAACTACTTCTAAATACCATATATTTCAACTATAAATTATTCATCTATATTCCGCATAAAACATCACATTAGGAACCCTAAAAAAAACTTCGGGAAGGGTGGGAAAGATACCTATCTTATTTTTTAATGGAGATTTCAGAAAATTATTCTTAGTTCATTAATTTAACGTAGATAATAAAAAAAAACCTTTGATCCCTGTGCATATTTTAGATTTTAAAAGCTAAAGTACCAACTTTCTGGTGTTATTTAAAGATGTTACTAAAAAAATGGGGGAAAAAAAGTGATTTTTCATGTAAAAAACTTGAGATAAATAAATTTTGTCTAGATCTAATTGATTTTCTCCTGTGCAGATGCCGAAAAACGACGCCTTGGCCGGGCTTTGTGATGGCATGGTGAAGGCCTGGGACATCTATGGCAAGAAGGAGTCGGTAATACTGTTCATCATTGAGGACGTCTCCTACAACATTTGCGATCAGCGTTTCCACGAGTTCTACATCAGGGAGAACTATCCCCACATCAAGGTCCTACGTCGTACGCTCACCGAGGTCCATCGCGAGGGAAAACTGGGACTGAACAAGGAGCTGCTGCTGTAAGTTGCCATCCAAACATACAATAATTCCGGGACAAATATATGTTAATACCGAGCACCCTATAAAAATTTGGATTTACTTAAATACCACAAAATCTAGTAAAGTCGAACTAACCTGAATCTCTTTCTCGATTTGTTCCAGGGGCAACAAGGAAGTGGCTGTCATCTATTTCCGTGCAGGGTATGAGCCCGCACATTATCCCTCGCAGGGCGAGTGGGACGCGAGGTATCTGATGGAGACATCGCTGGCGATCAAATGCCCCTCGATCCAATACCATCTGGCGGGCACCAAGAAGGTGCAACAGGCCCTGGCCCAACCCTCGGTGCTCGAGCGCTTCATCAACGACCCCGAGGAGATAAAGGCCGTGGGCAAGATCTTCACGGGCCTCTACTCGATGGACGATAACGAGGTGGGCAACGCCAACTACGAGATGGCCCTGCGCACCCCCGAGAGGTTCGTGCTCAAGCCGCAGCGCGAGGGCGGCGGCAACAACGTCTACGGCGTGGACATACCCGATGCGCTCAAGGTGGGCATATATCGATTTAAATCGATAGATAGCATAGATCGATTTATACCAAGCATAGCATATAGCATAGTAGAGCTGGTGAAATAATATCGATGTTTGAGCATATAAGCATATATCGACTTATATTGATAGATAGCATATATCGATTTATATCGATATAGCATGGTAGAGCTAATAAAATAATTTCGATGTTTGAGCACATGAGCGTATATCGATTTACATCCATAGATAGCATATGTATATCGATTTATATCAATGGTTACAATAGTTCGATCCATATCGATAGATAGCATGGATCGATCTATATCGATAACATCCCTATACCATATATTTCGAAGGCTCAAAGAAGAAAAACTATTTTTATCGTCTGAACTACTACAAAGATCGATATTATCGTCGATAATTGTATTTATCGAAGGGTCTATATTGCCAATATCGATGTTTTGCCAGCCCTATTGCATACTATTTTATAATGATAATTCGTCATCTTCCCGATTGCAGCGCATGACACGCGTGGAACGCTCCGCTTGGATCCTAATGGACCTCATCCATCCGCCCCACTCCCAGGGCTATATGGTGCGTCCTGGCAGCGAGATGCCGCCCCAAATAGTGGACATGGTCTCGGAGCTGGGCATCTTTGGCGTGATCATTGGCGATGCCGAGAACATTGTGCACAATTATCAGGCGGGTCACATGCTGAGGACGAAACTATCGACTGCCAATGAGGGTGGAGTGGCTGCTGGGCTGGGGGCCCTCGATAGTCCCTATCTGATCGATAGCGATGACGAGGCTGGATACTATTAGATGAATCGCATGTCTATGTGTAGCCCCATGCATTCCTATTCGCATTGCCTTTTCAAATTGTAAAAAGAATGTTTATTTTTGTAATACGTGATAGGCTTGTAATTGTTGCAATAAATTCTAAATTTTCAAATACAAATACAAAACGATATCGATATCGATGTCGATATATAAAAATCGTTAACCTTAACCGCAGGAATGTAGGCAAGGCTTAAAGCATTAATTCGTTGGCAAATCTAGATCGCGCTGGGTTACCGAACCTTTGCCCGATAGGTCAGATCCATCAGGCGATCCACCAAGTTATCGATTGGGTGCACTATCAGGGGTATACTGATCAGGCCTATCATGGTCGGTAGAGTTCTTCCCACCAATTTTGGCGATCGCTGGAGCAGGGTTTTGCTCAGAGCCGTTATGCTGGAAATATACAAAATAAAATCCACATTACACTCAGAAAATAGAACAAGCTCCTAAATTAATCGATTATTCGATCTAGAAAACAATGTATTAAATTAAAGAGGACTTTTTGTAATTCAATAATTAAACATGATTCGAGTTTAAAGTAAGAGCTTCAAGTTCTTAAAGAGAATTCTGACAAAAATTGTTCTTAAAACTAAGCATTTAAATTGGAACTAAGAGATTAAAGTAAGTACTGGAAGTTCCCAAACATAATACTAAAATACGCCAAGAATTTTATAACTAATAAAGTCTGATATAGGATTAAAGCAAACGTCTAAAGTTATCAAAAACATTTCTGACGAAAACGTTATTTAAAATAAGATTTTGTTTATAGGAACTTGGATATTAAAGTAAACGCATAAAGTTTCCACGATAATACTAAACTACGCTCAACATCCAGGAATTAAGGAATTTTTTAAATCCGATACGGAACTATAGTAAGCTCTTAGGGTTGATTCTCATCTCTCAAAGATGATTCTGATAAAAAAGTAATAAAAAATCCTATTTTTAACTTGGAACTTGAAGATTAAAGTAAATAAAGTTCTTAAAAACAATCATAAAAAAGTTTTTAGTAATAGGAATTTGAATAAGAACTAAATAAGTCGGACAATTCTGACAATACCATTCTTAAAACTCAGAATTTAAATAGAAACTGGAAGATTAAATTAAGCGCTTTAATTTCTTAAAAACAATTCCAAAATAAGAACGTTTTGAATCTTAAGCGTATTTCACGATTGTGATGGATGTTTTGACGGGATATTCTTGATGCAAGCAGGAAAACCTTTGGATTTTTCGCTCAGTGCACGTACCGATTAATTGTGAAGCCAGGGATGATTACCGATGCGAGCATCTGCCAGGTGAACACATCGCCAGCCTTGATTGCCACCTGGCGTGGGGTTCCCCCGGCCGATTCTTCCCTCAGCGATTTATCGAATGTATCGAGGCAGACGTAACCTATGGCCATGCCGTAACTGCCAGCGACCAACGATTTGGGCACCAGGGGGCGAAAGGCCTCGCCCACCTCATTGCTATATCCTGCATAATTAATTGTTAATTAATTAATTAGCTTAAGATCGGATGTTCGTCCTACCCATGTATCGCACAAAAGTATCCCGAAACATATCGATTTCCTGTACGCTGTGAGGGATTTGCTCCACGCCCCCCTCCGCAGGAGTTTTCCCCATGTTTGGAGCTGTGTTTTGAGCTATTTGCGTGTCCAATTGCATAACGGGCTTCAATTAATAGACAAAATATAATATCAACTGAGGCTGCAATACAAAATCAAGCTCCAACTGTCTGGCAACCCCGCCTGCAAGTGCGTATGAAAGTCTGGCAGCACCGCGATGCAAGCGCCTGTGGAGCACAGTTCATAAATTGAAGAATAAATTAAACACAATATACATATATTATTATTACATATAAATACAAATATAAAATAAATTAAATTAATAAATATAAAATAAATGAAAAATCGGATATATGTATATATACAGAGTAAATTGAAAAATAACAGTTAATTAAGAAAATATTATTCGAGCTTGAGATAAAAAAAACGCAAGTTAACAAAAGAATTTAAATTAATTTTGTTATTTAAATAAACTTTAAATAAATATGAAATACATAAATTTTTTAATATTTTTTTGTATATGATATTAATTTATTATAAATCCGAATGACCGTAGAAAAAAAACACCAAATGAAAAAAACACCAACTTTTTGCACAATTGTGCTCATTGTGGCCAGCGTGCAGTATTTTGGCAAGCTGGCAACGCTGCATGCGATGCAACGGCAAATTGTTGTTTTGTTATTGCCGTGCAGCGGCTGATACGGCAACGCCGTCGCAAGTGGAGTTGTTCATTGTGGTTCAACTTAAGAAACCGGTTCAATTGTGAACAAACGGTTCAGGGAAAATGCATAGTTTTTAATTGATATTTACATAAGAAAAACAGAAATAAAAGTTTTACATTTTTTTCTAGTAAATTTTGGTAGTTAAATAGAAATTTGACAGCAAAAAAGGAGATTTGGAACATTAGGCTCAGAATTCGAACATAACATGACTTTAAAAAGAGTTGTGCGATATAATTTTCTTCCGATAACAGTATCTTTTATGATAAGAAAAAAACAAGCTAAATTATGCTGATTTTGGCTTTAAAAAGATTAGTGGTTAGCGATACAAGTTTCTACCGACAACAGTATTATTAATGATCTGAAAACAAAGCTAATTTATGCTGATTTTGACTTTAAAAAGAGTTGTGGATAGCGATATAATTTTCTTCCGACAACAGTATTATTTATAATCCAAAACCAATCAAATGTACGCTGATTCGAATTTACGCGAATTTGATAAAAAATTGTACAACTAGTTCAGTTAGCGATGCGTTCAATTGAACTGTGAACTGTGTGTGAACCAATAGGCCCATCTCTATCGGCAAAGCTATCGGAAATGTGTATCGGGCGACCGCCACACGAACAGCAATCATCGCTAAAGTCGTCAAGCGTACTACAGTTCATTTTTTGGCAGTGCTCGTGCGTGCGTGTGAAATTGCTGCAAACAAAAGAGTTGAAAGCGAAGTTGCAACCTCGAATTAAACAACTTGTCGTAAGTGCCCCACGGTGGCCAACAAATGTGGCATGCCACACAAAACAGGCGCATGCCGCCTTCACATCTCACGATGCCGCGCGCGCGGCAAATGCGCGAGTCACACACACACACAGAGAAACACGCACACTAGCGGGCTCACACACACACATGCAGGCTCACACACACACACACAGTTAGAGGCATGCAGATGATGCAAAAAAGAAACACAAACAATTTGCAAAAAAAAACAGGGTATAAAATAGCGGAAATTTGCTTGGTTCATCCTGTGCTTGCAAAAAGCACAAAACGGGTGTATTCAGTTAGTGCAAGTTAGTCAAGACTTTCGATTAGTAGAATATCTGTCCGTCCGTCCGTCCGTCTGTCTCTCCGTCTATATAAACATCCAGATCTCGCCAACTACAAAAGCTAGCAACATCATTTTTGGCATGCAGGTTCTTTCAAGCCGTAAGCGCATCAGGTTTGTTTTAGGTTTTGCATACCTGCCCAACTTCCGCCGCAAATCGCAAAAAAAAACCACAGCCCTGACAATTTTCAAGCTATGCAATTTTTATTTGGCATGTTTGTAGCTTGTTGCATTCTCTAGCGACGCTGTGAATTGCGTTGCGTTTGGTTGGGTCACAGCGAAGATATGCCACAGACAATTGGCTCGAAAGCTATATTTGCATGCCTTTGTTTGTTTTTGTATTTGCTCGGTCTGCTGCTGTCGGTTACGTTCGACTGGTTTACTGCCCTATGTAGCATGTTTTTGATACCCTCTATTTTGTGATGTTTCTCCTTTTTTAGTGACGCCTCTGCCCGCGCCGTCGTTCGCTCTGCCTGCCACAGTTAAGAAGTATTATTGCTGCCCAGGGTTGCCAGCGTTGCCAGAGTTGCCAGGATGTCGGACTACAGCGACCTGGATCGCCAGATCGAGCAGCTGAAGCGCTGCGAGATCATCAAGGAGAACGAGGTGAAGGCGCTGTGTGCAAAGGCTCGCGAGATACTCGTGGAGGAGGGGAACGTGCAGCGTGTCGACTCTCCGGTAACCGTATGCGGAGATATACACGGACAGTTCTACGATCTGAAGGAGCTGTTCAAGGTCGGCGGCGATGTGCCCGAAAAGAATTATCTATTCATGGGCGATTTTGTGGATCGTGGGTATTATAGCGTGGAGACATTCCTGTTGCTGCTGGCGCTGAAGGTGCGCTACCCAGATCGTATCACTCTGATCCGTGGCAATCACGAATCTCGCCAGATCACGCAGGTGTACGGGTTCTATGACGAGTGCCTGCGCAAGTACGGCTCGACGGCCGTTTGGCGCTATTGCACCGAGATTTTTGACTACCTCAGCCTGTCGGCGATCATCGATGGCAAGATCTTTTGCGTGCACGGCGGCCTATCGCCATCCATACAGTATTTGGATCAGATCAGGAGCATCGATCGCAAGCAGGAGGTGCCCCATGATGGGCCCATGTGCGATCTGCTCTGGAGCGATCCCGAGGATCAGACCGGTTGGGGCGTCTCCCCCCGCGGTGCCGGTTATCTCTTTGGCTCCGATGTCGTCGCCCAATTCAATCGCACCAACGACATCGACATGATCTGTCGCGCCCATCAGCTCGTCATGGAGGGCTTCAAGTGGCATTTCAACGAGACGGTGCTAACTGTATGGTCGGCACCCAATTACTGCTATCGGTAAGATCGCCTCTTCTCCATCCTCTCTCTCTTTCTATAGGCCTGCCAAAACAGCGTACCTTATTTTGTTCAAACAAGAAATGCGGTAGACTGAACGAACGGACTACACGAAACACCGTTTTATACCGTACCTTTTTTTCGAACAAGAAATCGACAGAAATACGGCAGATCGAACGAACGGACTACACCAAACACAAAAAAGAAATTCGTATATTTTTGCAAAATACAATATAGAAGACTAAACTAATGGACTACACGAAACACCCTTTCATTGCACTGTTTTATACCGTAAATTTTTTGTTCAAACAAGAAATCGGGAGAAATACGGGAATATACGGAAATATAGTTGCTGAGATCTAGGTGTTCATACAAACGGACAGACAGACAGACAGACGGACAGACGGACATGGCTATATCGACTCGACTTGTCGTCCTGATTTAGAGTAAAGGGTCTAAAAACTTTGGGAGAATGTTTTTCGCACAAGAAATATGGGAGACTGCATTGTTTTTCAAACACGAAATCGGCCTAAAAGTTTGTCAGAAATGGATAAAAAGAAATAAAACCGATCGATCGTACTGAAGGGTAATGTTTGGCCTCTACTCTCTGTGCTATCTCGCTCTTATTCACAGTCATGTCTCACTTTCTCTCTCTTATGCGCTTTTTCTCTCCTTCTCTGATTGATAGGTGTGGTAATGTGGCAGCCATTTTGGAACTGAACGAGTACCTGCATCGTGACTTTGTCATCTTTGAGGCGGCGCCACAGGAGAGCCGTGGCATACCATCGAAAAAGCCGCAGGCGGATTATTTCCTCTAAGAGGGAAGTCTGGCCTGCCGCATCCATCAGTCAATCGGTCAATCGATCAGTCGGTCAATGGGTCAATCAATCGAATGAAATCGATGCAATCAGTTGACTGACATTATTTGATAACTGCCTCAAAATAAATACTAATATGAATACCTTCTAACTAACTTCATGTCATTACCCGATTCACTTTTACCAAAACCAAAATTCCTCATCTCAATCATTGGCAGCGCATTGCTGCTTTCCTTCATTCGTTCTCCTGCATCTATCTCTCCGTCATTTACCATTATCCATTATTATCCCGTTATCCTTTATCCACACACATAGCTATACGACACATAGATTAACCCACTCGCCCGACCTCGGGCCAGTTTTAACTATTAGTGCTAGCGAAAGTAAACTAAACTAAACTAAACCACGGAGCAGGGATCGCAAATAATAATTATGAGTTTAAAAAAAGGATAAGGATAAAACTTAAATTCCAATATTTATTTTAAAATTACTTTTTGACTCTTATTTACAATTTTTTTGGAAAAACAATTGAAAATAAGTGTTAATTTTTAATTTTTTTTTTTTCAAAAATTGTAAATAAGAGTTTTTTGTTAATTGTTTTGATAAAATTGACAAATAACTTTTATTTCTTAATTTTTATTTTAAAACTTATAATAATTGCGATCCCTGCCAAGGAGGTTACGCAGAGAATTGTAAAACTTATATATTTAGTCTTAAGTCGCATCGTAGCATTAAGCAAATCTTTTAGACGGGAAGAGTTCGGATTGGGTTTATATGGGGGAAAGAACCTACCCGTATCACAATTGGCATTAAATAAAGCATTCGAGCGTTAGCTAATAAGCGACATACCACAATCGATGCAAATCCATTATATATTATAGTATATATCTACATACCATTATTTCAAAATATAGCATTTGTAAGCAATATACAGGGTGTTCTTACTCGATACATATTTAAAATCCATGGAATTTCAACAAAAAAAAAGCAAACAGAACTCAACGAGAAAGCCATAAGAAGGAGAAAATATTTTTCTCAGCTTGAAAGCAACACTTGAACGGACAGCAGGAAAATTGGACATTTTGATGAGAATGTTCCCAATGGATATGGATAATACTTTACCCCAATTTCTACTATTCATCGGCATGAAGTTTTTTTCTTATATTAAAAGTGGTTCGTGAACCCACCGATTCATAGAGAAAGTTTGCACATTTTGATAGGAAATATAAACCAATATCTCCCGGAGATAATATTTTTCAAGATATAGACAATATATATATTTGTATAGAAGAACAATTCATGGAGGAATCGGTCATCTCCTTTCGTAGAAGTCGAAAGATAACAATTCTATGCCGCTTTAAAATATCACGGAACAGTCGGACGCTACTTGATTAAGCAGAGACAAATTTCGAAGGTTTATTCATTTTCATTTGCAGTTGTTTATTTAGGCATAGCTTAGCAACTAAAGCAAAAAAAACAGCACGGTTAAATAGGGATTATATACTATAGTATTCAATAAAAGCAACAGTTGGCGCTTGTCGTTGATCGTGATCCTGGTAGGGTTCGAATCGTCTCTACTTGGTAAAGTGTTCATCCAGAGTTAGGCCATGCTCCTGCATGTGCTCCACAATGCAGCTCTCGTAGGCAGCAGCGGCCTCGCAGCTGTAGGAAGATAGAGGAAATGTTGGAGAAGAACATAGAGCAGAGGATAGAAAAGAAGATAGAGCAGAAGTTTAGATCATGTTGCTAATTTTTTGAAGCAAATAAAGCTGTTTTTGAAAAAAAAAGGAAAGAATATAGACAAAAAATTGTCTTCTGCATATCTTTGCTATTTCATATCTGAGTGTAATTGCGATTTTCGGGGGAATGGGGGGATGCATGACTAGCGTATATTATTGGAGAACCCACATTCCGAGAAGGTATTTCTGACGCTGGGATCTAGATCTAGATCATACGGACGGACAGACAGACGGACAGCTCGTGGTCCTCAGACAGAATATACATGGTCTGTGGGATCTACCACGCCTCTTTCTGTATGTTACATTCTACATATTTCCAAAATTATTAATCCTTTTTTTACCCATTTTCAATAGGTAATGGGTGGAATTCCTGCATGTGTCACAGTTTTCTCTTCCAAAAAAGTCCAATTTGACGGGGAAAAAGCGGACTTGCCAACACTGACTTAGCTGGAACATCCATAAAGCATTTACTCACTGATCGTCGGGTACTTCGATGGCTACGCACTGCTCCACGACCTGAGTGCCGGCTGCTTCCTTGGTGGCATCATCCTTGGCCAGTATCTTGACCAGCTCCAGGGCGTGCTCCTTGTGCAGTTTGCCAGCATCGTCCAACTGTAATGGGAGTTTGCTTGCAGTACACTGTCCAAAAATGTTAGTGCCTACTTACAATTTCAAATCGCTTCATCATGCAGGCACGCAGGCATTTTCCCTCCTGTGTCTCCGCGGGTTCATGCTTCAAAACGTGGTCCACATCCGCTGTAGATGGGAGAAAGTTTCGATCAATTATCCTATTAATTGGTGTTCAAAATAAAACTCTCAGTGCATCGAAAACTTCAACTTCAAACAACATACTTAGGAATCGAAAATTTCAAGCATCACAAACCATACAATTTTCGCGATTTTCTGTTCTCGGAGTCAACAAAAATTACGGAATTCCAAATCGTTTGACGCTCGTTATATTTGAAATTGAAACGAATCCATATATTTAGGGGTAGTATATATTTTTAATATTTAATTTTCAGTTCCTTAAACTTCCCGAAGTCAAATAAATTCCAGAAATCCGATTCGTTTAAAATTAACTGATATATAATTTTAGCGATACAAAAGGATTTCCTGTTTTTAGAGGGATTTCTTGGACCTTCCGATTCCATCTCTAAAGTCTACGGTTTCTGTCCTTCGTTCACTCACCATCCGAGGCACCCGTTTCCGCCTTGCACTCCTCGGCCACCTGGTGGGCGTGCTCCTTGGTGAGCTCCTCGATGGGGGCGGGGGCGGGGGAGGCGGTCAGCAGGGCCACCCCCAGGAGCAGCATTCCCAGACAGAGCAGACGCGACATGTTGATAACAATAGAGGCAATTCACACTTGGCTGAGAAGCGCGAACGCCGCTGGCGTTTTATACATTGTTGGGGAAAACGGAATTGGGATTTCCGGAGTTATCAGATTGACTTGACAGATAGCGCCAGCTGAGTGGAAACGTCTCTCTCGCAATCTTATTGTCATGGCAAAAACTCTAGGCTGGAAGGTGCACTAAATGAGCAGCACATGACACTCGATCTGGAGGAGATCCGTCGGAGACGCCCTTCCCCGACCGACGTGTGAAAATGAAAACTGACATACACCGAGCGAAAAATTGTGTTGCAAAGAATTTGTAAACTCTACGAAATATTTTAGAAGTAAGAACGTAATTTAAGAACACAAATTTGAATGAATATCATTGGATCTACATTAGAAAGTGGAGGACAGACAGAATTATAATTAGACCAAAGTAATCAAACATCTTCAAAATTCGGAAAATCAGTTTTAAATTGGTAATTGGTAATCTTAATCGAAACTTTAGGCTTAAATTAGGATTTATATGTGTAAAAGTGCTAAAAACAGGCAAGGAGAAATGGGCTCTTAAGTTCGAATCTCCGCAGGTAAATGTAAAATAAACATTTTTCCAAAAGTAAATTATGTAATATCAAATAATTCAAAAATAAATAATAAAATATAAAAAAATAAAAAACTTTTTTTGCATATTGATTTTAATAATTTTTAAGTTGTTACATAAACTTGAATTTTTTCGCGCTTTCCATAAGTTTTGTCGTCATAACTTTACCACTTTCGTTCTATGTGGGATTCTAAATTAGAAAGTTTAGTTTTGGTTTTTTCTCTACGTGTAGGGTTATTCCCCAACCCCCCAAATTAATTCTGAAATGATTTTAATTTAATTGAAGACTGTCATGCAAATCAAAATAATAATACAATAAAAAACAATCCATCAGAAATTGTCTAATTGCTAATTGCAGTTTATTTGATTGATTGACTGACAGACATGCCTGATGTACGGCAATCTGCAGTGATTGACGAGCCAAATTAAAGCGTCGTACTTGGCTGGATTTGTTTAAATCGATGTCAATCATAAAACATAGAAGATATAGTACGATCTAATTATCAAAAATTGTTTTTTTTTTTTTCTGTGGCTTTTTTAGGCGCCGTGTTTAAACAAGTTTTGAATTCCAGTCTTGTTTTTAAAAATAAAATAACAAAATAATTAGGTCTAATTTGGTAATATATAGAGTTTACTATATAATAACTATCGTTTTTTTTATTTATAAATTTCTAGTTTAATTATTGCTTGATATTTGTAGTTAGACTCTATATTTATTTTAAAATATATTTTTAAAGCATATATATAGAACAGATTCATGTGCTGTCGGTTGCCTCCGACTGTAGTGTGGATGCCTTGTGATTACCCCCAAGCAAAATAAGTTGAAAGTATAATTATAGCGTGGGATTAGCAGTTCGTATTTTAAACTACGCCTACGACGTGAGAATAGTTCAAGTTTATAGATGGAAATTAGAAACTTGATCTAATCGGACTTTAATTCCCCGAAACAATTAAAAGTTCGACAAGTCTGTGGTTTGTTCAGTTTCTAAATTGAACTTTGTGATAATCATAATTAACTAACTTTGTTGATTTCGGTAACTACAAGAGTTGGGCCATCAAATTTGAAATGCACGCAGGCACAAGTTTGGCTTAGAATTTTGAATGCCACGCCTCCAAAAGCGCATAAGCAGAATATGGAAAATTATATTCTATATTCTTTAATAAATTTCATTGAAATATTGTAGGGTATGCCTCAGTCGGTTGCTTGCGACTGTTCAGCTACTGTTTTACTGAAAACTATAGTTATTGCTATTAGCTATTTTTTTTTGGCTATTTTTAGCGTTAAACAAAACAATTTCGCTTTTTTCAACAATATTGGCTTTTAATTAAATACCCTAGAATTAGCTTGAGATACAACAAATTTCATTGACATATTGTAGGGTATGCGACAGTCGGTTGCTTGCGACTGAACAGCCACGTTTTTACTGAAAACAATTCTTAGCTATTTTTGGCTATTTGTAGCGTTAAACAATTTTGGTTTAGCTTTTTATTAAATACCCTATAATTAGCTTGAGATACAACAAACGAACAGGAAAAAAAAACATATAGAGCATTATGCCTGCTCTGCCCGCCCCCTTCTGTGCACGCCCCCTCTAGATGTTGAAGCCGGCGTCTCGCATGCACTTCTTGTGCGCCTCGATGAGTGTCGCGCAGTTCTCTTCTCCGTTCTCCACGATGCTGCGAGAGGAGAAAACGTTACGTTAGCTGTTACGTCATGGGTGGCGTTACGTCGTTACGTTGTTACGTTGCACTTACCACTGATCACGCGCCCGCTTCGTCTCCGGACAGGCGCAGCAGGCTTTGCAGGCCTTCGGCTTCTCCCCCGCTGCTGCCGCTGCCCCTCCGGCACCCACATCCGACGCTGCCGAGGCTGCGTTGTCGACGATGCCGATTCCCTTCGAGCTGTTGCTGCCCATTGTATCGATTTGTTGTTATCTGTTTAATAAAAATTGTTAAGTTGCTGCATTTTCAGTTTTGTTTATGTAATGAGGCTTACCAAAGGCGAAATATGCGTGAATTTGTGTTTATCGACAGAATTCAAGTTCACACACACACACACACACACTGCACACCGCACGTGTATCGCCTATCGATAGCCGGCGCTGCAATGCACGACTATCGCAAACTATTTATGTTAAGCGCACAGCTGCTAACTAGCTCGCCTATCGATAGCTGGCGTTGCTGGGCGCGCCTGCGATAACAGACTATCGTAAATTTGAATTTAAATTTATTTATTTTTATTTTGCTTTGTTGCACTTTGGCCTACTACAGCAAGCACACTAAATATATATGTAAATAAATTGATAAATAAATCTAATTTACGCCATTTGCATTTGCTCGTCGGAATTGTTTTGTTGCTGCTTCAGGCGCTGCAGCAGATTTTTGGAGACAAAATCCAATTTTAGATGCTGCACGTTCAGGGCGCTACCATCCCAATCCAGCAGCGTTTTGAACTTGACAGCATCGCACAAATTCAGCATTTCTATAATAAAAATAAGAATAATATTTGTCAACTCAGTTCAATAAATAAATAAAATACAAAATATTCAACAGTCCTAATACAGGATCTCAAAACGATAATTATCGATAAATTGCAGATTTTTTTGACACTTACCCATGCCCCCGCTCTCGTACTCGCCGCGCTCCCGTTCCAGGGTTATCCTGATCACGTCCTGGCGCGCCGCGTGCTGATTGGCCCGATTCTTGCCTATCGATTGCTTGAGGGCGATTTGTTGCAGCTCATCGTCGAAGCGCTGTAGATAGAGCGCGATTAACTCCTCAAATTCCTGAGGAGTGAGGGGCGTGGCGCGGCCCTCGTCGATGTGGCCCATGAACCAGCTGAGCTTCTCGCCCATGATGTTGCTCTTGAGGGCGTGGCCGAGGCGGTCCTTGTGCTTGTTGTTCTGCCTTCGCGCCTTCTTGCCCAGCGCCTTGGTCTTGCGGCTGTTGGGATGCTTGCATTTGGCCAATTCCTTCCTCAGGTTTACCATTTTGATCAGATCAGATATAGATTTAGATTCAGTTTTAGATCTCGATTCGCCAGCACGTTGTTTGGCTGCTGTTTACCTTTTCGTTATCGATAACGTGCCTGGCTGTCGTTTGCTGAGCGAAGTTATCGATTTTGGAATTGTTTGGTATTTGGTATTTAATTATTTGGTATTTAAAATGGGGTTGTGGTGGAAAAACAGCTATGTTATCGATGGTTGCCATACATCACTTTTATATGTTTTATTTTTATTTAATTTTTATTTATTTAATTATTTATTTATTTCTTTAAATATATAAAATAATTTATTTTTATTTTATTTTCTTAACTTTCAGCTGGTTTTTTGCTATTTAATATCTGGCAGCACTGCAGAGCGCAAACAGCGTACAACAGATGGCGCTGCGAAAGCCAACGATCAGCAGCGTTTATATTAGCTTAATGTCATTAAATTTATTTATTAAATGCAGCAAATAATTATAAAAAATTTATTAATAAATTAGATGATAAATTAAATAAATCAATATGCATTAAAAACAATTTGTATGCCATTGTTAATTGCACTGTTGAACATGCAACTTAACTGGCCGACAGATGGCGCCAGCCGAGCCCGATCAGCTTATCAGCTGTGCTGCCAGATTTTTGAAGTCAAAAGTGGCTAAAACTATCCAAAATTATTTAACAATATTTTTATAGAATTTTGTAATGTGCTTTCTAGTAAATTTATTTGGTTTATTGCAAAATAATGGCTAATAGCATTTAAAAAAAGTAGCTAGATCCAGCCACAAAGCGGCTAAGCTGGCAGCACTGTTCGGCTGGCCGACAGATGGCGCCAGCCGGGCCCGATCAGCCAATCAGCTGGGCGAATGCGAATGCAAAACAAAACGGAACTTAGAACGCGGCCAGAATTGCGCTTGATAAGGTCGATCGTTTTGGGGGGCGGCGTTTAAGAGGTCTACACATTGCTGCATCCATTGCTGGAGTCCAGATTCCAGTGCAACTACAACAATTCGGCGATTATTCCCGTATTCCATTCAATGGCAACGCATTTGCTGCGAAATTCCAGCGCTTTTTGGCTGCTCCAAAACTATCGACGCTCAAGGCCACTTGCGGTGAGTTGTGCTAATTGCGAATCGCAGGGCGAGGTGAAGTTGAAGTTGGTGAAAGTCTGTGTGGGGGGGTGGGGAAAGCGACAACAGACGGCGATGTTGGGAAGTTTGGCGATGTTCTTATGTAATCAACAAGTGGCGTGCACGAGCGAGCGAGCGAACAAGCAACAACAGCTGGAATCAGAGCGAGAGAGAGAGAGAGAGAGAGACAGAGGAAGAGCGAGAGAGAGAGAGAGAGAGAGAACGTGATAGCAGCGTGCTTACAGCGAATTGCGCCAGGTGGCGTCTGCAAATGAAATTTGCATATGCAATGGAATTTGAATTAGAGCTGGTGCAATAATAATATCGATATTATCGATATTTGCAAATCCGCATTTGCAATGGTTGCATTCACCAGGTTACCGCTGCATGGATCGCTCACCCGATAATCGATGAAAGCAACCCTTCGCTCCATGTAACCTGGTGAATGCGTTTGATACATTTTGCAACTTGCAACAGTCTTTTATGCAGAAAGTCTTCAAATAATTAATTTTTAAAATGCATACAGTTATTTTTGATTTATTTGTTTACAATTTTGAATTGAAATCAGCTGTTTTTATCGACTATCGATGAATGCAGCGGAAAAAGCAGCGATGAATCAGAAAAATGTTATGATGCATGCGCTGCAATTTTATGCTGCATTCAGGGTTGCTTTCATCGGTTATCGGGTGAGCGATCCATGCAGCGGTAACCTGGTGAATGCAACCAATTATTGGAATTTTAATTAGCTGTTAAAATATTATCGATCTTTGGGGGCGCTTGGCCATGAAATTAGCATATGCAATTTATGAAATTCAAATTGGTGCTGGTAAAATAATAATTATATCTGGTTTTGGGCAATATCGATATTTTCTTCCATATATCGATATTGTTAGTTTATTAAAATTAGCAAAAATTGTATAGCCAAGTAAACTGGTTTATGGGCGTATTGAAATTCTCTCTGCTGTCGATATATCGATATTTTGTAATATCGAAGTTTCGATATATCGATCTTTTAAAATAGCGAATGGGCGATATATCCGAATTTTTTAAAATTCGAAGGGTTGATATATGGATATCTTAAAATACCGCAGGGTCGATATGTCGATAATATTTTGAAATATCGAAGGATCGATTAATAGATATTCCCTAATTTAATGAAATTTGAATGGATTTTGCAGCTGGCGCGTTGCCTGCACCTGACCAGCTGCCTGGACAAGAAGGTGGCCTTCAATCTGAGCGACATCGGCGAGGGCATTCGGGAGGTAACCGTCAAGGAATGGTTCGTCAAGGTGGGCGACACCGTCGAGCAGTTCGACAATCTGTGCGAGGTGCAATCGGACAAGGCCTCGGTGACCATCACCAGTCGCTACGACGGCAAGATCACCAGGATCTATCATAAGATCGACGAACTGGCGCTGGTGGGGAAGCCCCTGCTCGAGTTCGAGGTGGCCGCCAGCGAGGAGGACGAGGAGCAGGAACAGGAACACCACCAGAGCAGCGATAGCAACGACAGCAGCGATGCAGATCAGCCAACGGCTGGTGGCGCCTCTAGCGGCCGTCTCATAACTCCGGCCACGCCCGCCGTCCGACGCCTCGCCAAGGAGCATCAACTGGACCTCTCTCGGGTGCCCGCCACGGGCAAGCATGGGCGGGTGCTCAAGGGGGATGTGCTGGAGTTCCTGGGCCACGTGCCCCCCGGCACCAATATCCCTCATCCCAGCAACCTGGCCAAGCAATCGGCCACGCCCACGACCACGCCCTCACCAGCTGTCCCGCCCCCAAGGCCAGCGCCCGCCGATCGCGTCGAGGTGCTCAAGGGCGTGCGCAAGGCCATGCTTAAGTCCATGTCGGAGTCGCTGGTAAGTTAGTAGGGGTATGAGTAAGTTTGGACCAATTGAAGCCTAAATAATGCTTCGGAAAGTCCGTCTGTCCGTATGAATGCACAGGTTTCTTCAACTATAAAAGCTAGATACACCATTTTTGGCATGTAGGTTTTCCTATGCTGTACGCAAATCAAATTTATTTTATCCGCTAACCGAAAAGGAGTGATAATCCCCCCCCATGATACCAATATTGGCCCTAAAATCTACATTTTTCGACCAAATGCTGCCATGTTTGGTTTTTTCTGCATAATTTTGCAATACAATATCTTAGAGCATCAGTTCTTATGATCTTAAAATAAAATTTTTTTTCTGAAAATTTCTTATTTTTTTAAGGGCTTAATCGCTTTTTTAGCTTTTCACCCAGAAACGATCGAGCATTGTTGATACTATTGTACTATCGATAACTGCTAATCGATAAATCGCTTTTCTCCCGTTTTCCGACAGAAAATCCCGCACTTCGCGTACAGCGACGAGGTGGACATGTCCAAGCTGATGGAGGTGCGGGCGCAGCTGCAACCCTCCGCCTCGGAGCAGGGCGTGCCCAAGTTGACCTTCATGCCCTTCTGCATCAAGGCGGCGAGCATCGCGCTCTCCCGCTATCCGATCGTGAACAGTTCGCTGGACTTGGCCAGCGAATCGATCATCTACAGGGGCGCCCACAACATCAGCGTGGCGATAGACACGCCCCAGGGCCTCGTAGTGCCCAACATCAAGAACTGCCAGGCAAAGGGCATTCTGGAGATCGCCAGGGACCTAAACGCCCTGGTGGAAAGGGGGCGCACCAATTCCCTCGCCCCCGCCGACTTTGCCGACGGCACCTTCTCCCTGTCCAACATTGGGGTGGTAAGTAGGACCTTCTCGCTTGGTAGTCCATAGATTTTGAGCTCCTTATATACCCTGTACTCATTTGAAAAACGGGAAAAACTGGGTGAATAAATTTGTGATAATATATGTAACAGGCAGAAGAAGGCGTGGTAGACCCCACAAACTATATATATTCTTGATCAGGGGGACGAGCTGAGTCGATTTAGCCCTGTCTGTCTGTCTGTCCGTCCGTCTGTATGAATGCTGAGATTTCCCAAACTATAAAAGCTAGATAAGCCGTTTTGGTCTCGTTTGAAAGGTGTATACTATAGGCAGATCAAGTTTATTTCAAATCTTGAATGCCACGCCCCTTCCGCCCAATATGAACATAAAAAGAATACATTCACCAATTTACGAGACACAAATCTATTTATATTAATTATGTTTTTGGTAGTTGGTAGGTCTATATATTACGCAAATGAAGTTTGCTTAAAATTGTTGATGCCACGCCCCATTTACGCCCTTAGCGATAAGAACTGAATAACAAGCGTAATTTTCAACATAGAACGTTGTACTTTCTTCTATTATATTTAACTACTCTAAAAAGCGCATTGAAATCGGTTATTAAACACAGGAGATATTGACGAAACAATATGGCAGGCGGCAACTCGTTCATCCTCTAGCAGCGCAACCGTTAAAGCTGGAACAAATAACAAAGTGAGAAGAATAAGCATTGCTGCTACGTTTTGTATGACAGTTTTATAGAATTTTATTTGCTATATAGGGTACAGGGTATGCTACAGTCGGACCCATCCGACTGATCTGCTTTGCCCATATTTTATTGAAACTTTTTTTCTGTCTCTCCCTCTCCCCTCTGTCAGGTGGGCGGCACCTACACGCACCCCTGCATCATGGCGCCCCAGGTGGCCATCGGGGCCATGGGGCGTACCAAGGCGGTGCCCCGGTTCAACGCTAGGGACGAGGTCGTCAAGGCGCACATCATGAGCGTCAGCTGGTCGGCCGACCATCGGGTCATCGACGGGGTCACCATGGCCAGTTTCTCCAACGTCTGGAAGCAGCATCTGGAGCATCCTGCGCTCTTCATGCTCCTCTAGGCGACCCTCGACCCTCGTATACCTGCCCCTGCCCCTGCCCCACTGGCCCCTGAGTGCTACGGCTAACGGTTAAGGCTGCTTCAACTTGCATTTATTTACAACAAAACAAAGATTCTCCCCCCCACCCCCTACGCCAGGCGACGCACCCCTAACCCCTATATTCCCCCAATAATCCCACTTCCCGCCAGAATGTGCATTTATAGCGGGCGCTGCTTCAGCTGGCGCCTCCATCTAGCTTTAAGCCTCAACCCCCCCAAATTTCCCCCTCGTCCCGCCTGGTCTTGTTGCATTTGGAAAAGAGAAACAATTTCTGTAATATATTTTTGAATATACTGTGCTTGTATGTGTGTATATATCTATGTTACGTGCTCTGTTCTGTATGTTCAATAAACGATTCCTGGTTTGAACAGCGGGTGCTTGTCTTCGCTGTAG
Source organism: Hypselothyrea guttata (assembly GCA_035045125.1). Taxonomy (NCBI): domain Eukaryota; kingdom Metazoa; phylum Arthropoda; class Insecta; order Diptera; family Drosophilidae; genus Hypselothyrea; species Hypselothyrea guttata. The sequence goes on from JAWNNJ010002320.1 coordinate 462,104, forward strand.
TTGTGTCTCAACTAAATCGATCCACATTGTCGCGGCTAAGCTCGAAGCTGGTGTTGATCACGGCTAAATTTGTTGCGGTTCTTAGCTGGTGCATGGCTTCGCTAAATGGATCCATGTGTTTCGTGTCTTGGCTAATTTAATCTTAATCCTGGAAGATATTGAGTATTATATGTATATGTTTTCAATTTTTCGAAATACTCTACTTGGTTTTAAACATATTGGAATTATTTAACATTGACCAAAAATTAATATTTACAAATTTTATAATAAAAATTTACAGATAATTAATATTTTCAATTTTTAAGTTAAAAATGAATTTTAATTGAAAAAAAAAATAATAATAATTTCTATATATTTTTTTAAAATTGTAAAGCAACGTATAATAGTTTTTTATATAATTATTTGTAATATAAATCTACAAATGACCATTATTTTATAATTTGTATTTTAAGTATTATTATTCTATTGTTGGTTTTTGTCATTGCTAAGTGGATTCTTAGTTGAGTTTGTCTTGAATTATCACTGTTCAGTTGGTGCTTGTCATTGCTAATGCGAACATTCTTTTAGTACATTGTGTCTTGGCTAAAGTTGTCACTGTTCAGCTGGTGCTGATCACTGCTAAATTAATCCTTGCTTAAGTTTGTCTTTATTAAATTTGTCACAATTTATCCGATCCGTGTCTTAGCTATGTTAATAATTGTTGTGGTTCATTGTGTCTTGGCTGAAATTTGTTCACTGTTGTGTTGGTTTTTGTCATTGCTAAATTGATCCTTGGTCAAGTTGGTCTTGGTGCTTGTCTTGGCTTAAACGATGCTTGCGTTAACCTCCAAGTTAAGCCTCAAAACTGGAAAGGGAATACGCGCCTTTGAGGGTTATACAAGCAATGGATGTAAGATATAAACACATGTGTATGTATATGTATGTATATACATATGTATGTATGTATGTATGTGTATGTATGTATTAATGCTCTTAGCTGCTGTTTTATTATGGCCCGCCTCCCAGCCACAATTTGACTAATGGGCCTAAAAAAAGCCATATCCATACACACACACACACACACACACACACACACATGTATACATACATATACATTTGTATATGTTTATGTGACTGGAACGCACGTGGCCCGCATTGCTCATGCGCTGTGTGGCACCAGAATCCAACAAGTGCGGCATGGAAATGGCAGTGGAAGTGAAGGTGGTGGTGAAGGTGGCGGTGGAGGTGGAGGTGGAGGTGGAAATGTATGTGGTGAACAGAAAAATATTTTATTTGTATGCGAAACGACAGCGAAAAGCGATAAAGCAATTTCCAGTCGGAATTTCACCACACGCACAATAAATTCACCACTTGCGCAGTGTCCTGGTTAGTGCTGGCATTTCAGCAGCTTTGTAGCTAGATTTCAACTGCAAAACAAAGAGATTGCATTTTTATTTATTTATTTATTTATTTATTTATTTAGATATGTTATTTTAATGCAACAAGTATAAAACTTATACTTAAACCATAAAAATAAAAAAACAACAAAATTAAATTAGAAAGATTTGAATTTAAATTTAAATTTAAATTAATATACATTAAATTAGGTTTATATTTTGTTTTGGTTTAAAAAATTGATTTACAAATTAATTCTTATAGTCCACGCTGAAATTCTTAAATTATTTCGACATACTATTTGCCAATATATTAATTACTATTAATTTATTTCATTATTTGTAATCATTTTTTTTATCAATTATTTGTTGTTATGAAAGTAAAAGACATATACTTATTAATTATTATTATTTTATTTTATTATTTCTTATAATTATTTTTATTTATTATTTATTTTTGTAATTAATTTGTAATTTTGTATTTATTACTATTAATTTAATTTATATTATTATTACTAATACTATTTTATTTATATTTAAGAAAAGCAAACCAAAATGCTTCAAAGCGTAGCTCTTTTTGGCTATTTTTGGCCTTTTTTGTATTTCACCTCGCAGTCTGGATAGGCTGGCAACTCTGGTCCTAGGACGGTGACAGAGACAGGGACAGAGACAGAGACAGAGACAAAGAGAGAGCGTTGGAGCGTTGGAGCATTTCAGTTACACCACGGACAGCGCGCAGCAAAGACGTTGCAGAAGGCTGACGGCAGAATCGGCCAAGAGTTGGGCCATCGCTGCATGTATGAGCTTGAACGCTGACCGTGGAGCAGAACGCAGTTAAAAGCAGTTTAAATAGCAGCGTTAAGCACAGTGTGCATAGTTTTTTCTTGTTGTTATTGTTGTTGTTGTTTTTTTTTGGCATAAAACACGCACTGTGTGTGTGCGTGTGTGTGTGTGTGCGTGCGTGTGTGTGTTATGTTAACTTTTTGGCCCAAAGGCAGCGCAACAATTGTATTGAAAATGTTGACGCATTGAGCAAAAACACAAAACCAATAAAACCAAGTGACAGAGCGCCAGAGAGAGAGAGAGAGAGAGAGAGAGAGAGGGTAAACTTTGGTAAGTAATATGCATATGTGTGTGTATGCACTATGGGCAAAGATAACGCTTTTGTGGCATTCATTAAACAATACCAGCGACAGCGTTTCAGACCTCGTAACGATTATAATTTTGAAGGTGAGAATTAGTGCTCGACGTCTAGCAATGGGAGATTTTGGCTTTGGTCAGATGGTACTATTTCGAATGTTGCCAACATTCTCATCAGTGAGCTTAGAAACGAAAATTGTCAAACTTGCCTTTTTAATATTTATAAAGATTATAAAGTCAAAGTAATTTGCTAATATTTATCTTAAAAAAAATTGAAAGATAAATCTTATATTAAAAGAAAACTCTGATTTTATATTTTCATACAAAAAGTGATAATAGTTCTTAAAGTACATAAACTTTTGTAAAAATAAATAACAAAATAATTTTTTTTTTTAATTTTATAAAAAAAACAAAATTGAAAATAATAATTATATATCAATATTTACTTTTGATAATAATTGAATATAAATATCTTTTGCACCAAGTTATGGAAAAATGTAATATTCGTTCTCGATATATTACCAAATGTACTGAATCATTATCACAAATATATTTGCATTTTCGTATTACACCACTTGGTCCAAAAAATATTTGCATATTTTATTAATTAAATTAAATTGCCGAATTAAACGGAATTTTTGAAATACATAGCTGTTGGAAATAATTATATATTCCCGAATTCACCATTTAAAACTAAGATATGTGTATTTTTGACACTTTTTGCAGAGGTTTTTTGGGCGATTATTTTTTTTTTTTATCAATTTTTATCGACATAATAAAAAATTTAAAATAAACTCAATTATTACATGTTACATATTTGTCAAAAATAATATTTAAATTTAGAAAAACATCTTTTTTACAAGTATTTACAATAAATGTAATAAAATGTGAATTAAATGAAATGAATGCCCACAAAAGTGGCGTCTGTGCCCACTGTAGCAGTTGGTGTGTACTACGAGCTGAGCTACAACAACAACAAGATCTGGCAACGCTGGCATTGTTGTTGTTGCTGTTGGCAATGCTGCCATTGTTGTTTTTCTTGTGTTCGCTGCTGCTGCATAACGATTTTTCCAGTGACCTTGTTGCGTACGCGGGCGACCGCTGCGTATATAACTGTTGTAAGTGTGTGTGTGAGAGAGAGAGGGAGAGAGAGAGTAAGAGAGAGAGAGAGAGATAGAGAGAGAGAGAGAGAAAGGGAGTGAGAGAGAGAGAGAGCGTGCTGTGCGTGTGTATTGTTATGCTTTGCTCATTGCCTCTCTTTATAAATTTGTTGCTAACAACTTGTTGACGCTCGTTATAAATATAAATATATATAATATAAATATAAACAATTATTATGCATAATATTAATATTATTAAAATATTATTAACACATTTTTTTGATCGAAATCGAAGGCAAGTTTGCAGCCTGCGCAAGTCACCTGGAAGCGCCAGCTGTCGTCGAATCTCGCGCTGTCTCTCTTTTTTATAGCATACTTTGCTGCGTACACATGCTGGTGCGTATGCGTATGCCTGTGTGTGTGTGTGTGTGTGTGTGGCGCTTTACCATGGGCAAAAGTAACAGTTTTTGTGGTGAGCAGGCAGCTAATATTTTTAATTTAGTTTTTTATTTGGGCTTATGGCAACACAACGATATCGATATTGATATATTCCAATTAAAGCAAGCTAATTTGGTCACTTTGAAAAATGAATTAATGCCAAAAACTTTAGTATTTTGGCCCATAGTGCGCTTGCTTTGTGCTTGTATTGAAATGGGTTTTTGTGTTTGCTGACAAAGCCTTAGGTTTTTATTTTGATTTATGTATATTTATTTATTTATGTATTAATTATTAATTATTAATTATTTTAATTTTTGTAACTTTGACTTTGAATTTTTATATTTGTGTATTAATAAATAATTAATTTTCTTTTTGTAATTTTGAATTTGAAGTTTTATATTTATTTATTTTTTACTTAAATTTTTTTTATTTATTTCACAATTGTGAATTTTTTTTGTATTCTTGTGTATGTATTTATATATTATATATTTATATCATAGTTCTTTAATAGCTCTTTACCATTTTAAATTAATTATATTTTATGGATTTTTTTTTGTTTTTTTTTTTTAGTTTGTTTTTTGGGTACAGTTAAGAAAATTGTGTTTTAAAAAATATTTGTTCTCTTGCATTTATTTTAACATTATTCTTTGATGCTACTTTTTGCTCTGCTACTCTGCTACTCTGCTACGCAGCTCTTGCTATTGCCATTAATTTTCATTTTCTTACTGACTTCGCTTCTAATTTCTCTTCTTATTTTACTTTGTGGTACATATTCTCTTTTGTCTTGGCTTTTTGACCATATCATTAGACATAACGGAATGCAATTGCCGAGCCCTTTATCGATTTTATGCCTCATCAGAGCTGGGCACGTGCAGGCCGCCAGCAACAACAAGTCATTCACACCACTCAAGGCTCACACACACACACACACACACACACACACACACACATGCTACATGCTACATGCTACATGCTACATGCTTGTAAAACGAGTCGCACTACGTCAAATTAATTGAAAAAGCAAACGCCCCAGCGACAGTCCCCACTCAACACTCGAGTTCATAAGTAAGTGGCCCAGCGAGAGACCAGCGACACTGTCACAGTGCCACTCACACTCATACTGACACTCACACATTCACAGTGACAGCCATAACTACATTTACACTGCAAGTGAAGCGGAACAGAGCGCAAATTCACTGAGCAAAACCAACGAATACAAAATAGCTAAAAAAAAACAGTTCAATGCCGTTTAAAATCGCATTTTGTTTAGTATTTTTTTAAATTTATTTTATATAATTTTATTTTTATTTAATTAATTAATTTATTTTTTTTATTTATCTTTAGTCATTAATCAAATCGTTTGATATCAAGCAAAGCTTTTTAAAAGGGCATTTAAAATGTGTTTAAAAAACATAGCATACTTTTACGCATAACTACATTTACACTGCAAATGAAGCGGAACAGAGCGCAAATTCACTGAGCAAATACAACGAATCCAAAATAGCTAAAAAAAAACAGTTCAATGCCTTTAAATTTTTTTTTTAATTTTTTTATTTAAGTTGAATTTTATTTATGTATTTTTCATTTATTTATTTATTTATTTATTTAGTTTAATTTTATAATAGTAATTAGGCTTTTTAAAAAATGCATTTAAAATGTGTTAAAAAAACATAGCATACTTTTGTGCTGCAAAAGCAAGGTGTTGGGTGCAGAGCAGAGCTATAGAAGAATAGAGAAACCAGCTAAAGAATGTAGACAGATAAGCGAAATAATAGCAAAAGAAAAGGCAAATAAGTGAAATGGAAGACAAAAGAGTTTTTTTAAGCAGGTCAAGAATGAAAGGAATTTAACAAACTGCAATCGAGACACGCAAAAAGTAAATCAAAAAATAAAAATAAAATAAAAAAATTGTGTAGCCAAGAGTATGAGCTTTGGCAATGGGGAATTTTATATAAATATCGGTTTCATGGCAATCAAAGAAATTTAACAAAACTTTGCCCTTGCAGCAGGGGAATAGCATAGAGAGAGAGGGAGAGAAAGGAAGAGAAAGGGAGGCCACAAAATCATAGCAATTTTAGTATTTGTTTTTTTATTATTTGCTAAAATTTGTATTTAAAAGCTAAAAACATTTAGAAAATCTTCGCCAAGGGGAGCTTTAAACAAAAGCTCTAGGCAAAGCTCCAGACAAAGCTCTAGACGAAAGCATTTTTAAATCGCATGCAATGCTCAAAATAATTCAAATAATTATTATGCTAATTTATTTATTTCTTATTAATTATTATTAAATATTAATTTATATACTTACATATAAATATAGTTAATATTAATTTGTTAACTCTTCTGTTGATGCACATAAATATAAATATAAAAATTCTTGATCAGGAAGATGAGTTGAGTAGATTTAGCGATGTCCGTCCGTCTGTCCGTCTGTGTGAACGAGTCGATTTCGGAAACTACAAAGGCTAGAGCTGCCATTTTTGGCATGTAGGTAGATAAATAACGTACGCAAATCAAGTTTATTTGAATTCTCTGATGCCACGCCCCTGACGCCTATATTGAATAAAATGAAATACATAAACCAATTTAAGAAACACAAATCTACTTACATAAATTGTGTCTTCAGTAATTGGAAGGTCTATACCATACGCAGATGAAGTTTATTTCAAATTTTGGATGCCACGCCCCTTTGACGCCCTAATCATTAAAAACCGAATAACAAGCGTAATGTTTCACATAGAAATGTATTCAGCATATAGTACACTCTCTACTGCTGCTTGACTTTTTAAGACAGTTTTATAAAATTATGTTTAAAGTATAGGGTACAGGGTATTCTACAGTCGGGCCCGTCCGACTGATCTGTCCCACCCATTCTGGTTCTTTCACAGTTGATTCTAGCATATATTACGCCATCTTTTCAGCAATTCTCTTTGCTCCCTTCTCTCCCATCTGCTTCTTGAATTTGCGTTTTATTGCCATTGTGATGCATTTCCCTTTTATTTTTATGTTTTTGTCGCAGTTTTCCTGGCTTAGGAAAAGCCTGCGCTCTTCTTCTTTGCAGTGTTGTTAGTTGGTCGTCATTGTTGCCATAGTTGTGCAGACTTATCCTTCTGCTCTTGTTTCTTGTTGCTGCTCGTCTCTTCCTGTTGTGCTGCCTCTTGGCATTCTGTTTGTGTCTGTTTCCATTGATTCTGTAAATCGAGGAAAAGTGCGACTCAAGCATTGCATAAGATTGCATAGAAAGGAGGAGCTTACAACAATTGCTTTATTGCAGATAGATACAATATACTCTAATTGCTTTAATAACATTTTTTTTTATCTTCGTTCATTTGTCTGTAAAATATGATATCATACGAAATGGTAAATGATAGTTTTAAGTTCTTTAAAGGCTTTGAAATGTGTCTAGAACACGAATTTTGGCAGACTACGCGTATGCGCAATCTTTTTTTTTGTTTTGTTCTAGAAATTTCGAAAGCAGGGTATACAAATTGGAGTTAGCTCAGATGTTGGATTTCCTACAATGATAAATGCGTAAAATACACACACTCCAGATCCACAAATCCACTCGCCACTCCACTTAAGCACTTGATCACAGACAATACACTGTGATCAGCAGCACTGCAGTAGCTGTATTTATAGTGCTTGCAGGCTGCGTCGTCGCTGTCTTTTCTCAGTTCCCGATAATACGCAAGAGAAAGAGCAAAGAAAACCCACCCACCAATCTGCAGCTGTGGTGAGAGAACACATCGACCGCTCTCTGATCTTATGCATTCATAGGAAGCGCTTTGCCAGTCTCCTCACTCGCGTTTGCTGGCTCTCCAAGCATACCTCCTGCATTACAAGTAATGCAACGGGTAGCCAGCTCGCCTCCTAGGCAGCGCTTAGCCACTCGCCTCTCTGCTCGCTTGCTCGTGCTGGCTCTCCAAGCATACCTCCTGCATTACAAGTAATGCAGCGGGTAGCCAGCTCGCCTCCTAGGTAGCGCTTAGCCGCTCACCTCGCTGGCTCTCCAAGCATACCTCCTGCTTTACAAATAATGCAGCGGGTAGCCAGCTCGCCTTCTAGGTAGCGCTTAGCCGCTCTCCTCGCTGTCTCTCCAAGCATATCTCCTGCATTACAAGTTATGCAGCGGGTAGCCAGCTCGCCTCCTAGGCAGGGCTTAGCCACTCTCCTCTCTGCTCGCTCGCTCGTGCTGGCTCTCCAAGCATACCTCCTGCATTACAAGTAATGCAGCGGGTAGCCAGCTCGCCTCCTAGGCAGCGCTTAGCCACTCTCCTCTCTGCTCGCTCGTTCGTGCTGGCTCTCCAAGCAGCGAGTAGCCGCCTAGCCTACAAAGCAACGGACATACTGCACTGGGTGGGATAGAGCATAGAGAGTGCTCCTCACAGAAGCGGAGTGGTGGGTGGTGGGATTTTTTTTAGCGGGAGCTGATCAAGAAAGACATATGAACAGACAGACAGACGGACATCGTGAAATCGACTCAGCTCATCTCCCTGATCAAGAATATATACTTTGTGGGGTCTGCCACACCTCCTTCTGCCTGTTACATACATTCTAACAAAGTTATTAACCCTGTTTTCCCCATTTAAAAATAATCAGAATCTTAAGGCTCTTAAATTGCTTTACATAATGAACGCAACAGTCAATATTAGATTGCCTCATCCAAGATTTTATGATTACGAGATATATAAGGCAATTTTAGAGCTACGACTTTAAGCTTAAAAAATGTCTAAATCTGAAGTTTTTGCGAACTTAATAGACGCTTAACGCTTATGAATTGCCTTACATAACAGTCACAATTTGAAATATTAGATGGCACATTGCGGCATATAATATTTCATGATAATGAGATCTATAACGCAAGCATAGGTCACATTTGGCAATCTTGGATTTCATGATAATGAGAAACTTGACAATGTGCTCAATAGTCGGAGTTTTTACTGAATTTTGAATGATATCATAAAATGTGCTCCATTTCGGTTAATGCCAGTGTTGTTTGACTTGCCTAGAGGGAGAGGGAGACAGAGAGAAAGAGGGAGAGGGAAAGAGGGAGAGAGGGAGAGAGGGAGAGATTGATGTGCGTCGCAGACATTGTACTTGATGCTGATGTCATGCTATTATATTATGCCTGGCTCCACACAAAATGGCGTTGGCGTCCATTAAATGGAAATTGACGAGTGTTGGGCGAAAGTTTTGTGCAGCTGCAGTCCCTAAATCCCTCGTAGGGCGGGACTGCAGCCTTGACATGGTTTCCAGCTCGTTTTGTGCCATGGACTGGACCAGAGCGAATCCATCTGCGGCCTTGTGCAAAACTTTTTCCCATAATGAAGAACTTTGTGTGTGTGTGTGTGTGTGTTCTTGAGGGTGCTTCAGCTTGCCACTCTTAGAATTTGGCATTAGCCATTGTAACTTCCATTCTAGAAATGAAATTGAATAAAATCTCTGAAAACAACTAGTAACAACTCTATAGAGCTGATTATATAGTATACTCCGGTAGTGAGAGAAACCCAATCCAAGCACTAAATTTAAGCATTAGTTTTTATTGAAAACAAAATATAATAATAATAAAAAAAATCCACCAGAAAATTATACACCATATTTTTAAATGCGCTCAAACTTAAAGCAATTGCTTTTACGAAATGATTAAATTTGAATGAAAGAGGCGTGGCAGCGCCCATAAACTGAGTCGATCTAGTTATGTGCGTTTGTCTGTCCCAACAAGCGCGCAGCGCGAGCTGTAGATACAGCGTGTATATGCAGTCTGGTTTGACCGTTTAAAAAGGGAATTTATAATAAAATATAATATAATAATAATGTATAAAAAATACACAAGGGAATTATATAGATCTATGATTTTATTTTATTTTATGTAAAAATTCGCATCTCTTTAAATCTGAAATTGTTACGAACTTGTCAGAAATTCCGTCTACTCAACTGTAACATTTTCGTGTTTTGGAACTTTTTTTCATTTCTTTCGCTCTGTGCATTTGCTTGTTTTCCTTTGTGTGTGTTTGTTTTTGGACTTTGACATCTCGGCTGTCCTTGGGACGCTCTGTCATGAGCTGCTTGTCAAGCGCTGTGACAGCTTATCGCTGTCTCTATCCCTATCACAATCTCCCTCTCTCTCTTGCTTACCCTCTGCCTCTGTTTCCATCTCTCTCTGCACGCTTTCGCCTGCCAATTCGTGTTAAATGAACTTTTCTCTGGCATGCCACTTTGGCGAGTTGCTTTACATCCTTCATTTTACTTTTTCCTTCCTCCTTCATCCTTCCAACTTCAGCCTTCCTGCTTCATCCTTCCTCCTTCCTCTTTCATCCTTCCTTCCCTTGCCACATTCATTCCGCGCATGACGTCAATGGCGATTGGCATTTTGCAATTTGCGCTTTTAAAGCATTTCAGCCAACGACAATTTGCTTTGGCATGGGCTACACTCAGAAAAAAACCTAGAACATTCCTATCTGAGTAAGAACGTACTTAATTTTTTTATACCCTGTGCCCATTTGAAAAATGGGAAAAACAGGGTTATTAACTTTGTGCGAATGTATGTAACAGGCAGAAGGAGGCGTGGCAGACCCCACAAACCATATATATTCTTGATCAGGGAGACGAGCTGAGTCGATTTAGCCCTGTCTGTCTGTCTGTCTGTCTGTCTGTCTGTCCGTCTGTCTGTCTGTCTGTCCGTCTGTTTGGATGAACGCGTCGATCTCAGCAACCACAAAAGCTAGAGCTGCCGTTTTGGTTGCTATTGGTAGGTAGTTATCTTACGCAGATCAAGTTTGTTTCGAAAATTGGATGCCACGCCCCCTTTACGCCCAAAAATCAATAAAACTCACACAACCTCTGGTTTTTTAACATAAAAAGTTGAATAACAAGCGTAATATTAAACATAGAATGTTGTTATTTGGAACATATACTTTCTTTTATTATATTTCACTATCCTGAATAGCAGGTTAAAATCGGTTAATAAACACAGGAGATATAAGCTACCAAATACTTGAACTTAAAAGTTCAAAAACAAGCATAATATTAAACATAGAATGTTGTTATTTGGTATATATAATCTCTTCTATTATATTTAACTATCCTGAAAAGCGCATTGATATCGGTTAATAAACAAAGTAGATATACGCTACGCATTTGGCAGCGCAGTTCAGCAGCGGCAGCAGCAGCAGCGCAGCTGGCGCACGTAAAAAGGGAAGAAGAAGTACTGCTGATACGCTTGGTGTGACAGTTTTATAAAATTGTATATAAAATAAAAGGCACAGGGTATTCTACAGTCGGGCCCGTCCGACTGATCTGTCCCGTCCGACTGATCTGTCCCGTCCGACTGATCTGCCCTGTCCAAATTTTTAAATTTAGAATCTCTTGATTTTAAGTACGTTTTGTTTATCTGAAGTTCATTCAAGATTGCCTAAATCTTTTTGGCTTAATTTAAATAGTATTTTAGTTTAATTTATGCTTATTTGTTCTGAAATCAATCCTGTTTATACCTAAAATAACTCCGTAATATCAAAGATACGTAATTTTATCTTGGAAATGCAATAAAAAATTTCATCTAATTTTCGCTGAGTGTAGCTCTGCTTGAGTCTGCTCCCCTCCGTCTCTCTCTCTTTCTTTCACTCTCTCTCTGCTCAGCTCGGTTGTCCTGTGTTCCATCCCGTGACAGCAAGGTCATTAGCAGGCCACTGACTTGATTTTGACGGCTCTTTTGAGACTGATTGGCTTGCAGGTCGTTGATTTATTGCCTTTTACCAGATTTAACTTAACTTAACTCGCCTCGCCACTTGCCTGGAATGTGCATTCTTTTATGACCTCGTCTTTATCTAAATGGATTCTAGATGACCTTTCCCATATCACAATTACCTTCAAGCGCCGACAACTAGAGATAAATTTAAATAGACATTGGCATACGATAGCTCCAACTAAAGTGCCTTGTGGGAGAATTTGTGAAAGGCATTCTCCTGTATAGTTGAACCAAATGAAGCAACCTCAACCAGAACTGAATAGAAGGAAGGAGGAAGGAAGGGGTGTGAAGTAGTCGCAAATTGGGGAAGCACTTGTTGAAAACGAATCAAAAGATAGAGTAGAATGTTGGAGGGGAGAACAAGGCTGTGGTAGGGTAGGTAAAACCATAATAGAAGCGACATTCAAAAAGGAGCTAGCTGAGGCGGAAGTAAAATTTATAGAAGACAAAGTACAAAAGGGTATAAAACGAACATAAAGAAATAGGTAAAGGGAAGCAGCGGGGGCGGATGGTGCAAGAAAAGCAGAAATAGAAATATAAATAAGTAGAAGCATGATGGAAATGAATGGAGTCTAATGGGAAGTAGTAATATTGCATAGCGAGAAATAGGTATAAGATATAGGTATAAAGGAATAAGTAAAATAGTTAGAAGAATAAAATAATAAGAAACACCTACTTCTAAAATGGTATAGTAGAAGGAGAAGGGGCAGAAAAAGAGAGAAGGAAAATTAGAAGTTAAAAACGGAGATGAAGAAGGAAGCGCAAGAAAAAGAAGTTAAAGAAGAAAAATAATATTATGATTTTTGCATAGAATTCTGAATATAAGCAAATGTGTTGTAGAAGGAGTGCTAAGAACAGGAAGAGAATAAGGAGTACGTAGAAGACGAATAAGTATTAGAAGTAAAAGGAGAAGCTGCAGGTTAAAGAATAATGATAAGAATTTAGTAAATATTAATTTACAAAGTAAAGGTATACGAAGAACAAAATATTTGTTAATAGAAGCACGATATAAAACCAGATGAAGAAGTTAGAGCAGGATCAAAATGGGAAATTGGGGAAAAACAAGGTATAACGTGATGACAAATTGTCAAGCCAATGGACAGTCGTGTCTAAAAGGAAATATAAAAAAAGTTTTAATTTCAGCTTGCAAACTCTGATTAGACCAGTAAGCTTCAAGTCAATGAACAACTTGGTCAAAGGCAACATCTACGTTCTAAGCGTAATTCGATTAGCAGTCAAAGCTTCTGCACTTCCACATTGTCATTTCCTTAATCCTTATGCTATATCTCCCACTAGACTTTTCTCCGAGTGCACTTTGTTCTAATCTACCTGTTTTACTGTTTGTTTTGCTTGCAGCAAGGTCACCGGGATAAAGGATGTCGGATCAGCAACGTGCCTCGCTATGTCCTCGCCTCGTGGACTACATGGCCATCGTGGGGGCGCACACGACCCCTCCCATGCCCAAGGGCATGCAGAGCGGGAAGCCACCTCCGGTGCAGGTAATGGGATATGCTTTTCTATTTCTATTTCTACACTCGGAGAAAAAAACCTAAAATTCTTGCTAGAGCCAGAAAATACTTCAGCAGGAAATCATAAATTTTGAAGCGTTCCTAGAACGATTAAGTCTAAGACCGTTAACTGATATTTTGCTCTAAATTCTTTCACGAATCTATTCAGAAGATGAATTAAAAGCTTCATATATCTGATTGTATTCGTCTTATCCGAAATCTTCTTGTTCTGAGTAAGAACAAACTTAATTCAAGTCATTCAGTGTTTCCAAGTATTTTGCAAATTGTTTCAAGTCCCTTTTGTCCTAAATTAAATTGTAATGTTTATTCCTATATTATTTCTGGAATATCAAGTAACAAACGTACTTAGTTTGGATACATATTTTTCAATTGAAATAATTTTAGTAGTTTCTAGCCGCTTTTCCCTTGAGTGTATGATGGGAATGAAAATATGATTAACGTCGTATGATTTGCGGATTGCAGGTACCCGATTTGTTGCGTCGCTATCCGCCATCGGACCATGCGGACTTTCCGCTGCCCCTGGACATGGTGTACTTCTGCCAGCCGGAGGGTTGCACAAGCGTAGGACCGCGACGTACAGGGTCCGCGATTCGGGACATGACGTCGTTTGTGTTCGCCCTGACCGATAAGGATTCGGGCAAGACGCGCTACGGCATCTGTGTGAACTTCTATCGACCCATCGAGCGGCCCAGCTCGACAGCAGCCTCGGCGGGAGCGGGCGGGGAGCGGTTTGCGGGCAACGGTGGTGCGGCGGGACATGGCGGAGGTGCCGGCGGTGGTGCGGGCGGTGGGGCACGCGGGCGTCGCTCCTCCGCCTTTCGGCGCGAATCGTGGCGCAAGAGCATGGAGCGCAGCTCGGATTCGGCGTTCAGCAGGCAAGTGTGTTGTATGCCTTTTGGGGCACGAACGGATGGCGTTGTACAGTGGCTAAAAACAGCAATTAACGTGACAAAAATCGGTAATTTCGAAAGCATCTGTGTTGAATTGAACTCAAGAAGAAGATGACTCTACAGACAGCAAAAGTTGCTAAAGAAAAGTAAAGGATAAAAAAGATCTAAGAAAAAGATCTTTTCAGAAATAGATCTTTTCAACTTTTATTGAATTTAGCTAAAATTTCCTGCACTTTAAATAAATTCGGATAGTATATCTTTCGCAGTCGAATAATAGACTCCAATGGAAATTTGTTTTTTGTCACGCTAATTGCGAGTTTCAACCAGAGTGCGTTGCTTGACATTGTTTTCGGTTATATCTTCGGTTTGACTGTTTGTTTTGTGTGATCTAATCGAGAGTTTTCAAACCATTTCCATAATAGTTACGGCCTCTTAACTACTTCTAGCGACTACAGAAGTAACGTCGCACCCAGCGATTCGGATCGTGAACTGACCTCGCGTCGTGACTCCGATCAGCAGCGTCTCCATGCCCATCAGCATGGTGCTGGAGGGGCGTCAGCGGTGCCCAAATTGGGACTGATGGCGCCATCGGCTGACTCCGAATCCGGTGGCAGCCATTCGCCTTCGCCGCGTGCCTCCAGGAAGCGCACCAAGCTGCGCAATCAGTCGCTCACCTCACTCTGCATCATCTCGCACCATCCGTTCTTCACCACATTCCGTGAGTGCCTCTTCATACTGAAGAAGCTCATCGATGCCTGCAACGAGTCGTCGTCGCCCAAGCGAGTCGGCGCCTCCCAGAAGGTCAACCGGGACAATGTGTGGACGGTGCTAACGGGGCACGCCAGTGATGCGACACCCTCCATTGTGTTGCACGATGTGCGCGAGATCGAGACGTGGATTCTGCGTCTGCTTTCCACGCCGGTGCCGGTGCCAGGCTCCACGCGTGTCGAGGTATGTGAAGAATGAATGGGATACACTCTAAGAAAAAACCGACCTTACTTTCAACAATTTAAAAGGGTATATTAGGTTAGGGCATGCTCTATCGACGCTGTGAATTGCGTTATGATCAGATAAGAAACAGCTGAGATATGCCACAGACAATTTGCTGCATTAGGCAGAGGGGGGTTGGTATGTATGTGTGCCTCATACACCAAAAAAAGGGTCTTCTACTGATTGATCTGCCACGACCATATATTTTAACTTGGGATTTATGAACATTACTTTACTATATTGTTATATCTTCAACCTTAATTTCTTCTACAGGTTGAGGTGCTGTCGCCCACTGTGCATGAACCGTTACTCTTTGCTTTGCCGGATCATACGAGATTCTCCCTGGTTGATTTTCCACTGCACTTGCCATTGGAATTGCTGGGCGTGGAGACCTGCCTGAAGGTCTGGACACTGATTATACTGGAGAATAAAGTATTGTTCCAATCACGGGATTACAACGCGCTCTCCATGTCCGTAATGGCATTCGTAACGATGCTATATCCATTGGAGTACATGTTTCCCGTAATACCATTGTTGCCCACTTGCCTCAGCTGTGCCGAGCAGTTGCTTCTGGCGCCCACGCCCTTTGTCATTGGGGTTCCAGCCTCATTTCTGATCTACAAAAAGAATTTCAGGTAGGCAGTGAAAGAGATAGAAGATCAGGGACCGTAAGAAGAATAAAATCATAAAAATCATAAATTGAAACACCATAACGAAAACTCATAGATCGTCGAACAACGATTAAAATGACGTTATCCTTTTTTGCTTATCGATTTTAAGTAATGGATTTTTTTCATCCACTAATCGAAATATTATGTGTTATTACATACGGTCCCTGGTTAAGATAATTTTATTTGTAATCAGTATACATGACGTTTGCTTTAGGCTACCCGATGATATTTGGGTGGTGGACTTGGATTCGACTAAATTGACACCACCAACGGGAGGTTATGATGAGATATCGCCATTGCCCGAGCCCGAGGGCACAATACTAAAGAATCACCTCAAACAGGTAAGCCCAAGTGGTGAGAAAGTCGGGGTATAAAGAGGAAGAAAGAAAGTGAAAGTAAAATGGATACTGTATAAACACTTGCTGACATTTTTGCACATTCCTTTGTACGTATTTCTTGAGATTGATAATGCTATACATACGGTTGGTGCTGCATTCAAAGTAGGTTTAAATTCTTACAGAATTAAGTTAAGTTTCAAAATACATTTTGTATTTTGAAAACGTATTTTATAAATTATCGATAGGCGAATCAGAACTGGAACTGAAACCAAATGATGAAGATGCTGAAACATTTATAAACTTGATTGTAATCATATATTTGTATACCCTATAATCATTGAAAATGGGTAAATATGGGGTTAATTATGAAAGAGATTAACCTTGATTCGGAATATTCGAGTTTTATTTGAAGTTATGAATTCTGATTTTTATTATGGTTTTTCTTCGAAGCTAAATCTAGCCCAACCCTATGTATAATCAAAATTTTCTTATTCAAATTTGTATAATCTAATATTCTTTTACTGCAACGATTTCATGCCACATAAGCAACACAATGTTGAAATTTTTGCATTCTTTTCTCACACAAAACATGTCAAAGAAAAAATACATAATCTATATACAATACATACATGAACATATCGAATACTCAATATACCAGATTATCATTGTATATGTGGATATGAACCAAATGCTTTTACCGCTCAACGTCGTGTGATTATTGTCTTCATACATTTTGTAAACCTTTTCATAAAAAAAGGGGTTTACATTTCATATACTATATGGATAATTGTATTTACTTATACTAAATACTTGATTGTTTCGATTAATGTGATTGTTATCTATTATATAAATATGCCCAAGAGCCCAACCCGCTCATGCTCTAAATATACTATGATTTCCAAACATGTTTCAAAATACAAGAACTTCTTCTTCTTCTATTTCATTTTGATTTTGATTTGACAATTTTTACTCAAACTATCTACCTATTTATCTACCTCTCTGTCTGTCTCTATTTCTGTCTGTGGCTTTTGACTTCGCTAATGCTATAACACTCTACTTTTAACATTCATGCATTATCTATTTAAATACTACTCCATCATAACAACAACTACAACTACTACAACTACAACTATAACAACTGCAGGCTATGCTACTTATGGATGAAGCTGGACTTGGTGTAAATATCGTTCATAAATGTTAAAAAAAAAAAAAAAAAAACAAAAAAAGATTTTTATTTGATATATTTTTGTGAGATTTAAGTTGAAGCGTTTTGTACATAGTGAAAAGCATAGCAAACGCGTGCAGTATACCTAATATACCTAACATAGTCTCTATCTCTATCTCTATGAATCTATTATAATCGCATGCATACAGTCATACCTGCCTAATACAACTGAAAACACACAAATTCAATACATGTTAACCCATAAAATATATACTCCCCAGCCCCTAGCTCCAACTCCAACTCCAATTCTAACCATCGTCTATTTTATTTCGATGGTAGACCACAATTTGAGCTCTTCGTAAGGCATCCACGTTAATAACTTCCCCTCTTGTTCCTATGGAGACCATAAGTTTCTTCAGCCACGCCCTCTTAAATAGTTCGGTATTTGTGTACTTTCCCTGTATTCAGCGACTTTAGACTAATTCTACTCTCTGTAAATGTATTCAGCATTATGTTTCCATCAACTGCAGTGTGTGCATGCTTTAACCTTGTGTACCTTTATATTGTATTACTAACAACATTTCCCTGGGTTACATTGTTTGTAACTCTTTCCTGTAACTAGTACATACACCCACTAGGTTACTTCCATCTCCTGCCTCTCTTTTATTTATAGCGCTGTTGAAGTTACAGTTCACCTAGTCCTCATATTACTTGCTGTATTTTTTTATATCGTTGTCTTTATGCTCACTTTGACAGGCTTTAACCTCGATGTCTGCCTCCAATCAGGCTGTATCCTCGCAGCAGCTGTTACCCTCGGTGCGGGATAGTCTACAGGAGCCACCTTTGCTGGGGTAAGTATATCTGAGTTATAGTTGATGGTTCTATAGGTTTTGCTCCCTACTCAAAACTTTCGACTACCGCAAGTCGAAACCTTTAAGAACCAAACCGCAACCGAAACCTAAAAAGAACTGATTAAAATAAAGAGTCGAAACTTTTAACTTTATTTGGAACTAAAACGACAGTCAAATAATTGAAATATCCTATAAGTACTTTGTATTGGTATACAAATTTGTTGATGTAAACCAAGCCTTTTACCGAAACTGATGATGCGATACGTATCGGAACGTGAAGCGGAATCAAAACCATTACTAAAAACATAGTTTGGGTTCTGTACCTGTTTACGTTGAAGATAGTTACTGTTGCTACTTTCGACTACATTTTTTTTTCGGCTAACTGGAGAACCATGAACCTTGTTTGTTTGATAACATTCTGGTGAAGGCTGTAGGGATCGTCCTATTGTGTTATCAGATGAAACTAGCTCTGTTTCAGAACCTATGTGTTTCAGTTTGACTCGCCGCTCCTTACTAATCTACTCCTAATTTGCTCCTTACTTGATCTAAATCTAATAAATTTGAAATATTCTGCACTCTCAGTGTGTCTCAGGTGCGTCTGCCATTGCAAACCCCGCCGCATTCGGCGCAGGCGAGTCAACGGAACTCGGTATCAGCGCAGGGTGCTCTGATGTCGCGTCAGCCGAGTCCAATGAATTCACCAGCTTTAAATCCCTTTGTGTATGGCACCGATGTGGACTCTGTGGATGTTGCAACACGTGTGGCAATGGTGCGCTTCTTTAATGCACAAAACACTTTGGCGAATTTCGCGGAACACACGAGGACCTTACGTTTGTACCCACGTCCGGTGGTTGCCTTTCAAATCAATAGCTTTCTGCGCTCACGTCCGCGTGCCTCGTCGTTTCTGAATCAGTTTGCGCGCACGCAGGCCGTGGAATTTCTGGCGGAATGGTCGCTGACACCGACGAATGTGGCATTCCTGCGGGTGCAGACGGGTGTTATGGATCCCATGCAGGTGGGCGATAAGCCCAAGTGGTTTGCCCACTCGCTGACTCCCATACGGTTTTCGGTTTGGGACGATGGCAGCTCCCTGAATGGGGCTTTGCGTAGCCTCAAGCAGCTGGAGTGTCAGCCCACGGATGAGAGTGGTTCGGATTCGGAGGGTGCTGATAGCAGCAGCTCGTCGTATAGTTCGCTGAGTGATTTTGTCTCGGAGATGGCGTCCTCGGATCTGTCGCCCAGTCTGCATGATGTTTTTGGTTCTTACAATCGACCGCATGTGGTACCGCAAACATTGTCGTCGAATCTCGATCCAGCGTTGGTTTATCATCCGCCTAGCAAGCTACAGTACCCCGAGGGTCTAGCTGGTCCGACGGCCCATAAGGAGGATGAGGAACGCGCAGATTCGCCTGTATCCTCATCATCTAGTCGTTCGGATCTCAGTTCGCCCAGCTTCAATCGCGATTCTGAATTCGACTTTCAACCCAAGTCCGGGCAAAAGTCAACGCCAGGACCCTTTGAGCTGGCCACGCCTCTGGCCATGCGTCTGGAGGCCACCATCAAAATGGCCAGTGTCGAGGCGGAATCAGACACAACCTCAACGGCTACCGGCAAGAGCATAGCCAAACAACAGCGCAATGCCTGCGATCTAGAGCGTCCGGAAAAGAAGATACCGGTAAGTTACAGAGCACAGAACCGTACTAGATTATGTGAAAGCTTCGAAGATCAATAAAAACAAATTACTCACTTACAGCCTCCTCTGACGCCTCCCGTCAAGCAACCGGGTGTCAGCAATATTTTAGCCCGCACTGGTAGCTCTGGCTCCAGTTCCAGCAGTCCAGGTCGACAGAGCTCACAGAGTTCGCTATTTGAGAACTTCGCCTCGCATGCCAAGGAGCTGGTTCGTGAGACGACACGCCAGAGCAGTCAGGAGGGTCTTCTGGCTCATGTGGATAAGGTGAGTGATGATCGCGAAATGATCGCCAAAGGTATTTAGTTAAAGCAGTCGTGCATCCATTTGTCGATTTGCGTACTATTGTTTGTGATCTTGTTGTGAACAAATTGATGTTAACAAGTTTGCAGAGTCTGTAAGAAATGTGTGTACAAATATTCACCATCAAAAGCTACATTTGTCTGTGTATAAACTAATAATATGGTTACAGCAAGGTGTCTATGGGAAGTAGGCAGAAGGTGTACCAAGTGGTAAATATTTTCAAAATTTGTTATAAATAAATATAAATATTTCCTACTCTGCATACTTAAATTTTCGGAGAACCGTTATAAGACTCGTATAATTTCCAAGTTGCATTATATTGTATTATTTAACTGAAATTAAACGTTTTTGGGAAATTGATATGGAATTGTAATTCGCACGTTCTATGTGTCTATAACTTATACCAACAACATATATACATAAATACATGTATAACTAAGTATAGCATGCACTGGACGAAGATCTTGACGACAAAATGCGTCACACCTTTGAAAAGGTTGGTACTCACACTCACACTCATACCCATACTCACAACCAACACTCACAACGCACACAAATCCTAAACCTATACATGATTCGAATACATGATTATTGCAAACACTCACAACCGCACTCACAACCGCACTCACAACCGCACTCACACTCAAACACAAAAGAGTACACCTGTGAGCTTCCGCTTAGTAGCTTTTTGGCTCAATTTTGTTGCCCATTTTCACCCAATCGCTCCAAGTATCAAATAGTTAGGTTAGCATCATGTTTGGTATTGTTGTGGTAATATAAATAGTAATATATATCAAATATTTTATAAAAATTTGAAATTTGTCATGTGTTGAAAAAAATTTATGATTTGATTTTTTCTTCCTTTCTTTGAATTTATTTTTTATCTATCTCAAGTAATTTTATAATTTATTACAAAAACCGTATTATATAGTTTCGCTTATATATCGAGCCCTTCCCGTTTTTCGTGTGGTCCTAGAAAAAGAAAGAAATGTTCTAAATAGTCGTCGTTTTCATGTTTATTTTTGTTTTTTTTCCGTTCTTTTAAAATTACCCATAATTTTTATTTATTCGAATCAACATGATTTCCATCACCAGCTCAACTGATGACAAAAGTATTGTGGTTGTTGTAGACTATGATAAAGTAGCTTCAATAGTAATTGAATAATTTGTTTTGAACATAACATAACGTGCACTGGCCGAACAGCCTGTTTTATACCCAGTTCTCTCTAATCTCGAACCTATCTCCCTCGTAGTTCACGCTGCATGCCAAGAAGGCAGCTGGAGAGGCCTCCAAGCAGGCGCTGGAGGTGTCCAAGCAGGCGGCTGGCGTCAGCAAGAATACGCTCGAGGATCTTACCTATGTGGGCAAATCCACGCTGGGCGATCTTACCAAAACAGCCAAGGAAGCTGCCACCAAGAAGGGCATCATTAAGATCGAAGAGCAAGGTGCTGTTGTGGCACCATCAGCTGTTAATGCCCCAGTGGCATCCAATTCGCAATTGGCCACACAGAAACAGGTGCAACAGAGCGGAGGTGGTGGCAACAATTTCTTCTCCTCAATTGGCACCGATTTCAATGGACTTGCCTCATCCACAACCACCATGTTCTCCGGCATGTTTGGGGGCAAAAGTAAGAAAAAAAAAAGATTTTATTTATTTTTGACTGCACTGATTGCTTTACGACCTTATTGCAGAGAATCAACAGAAGCAGGCGGCAGTGCAGCATAAGCCGGCTAATATGCCAGCTGGCAAGGCTAAGGTTGGCATCAATTTTGATCCGTTCCCCGGTCGTAAGGGTCTTGTGGAACGCACGCCGTTGATAAAGCACTCCGGACCACGGCAGACGCAGGAGGAGTTGACGCGGCAACAGAACCAGGAACGTTCGCATAGCAATGCCGAGAATCAGGCATTTCTCAAGGATGTCACCACTCAGGTGCTTGGGGGCGAGGGCGTCGGATGGCTGAAGCTCAATCGCTTCAGGAAGCTGATGGAGGATGAATCGTACCGCACGCTCGTGCTGAGCAAGCTCAACAAGACATTGGACAAGAAGATAGCACCCGACGATCACATAGATGATGTGGTGAGTTCACTCGGAGAAATAAAAGAACGTTGCAATTTTGTCTTTCCTTGGGCGCCAAATTACAGAATATACATTAATTGGATAACTTTTTTTTCGTGTTCAGTGCGTAACGAAGCCGGTATGGAAGGGCATGCTGAAGTGTGTGCAGGCCATTGCGGCTGGTCTCGATGCGACCTTCGGTAATTTTGGGCTGGGCGGCATGGCTTCGGTATTTCAGTTAATGGAAGTGGCCCACACGCATTACTGGAGCAAGGAGATCAACGAGGGCAGCGATATATCATCCAGTTTGCTATCCAGTCATGCAGCCAGCCCCATGGGCAGTCGGGAAAATCTACGCTCGCCCAGTAGTCCCAACGGTTCGCATTCAGGTCTGGGCAGCGAATGGGCATCGCCCCAAGAATCACGCAAAAGCTCAACGCATACAGCGCTGCCAGTGGGTGCCGGTACGGCCGGTACCGCAGCTACACGTCGTCTTTCATCGGCCGATAGCCAGGATGGACAATCGACAACGGAAATGTTCAAGGATATGTTGTCACAGAAGCGAAGTGCCTTGAAGAATATGCTAACCTCCTTCGATTCAGATGTAAGTGTTCGCCAATGATTGCCAACAGCTAACGGCCCTAATTGAAGCACCTTGTAAAAATTTGAAAATATAGGAACTGCTGTATGTTCGCCTTAAGCTCTATCATGCTCATATTATGTACACCTCGTACGCTATTGATACGGCTCCGTTGCTTTTACAACTCCATCATAAGCTACCATGATCCTATCAATGCACACTGAACGATTCGACCGATGTATCCAAATTTGTTAAACAATTATATAATGATATTTTTTGTTACATTTTAACGACAAAATATTTAAATATACGTTTCATCATGTCTTTTAACCATAAGTTTCCCAAACAATTTTGGGTTTTCTAAAATGTACAATTGTTTAATACATCCATAAAATCGTTCATAGTGCAGTGCTTGTATTATTCGACTCATGTCACTCGATTCGTAAAATGTTGTAGCATCTAGCCTAGCATTTAATAGTATAATCACCATATTGTCATAGCTTCGCGCCTACCCATGAAACAGAGCATCATAAGTGAATATATCGCCTAGCAATAATCGTGCATCATTTATTACAAAATATAACCGTTAATCGTTATCGTTGTATAAAATATATCGTATATCGTATAACTGTAGAACGCATATTTAATCACGGGCCACTGCATAAAATATTCAAAGCTCAATGTCTATATACTCGTATATATTTATAAATATATTGTTAGATCGTGTCGTTATCGTTATAGTTATGGTATATATATCATATATATCATGT
Organism: Hypselothyrea guttata; assembly: GCA_035045125.1. Taxonomy (NCBI): domain Eukaryota; kingdom Metazoa; phylum Arthropoda; class Insecta; order Diptera; family Drosophilidae; genus Hypselothyrea; species Hypselothyrea guttata. Next base: position 485,731 of record JAWNNJ010002320.1, read on the forward strand.
TCCGTATTGTAATTTGTAGGCTGCTGGCTCTACGGGCGCGCTTTCCGTGGTCAGCGATCTTCTGCCAGCAGGCAGCCTGAGCGTTCGCATGCCATCCAGCTGTCGTTCCACGGTCTCAGACACCGAATACGAAAATGTAAGTAAATGTAACAGCCGATAACACGCCTATCGATCGATCGATCGATTGATTGACCGATATCGTTATCGAATGTATGCGCTACCCCGATAAACGTACTTTAGCCACTTGTAGTTATTTGTCTTGTGTGTATTGCTTCCGAGAAAACAAAAACCCAATTGATGAAAATACTTAAGCACCGTCTCACCACGTTGTATGGTTCCCAGTAGGTTCCTTGTCTCGACCCCCTTTTCTACTTGAGACACAATTATTTGAGCTCGTTTCAAATTGATTTCCCTAGACAACCACATCGAAGGATTCCAAAAAGAGCACTGGCAATCTATGGTCCGGCAAATCGACACTCAGCGCCGGTTTTCGGTATACGGGAGGACATTTGATAAATACATCGTCTTCCCCATCGCCCGACAGTCCCCGGGTCTATTTATTTGAGGGTCTACTGGGGAAGGATCGCCTCAATTTGTGGAATCAAATGCAATTCTGGGAGGATGCTTTTCTCGATGCGGTCAGTCAGGAGCGGGATATGATTGGCATGGATCAGGTAGGTTCCAGCTAGGTTTGACTTAATTCCACTTTCAAAATTTTCTTCGTTTGAAAACAGGGTCCAATTGAGATGATGGAGCGGTACAAGTCGTTGAGCGAATCAGAACGTAAGCGTCTTGAACACGACGAAGATCGATTGCTGAGCACAATGCTGTATAATTTAACGGCAATTTTGGTGATGCTGAATGTTAGCAAGGATGAAATACGCCGCAAGATTCGACGATTATTGGGCAAAAGTCATATAGGACTTGTTTACTCCCAGGAGGTGCACAATGTGGTCGATCAAATCAATAATTTGGTAAGTGAAACTATAAAAAATTTGTAATAAAAATTTGATCGGAGATTTTTAGTATTAGTTCATTTCATACTAAATGCTCGGTTTAAAGTAAAGTAAGATTTGTTATCCAGTTTCCAAACCGTTGGGTGCAAACTCGGTTCGCAACCCTGTTAAAAATGATCTAGAACTGATGATGAAATTGCAATTTCAACTCTTATAGAATGGCAACGATATCGATCTAAAGCCGCTGGGTTCACGTCTGTTGCATCGGCAGAGCTTCACCGTGCACCAAGGCATCGATGTGAATGGGCCCCTGCGTTTCATGGAGGTGCGCGATGATGGTCTGGTACTCCGCTCTGTGGATGGTACCATTGTGGAACGCTGGTGGTACGAGCGTCTGGTGAACATGACCTATTCACCCAAAACCAAATTGCTCTGTCTCTGGCGTCGCAATGGCGGACAGACACAGCTGCATAAATACTATACACGCAAGGTAGGTTTAAGAGCCGTACCGGTTGGAGGGTGCTATAGGTTGTTTTTTGTTGTTTCAGTGCAAGGAATTGTATAATTGTATTAAGGAGGCCATGGAACGTGGCGGCACGCCCACAAATGTACCTGAATTGGGCGGTGAGTTTCCTGTGCAAGATATGAATACGGGGGAAGGTGGTTTGCTGCAGGTCTGCCTGGAGGGTGTCGGTTTGTTGTTCTCCAATAGCAAGGTAAGTGTTGGAACACTCGCTCTTTTTACACACACCAGAAGAACACACACATACACACACATACGCATACTCGCCGCTCTCTCTCTCTCTCCCCTCTCTCTCTTTCTCTCTCTCTATCTCTTTGAATACTCGTTTTGTGTGAACAATACTCTCTGCATCTATAAAAAAAATAGGCCATACGCATAAGTCATTACAGTCTCAAATCTAATAACGAACGTAGACTCCGGTCTAACCTTAAAGCCCTGCCCACCCACTCAGTTCGAATCACATCATTCCCTATCTATATCTATATCTTTAAGTATAATTCTGTCCCTCCTTCAAAAAGAAAACGACACAAAAACCGACATTTAACAAGGCAAGACAACAAATAAAGTCATAAATATCAAATATCATTAAATTCACTTCGAAATCTTCTCAAATTCAGCCACCAAATCTCTTACATACTTACTACTTACAGACATCTATTTATGCATTCCAAAATACAAAGAGTTTGTAATTTCTACTGGCTATTGGTGAACTCTACACCAGATTGCCACAAAAAAGTCCAAGTCCAGTTATAAATATCTACAAAAAAAATAAAATAAAACTATATCAAAAAACAAAAAAAAGAGCTACGTCTATTTCTATTTAGAGTTTTGGTTTTCTTTCTGTTGAATTATCTTCTGTTCGAGAACATATGACAAATAGTACAGTACAAATACCATTTAAAGGATATATACAATACTATAAAATACTTGTACTCACATTTTTGGGCGAATTCTGTTTTCTCAATTGGTTTCGTCTTGTGTTTTTGAGTTTTGGTGACTTTTGATTTTGGATTTTGGATTTTTGATTCTCTTCTTCTTGCTTTCGGTTAGTTACAGTTTCTCTTTGCTTTCACTTTGTGTATTGTCGCAATGCAAAGACTGTGTCAAGCGCAAAATATGTTTTGATTTTGAATATTTGAAAATTTTATGTGAACAAGGACCTTCTCAATATTTTATCTTATGATTTTTCAAGTTTTTGGAAATCGATTAGTAAAATATGAATACGAGTAGTTGAGTATTATCTCAAATATCTCAATGGTTTCGAATAGTCTTGGGCTTTACAACTGGACAAATGCCAACTCCAAACTGTTTTTGTAGCGTTCACAATGATTCCTTATAGTTTTCCCTCTCATAGTTGTAGTCTTAACCGGTCGTCATTTCCTTTTGAATTAGTTCCATGTATGTTTTGTCTAACCATAGCGAACCCCAAAAACGAACCCAGGCCAAAGTTAATCGTAGTTTTGAGTCGCCCATAACCGAAATGAAAAGAAAATGACCTTTTGTACTTTACCGAGTACAAGGTCGAAAATGTGACCGACTTACTCCACCTAACCTAAACTTAACTCAACATTTCGATATATGAATATATATATATACGCTCACGTTTCAGTTACTCTTTTTGGCTTTCATTTTCTGTTTAATTTCCACTCGCCTTCTTCTCTCTCTCTCTCTCTATATATATATATATATATTTACTTATATAAGACTTATATAATCCGATAATACCAGAATCTCTTGATCAAAAATTAACAAAAAAAAAAAAAACCAATATAAAAAAAACAACAATGAAAATCCATATATTATATCCCATATATTGTGCTAGTGAATGTACTGAATGCTATATTCATTATACTCTCTACTTTATTTATTTAACTAATAAAAAAAAACACTTATTTCCTATTATCATTCGATTCTTAACATTATCTGGGCATTCATTATGTTTTTCAAAACCCAATTTTGATTTGGTTTCATTCAAGATATATATCGAGCGACAAACAAACTTCAATTCATCACTGTCATATGTTTGATTTTTCTTTTTCCAATTTTTTCCGCTACTTTTGTAATGTGTAAAATTTTTTTCCATTCAACCTAATATATACAACAGCATAAATATATATTATATATATATAAATATATATAGATATATATATCATGTATACGTAGTATATATCTCGTTAGGCCCCGAAATAACCATGCGGTTTAAGTTAAAAAAAAAAACATTTGAATGAACCTTATGTATAATTTCCTTAACTCTACTCTCAATTGTATATATACTTAACAAAAATAGTTGCAAATCCAGATATATTATTAACGGTCATTGTCCTGCTCTCTTTCGTACTATGTGCTATGTCTGTCTATAAGGCTCTTACAGCAGAGAGCGAGAGAGAGGTCGACTCCAAAATTCGTATTCGTAAACGTATCTGTAAACGTTCTACATATGTTCTGATTTTTTTTCGTTTTGTTTAACCTTCTCTCATAATTGAAGTTAATTGTGAATTTACGACCTCTAGGCAATACTAAAATAATAACTAAACATAAAATAAACTACGGCAAAAGTAAATTATACTCCGAAAAATGGTAACTTTTGAGATGGTCCTTGTGTATATTTGCAGATATCGTTTAAATCTTGTGCTATTTAGTTTCTTTTGTCTTCTAATTTACCACTACTCTAACCTTCTATTTCTCTCTCTCTTCTCTGAAACTCTCGCTCTCTACTACTCTCTTTTCTTATACTACAAAGTTTTTCGGCTTTTTAATAGCTAACAACTTAGTATTGTTCTCTTATTTGATTTCTGTTCCATTCTCTTAATTTTTTACTTCCAATCTTATATTTCGAATATTCTCAATTTGTCTATAATTATTAATATTAAACTACAACAACTACAACAACAAATACAACAATTACTACAAGCATTAACTAAGATTTAGCTCTTCTACCCTTAAAAGCGAATATACAAAAAAAGAAAAAAATGAAACCCCTTTGCCCCTCAAAAATCAATTAGATCTATTATTCGACTCTCTAACACAACAACTACAACAACAACAACAACAAACCACATTTCATATCGTTTTCGCTAGAAATTCTATTCCAATCTATTGAAATTCAAACAAAAAATACTGAAACCAACAAAAAATAATAAAAAAACAAAATGTATTGAACAATTTGTATAAATCAAAAAGCGTTTTATCAACTTTCTTTTTATAATTTTCTTTGTTGTTTGTTTAATGTTTTTTGTCGTACGTGGAACGCTGCACCGTTGCTCTCTCTCCCATTTGTGGACTATGAAAAATTTACCAAACTATACAAAAAAAAAAAACAACACATAAAATAAAAACTATCGAAATAAAAAAAAATCACGTTCCCTACGATATCGAAAACGAAACATAACGTATAATTCCATTGATTGGTCTAACTCTCTGCTAAAAAAAAAACGTTACGCAAAACAAACAAAAATACCAAATATATAAAAAATACTAAATCGTACGATATAAAGGATTTCGAGGTATTGAAATGAACAAATTTCTTGTTATATTTGAATTTAAATTTATAAGCAACTATTGTTCTCCCCCTTACATTCTCCCCTCCCATAAAAACAAAAACCAAACCCAAATACATTTGCGTTTCTTTTACTTCACATTTTAAGTTACCAATAAAAATACTAAAAAAATACACTTGGTTTTTATACACTCACCTTAAAAAAATTAATTAAAATAAAAATATTGTAATATGGCATTCAAGCAAAACCAAAAACAAATATAATTCGTAGTTGATATTTGAATTAAAAACAAATATATATATAATATATTTCTATAAATATATATATATATATATTTGAAGAAAACGTATTATGTATATTATTTATCAAAGTTTTTGCGTTTCGAGATTATATTATTTATATACAAACTGTTGGTTGGATGGTTGGTTTGTTTGTTACATTGAAACAGAACCGTAAACTTGTTGACGTTTCTTCTCCTACTTAAAAGTACTTGCAATACCTGTTATACTATTATGAGTTCAATTATCGTTATCGTTATCGATCGTTATCGTTTCACTCTCATATTATTTGAACTAGAGTTTCCGTTTCGAGTTTTTCATTTCGTTTCAATTCCAATGCGAATACTGCATATACATAGCGAGCGTTTGGAACGTTTTGAAAATAGTTCATAAATATATATAGATACCACTATACTTCTCTCTCTCTCTCTCTCTCTCTCTCTCAATCTCTCAATCTATAACTCTAACTCTGTTTAGCTCTATCTCTATCACTCTTGTGTGTTGTTTTTAGTTTAGTTCTCTTACTCTGCCTCATACGCTCTCCCACACTTTCATGCTCTCTCTCTCTCCCCCCAAGACACTAGCAGACAGCAATTACTCACACATACACATCTACTGGGGCTTAACGAGCATGCACTTCAGTTATCGATATCGCGATAACGATAACGATTACCTCCCTGAAAGCTCTCGGCTCACTTTGGTCTGATTGTTAATACGCTGCGAAAGCATGTCCGAACTGCTCTCCCCTCTCCCCATTCACACACCCACACCCACACCCACACCCACACCCACACACACACACACACTCTCTCACACACACACACACACACACACACACACACACACACACACACACAGAAATACAGCTCTATTCTATATTATCTATACTTCTATATAGTTTGTAGCTGTAGCTGTAGCTGTTACTGTGGCTCTTCTTACCTGATCGTTTTGTTTTGCTATCCAAATTAGTTGGGTTTGCATACCAAATTACTTGAAAAACCACTAACAAAAATACCAAAAATACTAAAAATACCGAAAACATATCAGTAAAAACAAAAACCAAATTCATCGGCTTGCCGAAAAAAAAAAAACATTTGTTTGTTTGCGCTCTTTGACAAGCTTAGTATTTTCTTGATACGGCATTAAGTAGTTTTCTCAGTATTTTTTAGTTCAAATCAGCCTTCCCAATCAGGAAAACTGAAAAAACTAGTATGTTTTTTACAGCATTTGTCTGTAGAGGAGCGCAAACAGACAGAGAGAGAGGAAATCAAGAAGAAACAGAAAAATACTGCAAACAATACAAATGGAGCAAATTGCATAGTTTTAAGTTTTGCTTGTGTAGTTTGATTTGATTAAGTAACATTAAAATATACCAACAAAATTTAGTGCAAATTCGTAGTTGTAGAAACTTTCTGAGAGACTGAAAAAAGTTGCAATTTTCTCCAAATCGAAATTCAATAATGCTCAATATAATAATCCTGGCGCCTATCTTACCCGATCTATATCTGAATATCTGGATCTTTCTGTTTCTTGGAGCTTTGTAACAAGTCTTAAACTAAACTTTACAACTTTTTCTCAGTCTTTCGCTCTATCCTCTCTTTCTCTTCTGCTCTTGTTTAACTAAATAGTATCTCCTTGACTTGTTTTCTGCAATTCTTTTCCCTATCAACAACTGTATTTTCCAAAGTTTTCATTTGTCAAGTATTGGTATTATTTGCTGTTTAATTTTGGAGACATATCGAGCCCTTCCCCCGCGAAAAAGACGTAACCAACATTTTTTTGGATTTTCGGTTTTTGATGCAATTATGTTCATAATCACCCAACTCATCCACACAAAAAATTTCATAATTTTATCTTGCGTATTTACTGAGATATCAGCCTGTCAATTATATCGCAAGCGCCAGATTTGCTGCGAATTTCAGACGCGTTCTCGCGAAAAAAACGTTCTCCTGTAAAATTTGCTTTTGTTGGTTACTCCATTTTCGCGGGAAGGGCTCGATATAAGTAGCCCTAAATATACCAAAAATATTGCCTAAGAATAAAACCTCTCCCGCTCTCATGCTGAAACTCGCTCGTTATGTTTCAAAATGCCAGCAAAATAATAGACTTATTCCCGATAGTTTAAAGCATGCTGTTTCACTCACACACATTCACACACACACACACACACACACACACACACACACACACACACACACATACAAGTAACCCAGCCATAGAACAGCAAACCCTAGCAAAATGGCGCTTTGTTAGAGATTAGAAGCAAGCTAACATCATATAACGCTGTCTCCCCTGACATTAACACTCTCTCACTGTCTCGCTCTCTCGCTCTCCCGCTCTCTCTCTCTCTCTCTCACCCACTAGCGCGTGCTAACTGTTAAATTCTGCCTAGTATAGCACTCGAAGCATTTCGATTTTATTTCGTCATACATTTTCATTTTCCTTATCCTCACCCACACACAGACAATGCATAACCGTAATTTGTATTAGTGCAAAATTATTGGATAGGTTGTTCTTATGTTGATTTGATAATATCGTTTCGTATAGCTCTAACCCCCTCTTTGTATACATACATATATACTAGAGAACCCCCGCCTTTTGCAAATTATAAACGACCATCTCACAAGTGCTAATTTAGAACAATAAGTGCGCAAATTGTTATCGATAGCTGCAATCGTTATAAAGAAAAAAAGAAAAAAATACTAAAAAAAAACGTATTTAAAAGAAATTATCTTTTCATTTGCTGCCTTCTCCAAAGAGTACTTGAGTTTTTCGTTGAAAAGAAAATGAAAAAAGAAAACTTACTACTCCACGATAATATCTTCAACGTTATTTTCCTCAGTTTTATTGATCTGTTGTTATGTTTTCATTTATCGTATATCGTTTTATGCTGTCGCCCGTTAAACCACCAATGAAACTATTTACTGTCTATTAGCTCACTGCTACGACACGCACGCCTGTTAGCCTCTGCATGCCTGTCTTGTTTGCCTGCCTGCTTGCTTTGGTCTTGTAGCATTTAGCTTTTGTATGCCATGCTTCAGTTTCGATTTCAGTTTTGAGGTACAGTTATCGTTTTCCGTTTCAATTCCATTGTTGCGTTTATGTTCGAGAGACACACACACACTCACACACACACACACACACAACGGATCGAAAAACAAGTGCTGCGTATGATTTATCGATAGTTGTCTTATTATCTGTTGTAACTACCCTATGACATGTGTAATTCTGTGCTATCCACAACGATTAATTCCTTGATTTCCCTGTTCTTCATTTGCATTTTCGCTTTCGTTTCGTTCCGTTGCGTTTACGGTACTTTTCGTGACGGAACCAAAAAAAATAAAATATATATATATGAAAAAAAAAATCGATTACGTTTGACAATCAGTTAAAATTCTGTATTCATTCGATAAATGTTTTTCTCTGCCCTGAATCGATAATTGCAGTTCTTTGTGCGTTTGGATCACATACGCAAATGTTTTACCCAAAAAGGCGGCATATTTGTATTGGAGGAGTACAGTAAGTACAGTCTCAACAGTCCCATCCGATAACACTTATCGAAACGTTTCATTTCAGATCCCAAGACACGCAATCTTGTACAGCGTAAATATCAATCAAGCATGGTAAGTTGTCTCTCTCTCTCTCTCTCGCTCTCTCTGTATTTATCGAAACATGTTCACTCGCTCGCACCACAGTTTCTAGCTAGATCACATTTTTTGCATAATTTCTGCACAATAATGTCAAATAATACTACAGAATCGATATAAAAACAATTCTGAATATATGTACATTTTGTATATACATAATAATTATAAAATGTTTGATTTGTTTTTACCTTTTTCTATCGTTTCGTTTCGTTCTTTGCCGCCAACTTTCGTTTCGTTTCTATAACAACAACTATCTACAATCTACAATCCACAACAACCACAACAAACTAACCGTTTATCATGAACAACACAAACACACCATTACTCTCGATAACATCGATAACATCGATAACAACACGCCAACTCCACATACATCAAACAACTGCATCATGACATCAATTGCATCCCTGGAACACCACCACACCTCACACCACCATCGATAACACGCCAATTTCTCTCGCACGATAACAATCGATAACACGATATTAATCAAATCAGGCCTCTGAGATAGTGTTGAGCTTTCATCGTGTGACCTCCGTGCAGTTTGCCTACATTTGTCATCTGCAGGGCAAGGAGAGGGAGGGAAGGACACTCGAGGCCACAGCAACAGAAACCGAAAGAAAAAAAAAACAGTCACAACTGCTACACTGCAACAAAACACTAGCAACAATCGAACCACTGTGCCAGCTATAGTCAATTAGCTTCTAGTTCAATTTTATTTTCATTTTCCTACTTGTGCTGTACATTTCTAAAGCTGAATAAAAAATGTAAACGGTTTTTTTTTTCGAATATTCCGTTCTTTGCAAATGGGTAGTCTAAGTTTTGTCAGAGAAAACATCCAGAATACACTGAGAAAAACAAGGCAGCGAGCTCTTAGGCATTAAAATTAAAAGTAAGTGTGGTGAATGGAAGCTTTCAGGTTTAATAGTTTAATAAAAATAAAAAGAAAAAATTTTATTTTCATTTTTCATTGCATTTAATTTAAAAATTTACTATAGCAATATTATTTTCTAATTTATTTGATTTCAAATAAAACTTATTGGTTTTTTTTGTGTAGAAGTTACAAGTCCAATCAAAATATTTTTTTTTTTTTTCAAAACTTTTTTAAAAATATTTTTAATTAAATTATAGATAATCATAAATTGAATTCTGAAACCCGTCTAATTGACAACACTGTTTTAAAATAACCAGTGTTGCCAGAAAACGCTGAAATACAAATTGACCTTAAACAAATGTCAATAAAGAAATAAGCTAAAGAAAAGCTAAAAAAAATATTTAAATAATCCTAAACTACAAATATTTATTCGGTTTTTTGACTACATTGATATTGGGCATTTGTATAATTTTTAGAATTTTAAAAATTTAAATAAACTGGCAGCACCATAAGCAACACAAAATGAAGCTAGAATTACACTTGAAAAAATGACTTGATAAACGTGTACATAAAAGTAAAATTATTTATATTTTCCATTTCAATATAAAAAAAAATGCAATAAATAAGGTATATTAGTTTATTTTTTAATTTTTGAGAACATCTGGCAACACCAAATACCCACGCTCATCTGCATACCAAAAATTCACACAATAAGTTAATTTTTGAGGAACATTGAAAAGATTTTGTTTTTGCTGAGCTGCTTGGCCTCTATAATTATTGCTTACATCATCATTGCATGCTTGTGTTGTTGCTTTGGTTTTCTTTTCATGCGTTAATATTTTTATTATTTTGCCCACTGTACGACCACTGCACCCCACTGTACACACAACAAATGTGAATTTTGCTACAAAAAAACCAAACAAACCTCAACTGAAACAAACACAATTGCTGCTGCAGTCGGATCAGATCTGTTACTCGGTGCTGTGCGTCTTCAGCTACGTGGCCGCCGGGCAGGACCAGAAGAAGAATCCGGTGGTGATAACGCCCCAAATTCAGGATATACACGCCCAGCAGAAGCAGAAGCATCAACAGCAGCAGCAACAACAGCAACAGCAGCAGCAGCAGAAGATTACAACAGCGCCTGCAACGGCAGCAACACGCAGCAGCATAGGCAGCACTGGCAGCATGGGCAGCACTGGCAACACTGGCAACACTGGCAGCACTGGCAATATTGGCAGCACTGGCAACACTGGCAACACCGTCATCATCCGCCACACGCTGCCCATGCAGAAGCCAACCATCACGATGTCGACGGTGCAACCGGAGGCGAAGCTGCCGACGCTGCCGCCACGCCTACCCTCGCAGGCCTCCACCGAGAGCAACAGCTCGCCCCCCATGCCCCTCAAGCAGGCAGCGGCGGCGGCTGCCCCGCCGCCCGGCCCCCCTCCGGCCATACCGCCACGCACCGGCGCCATTGCGCGCGGCGGTTTCGTGCGTCAGGCATCGGCGAATTCGACGCCACCGCAATACATGCCACAGGCGCCGCCGCCATTTGTAATCCCCAAGCGTTTGGCGCGTGCCTCAACGCTGACAGCAGCTGCATCGCATCCGCATTCGCAATCGCATCCGCATTCGCAATCGCATTCGCATTCCCATCAGCAACAACAATTGTATGCACAGCAGCGCGCTAGCTACGGCAGCGTTGCCGCTGCGCTGCAATCGACGCCAGAGGGCGGCACTTCCGCTTCCGCTGCCGGCGCCGCTTCCGCTTCCGGTGCCGCTGCCGCTTCCGTTTCGCCTCAGGCGCATCGCAAGCACTGACGAAGAAGTTCCTTCTTCAAGTTCAGCTCTGCAACTGCAACTAGAACTGTAACTGGAACCGGAACCGGAACTGGAACGGGAACCGGAACTGGCGGCGGTGGTGGGCCACGGGGCGAGGAGCCGCATCCGCAGCCAACACACCGACGCGATGTCTGTCGCACCATTTGCATACCATGGCTTTAAGCTCCAACCTATTATCCTTGCAGTTTTCCTCATATTTTGCGATTTAAAAAAATACCATAAAATATATACTAAATAAATACTAATTTAAAATTCTGAAACACAAGTTTCAGTTTAAGTTATCGTTGAAAGCTTTTACACGCAGCTTTCGTAATGTTATTTTCTCAAAATAGAAGTTTTACTTTGAGCTGTCGCTATAAATTAGCGTGCAAGCTGCAAACGAGAGAGCTTTTAAAAGCTGCTACAAGGAGCTTTTGTAATTTTTACTGTAACCAGTCTGCAAATTTAAAGTACAAGTTTCAGTTTTTGTCTAGAATTAGCTTAACAACTTGTAAAGCTTTAACCCGAAGCTTTCGTAATGTTATTTTCTGAAATACAAGTTTCAGTTTAAGCTTACGCTTAAGCAAGAGAGCTTTTAAAAGCTCTTACTAGAAGCTTTCGTAGCAATTTTTGTTTAATCGTTCAGCAAATATCTCTTACGGTTCTGAAGCTAGAATTTCGAACGGATACACCTGAAAAAAAATTTAATTTACTTTCGTAATGCTCCTGGTTTTAGCTATATGTTAATCTGTTTTCGTAAGCTATCGCTCTACACTGTTTAAGTCCATCAGATTTGCATTAAATTGTTCCTAAAGTCAGCTTTATTATGTCTAAATGATATAATCTCCATGTGACACATATGCATAATTAAGTTCGTCCGAATGCAACATTTCATCAACTTCCCCAATTTGTTCCTATGTCTGTTCAGATAAATATAAATATATATATATACATATATGATAATCAGTTTGGCTAGAAGAGTTTTGTTTGTTAACTATAGATAGTTGCGTTATGACTATATCTATATATATATATATACAAATATCTAAGCTATAACAATAGAGCTACTGCAAGGGTAAAAAATATAGAAGAAATGCATTAAAATATATATATATAGAGAACTTGTCGAAATTGTTCATATGCTAACGATGTATACTTCATATCATTAGACAACATTATGCGAATCGATAAATCGATAAGCCGATAAACATGCATGCACAGTTTGGATCGTAATATAATTATGTATATAGCATATTGGCGTTGGGGTTCTAACGAAAACTGGGCACAAAGAGATACTAAAACACAACCAAATGGAAATTGAAGGCAATCTAGTTAGGAAAATTGTAAACGTAATAGCAGAAAGTAAGACGATACGATACGATATGATATGATACGATAACGCTATTCTATGTAAGTCTAGTAATGGAATTTATCTGTACAATCGGATGACGATTGGAATACTGGATAGGGAATAGGAATTGTCAGGGAACACACGGACACACGGACAGACAGACAGCAATATGTATTTAACAGTTAATAGCTAATCAATTTGTGAATAAACCTATAAATATTATATATATATATATATATTATAACACCATACACACCATACAAATACTACTATATACATACATACATATATAAATACATATATTAAATAAATATGTAACTATATTTTTGTGTTGTTGGGCTTTAGCTGTAAAGAAAGCAAGGAGGAGGGAGCACAATATTATGCTATAACTATATATTAGATACGATTATGATCTAACAAATCAACAAATATATATATATGCACATATATACATATATATATATATTGTATTTTCCATAGTTCAAAAGTGCGTAAAATAAACAAAAACATTAACAAAACACCAAAATATTTTGATGTATTCATTTATGCCGGCACCTCAGGTAAAAAAGTGTATGCGCAGTTTATTGTGACGATCTCAGTAGGTATTATTCTAGGTATTGTTTTCTATATTCCATATATATTTACTTGATCACGATGTAGAGCTGAGTCCATATAGCCATGTCCGCCTGTCCGTCTGTATAAACGCGTCGATTTCGGAAACTACAAAATCGAGAGCTGCCAGTGTAGGTAGATTAAAAACGTACGCAGATCAAGTTTATTTCAAATGTTGGATGCCACGCCCCTGCCGCCTACAATGAATAAAATAAAATACATTCGCCACTTTAAGAGAAACAAATCTTTTTACATAAATTCTGTCTTCTGTAGTGTGTAGGTCTATACCATACGCAGATGAAGTTTAATTCAAATTTTGGATGCCACGCTCCCCTTTACGCCCTAATCGATAAAAACCGAATAACAAGCGTAATATTAAACATCGAAGGTTGTTATTCAGAACATATACTCTCTTACATTATATTGAACTATCGTAAAAATCTCATTAAAATCGGTTAATAAACACAGGAGATATTAACGAAACAATATTGCAGGCGTTGCATCGCTCGCTTCTTGGCAGCACAGCCATTAAAGATCGCACACAAAATAAAGTTTGAAGAAGAACCATTGCTGCTACGCTTCGTGTGACAGTTTTTTGGAATTGTATATTCAACATAGGGTAGATGGTATTCAACAGTCGGGCCCGTCCGACTGATCTGCCCCGTCCAAATATTTTTCATCCGATTTTTGGGTTCATTGTCATGGTCAATTCCCATTCATTGATAAGCCAGATGGTGTGTCCCAGTTTCAAAGTCTAAAATATTACTTCCTCGCGCTGCAAAGACCCCCCACACAAACAAACTACGTCACACGACCGACGCTGATAACCCTGAATCAAGTTCTATATTCCATAGAGAGCCCCATGCTCAATTGTAATTATCAATTGTTTTCACCTAAAGTTGCAAGTCAGCATAGCTTGCACTACTCGTAAGTATTGTTATTCTAAACAGATGCGTATTTTTCCTATGTAGAGCAATTACTTTTGGAGCAGAGTCTAAATATTATAGTACAATTTCGGAGCTTTAATTTCAGTTCACATTAGCAAACAAAAAAATCTTAAATTAAGAATTTTGGATTAAATATGATAATAATCTCTTTAAAAACTGTTCTTGGAACTGTTTCTTTCCATGAAAAAACAAGAATCGATTTTATCGCCGAAAAAAAATCTAATAAATCGAATCGAGGCCCAACTCTATTTGTTATGGTTGCCTTTCGTTTGTTTAGGGTGATTAGCAGCGCCACCTATCGGCAGCTAATAAAGTTAGCCATCCTAGCCAGCATAGCAGCACAGTGGCTATAACATGGATTGAAATAAATATAAACAAATATGTAAGATCAGAAAATCCAAGCCAAATATAAAGTTTGTTTATATTTCGCGCACAGCTGCGCTAGTGATCACAAGTTAGGTTAGAGATGAGTTACTACTAGACGATAGTATTTAATTCAGTGTAGAACATTATTAATAATTGCGAGTTTAAATAAATAGTCTAAATAATAAATGCTTAAGTGTTTAAATTGCTATGATGTACTAATTTATTTAATGGATGAGATGCGTACAGGGTAAGATGAGGTAATGTAAGGAATAGGGAATGGCAGGAAAGGTAACCTCGTAGGTTTGGGCAAAACATCGGTCCACTATAGAGTCTTTGGTAGAGTTGTAAGAGAAGTGTTGACCAAGCCGGAAGTCCGTACCTAGAGGGGGTAAAATATAACTAATATTGTTACCCGACTCACCAGGTATCGAGGTCGTACGCATCCCCGAGTAGCCGATAGCTAGCTGTCAATCGATATCGGAATATAACAAACTTTTAAAACTGTTAGAACTTTACCACATTACGACTAAAAATGCAGCAACGCAGCAGCTATGCTTCTTCTTACTTTTGAGTCTGTGCAAAGCTTCAACGACACTGCCAGAGGGCAAGCAAGGCGAAGCCTGCAATATTGTTTCGTTAATATCTTCTGGGTTTAATTATCTATTTTAATGCAAATTGTAGGATAGAAAGATGTATTAGTGGAGTCCATTTATGCTTAATATTATGCTTGTATTCAAGATTCCGGGTTCAATTTTAATATTGATATTTTATTATTCAATATCGGCGTTGCCGATAGTTGCCTGCAAATCGATAATTAAGTTTGCGATAGTAAAGTCGGATTCGATAACAAGTATTTGGCAATAGAGTTGCTCATCGTTGCTCAATTCAGGAATTTAGTTCATTAGATCATTTTTTGGTGAACGGTTCAGTGGGACAGAGTTCACTTGAGTAGTTCCCACACCAAACTGTAGATGGCTATGTTGTTTAGTAGCGCCAATAATATTACAATTTAATATAATTTAATTTGATAAATAATAGGATCAAATAATATTCAAAAGATAACATTTTTTAGGTAATTAATTAAAATTAAAATGTACATTCCGAAAAGTAAATAAAACAGTTTTTGAAAAGCATAACAAAAAACTTTGTTGTTTCATTTAATTTTAATTAGTGACTAACTCTAATTTAATAAGTGATTAACCCTGATTACAAAATTTTTAATAGAATTAAAAGTTAGCTTTTTCTTAGCTTAGTAAAATTCTAAAAAAAATAATAATAATAAAATATAAAATAATAATAAAATAATAATAATAAAATAAAATAAGTAATACAAAGGCTTTATCGCTTTGTGTTGCAACCGCTGAACTGTGTTCCGGAACTCTGCCTTGGAACTGTGTTCCGCTGAACTGAACCGTTCAATTGAACTGAGTCGGAACTGAACGACACAACTCTAGTAGGCAAGCTTCGCTCAGATTGTCGTCAAAAAAAGTGCATGCTCATTATAAAAATTTTTTTCAATCGTTGAGCACAGCCGTAAAAGCTGAAAAAATAAAAATTACTTGACAGCATTTGTGAAAATAGCTAATTTATATAATAAAACTATTCAGTTAGTAGTTAAACATATTCAGATCTAGATATATACAAAGATTTATATTTAAATCAACGAAAATGCCGCTCGTGCCAAACATGTACAACGATAATCGTGCCCAGCCATACAAACCGTAAGTCGCACTCTAGATACTACGATCCAACTATTTATCTGTATATTACCAACCAGTATGGCCGGCAATGAGAATAAAAAACCCTTCACTGAAGATCCGGATAAGCTTTTGGTAAGCGTAAATTGTAGCTATTAAAATATACATACATATGTACATACATATATGGACGGGGCAGATTTGTCGGACGGTAGGCTACAGTCGGACGTACCCGACAGTAGGAAGCAGGGCTTGCCTAGTGCCACAAATTGAGTGTGGCATATCTTCACAGCATCGGTTGAGAAAACCATAGGCCATGTACATGGCAAATAACAAGTCTGTAGTTCTTATATTGTGACCGCTGTCGTCCAGTAGGTAAGTGCGGTTTTTTGCAATTTGTGGGAAGGGGGGGAAGTATCCAAAATTTAAGACAATCTCGACTGCTTACTGAATAGGAGAACCTAAGTCCCGAATATTATGTCTTGAGATCCATGTACGGACGTACAGACAGACGGACAGACGAACAGACGGACGTGGCTATTTCGAAATCAAATAGCTTTACCAAAATTCAACCGATGTTCAAGCGATGTTTTTTTTTAATCGTTTAATTTTTAAATAAAAATTTGAGTCATAAATCAAAGAAGAAATTTTGAAAATTATGCGAAAATTTTAAGCATTTTCCCTAAAAAAATATGAAATTTTCAAAAAAAACTTTTAGGCTTTAAGTGCAATATGAACTCATAAGTAATTAGTTTATACCAATTAGACAATAACATTATTATTATTACTATTATACCATAAAACTATTAGTTCAATAAACCAACATATTCCGTTCTGAATATTTAGCCCAAAGTTCCGAAGTGTCGCACGGCAGTTAAGTACGCCAAAAGTGAACGTCCTCCAATGCCATACAGCAAACCGTAAGTTGTATTCCAAATACTACAATTATATGTACTATATATATATATATATATTCTCAATCAGATTGTCAAGCTATGTGAATGGAAAACCTTTCATCAAACAAGAAAAGATAGAGGAGGAGGAGGAGGAGGAGGAGGAGGAGGAGGAGGTAGAGGAAAAGAAAGAGGAAAAGATGGCGAAAATTCAGAATGGAAACCAGGTGGAAATGGAGGAGGAAACGGCAGAAGACGTAAAAGAGGTAGACGACGACCCAGAGGATGAGGAGTTGGTAAGCAAAAATTGCAGTTTACAAAGATTAACTGTAGAATATTCTGCACCCTATATTTTAAATATAGTCTGTCGAAACTAGGACTACGAAACATTCGATAGTGAGTACATTGATGGATTTCAACTTCGATATATGTATAAGTATGACAAACATGACAGCATTTGGTCGAAAAATGTCGATTTGAGCGCCAATCTTGACCAATCGAGCAAATTGTCTGTTGCATATATTCGCTATTTCTTATCCGATCGGATTATAAAACTGTAGCTTTAAACTGTTTAGCGGGGGTAGAAGTAAGAAGGAGCATTGCTGCTACGTATGATTTTTGTATACCCAGTACCCATTGAAAAAGTAGAACAAGACAAATAATTTTGGGAGATTTTGTAATGATGTATAAAATACAGGGTGCAGGGTGTGTGAGGTTACTAAGCCTGTTCAGATATAGGAAACTAATTATGTCAACTATGTTTTGTATCCGCAGTATGAAGCTATACGAATGTTCTCTAATTGCGACACACAAAGCAACAGAAAGCGGTTTGGACCTGTAGCTATGTCAATAAGAATTCAAAACGCTGCAGCCAAATTTGATGCCAAAGAATTGGTTAAACCGCGATTGTTGTTCCCAAATTTCCCAGATAAGTTCCCCTTTAACTGCAAATTGGAAGGAAAAGTCGTGAACTCGTATTGCACCATGCAGTTGGGTCAAGCACTGGATCTAAAATTGCTAGCCCGTGGAATACGGCATTCCTATTACAACGAGCATACGAATGTGCTCCAGAAGCGATATGAAGTTGGGGCAACATTGTGGATCTGGGCGGATGGCAGGATTATGATCAGTAATGTCGTTTCGCCCCATTTATTTGTGCTGATCAACATGAGTCTGTCCACTGACATTCAGGAGATATGCAAGATTACCGATTTTCTGAAATGGCACAAAATCGTGGTCACGAACAAAGCGACCGTCTCAGCGCTTCCCTGGAAGATTAATTTGAGGAAATTTGCAATGGAGAATTTGCTGAAGGTGCACGGGTTTCTATACGACGACTCGGAATATAGCTACTTTGCACACCAGAGTGTTCCATCGGTTGTTGCCAAGATCTTTGGCAATGGGAATGTCCAGATTCTCGGATTACAACAAGATGAAGTCGAAATAATGCTGGCGACGATTTGCTCAATTGCTTTCAAATGTAGCGACGTCGCTTCATAAGCAAGAAGCACTTCAAAAAAATTGGAAACACAACTTTATTTTTTTCTCTATATTAATATTAAATACTTTATGGTAAACATAAATAAATGAATGAATAAATAAAGATTGGATATTAATCGAAATAAAATAGACAGACCTTTGTTTGTTTTATTCATTTAAAAACAGTTCAAACCCAATAACTGAAATGGACGAAGATAGGCTTGGCTTCGATTTGATTTAATCGAACTTTTTTTCGGCGATTAAATTGTTTTTTTTTTTATCAATTTTTTTGTATTATCAAATTTTCCGAAATTAATTGAAAAATGCAATGCAGCGCGCTTTAAATAAATAAGATCGGTAGTATAATCGGTAGCAAAATGTTCAAGATCTTCCATCCGACTGGTGTGCTTTGTCCTCACTAGTTTTTTTTTTTTCAATCAATATTAATTTGAATTTGTATGCATGAATTTAAATTTAAATCGATTTTTTGACGTGAATCGATCGAAAAGACCGATTCTTGAAAACTAACTATCGAACCTAGCTTTAATATATATTATAGTACATATATAGATATATATATATTGATTAGGTAGTATGAATGATATGATGTGTAACTTAAATATGATATTTAATTTAAGTGCATTACCTAATAAAACAAACCTATTTGAACTCAATTTGGATAGGTTTCTTCGATGCAAACACAATATATTTTTGGGAGGTTTTACCAAATCGAAGATATATCATATGTACATATATGGTTTAAATTTCGCATAGCTTTTATTTCGACTAAATGTACAATATATAAGTATATAAAAAAAAACAGATGTTAAGATTATGTTCAGAGAAAAATTCAAGCTTATAAGTCGAGGACAGGCACACAGTGAAGATTTGTTCACTCTTTCGAGACATCGCTGTAGATCTCAGGCCTTGCCACGTGGTTGTATGCGCACTTGAATCCCATTTCCGCTCTTCATCACGAGCTCAGCCAGGGGATTGGGCTGATGTTCAAGGACGGGCAGGAATTGGTAATGGCGCAGGAGCATGGCGAGGGAAAGCTTCAGCTCCAGCATGGCGAACTTTTGGCCTGCGAATGAAGAGTACACTCAGAGAAATGAAGCAACTCAAAATAAATATCTCTATCAGTCATTAAGCCATATTTTGAGATTTTAAGTACAAATGGTTATAGAAATCTGAGAAAACCCAGATAAATGACACTACAAAATAAATATCATAAATTAAACTTGCTTTGAGCTAGATTTTAAGAACAAATTGAATCTTGAATCATTCCAGATTAGTGCCAAAAAAGAGATACGACTTATTTAAAACTAAATGCAAAAGTTTCTAATATAGAAACTATTTGTACGAAATCTTAACGCTTTTAGAATATTATAGAGTTCTGAATCAATCAAGATTATTTAGGGCTAAAAAACGACATAGAAAACTATTTGAAAATGAATTGCATGGCATTCTAACTAATTTTAAACTCAAAAGCTTATGAAAAAGAATCTATTTGTACTAGATTTAAACGCTTTTAGAATATCATGGAACTCTAAATCAATCCAAATTAATAATGACTAAAAAACGGGAGAATAAACTATTTTTAAATAATTTGAAAAGCATTCTAACTTATTTAAATCCCAAAAGTTCATAAAAAAAGAAACTATTTTCACTAAATCTAAATATTTTTCGTAGAAATATTGAAATTCTTTATGGTAAGTTTTTATAAAGAGCATAACATAAAAATGAATTGAAATAAAAAATTGTTAATAAAAAAATAAATCTAAACGATTGAATGCGGAATTAAATGTAGAAAAGAAAAAGAATGGATCGTCACTGAAAATTCCTAACTAAAATGCGAAAACTCTGGGTGTTTCTCTCAGTGTAGTGTGACCATACCTATGCAATTACGTGGCCCGGCGCTGAACGCGGCGAAGGCAAACGGATGCAGCTGCTGTTCATTGAGATAGAAGCGATCGGGATCGAAGCGTTCGGGATCGGGAAAACTATCCGGATCCCGATGCAGCATATAGACGAGGCAACTGACCGACGCGCCCTTGGGTACGGTCACACTGCCCACGCTGAGATCCTCGAGCACCTTGCGCGAGAAGAACGGCACCGAGGGATAGAGACGCAGGGTCTCCTTGATCACCGCCTCCAGATACGGCATCGATTCCTTCTCCCTGCCCTCCAGCTCCATCGCCTCCTCGTACACCCGCTGCTGCACCTCCCCGTGCTTCGACAGCAAACTGATGGCGAACGCAATGGCGGAACTTGTGGTGTCGTGCCCCTCGAACATGAACGTGTCCACCTCCTCCCGTATGTCCACGTCGCTCAGCTCCCCGCCCCCCTCCAGCTGCGAGATCAGCAGCATATCCAGAAACGCCAGCCGCCTCTTGCCGCCCATCGCCAACGCCCCCTCATCGTCAGTCGTCTTCTCCTCCTCTCCCCGCTCCTGCTGCTCCTGTAACAGCTTGCGCCGCATGCGTATCACCCGATGCGTCTCCTCATGCAGCACCCGCAGCGCCGCATTCCGCGCCCTCCCCGCCGCCGACATGCTGAACAGCAGGTTGAAGCGCTGCCAGAAGGAGAAGCTCTGCCTGTGCAGTATCCGGCAAATGCTGCGGGAGACAAACAATTTTGCAAATTAACTAAACTATTTATTAATAAATAATATAAAAATAACATATGATATTTTGTATACCCTGTACCCATTGAAAATGGGAAAAACAGGGTTAATAACTTTGTCAGAATGTATGTAACAGGCAGAGGGAGGCGTGACAGACGCCACAAACTATATATATTACTGATCAGGAAGACGAGCTGAGTCGATTTAGCCCTGTCTGTATGTCTGCCTGTCTGTCAGTCCGTCCGTCCGTCTATATGAACGGCGAGATTTCCTAAACTATAAAAGCTAAAGAAGCCGTTTTGGTCATGTTTGCAAGGTGTGTACCATACGCAGATCAAGTTTATTTCAAATCTTGGATGCCTCGCCCCTTCTATCCGCAATAAAAATAAATAGAATATATTCAACAATTTAAGAGACACAAATCTAGTTACATGAATTCTGTTTTTAGTAGTTGATAGGTTTATATAATACGCAGATGAAGCTACTTTCAAAAGTTTGATGTCACGCCCCCCTACGCCCTAATCGGTAAATACCGAATAACAAGCGTAATATTGAACATATAAGGTTGGTATTTAGAATATACACTCTTTTATATTTTATTTAACTATCCTAAAAAGCATTTTAAAGTGGGTTTCTGAAAGCCTTTATCGAATTTTATTCGATAAATCGAAATAAATCGAATGAGGTATATTTGTGGGTTTTCACTCACGTCTGCACCGCTCGCACGTACTCCGAATTGCTCTGCATCTGGGCGTGTTTTTTAATGCCCATCGCCGTCTCACAGATGGCGTCCAGGGCGAAGAGCGTGATGTAGGGATAGATGTCGAAGGGCTCTCCCGTGTGGGCGTGGTCCTTCAGTCGGCTGACCAGAATGCGACAGTTCTCCTCCATGGGCTCCTTGAACTCGCTGAGTATGCGGAAATGGAATCCGGGCGTGAGCAGCTTCCTCCGACGATGCCACGCCTCCCCGCCATTGGTCAGCAGCCCCTTGCCCAGCCAGGGTTCGACCATCTCGTAATTCCGGGACTTATAGATCAGCGAATTGTTGCCCAGCAGCTGCTTGATGTCCTCGGGAGTGGTGAAAAACACCATCAGATCCTTGCCGAACCAAATGCGAAAAACTGGACCGTGCTTTTGTCGCAACTCCTTCAGCCAATTGAGTATCTCTGTGGGTAAAAAACTCTATAGTTATAGTATCTGATAGTATACCCTGTGCCCATTTGAAAAACGGAAAAAACAGGGTTTCAGCCGTTAAAAAGTTCCTAAAAACACGTTTTTTGGCTCTAAAATCTAAATTTTTCAACCAAGTTCATCGATGTTTGTTTTTTTATGCATTATTTTTCATAACAAATCGTTTAAGATCAAAATTGGACAAATAAAAATTTTCTGATTTTTTAGGCCTTGGTAAGGTCGGAATACATGGAAAACAGGGTTTCAGGCGTTAAAAAGTTCCTAAAAACACGTTTTTGGCTCTAAAATCTACATTTTTTAATCAAGTTCATCGATGTTTGATTTTTTTTGAATTATCGGATAAGAAACAGCAAATATATGCCACAGACAATTTGGCGCACTAGGCAGAGGGAGGGGGGTGGAGTGCCTTGCTTACGCTTAGTGTGCGTGCCTCTGATTGTGCTTGTACGTATATATACATAGTAGTGGTAGTAGGGTAAAGGGTATGCTGCAGTCGGTTACGTCCGACTGTAGCCTCCGTCCCACTGATATTATGATATTATAAATTAAATTGCTATATTACAATGTTATAATCCAGGGCTTTAAATATATTTTTGCTATGCTCAATTAAAAAGAATGTAAACAATTAATAAAATTAATGAAATATATTACAATAAATAATAATCAATAATGAGCAACAAATATAAGTTGTAATTTTTAAACTCAATTAAAGTTATACTCTTGAAAATATATTTAATGCGTTGCAGATTAAAATTAATTAAATTAAATATTTGTAAGACGCTAATTTATAATTAATGCTGTTTCTCAATCTTAATAAATAAATAAATAAAACTATTTGTACTTATATTATATTTATATTTATTTGGCACGCCCAGACTCACCGCCTTTCTTGACATTGGCAATCAGCTCAGCCACAGTGGGGCCAGGCAGCGTTTTGCCAAAACGTTGCAGCTTCACAAAGTGCAAAATCTGTGGCAAGTATCTCAGGAAAATCGCCCATGCCGCAAAGGCAATAAATGCCAGGGTATACATTGCAAGAACCACAACTAGAACTAGAACTGGAACTGGCAATTGCAACTAACAGACTTTCAACAGATTTTGCTTTGCACTTAAAACTTTATATATTATTTTTTATTGTTTTATTATTTAGTATTTGCCTTCGACTTAATTAACGCAACGTACAACCGTTCACTGCTCAATGTTTAGCTCAACTAAATGCGCTTCGAAATGAATGCAAAAAACTAGACATGCCTTAAACGATGTTCAATCATTTTCAGAGCACACACACACACACAACGAAGCCCCAAGTCGCAGTTTGACTCGCATTTCGAATACCCTATGCGAAGAAGTAGAGTCTGCCAAGCCAGACTCTACAAGATAGTACCCAAAAAATAACCTAAAATAAATGTTATGTATACATATTATACTATAAATTGTATACAAATACTGTTAAATATTAATCATATTTTTATTTTATTTTTTACAGGGTATACAAAGTTTGTAAATATTTAAAATGTTTTAATTCAGACTTAGTGTCATAAGTGGTTATCATATTTATAATATTATTTTTTTATTATTTGTTTATTTATTGACTGTGAACTAGATACTCTTAAGTTGAAATTAATTAAAATTAAAATTCTGAAGTTATTGTTTTTTAAATTCCCCAATTAAAATTAATTTACATTAAAATTCTGGGGAGTTATTGTTTTTTAAATTTTTTTAACAAAAATTGAAAATCTGGAGGGTTATTGTTTTTTAAATACCCCAAACTACATATTGTTTATTCCTAAAATATGAAGCTAGAATTAATTAATTTTAAAACTTTGGGTATATTCAAAAAAAAAAAATTTAGTGCTTAAATAAAAATGTTCACAAAAAAATTTGTGAGTTTTCAAAGCACAAGAACAAATTCGATTCAAGTCCAAGAAAATTATATTTAATGAAAAAATAAATCAGGTACTATTTACAACATTAAGTTCTAGAATTAAAGCCTAGATTAAGGACGTTATTGAGCTTTGGCTTATAAATATAAATAAATAAAAAAAAAATACAGAAATAATTTAAGTTATTGTGGAATCTTAAATAGATAATTCGACTATCGACAATGCCCAGTGGAATTATAGGGTATGCCTGCATATATTATTGCAGATTGCATTACTATACAACTAAATTGACCCCGTTCGCTTGACAGTCGTATTCCCCATATAGTATTATAGTATTCCGAATGCAAATTTGCCAAGCTCATGCCTAAAGAGCGAAAAATTTATAATATACAAATATGCATAGAGATAATATTTAACAAAGAACAACAACAATATTTGCAAATACTCTAGGCTTAATATGAAAATATGAAGTGTAGTTAGAAATGCATATGCCCGTCTGTGTAATTCTATAGAGTATACGAGATAATAACTAACAAGTGACAAGAACCTGTCGCCCGATCTGGGAGTGTTGCCTGCACTACAGGGTATACATTCTCAATCTGGATTACAATCGCATTACTTTTCTCCTTCTCTCTCGCCCTCTCTCTCTTTCCCTCCCTCTCTCGCCCTCTCTTTTTGAGATGCCTTAGCTCTCTTGTGCTCTCGGCAGAAAATGCGTATTTCAAACTACTGCGAGTAGCTTCAGTCGAGTGCACTGAACACTTTAATACGCTATATACAAATATTTGTATTAAAAAAATGTAAAAGTTAAGATTAATTAAACATATTTTTATTATTAAAAAAATATTTGTTTTTAAATCTATTTAATTAAAAATATTTTATATTTCATTTTGTTACTTAATTTATGTATTATAAAAATGTATTATGAAATTAAAATTCCAGCCATATGGCTACACACCTATCATAACCATTTTGGAGAATTACAAATCACAGTCATTCCAAAATAATATACAAAACAAGTTCTATCAATAGCGTTTTGGACCTGACCCACATAAACAGAAAAATTGCAAACTGTCAGCAATTGGAGGTTATTTGGCTAAAGCCCCATATAGATTATTAAATACTTATGACCACTATATGTATATACAATCGTAGTATATTCTTTTCAGACTCTTTATGCAACTGCAACAGATAAATTTGCGTTGGTTGTGAGTTGCTTATCAGCAACTAAATGCAACATTGAAAGTCTAAAATAATCAGACTTCAACTAATTGTATTATTTTAGAATATTTCTAGTCTGAATTGTTTTATTTTAATTTTTTTTTTGCTAAGAATTGACAATTTTAATACTAAAGTAGAAAAAATCTAAGGAAAGCACCGAAGAAAGTCAGCAGAATTGTAAAAAATAAGAACACAGACTTATAAAAGGTATTTAATTTTGATCTTAGTGAAGGTCTTTAATATTACTATCTCCATCCAAGGTACATAGCTAAGCCTAGAAAATTAAATTCGCCTCATTTTGGTTAATAATTTGTAAACACCAACTGAATCAGGCGATTTGTTGGGATTGAAGCATAAAGTTCACTTTTTGTTCATTGCGTAAAATTCCATTGATAACCAAAAACGTAATACGTCAAAAAATAATTTGTTTACTTTTGTCAAAAATATCAATGAAATTTAAATTTAGTAACAAATCAAAACAAAATAAATAGACGATTTAGCTATTAATAATAATAGCTGATAAGCTTCTTACAAATATTTCCCATAATAGCACTACAAAAATAGACAAACATTAAGAGATAAGCTTATTCAAACATAAACAATAAGCCAAAGCTGATTTTTTAGAGCATACTTTTGGGCGTTGGCTTAAAGTGTAAGCTTTAAGCCATGTTTGCTATATAATTATAAATATATTACTAAATTTCTACATTAAGAAATAATTATAATTAATTTTTGCTTAGTTTTTATTCATATATAATTATTTATTATATTTATAATTATTATAATAATTATTTAAATTATTTTTTCTTTTTATAGCATGCTTTTAGGCGACGACATTTAAATTCTAGGCTTAGTTATTTCATAAACCCAAGAGAAACTGATTTTTATTTAGTTACTTTTTATTTTATGCATATTAATTGGCGTAGAAATCTCATAATAATATTCATATGCATGACAGAAATCTATTATCCAATATGCTGGCAGAACCGGTTTGATTCTGGCTATTTCTTCAGCCTCTTTTTATTTATTGTTTAAATAATAATGTTACAATGTAAACAGCTAAAAATGTCGGTCTACAGTTTAGCATGTAAAGTTTGCGCTGGAAGTGCTTAGAAAATTGCGCAGCTTTTGAAGCGGCTCAAGGTTAGGCCCATTAACGATTCAAGAATTAATTAAAATGATTGCCAAAAATAAATAAATTAAATAAGCAGAGCAACACAGTCGAGTGTGCTCGGTTGATGCGAATCTTTCCAAGAATATTTTTGCTCAGCTAAAGCAGTTAAAATCGTAAGCGGCAAAAGCAAATTTAACAGGAGAACGTTTTTTCGCGAGAACGCGATCGAAATTCGCAGCAAATGTGGCGCTTACGATATATTTGTCAGGCTGATATCTCAGTAAATACGTTAAATTAGATTATGAAATTTTTTATTTTTAGATGAGTTGGTTAATTATGTACATAATTGCATCAATAACCGAAAATCGAAAATATGTTGGATACGATTTTTTCGCGGAAAGGGCTTGATTCTAGGGCTAGAGCACCTATTTTCGGAAAGTAGTTAGATTTTATTAGATTCTATTTTAATTCAAATGTTGCATTCCACGTCGCTTCAGTTCCCATCGAGGAGAAAGCTATACATATATGTATGAAGCAGAAGTTTTTATAAAACATTTTCCGTTTATAAGTTTTAAGTTGTATATGCGATTCGTAGTTGAAGTATGTTAAATTTATTTTAGATCTTAAATATTCTAATAAAAGTCGGCATTTTTTAAACATAGATTATTTTTAGAACATATTATATTTTGTGCATAAATAATTTGTAAATAAACAAAACTTTCCTTCAATAACTAATCATAAATAAAGAAAACCCCTGTCTTGTATGGAAGTATGCCATTGTTGGGTCAAGGACAGTCAAATTGGCAACCTCAGGGCCCTCTGGTGGGAGGGCGTGGCAGGGAGGGCTTGGTAGGTAGGGAGGGAGGGGCGGTCTTGGCCTGTCAGAGAGCTGTCCACGTTGCGATTGGGCAAATTGGCCTGAGTCCAATGACAATATTGAACCACGTCTTGGCTGGCGTATTACGCACTTGGACGTGACGTCGGTTGAAAGTAATACCAGTTATTTTCATATTAATGGTAACAGCTCATGCACTTGACATGCGACTGCTTTATGGGCTCCAGTTCAAGCCAAAACCAAAAACAAACCCAACACAAATGAAGTAACAGCTAATCTAATAAAATGTGTGAAAAAAAAAAGATATTATTGAAGAATATTACATGCTACAAATTAAATGTGTTTTTACATTTTATCTTTATTATGTTTTATTAATTTATTTTATTTTATTTGCATATTTTATGTTAATTTCATTTTATTTATTTGTTTTATTCTATATTTATTAATTATTATATATTTTATATTTCCTTTTTATATTATATTTTATTATATTTTATTTTTAATATTATATCAATTTTGCATAATTTAATCGTTTATAAATTTGCAATATCTTTGAAAACTATGCCAAAATTCAAATCATCAAATTTCGAAAGTATGTTATCTAAATATTTAAGAGACAAAAATGAAAAATTAAAAATTAAAAATAAAAAATTGAAAATTAAATTAATAACTTAAATTTAAACAGAATTAGCATTAAATTTTTAAAAATTTAAAATTGTATTTCAAGTTTAATAAACGAAGCTTTATATTAGTTTAATACATTAATTTACGTGACTAATGCTCTAAATTATAAGCCTTTTGTATTTGTGGCTTAGGTATTACTCCAGTATTAAATAAATAAAGAAAAATAAAAAAATTAATAATTAGTATAATATATTTTGTTTGTAATTTGATCCAATTTTTAGAGACGGCAATTATTATTTACGATTGAGTCATAAAGCTTAACTTAACTATGCTGATTTCAGCACTTGACTGGTTTATAATTTATGAATTTTCTTTTGTTTCTATTTATACTGTTGAAAGTGCAACGCATGGCTTATGCTAAGCAGTTGAAAACTGGGAAATCGTATATATGTATATATATTGTCAAAGCGCTGAGACAGCTGAGACTGGGTTCAGCCCCCCCTCAAAGCCCCCCTCTCTCTTTCGCTGCACTCAATGAGAAATTGTAATTTCAATGCGAATGCATCACAAAACATCGCACATGACCTTGGCATACCAAATAAAAAAATAAAAAAAAAAACAGGGTATAAAAAACAAAGCTGAATAGACACAAATGCAGCTGGTGCAACCCCCCCACCCCTTATCGTTGTGCTGACGATTGAGATTTTGGACAGTGTAGAGCAAGTTGACCTCAGGCCACAGATCAAATCAAATTAAGCCAAAGCTGATCCACCGATGCTCGGATCCATCAAACGACCGCCTACACCGAGACAAATATCTACTTTAAATTTTACACTGACAGAAATTAAGCAAATTACCAAATAAAGCTATTAATAAATCTGAATCCACAGAACCTACCACGAAGGTACCTAGTATATTTCACGACAAGTTACAGAATATTTATATCATAATTAATTAATTAACTGTAAATTATACAAATTTCAAAATCAAAATAAAAAAATTATTTGGTGCTAAAATTCAAGTACAAGCTGGAATTTTGAATTAATAAAGCCAGAGCACCAAATTTTTTTTAAATTAAATTAAGTAATAATAAAAAGAAAAAATTAATAATAAATTAAGTAAGAATTGTAAATTATATTAAACTTAAATTTTCATAAAAATAGAAATAATAATTTCCAAAATGCAATAGTAAGTAGGAAAAATTAATAATAAATTATGTAAGAATCGTATATTATTTTAAACTTAAAATTTAATGAAAATAGAAATAGAAATGTCAAAAATTCGCCCCAATATAGAACTTTGTATTGAATCAAGAAATTTCGGGCTTATTAAAATTCTGAATGCGAGTAGGTAAACTATTGATTTTTCTCTCAGTGCATTATTTAGCTGCAGTTGCAGTTGCAGTGGAGGAAACCAGTTTTCCGCCCATCAAATTGATATGTAAATTCATCCAGTATTTGGTTTATCAATTTGATTGTCTTTATTCATGATATTTGAGTCGTGGCATAAGCGATTAGAGCTCCATCGGCTACCTGTAAATAACTACAGAAATAAAAATAAAAAAAAAATAACTACAGATATAATCGTTACTTTTTATGGCGAAAAACTCAATTCAATTTGATGCTAGGTATTTCCCCTATTGCCATAGTTGACAGTTTTTATCTCGTTTCAAAGTCGGAAGAGTTGAAAGTACGATAATCGGCAAATAATAGTATATTTTTACTCATATATTATGCAAATGAAATTTATGATATAGGTCAGTTAAGCTTTCGATTAAAAATGATTTGTATGAGCGATATATATTTGAAATTTGGGTTAACCCATGCAGCTGCATTAATGCTTCTTAAAACCTTAACAAATCTTTTCTACAATAAATTAATCCATCAATAAATTGTGTCAATATTTAAACAGTTTCTTGGCTGTTAAACAAGCGTACTGAACTTCCGTACAAAATTGAGCAAATATCAATTTAGTTCATATCGCCTACTGAGGATGATTGAGCAAAAAATACATAAATAAATAGTAAAAAAATAAATAAAAAAAATTAGATGTATTTAGTTGGGCGTTAACGTCAAGCTCCATTGCGAGCACTTAGCTGGCGGCAATCGGATAGGCTGCAGTCGGACGCAACCGACAACAGCAGACGTTGCGCCTTGCAGCAACATAATTTTATATTTTTTTTTTTCAATTTAGTATAAATAGTAAAAATAAATTATGTAAATTACAATAAATTTGTGGTTAAATCATGAATCTTGCCTAATACATTATAATTTTATTTAATTATTTATTTATTTTTAAATTAATTGCAGTCGACAAAGCAATTTAGAAAAATATCATTTGAATATAAATGTGCAATTTATTTATTTATTTATTTATACATTTTATTGCCAGTCGACAGAGAAAATAAAAAATACAAATTAAAATAAATATTAAAATTAAATTAAAGAATTAAATTTAATTCAATTAAAAGTAAATGATAATCTGGGGATCAAATAAATTTAAAAGTTACAATGTAAATATTCATTTATTTATTTATTTAATAGCAACTACTGTCAGGCGGCACAGAAAATAAAAAATACAAATTAAATTTAATTAATTAATAAGGTAAATTAAATCGAAAGTAAATGATAACGTGAATGACAGATAATCTGGGTATAAAATGAAATGAAAAATTACAAGTAAAAAATTGTTTACAAGTAAATGTAAATGTTAATGAAAATGAAAATCTGAAGGTGAAAATAAAAGTAAATAAAATGAAATAAAATAAAATATATTTAATCTTAATCGGAATTTTAATTTCTCTGTCGACTGTTAGATAAATAAATGAACTAAATGAACATTTCTTGGGCCATAACTTCAGGTCTGAATTGAACTCGGAACAGGAATATAGTATGCTATATAATAGTATTACACCCAGATCTGGTAGGATATGCACATTATTAATAGACCCCTTGACACATTTGGAGTACGGGGCCTCAGAAATGGTAATGATGATGATGATGATGATGATTAACTGCCGTTGGGTCGACAGAATGTCTGGAAATGTTTGTAGACCATGGGGACGAACCTTTGGAATTTGAAATTGAAATTGAAATTCGAGTGATCTATTGACTCAAGACGCGCCTCGATGATTTCAGTTCCGGGGGTTACTCAAATTTTCTGCACGAATTTTGTCAAATGCGGAAATCTTCGTTTGTAGATGTCTCAATGCGATCTCTCACGTTTATTTTTCGAACGGTGCCAAATCAAAGGGTGCAGTGAGTGCTACTCAATCATCTTAATGATGAGACATTATTGCGGATCAATTAAAATTATGCAAATGTCGCATGAAATGCCGAATGCCTAACTTAATTTGTGGCCAATAAAAGCTGAACAACTTTCAAAATCAAATACGCGTAAAGCCGACAGACAAAGTAAATAACTAACCCTAAAGCCAATAATTTGCCAAATACTTTGTGCTTTTTTATATGATTAATTAAGTGGTCCAGAAGTTTTGCCGAGTATTCAATAAAACGCCAATTGACGTCAACGTTCGACTCAAAGGTCAGCCTATCAAAAATTATACAATCCGTTGCCAAACAATCCACAAAAAATTGGCCAAAAGCAAGCGAGTCTGATGTAAGCAGAGGAACACTGCGAAAAGCCCAGAATAAACTTAACAAGCTCAACTAATTTATACCCTGTAGTAGCGCTAACTTTCGGAAATTCGAAAATATTTTAGTTCAAAAATCTCGAAGATACTTCAATTTCAAATTTACTTTTAACTTAATTGTGTTCAATACCTTTTTTCAAATTATATACACTTTAAATTTCATTTTATTTCTAGATTTTTTTGCTTTTAATTTAACTTAATTATAGAATTTAAATTTATGCTTAATTTCTATTAAATAAATAAAGTTGACTTCATTTTTAAATTTATTTCTAATTGATGAATTTCATTTAGTGCTCCATCTTAATTTATTTCAATTTGCTCTGTGCACTGATTTTAATCGATATAAAATAAAACATTCGATGTGATATTCATTTATTTTAATTTCTATCGATTAAAATCAGTCCACAGAGCAAATGATTTTAATCAATATAAAATAAATAAATAAATTGTTGTTAAATTGTTTTTAAAATTGTTCTTAGTTTAAGTTGTTTTTAATGAAAATATTAGACTGCAAGTTGAAGTTGATTTGTGAGTTCGTTCCACTGTGCATAGCCTACGCTTAAGTGTGCCTACAGGGTATGCAGCAACTGCTTAAAATATTTGAAATTTGTGGATATCTGTGGGCATACCATTATTATTTTTATTTTTACTATCAACTTCAACTTCAACTAGGGGCAGCTTCGGTTTTGTTTGAATTTAGTTGTTATTGTCTTTATGACAAATGCCTTGAACTTGGAAGACTTGGATCGATTGTTTAGTACAGCGGCTGGTATATATTTTATCTATATATATATATATATATATATATATATTTATTTGTGTGTGTGTATGTGTCTTGTATGTGTGTAAGAGGCGTGAAATACGCGCTCATAAATCGCTTTTTATGGCATTCGAATTGTTGTCGTTGTTGTCGTTGTTGCTTTTGTTGTTTGTTGTTAGCGTCTTGTTTGTTGTTAAGTTCTGTTCGTTGTTTGTATTATTGTTGTTGTTGTTGTTGTTTTACTGCCTCTGCTTCAGCCTCAGCTTTATCTGTTTCTGCTTCTGCTTCTGCTTCTCCTGCTCGTTGTAAAATTTCTACAATTTATTTTATTTATTTTTTATTTATTGGCTCTGTGCAGCTTTTGCCCAACGCTCTTCCTTGTTCTTCAGTTGAATTCAATTATGTACATAACAACAACAGCAACAACAACAACAACTACAACAACAACAACAACAACAACAACAACAACTACAACAACTAAAACCACAACAACTATAAACAGTTGACATTAGCCAGAGGTGACAAAGCTGTTAATTGAACAGGTTTCAGTTCTTCTGCTTTTGCAACAGCGAATGCTTTTTTTTCGAAAATAAGAAAAGTAAAAAGTAGTCAAGACCAGCTGCATATGCGACTAATTTATACCCTGTATGCTAAGCAAATATCAAATAAAATAAAATAATAAATAAAATAAAATAATAAATATAATAAAATAAAACATAAATGCTTCAGCAAATAATTTGCATATTCTGTGTCCATAAAATTTGTAATATCTTAAAAAAATCAATATAAAATAATTAATTACATTATTATTAACTAATTACTTTAAATTCTTTTTATATATATATTTGTATACCCTGTACTTTTGAGGTGGATAAAAACACTGCTAACAACAGCCAGAATAAGGCAAAGAAAGCTGACCTCACAAAATATATATATGTATATTCTTTATCAAGATGACGACTTGAGTCCATTTCTAAAAGTAGTTTAAGTGCTAGAGCATCCATTTTCGGAAAGTAGGTATCTCCATACCATACGCCGATGAAGTTTATTTCAAACGTTGGATGCCACGCCTACCATAAAGATAAATCTATTTTGATTTACCGAATTAAGGCATATAAATCTGTTCACAATAGCAAGTAGAGATCCTTATTTATATTTATTCTGTAAATAGCATTGTATTCGGGTTATACCTAAGACAGATATGATGCATCAAAGTTTTGCTGATTGATTGATTGCATTCATAATCAATTCATTGGGATGCCTAAATGTCACAGAAAATTATTTATAAATAAAAACTAAATAAATAAATAAATAATTAATTAAATAAATAAAATATGAATAAATTGAATTTTACGTTTTAAAAGTGCTATTTAATGCAGACTTTGTTTTTGATAGAACCAAATAGAAGGAAAGCAAGATGGAAAGAAGAAGGGAGGAGGCAGTCTTAGGGGGTATTTCTAGTATGTGTTTTGGTGTCTAAAGATTTGCTAAACATTTGATGATTCAGCGAACGGGAACTGGGCGTTGGCCAAGATGTCATTGGGCATTGTTAGAGTGTCAGCTTGAGTGACGAATTGACAGTTTGATGGACTGATGGACTGATGCACTGAACAATGGAATAATTGGCCAACTGAACACTCGACTGGCATGGAAATCACTTGGCTTTTACTTGACATTCACTTGACATATTAAGTAGTTTTCGCCTCTCTTTGTCTATTTCTAGTTTTAATACGAGCTCTAAACCAACTTCTTTTGCTGGCACAGCGCTCACGACTGCAGCGCACGCTATGTCAATTATCAGTCCAAAGTTCAGCGCAGATCAATGTACCCCAGACCCAGACCAAACCCGTCCCCATCAACTCCGATTCGGTAGAATCGTACTTTGAATTTGAATTGAAGCGCACGAAGCATGGTTTAATTGCTCGCAGAGAATTCTGCATTAAATTAGGCTAATCAAAAATACAGAAATAATTCTGTTAATTACGCATTGTTGAAACTTGGATGGGGCTGTCCAGTTAATAAATTCATAAAGTGTTTCTGGCTAAGTCTTCATTATTTATACAACCATCAGAGAACATAAAATATTTGTGCAATTTTTACAGCACACTATTAAAACTTTAAAATTATACTTTAAACTTAAATTAAACAATTTTTGAAGATATGATCAAAGCAGATTTTACTCGCAAGAACACAGATAAATTAAACGAAGCGTATCGTCATCCAGTAAATATATTTATTTAAGAGATTGAAACTAATTTTCGAAATAAAAAACCTTTTTGAACCTCGGAAGTTATGCAGAAGTATTTAAATGTATAATTCAATTAATTAAACGAATCTTATCTTTATCCAGTAAAAACATTTCTTTAAAAGATTGGAACTTATTTCAAAAGCTAAAAAACATTTTTGAACCTCGGAAGTTATGCAAAAGTATTTAAATTTATAATTCAATTAATTAAGCGAAGCGTATCTTCATCCAGTAAATATATAAAATATTTTAAAAAAGATTGCAACTAATTTCAAAAGTTAAAAAACGTTATTCAACCTCAGGGGTTATTGAAAAAATGTGAATTTCTAATTTAATTAATTGTCAGATATTTTCGGGGCCAATTTATTTGAATCTAAAATATATAATTTAGTCTCTATCGTATCGTATTGCTCCATCAGAGAATTTGTCTGGCCAGCTTTAAAAAAACAAAACAACAACATAAAATAAAAAAAATACAGCATTAAACTAATACGGTGTTATAAATTTTGATAGCGGTACGTTTAGGCAGCCAATGGCTATAAAAGCGAGCATATAAATGGCAGTTTTGATCAGCATTTAGTATTTGTTTTTTTTTTTGGGGGGGTTTTGGTGTTTTTTATATTTTGTTTTGGGTAGTATATTTCGAGTGCTTTATGGCGGTTAATTGCGCAGTGTAATTGAAATTTAAAGCGTTGCCTTTAGCCGTTGACTTATGTTTTAATTTTTATTCAAACTGAAGTTAATTAGACATGGAGCTCGATTAAAAGAAAAAAAATATATCTCAAGAGATTGGATGCAAGCTTTGGTCTCCGCTGTAAAGGTCTGCCCTTCAAAGAGTCATAGCTAAATTGGCCATTTGATAAGCCCAGTTTGTTAGTTTTCGTTAGTCGAGCCAAACATGGGTCTTACTTTGATCCAAAGACTATTTAAAATTCCAGCTACGAAACGTTGCAGCTGAAAATGGGTTACAACTGCCAAGGTCTTAATGCCCGATCGATACGAAAATGCAATATATAACAGATGTATATATAGATATAGCACACACAAAGCAAAGCGCTTTCGTTTTCATGCAAAAAAGAGAGAAGAAAACCCCAAGCAAAACAAAAGACTTAAGCGAGCAACTTGACTAAAGCAAGTGACTTAAGCGAGCAACTCGATGACCAACAGCAGCGCCTGCCCCCTCTCCATTCAAAATATTTGGCATTTAAAGTGTTGTTGCCGTTTCCCACGACTCGCCGCGTTTCAAGTGGGCGTGGCAGGTGCACAAATACTCAATGAAGCGTCTCGAATGCGCCTTACGACAGTTCAGCCCATCTTTTTTTGCACTGCTGCAATTTTCATGCACTTTGCTCAAATTTATGCAAGCTTTACTGTCGGGTTTTGTAAGGTCTTAAATTAGTTATATTTATCCCCAAAAGATCAATAGAGTTCAGCATACACATAAGTGTGGCCCTAGGAAAAACATTAGCAATAGAAACATGAAAGATAGTGGTTCTTTATTTTGCAATTGCTCTGTCTTATGGGAAGAGCAGCTCGTGCATATGAGCGCTCTCTGTAATGCAAATTACAAGAACAATTGCGTGTAATTTCTCTCAGTCCACACATTCATTGTCGTGAGCGCTGCTTCTATTCTATTCTATTCTCAATTATAATTTTGCATTTTTATTAGAATGACTAAAACTAATATACATAAATATAGCTAATTTAATCTGTAGCTTTGAAGATGATTTTTATTGGCTAAAATTAACGCGTTTATTCTTTATTCAAGTTGGCTTTTTTGGTCATCTCTTTAAGCACATCCGATATAAACAAATATTGATATCTATATATTGATATCTTTCAGAAATCTAACGCTAGCTAAACAGACGAACCTCCCAAAAATGTCCAGAGGTAAATATTGGTGAAATTAAATAAACGTCAATAATGTGAAATATTTACAGCATAAAGGCATATCAAGAAGTCATAAAAAATAGTGAAAAATACCTACACAAAATAGGGCATATATTTTAACGATTCAATCGGAATACTCTGAGCAATATATATAGCAAAGTGAGGTGAATCTGTATGCTATATAATATGCCATGTGGCTATTGTTGGGTGTTAGTTTTTACCATCCATGTAAGGTTGTTGCAATAATTTCCGGAAGACTTTTCACAGCTTGCCGCAAAATGTTGTTGACTTTGCGGGTTTCCAGTTAATTTTCGGCATGCTTTGCACAACAATATTTTTGTTAATCTCCGTTTGTCAGAGGTGTTTAGGCCTCGAAATGCTTTAAGGCCCTCCCCAAGAGATATTCAAACTACATTCGGCATTGTATGCGGTTTCATTTTCATTTTCATTTGCATTTCCATTTGGGATTTGAATTTTCATTTGCATTCGTTGCATTTGCTGCATTTGATTTGCCTTTTCTGTATTTGTTGTGACTCTTATCGTAGGCAAAAGGGCTCTAACATTTGCATACGAGTCTCCATTGTTTGCAGTTAACTGGTTTAGTGACGGCGTCTTTTTGACCAAAAGCCGCAACAGATGTTTTTACAGTGGAAAGCATTTACTAAATCTGCAATAAATACAGTCGATTAAAGCCCGGCAAATGTGGCGTTTATTGTCAACTAATTTGATAAGCATAGACTTAGAGAGAACGCCCTGAAATCAACTCCATAAAATATATTTTCTGCACTGCCTACTACTAAGTTAATATTACGTTGATTTGCATACAATTTTTAATGGGTATTTATATAAAAAAAAATGTATTTATATTTAATAAATATTTAAAAAAAAAAAAAAATTTGTAATAAATAATGTTACCGTATTTTAAGAAACACTAAGATTGCTCACAAATCAAATATTAGTAGTGCCACAAAATGAATGTAGCATATCTTCGTTATTTATTATCCGATCGTAATAAAATTTACAGTAATGGTGGATGGTAAATTTTACGTACTTGCCAAATTACAAGTCTGTAGCTTTAATATTGCGGCTGCTTTCGTGCTAGTGTTCGAGAACTATGAGGTAGGTGCGGTTTTTTGCGATTTGCGGAGGAAGGAGGGGAGGTATCTAAAATCTAAAACAAACTCGTACTGCTTACTGAATTAGAGAGCATCAGTCCCAAAATTGGTGCCTCTATCTCTTAAAGTTGCTGAGATCGAGGTGTTCATACAGACGGACAGACGGACACGGCTTTATCGACTCGTTTTGTCGTCCTTATCAAGAATATATATACTTTTTAGGGTCTGCCACGCCTCTTCTGGGTGTTACAAACTTTTCCTCTTTGCACTAGGGTAATAGACCCTTTTTACTTTTTTAAAGTAAAGGGTCTAAAAATTGAACTTATTCTAACAATTATTAATTTAAAATTTTCTCATTCAACAAACCTAGTAGTAGAAACTTTAAAAATATATATAAATAATAACTCTAAAATAAATATAAATAATCACTCGAAAATATATATAAATAATAGAACCGAAAATCTAGCTATTTTGATTGATTTTCAGTTATATTAAAATATTTATATATATTTATTATAATATTATATTTACATCGATTTGTTTTTATATTATATTTATTTTAATTGGAGGGAATTTTTACAGCTTACAAATAGCATACTAATATTGTGCTAAGATATATAATGTAATATAATCGGATAAAAAAATAAATATGGAGAAACGCCCATTTCCTTCACCTCGCCCACTCTAAGCCCTGTTAACTGTCTTTAAAATATACATTCTCATATTTGTCCAGTTGTTGTGTTATTTGAGCAGAATCTATCGACAATGGAGCGTGAAGCATTATCAACTAAAGAGAAGGAAAACCTCGATTACAATAGTAGTGGTTCAGTGGCTTTTGAAATTGCGAAAAGCTAGGCAGTCTTGAAAAATGGAAAACGAAATTTTAGCGCATGAAATGTCAAAATCGTCAAGCAACATTTCAATTGGCAACACTTGCAACACTTGCAACAACAACATGGCTGCTTTTGTTGCTGCACATTGGCTGTTGCCGCTTGCTGCTTGCTGCTTGCAACTTGAAAAATTGTGTGTGCAACATGCCACACCCCCCCCGCTCAGCAGGCCAAGGCACACGCTGCCCCACTTGGCAACAACTGTTAATGAGACGCCTGCTGGTTCCGCGGAACCGAAACTCGTTCGGGCTTTTGCCATCGAACCACATTGCCACATTCTAACTTGGCCAGCGGGCGGCCCAATTGCCAGGCCAGTCGGACGTGGAGACAAGCAGCCGTACACTGAGAGAAATTAAATGGCGAAAGATTGATTATTTTAAAATTAATTTTCATAATTTTTATTTTTACTTTTTTTTAATATTTGCTGTTGGACGTGGAGACAAGCAGACCTACACTGAGAGAAATCAAATGGCAAGAGATTGTTTTGAAATTATTTTTTATAAATGCTATTTAATTTTTTTTAATATTTTCTGTTAGACGTGGAGACAAGCAGACGTACACTGAGAGAAATGAACTGGCAAGATATTGTTTATTTTAACATTTTTTCAATATTTTTATTTAATTGCGAATCATTTGTTTCTCCCAGTGTACTTAAGCCGGCTCTGTCACTGGCTGAAAGAGAATGTTTACAAGTATATTCGGTTAATTCCGTTCCGTTTGGTTCACTTGCAATTTTTGGACTTGTTGCAACTTTGCCAGCCGGCATGAGTATGCGCTGCCCCTGCCCCAACTGCGACGCCTGCCCCCGCCCCCTTGCTGCTGCTGCAACACCCCCTCTGGCAGCCATCATCCCTAAGGCAAGGCAGTAGCATGCTGCAAATTGTTGGCCAGGCTCTTGGGTAACTTGATATTGGCAACCAGAAGCTCGCTTTCAATGCACTTGCGTCGGTTGCTTCATCGTTTGCTGTTTGCCTCTGCTGCCACAAGTTGCATGCCACACACACACACACACACACACACACACACACACATAGAATGACTTGTCATAGCTTTTGTCACAGCCTTTTGATCATATTCTTTCGATCCAAAGCCTTTAGAACAAAAACTTTAAACGCATCCCAAGCAAAAAACGACCCTCAGTTCAGCACAAGTTTCTTGGCTTTAATGCCCTGGAGACTCTACAGGGTATGCTTGACTTGCCAGTCCATATGCCACACGCAGCTCAATTTAATTGTTTTCTGTAGAGTATTTGGCAGAGCAGACTAACAATTATTTTTCTATTCCACTTTTTTCCCCCCTTTAATTTGTCCTAATTCCTTTTTTATTTTTGCAATTTTTCTGAGATACATTTTTTTAATTATTAATAATTATTACCAACAATTATTTCTAATGCTACAATAATTTGTATAAATTATATTTAATCAACATGAATCTTATTTCATTTTCTTAAATTTTAAATTAGCAAGTTCGTTTCATTCAATTTAATATTATACAATTAAATGTTTATTTAACTCTCTTTCATTATTTATGCGGGAACAATACGAGCGGAAAAAAACACAATAATTAAAACAAAAATTGTATCATTACCCCATTATTTGTATTATTTGTTATAAAAAATAAAAACAGACTCCCTGATGAAGTCAGCTAAGCTGTGCGAAACGCGTAGGAGGATACATTTAAAATAAAACTCTAATTATTTTAAGTTGAGAGCAAAGTTCGGACAAACCCCAACAAAAACGGAAATAACAAAACTACACTGGCATACAAAATACAGCACATTATTTCGTTTTATTTATTTTTTGTATAACTTTTTCTTTTATTAAGTTCTGAATTTCTTGTTTTCAGCTTGTTTCCTTTATTGCTTTCTACATTTTATTTGTTTTTCTTCTATCTATCCTTCTATCTATCTTCCCCTTATTTCATTTGTTTTGCTTTCTTTTCACTCTCTTTTCCATCATTACCAATTCTATTCTTTTTGTTCGTTCTGTTAATCTTTATATTCTTCTTTTGCTTCCTTCATTTATTTGTTTTCCTTTCTTTCCATTCTCTTTTCTTTCCTTCCCAATTCTATTCTTTTTGTTCATTCTGTTAATCTTTTATTTCCTCTTTGATTTCCTTTTTTATTTGTTTTCCTTTCTTTCCCTTACCTTTTCTTTCCTTCCCAATTTCATTCTTGTTGTTCATCGTATTAATCTTTTATTCCTTCTTTGCCTTCTTTGTTTTATTTGTTTTCTTTTCCTTCCATTTTTTTTCTATCCTTCCCAATTTTAGTCTTTTAATCATTAATTCTTCCGCTTTTATTTTTCCTTATCTCTCTCTCTCTCTCTATCTCTCTCTCTCTCTCTCTCTCTAACCCTCTCTCTCTCTCTCCACATTCTCTTTTTTTTTGCTTTTGAAATTCTCAGATTTAAACTGTTTTTTTATGCCCTATACCAATAAAAAAGGGTATAAAATAAAGGCTTAATAACATTTTTATTTTGACCTCCTTCCTTTAATAATTTCTTGTTTTTCCCCTTCAATGTTTCTAGGGTATTTCAGCTTCGGCTACATTTGGGCAACTAAAAACTCAAATCAAAGTTTTTTAAGCACCCATCTATTACCAATTTGGCTTTCGTCCACACCTGGCACTTATCAATGGCACCCGCCAGTTTTGACTCGCAACTCGTAACTCTTGACTGCCTGAATTGAATAATTTGTAGAGTATTTAACTCTTCGCCCACCGATTGGGTTTATTAATGGTTCTTTTATGTGGCCATTTGGCCCGGCCCCATGGCGCACAGAAATTGTAATGCTGTGATTTTTATGCTTTATAGGCGCTTGTCGCGCTGCAAACACAACAAGAGGAAGAAGAGAAAAACAAGTTGTTACTCTGCGTTGGCTAATACCCCGGCTTGGCTATAATTATTTGTAAAGTTTCTTGTTTTGTTGTTGTTGTTTTTTTTTGCTACTAGCTGATTCGAGCTTTGGTCGAAATTGCAAAATTACAAACGCTTATCAGGCATTTTTCTTGTTTCGTTTTTCGTTTGTCTGGCTTAAATGCATTTCAATCAAATCAAATGAAATCTGTCGAGAAACAAATAAATCCATTTGAACGTCGTAACCCAGTTCTCTTTAAGCCATATTATTCCATTTTTTATACGTTAAGAAACCAACGACAAAGAATCGCCAACAATCGCAATTGCCATGGCAAAGTCTTTCGTCGACCCAGTTTTGGATATATGTATGTAAATATTATACCAGCATTTCGATCGTAAATTGCAGAACTCTGCAGAACTGAGATGTTGATTTTGTTTACAAAATATATTCTTTAGAAACTATTCCATAAGGCACATTAGGCGATTAAAAGCCTATTAATATGTAAAATGATGATGTAAAATGATCTCGAATTTGTTTACCTTTTTTGTAAATACTGTACCAAGAATGAGTAAAGGGTCTATTAATTTTGGGTAAGAAAAAGCATAAATTCCATTAATATGTAAATTGCATATTTAAAGTCAAAGTTGTTTTTATCCTTTTTAATTCTAAATACTGTACCAAGAATAAGTAGAGGGTAGAGCTGGGTTCGATCTTCAGTTTTCAAGAATCGATCTTTTCGTTCAATTCACGTCTATTTAATAGATTAATCGAAATAAAACCGTTAATTCCAATTTTTAGCTAATCTTAGGGAAAAACTTAAAATTTATGCATACAAAATTATATTAATATTGTTTGAAAAACAAAAACAAACTAGTAAGAACAAAGCAGATAAGTCGAGTGGAAGATATTGAACTTTTTGCTATCGATTATACTACCGATCTTGTTCATTTAAAACGCGTTACATTGAATTTTCTAATGAATTTCGCAAAAAAATCGATTCAAAAAAAAAAAAAATAAGGAAAAAAGAAAGAAAAGAAAAATAAATTTAATCGCTGAAAAAAAGATCGATTAAATCAAATTGAAATCGAATGAAAGCCCAGCTCTAGTAGAGTATCTGTTAAGTTTATGTAACAAAAATAAAAAATCCTAATAATATGTAAAATAAATATTTGAAATCGGTTTTGTTTATTTCATTTTTAAATATTGTACCAAGAATAAGTAAAAGATCTATTTAGTTTAGTCAACAAAAAGAATAAATCCCATAGATATGCAAATTAAATATTTAAAGATTATTTTTTGCTATTTCATAGATACTGTACTAAGCCTATGTAACAAAGGAAAATAAGTTTGATTTGAATTTTGTGATTTATTTGGAAAATGTAAAATTCCCATTGTCGATTGCATGCGATTAACAAGTTTATCATTTCAGAATTTATCTGTTTTGCTTAAGTTATAAAATATTTACTTCAATTTATTTCTGTGTTTCCCTTGTGCACATATTTCTCCATCTTATTAGAGTCTCCAGCTTATTTATCGCCTGACAAATGACACCAGTGTCGGGTATGAAAAACATAAACATTCCCATTATTGTTCAAAATGCACAGAAATTAGATAAGACTAATAGTTATAGGAATAGCTAATATATGGCCAATCAAATGGTGAGAATTTTTAAAACAAATTGCCTCAAAATAGTTGGGGAGAAAGATGAAGATCAGCGTAGATAAAACCGAGCTGCACATTAAAATATCGAAAAATTACTAGCAGTATGTAAATCGAAATATCGAAAAAGTAAAAACAAATGTAAGCGATAGACATGGAAGGGAAATTCAGATAACCGATAACAGCTAATGTCTAATCTAACTGTAAATTATCAAAAATATACACGATTACATACAGGCTTGTAGTTATCGATAATTTCATTTATCGAATTTCATTAAGCTTAATTTTGGAAAATTATATATGCAAAGAGAATTGCAACTGAAATATCCAATAGAAACAAAAAATCATCAATTAAAAACTATGCTCCATAGGCTTGTAATTATCGATAGTTTGATTTATCGAATGTCATTTACCATATATTGCATTTTTTTAATTTAAGCCAACAAATTATTTTAAAACTGAAATCTTGAATGAATCTAATAATTAACGAGCATAAACAATAAACTGCAATTAACGATAACTGCATTTATCGAATATAATTTAGCATGTAATAAACTTTTTAATTAAACCCAAAAATTGTTTTTATATTGATTTAAAGTCAAAATTTTGAATGGAAACTGAATATTATCAAACATAAGCAATACACTGTAATTACCGATAATTTCATTTATCGAATATCATTTAGCAAGCATTGCATTCTTTTAATTTAAGCCAAAAATATTAGTTTTAAATGCTGCAATCTCGAATAAATGCCAATGTATCAAACATCAACAGTAAACTGCAATTAACTGCAATAATCGATCATTTCATTTATCGAATATCATTAAGCATGTTTCGAATTTCAGTCCACAATATGTTAGCTTAACAGAATTATAGCTTAGTGGTTCAAAAAAAGTGCAGAATTGCGCAAGATAACAAATCGATTATGTCACAACGATAACACTCGATTACCGATAATGAATGAATATCAAAATGAATAGGTTCGTTAAAAATTTAAATTTAAATAAATGCATTAGCTTTAGCTGAAGCTTGAGCTTAACGGATATTGTGTTGAGCTTAATTGAAATGAGAATGGAAATGGAAATGGGTATCGATAGGCACAACGTAATCGATTCATATGCCAGGCACGCAGCCCCATGCAATTGGGCGTTAATTCTTGACAAGATGTGCAGCGACAGCTCAAAATTCGGTTTGCATTTGGTTTTGAAATACTTGGTCGAAAAAAAGCTACGAAACACATGTGCGGAATGAAG
Organism: Hypselothyrea guttata; assembly: GCA_035045125.1. Classification (NCBI taxonomy): domain Eukaryota; kingdom Metazoa; phylum Arthropoda; class Insecta; order Diptera; family Drosophilidae; genus Hypselothyrea; species Hypselothyrea guttata. The sequence continues at coordinate 530,486 of JAWNNJ010002320.1, forward strand.
GTGAGTGTGTGCGAGTGGCTGCGACCGAGTGAATATGAGTGTGAATGTGAATATGAATGTGAGTGTGAGTGTGTGAGTGCCAACTGTAGCCGAACTACGCGAGTCGACGGCTCAGAGCTCAGAGCGGTCTTCGCATGCTACGCGGCACTTGGACAATCAGTTAGCGCTGAATCTTTCGTCTTGACGGTCGCTAAAATCTGTAAACTCTAAACTGTAAACTGTGAACTGTTAACAGAAATTCGAAGTACGAAATTCGAAATTCGACATAGCAGCAGTTTTCAAAAATTTACGAAAAATACAACTATATAAAATATATAAAATTTAATTAAAAAAAAAAAACCAAAGACAAATAAAAGCGAAAAAAAAACACTAAAAATAAATTTATATACAAATTGTAAAGAATTAAATTAAAATTATTTTGCTTTGTAAAAAAATATATTAATAAATTTGTTAAAAACTATTTGTGCTGCAGAAAAATTCAGAAGAACGCTTGAAAATTCAAATTGCTGTAACGGTTTTTAGCACTTGATTTAAACTAAATAAAGAAAATTTTATACAAATTAATATTAACTGATAAAAAAAAAGTTCTTTAAACCTAAAATAAATAAAATAAGAAAATAAATAAAGAAAATTTCATTAAGATTCATAAAAAAGAATAAAAAAAAAGGTCCTTAAACCTAAAAATAATCAAAGGACATTTGCATATTTTTTTTATAAATTTTTTGTGCGTTTTTTTTGTGTGTATTTTGCGTGTGTTTGTGTGTGTTTGTGTGTGATATTATGTGCCAGCTGTAAGCTGCAAACAAATCCGATTTATACTGCCCCCTCGATAACGATAAGCGATAGCTCGATAACACCATGCGCTGCGTGTGGCAGCTGCTGTTGCTGTGCTGCTGCCTCTGCAGCAGCCTGCTAGGTGGCGCTGTCGTTGCCGCTGCTGGCGCCACCTGCAACCTCAAGGACAACTGCAATCTGGGCGATCATCTGCTCTCCCAGCCGGCCAGCGATCCCGTCGAGAGTCACATCGCCTCCATCTTCGAGGACAAAGTCAACTACAGTCTGAAGCTGTTTGCGGATGACGCTGCCTCTGCCACTGTGGTGGGTGGTGCTGTGGGTGGTGCAGCGGCGGGCACAGCTGCCACAGCAGCCACAGCGGCAACTGGCGGAAATGGTGGTGCAACCACAACCAGCACAACGGTGCTCGATGTGCTCCATGACGCCATGGGCAACCTGAGCGAACTGCACCACAGCAGCACCACCAGCAGCGCAGCCAACTTCACGCTGCGCCAGCTGAGCGAGGACTACGAGCAGCAGCAGCTGCAGCAGCAGCAGTTGAGGCAGAAGGCCAAGGAGCAGCAGGACGTCGAGGATGAGGAGCGAGGTAAGCGGACTATCGATATACATTTATCGATTTATCGTTTTTGGGCGCATCAACGCTTGCTTGCAATTAATCGTTTATAAGGAAGCACGTCTTCTAGGCGCTTAAACTTTTGTTATCGATTTATCGTTTCTGGGATAGGGGTTGTTTGAGGGTATGAAACATGTGCTATCGATTTATCTTTCATAAAACACTTTGTAGACCACTAAAATTAAAAAAAAAACTTGTTATCGAATAATCGATTATCAGATTAAAGAAACCAATTACAGATGTAGACATTCTAGAAAAATATAATAAATTGCTTATAGAAATTCACGGCAATTTAGCAAAAGGTTGTAGTCCAAAACGCCCTGAATTCAGCCAGTCTAGGGTATGCGTGCGCATATAACAATCGAATAATTGCAATAAAATCGAATAACAAATGGGAGGAAAAAAACACAATACAATTGATACTTTCTCACGCCATCCACGCAACAAGCCAAAGGCGTTCGATATCAATATCAATTCCCATTTCGACTTTAACTTTGCCTCTTTTCTTTAGCTCTTTTTTGGATGGTAATTGTCATTTATAGCTGTTAATGTTATTACACAGTCTTCGGTCCCCTCTTGGGTTGCGGTTTGCACAATTCGGCAAAAGGTTGCATAAGTCGCGCGTGTGTTAAATAAAAACAAAATCAATTGCTCGATTATAATATGTCCACTCGTCTGTCCGTCCCGGTCTGTCCAACTGTCCGTCTATCCCACTCGATATATCTTTTGATATATGTTTTATGGCTTTTAATTTTTTGTTATTTTCGGTCCGACCCACCGCCAAACACTTTAATGGTCGCAAAGACCTCCAAACGAGACGTACGTCCATTGGGCAGCGGCTCTACGTGATCATGATCGTGATCGTGATCGTGATCGTGATTGTGATTGTGGTTAAACCCTTGTACAAGAGTTGGCTAAGCTACAAGAGCTACAGCAATATTAATATGCTTACAATTTACAATACTAATTTATTTGCATTACATCTGATCTCTCGTTAAGCATTAGGAAATTATTCACTTTGTTCGATTCGAGCATATCTGTATCTAAATTGCTTAAAGCAGCATTCAATTATTTCGATCTCTTAGCTCAATCATAGCATAATTTATTTCTTCATGTGCAATTGGCTTAGCTTTAATTCACTTTAGATATGCCCCTACTTCCAGTTGTAGCTTTACGTCTATATTTTAGCCAGAAAATTATGTATTAATTGTAATGAAGGTAACATTTGGGCAAGTAATTTCCCAATTCATGAAATTTGTTGGACCTACTGATCAATAATTCCTACTTCCTAGCTCCTACACACTAATCCATACTTCCTAATTCCTACTTCCTTTTTCCTTATCCTTACTTTCTATTTCCTAGTAAACTTTTAGCTCCAATTAATTTCTCTCAGCTCAATTTCCTAGCTCTCTATCTCCTAGCTCTAACTTCTAGATCTAGATTTAAACTACTAGCTTTAGTTTTTAGATAAACCGCCTAGGTTGACCACCTGGCCTTACCATCTAGAACTACCTTTTATCTCTACCGTCTAGCTTGTTGTCTCAGCTCTAGCATCTAGCTCTACTTCCGCGTTCTTTTTCCTAGTTTTATCCTTCTATCCCGTATTTGAACTTACTACATCTATTTCCTGGTCTCGCTGTTGCTCTGACCTTACCGCTCAGTTCTAGCAGCTAGATTTATTTTCCAGCTCTTGCTCTCAGCTCAACCTACTAGATCAAGATCTATTCCTTAACTGTACTTCCTAGAACTACTTTTTGCGCGCTTTCCATTTCGATCTACGTCACCAGCTCTCGTAGCTCCAACTCTAAACTAGTCTTGAAAGTCAAGAAGATGTAATCTGCCCTTTAAATGTCTGATTTACAAAACTTGCACTTCTAGTCCACCAACATAAATTGTTGCTAATTTTGGAAGATTTTTGTAGACTATTCAAAACTTAATAACTTGGTCATAAAAGCAAACAATTTCATAGTTGAATGCTCAGATTTACGCATTTTACGATGGAGTCAACTGAACTGTGGGTTGTAAAAGTCAATAGTTGTTATGTAGGTTGATCTAATTGTTTAGGGCACTTCCGGCTTTTGGGTTTTGGTTTTGGTTTTGGTTTTAGTTTTGGAGCTCTGTCACCACTGTAACCCCTTCACCCCTTCACCCCCTTCACCTCAGCTGTGATTGCCCCCCGCTGCCTTCAAATGTTAACTGTCTGCACTTATTCTTGCTAAAAGGTTCGGCCTTGTTGTTAAATTTAAAGCCAAATATTTACGTACGCAATGCGGTACAGGGACAGAAACCCCCTCAACGGATAATTGAGGTCTAACCCAGGGCATACATACATATATACATAGGTATAGCCGAGTATATTGGATAATTGCAATGTGCCAATTCACACGTAATTTGCGAATTTTAACACGACATTTGATGAGCTAAAAATACAGTTTGCTCGCACTACAGATGATGCAACGCCCAAGAGAATCGTCATCGAAATCCTTTTAAATAATTCCCCATAAATAGTATTTGCAGCTCTTGGCATTACCAAGCCAAACTCCGCTCAAGTGGCAAGTGACAAGTGGCAGGTGGCAGGTGGCAGGTGGCAAGTGTCTTTGTAGCATGACTTGAACATATTCTAATTGCCAAGACGCAACTTGTTTCGAGACTTAATGTGATTATCGCTTTTTTAATCGAGTTAATAATGAGTTGCGAAACAGAAGAGCTAATAAACGTATTACTTAATATTTAGTCTAAGACAAAAGTGAACTAGAATGCTGACTAGTGCATACCCTGCAGTTTTTAACATTTATTAGAAAACTTATTACCAAATTTAAGCTTGTATAATTTATGTTGTATAACTTTATTGTTTGTTCGTGAAACATGATGAAATTTTGAAATTATATTCTTCAAATTCTATATTATTTGCTATTAAAATTAAAAGAAAACTTTGGTTTTATTTTCAGACAATTTTTGAACGATGTTTATAACCAAATTTTCACTTTGTAATCCACAAATTCAGACATTAAAAATTAATTAAAATTAAATTATTATTTATATTGTTCGCTTAAGTTTAATTGTAGAGCATTTTGAACACTGTTTATAACCAAAGTTTTACTTTGTAATCCACAAATTCAGACGTTTAAAATGAAATATTATTGCAAATATTTATATTTTTGCTTATTAAACAAAATTTGGGTTTAGTTTTAGAGAATTTTAAACAATGTCCATTGGCTATTGCTAAAGTTTATTTAATAATAAAAAAATAAATAATATAATTCAACAAAAAAATTAATAAATAAATAAAATTCAAATACTTTATAGCATGAACCAAGCTGAGTTTATTCAATATTATTGAACTTTCTAAGATTTCAAGCATTGCATAATATTTATAACAAATTTGAACATTGAAATCATAAGAATTCAGAGAGTAAGAATTAAATAGCCTGCTTAATTTGTTGCATAACTTTCTTGTTTGTGGCTGCGAAATGATGAAATTTCGAACTTTTACTTGTAGAATATTAATTAATAGCACTGCCAAATTTGAAGAAATTTGGCAATCTACTTATGCAATATCTAGTTAATTAGATAAATTATTTTGATTCTGTTGCTAGCCATAAAAAGCATTGATTTATGTTTGGTAAGTTGAGACTGGAAACGAGTTTCGATCGATAAGCCATCATTGGGTTGGTAGAAGAACTTTTGGCCAGAAAGAGTCATTAGCATTTTAGCTGATTTTATAGGGTATATATATGTAGTATATGCATAGAAAGAAAAGAAAAGAAAAGAAAAGAGCAAACAATAACAAAATAGCTGTGAATTGGATTGGCAAATATTGATAGAATCCACACGGATAAAAAAAGAAGGAACGAAAAAAAAGTTGCAAAATGTTTCAAAATGTTTACTTTAGCCATGATTATGATGATGATGATGATGAGCTGAGCTAATGTGCGTTGCTAATTGCCAAAGAAAGAAAGAAAGAAACTGGAAACAAATATGTTTTCGCTTGAAGAATTCCGCCAACTCATCTAGAGTTGGCAAAAAAACTCAGCTAACAAGAGAGAAGGACAGAGCGAGAAGGAGAGAGAGCGGGAGAAAGAGAAAGAAGGAGTGCCATAGACATATAAAGATTCTTTTGCGCTGATTCCCGATTGTCAATTATTAGAATAAAATTAATTCTGCCATAAATCCCCGATTTGAATTGTCTCAAATAAACAACTTTTATATCCAGTTTGGTTCGAGTTCAAATCCCAAAAAGTCAACTGGGTCAATTTGTTCTCTCCTTCTCCCTCTCTCCCACTCTCTCTTTCCCTCTCTCTCCCTCTCTCTCTTGCTCTTTCTAGTCCGCTCTGTTTTTTTCCATGACTTGTATTTAGACTTATGGCCTTGGCTTATTTAGTCATCATATTTAATTCGTTTGCTGTTTTTCACATAAATTACATTTCGATGTACCCGAAATCGAAATTCAATTCTAAATCTTGCAAGTAGAAATATTTTATTGTCATTATAATTATGCCCAATCGTTCTGGTTCAATTCTACCGTTGTTCAGGCTCATTAATTCACATCTTTCTGTATAATTATTTAGACATAGTATTATTAATAAATAAGCAGCTTTTTAATTAGCTGCTTTTCAACTGATTCAACAGCAAATTAACGACAAATTATCACATTTATATCATATGTACACAATTAATTAATTTATTAATTAATTAAACTACGCATTTTCCTAGGGAATTACAGACATATATATATATATATACATATATATTTGTAATCTAGGCTCAACTTTTTCTTAAAATATAAAACGCTTCTCTAAAAACAATCGTTAAAAATTTAATCAAATAATATATTCCATAAAAACTGTATTTAAATATCTGTCAAACCGTAAAAAATTAAAATAAAAAAAAAATAATAAAAAAAATAATAATTAATAATTTTAAAAAATAAATACATATATCTGGCTGAATGCTATTTTGAGTAACATTCTTTTTTAATTTTTTAAACTATTATTTAAATTATTATAATTAAATTTTAATTTAATGATAATTAATTTTTTGCAGCAATTAAAAATTGTCATAGATTAAGGTTTTTTATACCGCATTTTAGACAAATTTTTGAGCATGCATAATTAAATTTTTTAAGCACACAATAGCTATAGATTTTTGTTAAGTTTTTTATGAATTTAGCAAAAAAAATTTAAAAAATAAAAATTAAATTTTTTTTACCGAACAAAAAATAACGATCGAAGTCATTTCTTTTATGTTAATTTATAAATAAATAAATATTGAATTTGGCAACGATTGGCAATCCAATCAGACCGAAGATCCATGGATGTCAATGTTGCTTTGAATCTGCATTTGCATATTCAGTATGCTATAAAACGTACTTCTTCTGGTATTTTCCGGCTTTTAGCATATTGCATTTACCATGCCAGGCACATAGTATTTTTTTTTACTGTGTAGTTACACAGACTTCTAAGCAGCCAGAGCGCCCTCTAGACTCTTGATTCTTGAGTTTTATGCTTGCGTGTTGCTTGTGAGCTTTTCATATGATTGGAGTGCGTGTATTGGCTATAGATCGCATATATGGAATATTATATATCGTATCTATAGCATATATATATCGTATATATAGCATATGACGACAGGGCTTTTATATTTCGTAGTCGCCGCTTGTCGCATTTTGTCGCCTCTGACGCATTTTAGCAGTTTGGGTATGCCCCAGAACTATACTCTCCCTCTCTCCCTCTCTCCCTATCTCTCTCTTTCTCTCTCTCTCCCTCTCTATCTTTCTTTCTCCCTCTCTCTCTGTTGGAGCAGACGGATGCAGGCATTGAGGCTGTCAGATTTGTCAGTCGGTCTGTCGATCGGTCGATCGCTTCGCTTTAGGCGCGCGTTGCGCATACGCAATGAGGGCCCGACTTGGCTTAGCATAAAAACAGACAGGGAACGCGAGACACAGACAGCTTACAGCACACAGCTCGCCACTCGAGATAACAACAAGAACAAAGCAAAAAGCAGAAAAGCAGAAAAAAAAAGTAATAATAGTTGTGTATATATAATATATGTGTATCGAGAAATAAGCTTAAGGCTGCGCATTGCATGCTGATCATGGCACGACTACGAGCATTACGATATTCTTGGATCGGTGCGGATCGGATTGGCGGGCAGCCCATAAACACAAATCGATAACGATGCATAGCGATTGCTGTTATCGAAACGGCGCCTCATTAAACACAATTACTATGCTCCTCTTTGGCTTTCAACGTTGGCCCAAAATCAATTCGTTTCCTGCTGCCTGGCACGTGCCAAAGAACCAAAACAAAAAAACATTAAAAACATTAAAAAAAAATAGAAAAAAAATAATAATAATTCATCAATCAATCCATCAGCAAAGCACACAAAAAATAATTAATAACTCAATTAAAATTGGCAATTAAAAAGCAAATTTCACTTACAGCTTCAAATTGGAGCTTTGGCAACATTGTTGCTAGCCGAATGTTGCATGTTGCATGATCCAAATATCAGCGGAGATTTCTGCTTGCTTGACATTTGCTCCTTCCATGTGTATCGCTTTTTTGCTGCTCATTTGTGACGACAAACACTGAAAAAATAAAACATTTATCATAAACAATAAACAAATAAACAAATCAGCAATGTTGTCGATACTTGAAAACTGAAGATCGAACACAGCGTGTTTTTTTAATGCCTTTTTGAACGCTTTCCTTTGCAGTTTATTTGTACAACATTGGGCAACGGTTCTTTGCCATCTCGCAGCCATTCGATGCGGCACGCAACCCCGATGCCACGCCCCTCTGCCGCACGCAAATGCAGCGCTATCTGAACGCCTTGAACAACTTCGATCTGTGGGCCTTGAAGAGTGAGTATCCGTTTAGTAGAATCTATACAAATACAGATAGATATATATACAGATATACAGATATACAGATATATATGTATATATATAGTATATAGTATATCCAAATTCGAGTCATTGCCAACCAGCAAGAGGCAAGCCGCATTGTGACCGCCAGACGCGACGACATGAATTGTAAGAGTGCAAAGTCAAATGCATCAAATAATCAAGTTCTGAAATTGCAAACATACAAACATATACTATATATATATATATATGTGTGTGTATGTGTGTGTGTGTGTGTGTGTGTGTGTGTGTGTGTGTGCACATGTGGCTAAAGTGAAGGTCAAGCGTCGAACTTTACCCACTTTTGCAGCAGCCGCAGCCGCTGCCACAATGCCAAAACGCAGCAAGTGCATTTTTAGCCAACTGCGGCAACAACAAACATTAAGAACAGCAGCAGCAACAACAACAACTACAACAACAACAACAGCAACATGTTGCCAGCGCAGCTCAGAATCAGAACGAAGCGAACCCAAACGAGTTGCGCGCAGTGCTGACGGCTTGGCGGCAAAATAGCTAAAGCGTCACACATAGCATTTACATACAAAATATATGAATATTAATATTTAAATTACTCAAAACAAAAAAAAACGTATATATATATATATTTTTCTTAAATTAAAATATTTCAATTACTCATAACCAAAAAAAAAATAATAAATATTTTTCTTAAATTAAAATATTTAAATTACACATTTTATACAAAAACTTTATAAATATTTTTCTTAAATTAAAATATATAAATTACACATTTTATACAAAAAGTTATATAAATATTTTAAATATATAAATAAATTTTTAAAATACAAAATAAATCAATATATAAATTTAAAAATATGAAATAAATATATGGATATTTATGAACTTATAAATATAATTCAATTTATACATAAAAATATAATTACATACCTATATAAAATAATAATATATATAATATAAAATAAATAAATTTGTAAATAATATAATATATAATAAAATAAATAAATTTGTAAATATTAATAAATAAATAAATAAATATTAATAAATAAATGCAAATAAAAACATATATATTTTATTTTCTATTGCAATGTTAATATTTTAATAAAAAAAAAATAGATTTTAATTAGAATTAATTGAAGCTGTACTCACGCTAAAAAAAAAAGCCAAATTGCCAGCACTGTTGGCTGCTGCTGAAAATCACAGTCAAGGTCATCGCTGGCATTGTGGCATTCGCTGCCACTTGGGGCATGCCACAATGCAACAATAACCAGCTGCTCAGAGCTGCTCTCTCTCTCTCTCACAGCATTCTTCCCATTCCGATAACGATTCTGATTCCGATACTCACTCTCAATTTCGATATCGCTTTCGATTTTTTGCAGTGCACGATGCGAGTGGCAAGCTGAACTCGGGCATCCTCAATGGCAACATCAACCAGCCGGGAGATTTTGATCAGTGCATGGGCATACAGCAAGCGCTGGGGGAGGGGGAGGGCGACGATGACGTCACCGGCGACGGCAGCACGCTGCGGGGCCAGTACTGCCTGGCCTATGCGCAGCCAGTGTTGCCACACAACTCCAAGCGGCTGCAGGCGTTCTTCAAGCTCATCCAGTCGCACGGTCCCTTCCGCAGCGAATTCAATGACGTGAGTGCAAATTAAATACGATTTAAGATTCTTTTTTTTATTATTTTTTATTCTTCTTGCTTTGTCTCGCTTTTATGCCTTGTCGTTGCCAATTTGCTGCTCTTAATGCAACAATAATAATAATGGCTTCGTTCGCACGTGACCGAGATTCGCAATGCGATCAAAGCGAGTGAGTTCCAACTGCACGGTTGCCACTCGAAAGTAGAGAAATGCATCAGAATTCAGCATATATAAATATTTTCACTAGTTTACAAAAATAATAATAACATAAAAAGTATAGTTGTATAAATAATATTTATTTTTGTATTATTTATTTTATTTAATGTCAACTAACATCAGTCGACACAGAAAATTTAATAACAAATTTAAATAAAACATAAAAGTGAATTTAGAAATTAAATTAAAAATTAAAGATAATGTAAAAGATGTAAAAAATTAATTAGTATAATAATATAAATATGTATTATAAAATAAATATAATAATAATTTAATCAGATATAACAAAAAAAAAAGTTATTAACCTTGTTTTTCCCATTTTTCAAATGGGCACAGGGTATAAAAACACCGCATTTAGCACCAGTGTGATTGGAAAGTAATTGCCACTTAAAAGTACAGAATAGCAATGTAATTATGTCCCGACTGGAAGCGATATATATCAAGGAATTTATTATAATCGTTGTTTATAACAATTGTCGAGCAACCGCAAGAAAACACCACTTTTGGCACCATGGTGCCAATTGTGGCAACCGTGTTGGCTGCAACGCCATGTTGACCGAAAACTGTCTCCCGCTCTCTGCTGCTCTCCCTCCCACCCACTGGCAAGTGCAGCCAGAGCGAGACGGCGCGCGACATTGAACTTGAGGCGAAATGGGAGCAAAGAGAAATAGCCAACAATTCGCCTCGATTCAATTTCGCCTCGATTCAATTTCGCCTTTGTTTGTTGTTGTTGGGCGAACGCCAATAGATAATGGCATAATAATATGCTAATTAATCTCTAAACCGAATGATTCCAGTTCAACGAACTCGGACGGATCTTCACAAAATAAAAGCGAAAGATTCACAAAAAAATATAAAAACCAAAAACTAATTGGATGCAGAGCTATGTATTTTGTTGTGATTTGATGGCGCTTTAAAGTTTTTTCTTATTTATAACTTAACTAGAAGTTTCTGACGATTTAATTTCTGTGCTAATCAATTCGCCGTGCCCAGTTAGGCGGCAAACTTGCAGCTGCGCACAGTGGGCGTTTCGCCTTAGCTAACGGAAGAAAATATAATAATAATAATGATAATAAAATAAAATAACATCAGCTAAACTATTACAAACTGTTATAATCTCCTTAAATAAAAATACAAATGTTACTTAAATATAAAAACATAAAAAAAATATAAAACAATTAAGAAATATAAAAACAATTTAAATTTTATTACAGTTCGAAGTTCACAATATTTTTGATTTTGTGAAGATAAATAAATTATAATAAAAATTTAAATAGAGTAAAAAAATTTACAAAACGCAACTTTGTAAAAAAAACAAATATTACTTAAAAATAAATAAATGTAAAAACAAAAAAAATTAAAACTGACATAAAAATTAAATTCAAATGTAATTCTTGTTTTCAGTTGACGAAATTTTGGATTCCGTAAAAATAATCACAAGATAAAAATTTAAATGGATTAAACAAATTTACAAAGCGCAACTTTGTAAAAATACAAACATTACCTAAAAATAAATACATATAAAAAAAAAAAATACAAAAAATTAAAAATGACGTAAACATTAAATTCAAATTGTTTTCAAAATAATTAAATATTATAAATAAAAATTGAAAATTGTAAATATATTAAATTCAAATTTAATTATTGTTTTTAGTTGACAAAATTTTGGATTCTGTAAAATAATAATAATCACATAATGCAAATTTATCAAAATAACTGAGAGACTTGATATATTTTTGTGCAGTGTTGGCAGAAATATAGCCAAATCACGCTAATTTATGACTGATTTCAGCTGATAAGCGAGCAGCACTATTTAAGTTGAATTTTTATGATTATTTTTTAATTCAATATTTATCAGCAGACATTTATCTCGGCTTCTCCCTTCACTTTTCCCCCTCTCGCAGCCGGGACACCGCGTGCCCCGCTACTCGCTCATCAACTGGGGCATCTGCGTGCCCTCCGGCTGCACGCATCGGGATGTCGAGTACGGCGTATCCGAATATCTACGGAATCAGACCGCCTCCACGGGCATCAGCTTCAACGTGCGCGTCGAGCCGCAGATGTGCCAGGTGCGGGAGCCAAAACCCTGGGATCGTAATACCACCTGGGCGGTACGGTTCTTCGTGCTCATCCTCTCCTTGGCCGTACTCTCCACGATCTACGATCGCAGCACCAAGACCCAGCAGAAGCAGAGTGAGTACGATACACCAGAGTTGCAAAACTATCGATGTTATCGATGTTTTCAAAACTGTCCGATATACCGATGTTTAATTTATAACATCGATGTTGCACTGCATGTTGACGCATCTTACCTATAGTAATTTTAATAACTTTGTTTTTAATAAAACTAAATTTTTATTACTCGTATCGTGTACAAAGCGCGCTGCGCGAGCTGTGTATATAGACATTTTGTTTATAATACGAATATTGGTTTTAAAATCTACATTTTTCGATCAAATGCTGTCAGGTTTGATGTTTTCTGCATAAATATTTTCTAAGGGAGCATATTTTTCTGTTTCTTAGTCTGTGATATTGGTATATGTAAATAACTGTTTGTATACCCTGTAATAATTGCAGACGCCTGGTGCACGGCCTTCTCACTGGACAAGAACCTGCGCTGGCTCTTCAGCACGAGCAGCGCACCCGGGGACATTGAGACGGTGCATGGGATACGATTTCTGAATGCCGTAATGCTGATCTTCTCGCACAAGTCGATGGCCATGTTCTTCAATCCGTATAACAATCGGACGGCCATGGCGGAGAGTCTCGGACAGCCCTGGACGGTGATCGGACGCGCCGCCTCCCTCTACACGGATCCCTTCCTCCTCTTCAGCGGCATGTTGACTTCGTATTCGCTCTTCGGGCGCCTCATCAAGCAGCAGCCCATTCGACTCAAGAACGAGTACATCAGTCGGCTGATGCGGTAAGTGGAGCCCTACATATATACCCTGTAATAGCTAATGCGGGCTATGTACAACTGCGACTGCTGTCAGTTCGTAGTTATGCTTCATCCCTTCTCAGGGATTCTAAAGAGAAATCTTATCTATTATTCACTTTATACCCTGTAACCATGAAATGGGTACAAACATGGTTAATAACAGGCAGAATTGGGAGGATAATCCTTCCTTGATAGCATAAATAATGATAAGAAACTAGACATGGGTGTTTTTGGACAAATAATGGGGATTTTAGAGCCAAAAATCGTATTTTTGAGGTACATACCTCCCATAACATCCCATTTTCTAATCTTACGAAAAGGTCAAAAATTTTTGAAATTTATTTTTCCCAGGTTTTGATCCTAAACGGTTTGTATAGCAAAAATAATGATAAGAATCTAGACATGGGTGTTTTTGGACAAAAAATGGGGATTTTAGAGCCAAAAATGGGGATTTTAGAGCCAAAAATCGAATTTTTGAGGTACATACCTTCCATAACGTTCCATTTTCTAACCTTCGCAAAAGGTCAAAAATTTAGAAAATTTACTTTTGCCAGGTTTTGATCCTAAACGGTTTGTATTGCAAAAATAATGATAAGAAACTAGACATGGGTGTTTTTGGATAAAAAATAGGGATTTAATCGAATAAATCGATTGTTAGACGTGAATCGATCGAAAAGATCGATGCTACAAAATCCAAGATCGAAACCAGCTTCAATATATTCTCTGGTACATACATACATTGGAGACTACAATTAATCTGAAATCGATTATTATAAAAATCCCTTTAGATTCAGGGATTACAAAAATTAACCTAGGGTATTTTTATTTATCTTTGAAATTCGGATATCCTGAGAGATATGTGTATTTAAAAAGGAAATCTGAACTATTTTTGAATTCTCCCTATTGTCTTGTACCTTTCCTAGAATCGTACCCCCGCTGGCCGCCCTCATTCTGTTCTGCACGTTTGTGCTGCCGCTGTGGGGCTCGGGGCCACAGTGGAACCTCGTTGTGGGGCACCATGCGGACATCTGCAAGCAGCACTGGTGGCGCAACCTGCTGTTCATCCACAACTATTTCGGGTTCAGCGAGATGTGCCTGACGCACACGCACCATCTGGGCATAGATACGGAACTATTTGCCGTAGCGCCGATCTTCATATTGGGACTGTGGCGCTGGCCTAGGAAGGGCCTGATGGTGCTGCTGCTGCTTTGTACAGTGGGCACCGCGGCGCGTTATTATGCCACAATTGTCAACCAGCTGTCGAACTACATTTACTTTGGCACCAAGTGAGTAGCTGGCGCATTTCTCTCAGTGTAATCTTAACCTGTTTTTCGCTTCTTCTTCTTCTTCTTTGTTAGCATTCAGCGTCTCTTTCGCACTGCCGACTACATGTACTCCTTCCCCCCCTACCGCTCCACCGTCTACATCATGGGCGTACTACTCGGCTATGCACTGCGCAAATTCCAGGGTATCCGGCTGAGCAGTCTTCAGCTCCGTCTCGGCTGGCTGGTGGCCACCATCTGCGTCCTCGCCTCCGTCCTCGGCCCCGCCCCCATGGGGGACATCAACTACGTCTACAACTCAACGCACGCCGCCATCTACGCCGCCTTCGCGCCCATCGCCTGGTGCCTCTTCTTCTGCTGGATCGTCTTCGTCTCGCACAACGGCTACACGAGTAAGCACACCCCTCATACCCTGTAATCCGGTCCTCTCTTCGTACTCCCTGTTAAAGTTATTGGTTGAGCTTTAATGCATACAAATTACAAGTATTCAGTGCTGATTAATTCTATTCTTTACTTTATTTATCGATATCGATGCAGGATTAGTTTAAACTACCCTACAATGAATACCCTGTAATCCGAACCTTTCTTCGTACTCCCCATTAAAGTTATCGATTAAGCTTTATTGCTCACAAATACTGATTAATTCTTTTCTCAACTAAATTTATCGATGTCGAAGCGAGATTAGTTTAAACTACCCTAAAACGGATACCCTGTAATCTGGGCCCCTCTTCGTACTCCCTATTAATGTTATCGATTGAGCTTTAATGCTTACAAATTACTAGTATTTAATACTGATTATGTTATCAGCTAAGTTTTAATCAGTGCAAACTACTCTTCAATGGATACACGAGTAGAAAATCGATTTGTATCAATTGAATCGATATTTAAGTAATTTTTTCTAATAAAGTTCTACATTAATCGATATAGTATGTAAATTCAACGATGAATTTGTGATGCTGTTTAACGAAATTTTCTTTATAACACATTAATACTCTGCATTAAAATGATATCAATTAGTTTAGTCCTACTTTTAGCTATCGATAATTATTAAATCTTATTTTTCTTTAGATAAACTGACGAAGCTGTTCGCCTGGCGAGGATTTCAGGTGTCCACAAAGCTATCGTATGCCATCTACCTGACGCAGTTCCCCGTCTTTTTCTACAATGTCGGCCGAAGGCGTCACATACATCACTACTACAACTTTGTATCGATAATTGTGAGTAATCGATAACAATATCGGATGAATAATAATTTAGTGTTTAGCCTTGTATTTTATATATCGGTAATTGAAAATTCGGTTTAATCTGATTAATTCGATAATCTTTGAAGGCTTATCGAAGGCATGATCGATAACAACTCGATAACGCAATTATTTGCACTCATTGTTTAAAATGTGATTGATAGAGCAGACCACACAAAACTGCAGTTAAATTTGATTGTAATTGAATTTACAATTATCGATAACAATTCGATAACATAATAACTCTAATAACAGCCGTAAATTGCTGGATTTAAGTGTTGATCAATTATGAGTAATCTACAAACGATAAATCATAAGACACAACAAAATTTATATTTAAATTTATAATTATTTATAATTTGCGAGATCTATAACGATTCCATGCGTGATCGATAACAACTCGATAACAGAATAAGTAAGAATAAGCAAAAATTACAGCTGGAATTTAGTTTATAACACTTAAAATTCGATAACAATCGATGACATGGAAATTTTACACTATTCTCTTTGTCTCGTTGCCAGCTCGATACCAACGAATTTATATCGATATTTGTGGCCTCTGTGGCCCTAACGGTGCTCTTCGACGCGCCCTTCCAGAACCTCAAGAAGCTGCTGATCAAGCGCCCCAGCAGCAGCTCCAAAGTCTCGCCGAAGTCTCTTCCAGCGTCAGCAGCGACTGAAGCGCCACTGAAGCAGACGCAGTTGGAAACGAAAGCGGAAACGGAAATGGGAATGGGAATGGGAACGAAAACGGAAACGGAAACGCATCCGCATGCGGATTAAGTAAATGTTGTAATTTGTGTATTTTGTGTATATTGTAAACATTCGTCTTAGCATTTAGTGGCAACAACAAATATGTATTTAAAACCTATGCCTATGCCTGAAATACCTTCCCCCCTCCCCACGCCCTCACTTCATTCCCGTTCCCCGAATCGCCCTTAGTCTGTAGTGAAACGCTTTATACATTGTAAATTGTACTGTTAGTCAACGGAAGGAGCATCATCGAATGCAATTCAGTCATAAATAGCCAACAACAAAACCAACAAAAACGATATCTTGCTTGCTATATAAATATATGAATAATCATAAAACGCTTATGTTTAAATCCTCTATATTGTGCATATGCGAAATTTAGTTTTAAGCTAAGGTCCTCTGTTTTTTTTTCTTATTTAATAAAAATAAATAAAATTATAATTATTAAATTAGCTGAATTTTACTTTGTGCCTATTTTGTGGCATACTTTCAGGCAGCTTCAAAAGCATTTAGCCAAGACGCACACCAAATAGCTTCGACAAATCAAAAGAAATGAGCCAACGAATTTTGCTTGCTTGATTAATTTGTAAATTAAAAATAAAATTATTAGCATACTTTCGGGCAGCTGCTAAAACCATTAGCTTGGACACAAACCCAGCTGAACTTTGTGCTAAGAGCAAGTAGTTTATTTTTTTAATTTGTGTGCATTTTTAGCTATTTTGTCGTCAATGCAATATGATGAAACTTAGACATTCTAATAAAAAACAACGCAAAAAAAGCTAATTATACGTTAAACGTCTGTGTTTTTTGCTTTGAACAACGTCTATAGGCATAAAACTAGCCAAGTGCCCATAGCTAGCGCCACCTTGCGACTTAGTTACGCAGCTTAGCTGGCGCCATCGCTTGCATTGATCGTCTTGGTGTAATGTGCTGCGCGCCATTAGCTGACTGCTGTAACAGTGCAACAAAAGCTCACTGCTATGGCATGGCATGGCATTTGAAATGTGGCGCCAAAACAGCCGAAGAAAACGCAAATTTCTTGTTTGTTGTTGTTGTTTTACTGTGTTTTGTATGCTTTATTTTTGAAATCGTTTTTAAAATAGTTAAAAATATATATATACAAATGTAATTGCGTAATTCGTCTAACATCTATGTACACAGAATAGTTTAGTCACAGCTTGCTCGGCAGCGCTTCAAGCTGCTTTTACCTCCAATTAAAATAGAACTACGTTTACGACTTGAATTCAAAACAAACAAAAAAACACTCGAATCCAGAAAATAGATCTATGCAAATTTCGTTAGTTTCGACTGGACTCGCGAACTCTGGCAACTTAAGACTAATAAATGCATTTGCCTCCGGTACGTTCTCAACTTTATTAATGTACTAAATTTATGTATTTTTTTGCGTTTTTATGGGTTTTTTTTTTTAAGTTTTGTATTTTTGAATTTTTTTTTTTTTGTTTTTTTGTAGTTCCTGCACTTCAACTTTGGCTAGAGAATGACATTATTCTTTTTGAGGTTATCGGTTTTGCTTCTTCGTTTTTGGAAGTAAAAGCATGCAGAAGGCATTCCATAAATCTTATGAAATTCAATCTAGCATAATTGCTTTATCTCTGATCGGATCTGATCTGAATCGAATTAAGTAACTACAGTTATTATATACAAATATTTAAGATATGAACAAAAACAAAAAACAAAAAAAAATATATATTATGCGGGCATAAATAAATAAAAAGTGCGACTTAGGGAATTATGATATATATGGTATATATGGTATATAGTAACTATATAGCATGGGTGCAAAGCCCGGCCCTTAAACTAAACTAGTATCTATAGCTCTACGTATCTACTGAACATTTCTGCATATATTGTATTTGTAGTATTTTCGTTTTACGTATAGAGTTTTCTTGAAATGCAACAAACAATAAAATTCGAGCACGTTTTCAACCCAGAAACTAGTGTTGGCACAACATCGATAGCAGGCGCTATCGCTAACAATCGATTAATCGGCTGACATACAAATATTGGGCAGTATTTTTGATGTAAATCCGGAGCCAAAACATTTTCTGATAGGTAAAAATTAAATTAAAAAATATTACAATTTCGGAAATTAGAGAATTATTCTTCTCGATTAATCGATTGTGCGACTAACCAATCAATGGTCGGTTTATATTCTCATATCGATAGTGCTATCGATTGTTTTGCCAACACTACCAGAAACTAATCCTTCCGCTTCCCTCCTGTTTGTTAATCTATAAACTATTAATACACAACTCTACGGATCGATCTCCATCTCGATAGATGCATTTAATCGATGACCACAGACCAGGGATGATCCACTTTGCCGTATTGTATATCGGTCAGAGTCTCACGTATCAGCTCATGCACGGGCTTCTCCTGCTCCATGGTGGGTATATACAGATCCTGGCCCATATAGTTGATGCGATTAATCGGGCTAACCACGCAGGCGGTTCCAGTGCCAAAGAGCTCCAATAACTGCAAGAGTAAAAGAACCTCGATTAGTTTGTTGATTCGCCATTTATCGAATGAATTTATCGATCTCAATCGATTACATTATATCGATATAGATTATTGAACAAAATTGTGCAACAAATATCGATTTAATTGCATAAATCGATTTAAACTATTGATTTTATTGAGAACATAAATCGATATTATGTGCATCCCTGGATGAGTGTTACTTACGCGTCCCTGGTTCAGCAGATCACAGATCATGGGCATGGTGAAGACGCCCTCGCGCACCTTGAACTTGCCCCATTGACGGGACATGGCCAGAATCGAGTCACGGGTAATACCGGGTAGGATGAGACCATTCAACGGGGGAGTTATAAGTTCTTGTTCTGCAACAGATCAAACAAATTACAATATTAATGGAGAATTCGACGATTTTGATTGATTTCGATAACGTTTTTATACAGTTCAATGGTGGTATAAATAATAAGTGCGAATTTTTGATAGTCAAAAAAGTTCTAAAAAGAATTTTTAAGAATTTAATTTGGGTTTGATTTAAAAAACTTGGAAAATGAAATTCCGTTTTTATTAATACTTTTAAACTACCCACTTAATCTAAAAATTTTTATATATTTTTTTTTTTGGTAATATTCTTTCGATAATGATTAAATTTATTTCAGTTTTTAAATACATTTTTGAAATACTCAGATTAAACATAATCTCTATCATTGTCATAATTTCGGGATGTATTTTTTTTATTATTAGTATTCTCTTCTGGGGATTCTCCCACTTACCTCCTTGATCGTTGACATAGAACATGAAGATGTTCATGGTGCCCACTTCGGTCAGCTGATGGTCCTCCCCGTACAGCCAGAGCACCTGCTGAAGACCCTTGGAGGCGGCCTCCTTCTGTACGTTGATGGTGGGTGCATAGTTGGAGCCCATTTTACGGTTGCCAACTCCGCCGGGCCAGGCACGGGTGTAGCTGGGATCGGCGAGCAGGGAAACGGCGCCGTTGGAGCCAGTCTTGAAGTAACTGCCCACCGGACTGAGTATGGAGTAGAGCAGGGCGGAGTCGGAGGATGCCACGCCCAGTGTAGGCTAAAATAGGAAAATGGAAAATAGTTTAAGAGATAGTGTTCTAAAGGGTATTCGGTATAGCGGGTAGTGCTGACAAAACATCGATACTGCACACTATCGATAATTCGATTTGAGAATCGATTAATCAATTATCTTCGGTAAATCGATAAATCTTCGGTGCGATTAATCGCTTGTGAAATTTCTTTGAACTTAAACCTTCTTAAACCTTTGATGCGATTAATCGATTGTCACACCAAGCAAACCGTGTGATTAATTTCTCAATTATCGATAATATCGATTGCTCGATCGATTGTTTTGCAAACACTTATATCGAGGTACTTACATCGATGCCAATCAGTGTGGGGCGTATGTAGAGGCTGGCCGTATCTGTGTGTGGCACCCACTCGGAGTCTATCGATAACAGGCGCGATAGACACTTGACGAACTCCTTGCCCTCGAATGTGGGCAGGCCGGAACGTTGGGCGGCCAGGTTCATGCGGGCCATGTTCATGTCCGGACGGAAGATGCGAATTTTGCCATCGACACCGCGATAAGCCTTCATGCCCTCGAATAACTGCAGCGAAACGATGAAAATTTAGACTAAATATAGCACAGACTGATAACACTGATAGGCAATGATAAGAGCGCTGATAACAGATGAGACACGTGGTGACACCTGATTTATTGTTTATTCCCCATAGCAGCATCAGCAGTTTAGGCGATTAGATCATTATCATCAACTATCGATCATCGATCGACCTTCAATGTGTCTATCGAAACTTAAAACGCTGCGCGCAACTGTATAAATCAACAATCTGAATCAAAAATAAATACTTATTTATAACAAGTATTTTGAAATTAGATAGAATTGTTCTATTAGAAATCTAGAAATGGGAATAATTGTTTTCTTGAAACTAGAAATTAATACAACATAAATTTAAAAACTAAAAAATTTATAAAAATTAAAAAAAATACACTGCAGAAAATTAAATTTTTCATTTAATTTTATCTGACGTGAATCTTAAACTTGTAGAACTTGTAATAAGTTCGGTGCCCTCAACTTTCGCAACGTTTTTAGTGATATAAAATATATAATATCTATACATATAATATCTATACTTTAATAAATTTGTGTAGGAAACTTCAGTAACTATTCGAAATTCAAGAAATCCATATTTTCGTAGAACCCATGAAGATCTGATAAATAGGAAGCTAAACAGCGCTCGTAAATGTAAAATTTTGATTTAAATTCTCGACTCGATTTAGCTCAGTGTACTCACCTCTACGGCATAGTGCAGGACCTTGGCGGCGGGATGCATTACCAGGTTCTCCAGGGGCGTTATTTCCGGCTTCTGCCAGCCCCCGAGGCTCTTGTGATAATAGATCTTCAGCATGTGATCGGTGAAGAGTTTGCCGAATCCCAATTCCTCATCGTTATCGGGCTTCGGCTGCAGCTGCTGCGGCGTCGCCAGGCGCACCGCCATCTGCGACGCCTTGAACATATCTCCGATATTCTTATCATGCTTGATCGGCTCGGGGGCGTGTGCATATTGGGTGTTTACCGACGAAGTTATCTCAAAGTCCGCCGTCTTCTGTTGCTGCTGCTGCTGCTGCGCTGTCTTCAGCGATTGGCTGCTGCAGAGTCGTATCGACTGCTCTATAAAACGGATCAGACGGTGCTGATTCCGGAATATATCCTGCAAAGTTTGAGGAGAAAAACAGTAGATCGATTAGGCATATGTTTGTAGTATATCAAGATCTTTTTCAAATTATTATATTTAACTTATCGAATTCTATTTGAAGTAATTACATCTTTATTTTTCTAAATTTCTTTGCAAAATATATCCTGCAAGGTTTGGGGTAAGAGCAATAGATCGATTAGGTTTACTTGTCTCGAAAACTATTTCAAATCATAACAAAATATTAAACTTCTGGACATCTATTTGACATTATTGTATTACAAAATCTGATCTGTATTAATCAATCATTAATATCCTAAAATCTCTATGCATGCTAATGAGGAAAATATCCCTAAAGATTTGTGGGAATAAACTCGTGAATAAATCGATTAGTTATATTTATTTATGTATATCGAAATCAATTCAAAATATCACAAAATCTTTATTTTATTTACTATATTTATTTACTTTGATTTCTCTGTATTTTTCTTTTATTTCTTTTAAACAGTCCAACCCTCCTCCAACCTATAAACCAAATATCCCCCCATGAATCTAAATTTTTATCTATTTATCTTTCTATAAGCGATGTCTGTCGTTTTGAATTGAAGTTAAAATTAAATGGAAAACTCCACCTGTTGAAACACCTGAAATACTTTCAGCTAAACAATTAACATGTATGCAAATATCGCCAAATTTTGCGACATATCGGATACAATGTCTCTCTGTCTATACTTTCTGTATATCGCATATCGACTTGGCCCCCGAGTCGAACTCGATCGAACGTGAAAGAAAACCGCAACAAAAAACACAAAAAAAATTTGCATTTTGACGCAGTACCAAAAGACTTGAAATCGATTGTCTACATGTCAAGTAAAGTATATATATATATATATACCTATATATATATATAGAGAGAGAGAGAGAGATATCGTACTTTATACTACAAATGATATAGACGATTACGTTCAACAACCTCGTAAATGTAACACGCTTAGAACATCATCAGCTCATCGATTATTGGGCCACGGACAGATTCTTATTATGCCAAGTGCTTGGGTTTCATTTCGAAATTGTACAGTGGAATGCAAATGTAAAATACACGGCAAAAACTGACAAAAAAAAAACAAGTTTGAAAATCAATCAGATGGAATTGCGATATTTCTGCCCTATTTATTAAATTTGTGTTATTAATAGAATCGATAGTTTTGTCTTAAAATCGATTAAATTTATAGGTGTTTAAGACAAATCAATATTCGTATAATTAATTATCTATTTAAATGTGCTAAATTTTGTTAAGTCTAGTAGTTAGTGTTAATTAGGGTTAAACAATCGACAATATTATTTCTTACATTCGATTTATTTCAAGATGAATCAATATTAGAAATATTATTTAAGTATTAATTTGTCCAAAATTGATAGCTTTTGTTAATGGTAAACAATACAATTTTAATATAATTTATTTATTTATTAACAAATCTCAGTATTTTGTAATTTTTATCGATTGTCAGAACTATCGAAAGTGCCCACTGTCTAAATATGTTGAGCTTTATTCATTACTTTGGATTTTATGGCTGACGAAACATGCATTATACGATAAGTTCAAGTCGGTTTCTAAACTACGAGTCTAGTTCAAGAAATTAGCATGCGATTAATGCCTTTTCCTAGAAATTCAAGTACAAAATAGGCGCCAGTCTAGGTTTTATGGATTTTGGGTTCAAATATTACGGGTATTCACTTTATAAAGCAGGGGGTTCTTTACTTGAAAAAAATAGATTATATATTATATTACTGTATAATAAATTATAAAATATAGTATATTATTCCTAACTATGGTCTGATTTAAAATTAATTTAATTCGTAATGTTTGTAATATTTTGGATTACAAACCTAAAATTTAATGTAGCTTAAAATCTTTGTTTTAAATTGTATTTTAATTAATTTCTAATTTTGTGCAATAATTCGACCTTAAGGAAATAAATAACCAAATAAAATTTAGATTATGTAAATTTAGTTAATTCGTAATTTTCGCTTCCTGAAAATAACTTCCAAAAACTTAAAAACCAAACTAATAATGGAAAACAAAAACTTGTAATAGATTTAAAACGAAAAATATAAATAATTTTATATTTATTTTGGTTAGATTTTATGTTTTGGATGGCTGATGAAATACTTTGTATGGGCTGATGAAATATTCCGTTGTCAATTTCTTGAAAGAATTCGAAAAACTGAAAAACTGCGCCATCGACACTGAAACTTTGTACACCCATTGCATCAGCCAAAAACAAAAAAAAAAAAAAAACTGATTCCGAAAACCGAAAAAAACCAAAAACTACAAACCAAAAGCAACAACAATTTAAACATATTTTAAATACAAACTGAATTAATTGAAAACGACAAAAAACTAAAAAACTAGTTCAAGCACGAACTCAAAAATCTAAAGTGTGTGTGTGTGTGTGTGTGTGTGTGTGTGTGTGTGTGTGACCCTAGACGGAGCCGAAATGTCTGCGTCGTCACTTCATATCAGAAGCGAGCTGGGCGAGGGGGCGGGGTCTCGGAAGGGTCTTATCACTAATCCCATCGATAAGCCCAAAATGCAATAAACCAAGTTTGTTTGTCTCCTCTGAATCTATATTTATACATAAAACACTTGCAGCACATTTCAAATGACAACAACAATAATAATAATAACAATAATAATAATAATTATAATAATAAAAATAATAGTTATGATAATGATAATGATAATGAAGCTTTAGACCCGTGTCGCTATAGCTTATTATTTTAAATAAATTCAGTGTTAATTTGTAGTTTCACCGTAACTAATATTAATAATAAAAATAATAAAATATTTAAAATAATATCATTTTAGTTAAAAAGCCTATTGGTTTTTTTAAGATTGAATATTTTTTATTTTGTCTGATTTAATAACATAAAAAATTTTCAAAAATAACAATAATAATACATATGGATCGCACTATAGGGTTATCTCTATGTTGGAACCCAGCAACCAGACAAATTACACTTCTGACATTTGCACCTGCGGGTATCAAAAAAATAATAATAATTCCCAGTGGAATTCGAAATAGAGAATTTTATAACATACTCGTATGTTGAGAAATTGAAACAAGTCTTATCAAACAATTTCACTTGAAGTAATCAGTTTTTCTACACAGTTCAAGCTAGGCTTATCGCAGCTTGGAAACTAGAAAAATTTAATTTTAAAGAATTTGTGTAGAGCTTAAGTATTAAGAACTTATGTGGGAAATTTTAGAAAAAATTAAAATTAAAATTATTTATAAGATCTAAGATCTTGCTTTTATTGTTTTCTAGGATTAATCGTATAATCTCTTATTCGTTAGAGTATTGGAGTCTAAATAATTTCTTCAGGAATTAAAAAAAAAACTTATTTGAAATAAATACAAAAACTTTTGAAAAATAAAAACTTCAATTCGAAAAACTTTTGCAGTGAATACCAGAAATATTAGAATGGGAAATTGTTAAAAAAAAAAATATGAACCATTTTTTATTTACTTTTCGTGTCGTTGTTAGCTTAATTCTAAAATCTAGTGCAGAGTTTTCTTCTAGCTGTTAATTTCTGAATAGCATTTTCCTGATATTTTTCGGGGTTTTTGGAATTTTGAAATTTTCGAAATTTTGGAAAATGGCAACAGAAGAATTAAAAAAATGCATACAAACCTTAGCGTTAATTGCCATTTTGGTGGTCATTTTTGCGAAACTTTGGAAAAATCTGCACGGTTATCAAAACGTTGGCAGGAAAAGCGTTGAGAACTTTTCCGGCGCACAACACGACACGACACGCTGCGACACGATGCGACACGCTGCGACACGTTGCGGCACGATGGAACGTGATTTGTTTATGCTCTGGCGAACTTTGTTGTTGCTCAACTTTCGCACGTTTTGCACAGTGTATAACTTGTATGGAGTGAGAGTGAGACAGAGACGGAGAGACTACTTTTTGCGCGCAACAGGCAAACTTAAAAAAAAAGCGTATATATGTATGTGTGTGTGTAGAATTTGGATTCTGATTGCCGCTCGCTAAAGAATTTCTTTCTCGCTTCGGCACTTGGCACTTGGCACGTCTGAACTGCGCAGAGTCTCAACAAGAACTGAGCTCCTGCCGCATTGCGCGCTCTATGTATAGCCAGCGTCCGCGTCGGCGTCGACGCCGGCGTCGCGCGTCAGCGACGTCAGCCGATGTCAAAACCGATCGTTGCCCATTGCGAGCAGTGCTGCCAGCTTGGCTTCTTTCAAGCTAGATCTAATATACTTACAAATGGCATATACATATCTAGCCTATTTATTTTGTTAAATTACATTAAATTTAAAAAACAGCCGATCTAGAAACCGATCGTTGCCCATTGCGAGCAGTGCTGTCAACTTGGCTGCTTTCAAGCTAGATCCATCCACATTTGCAAATATGTATTCATAAAACTAGCATATTTGGATGAATTTCTACAACATATGTTATTGATTTCTTAGCCTATAAATTTTTTATAATTAAATTATTAAATTTAATTAATTATTAAAAATCAATAATAGTCTGAGATGAATTTCCACAAAATATTTTATTGGTTATACTATTTGCATATAGTCCTATTTCTAGCCTATTGATTTTATTTAATTAAATTATTAAAGTGAATTATTTAAAGTTCAAAAGCATTTTCTTGCAATAAATGTCTTTGAGATTTTAACAAAATATTTTTATTTAATTTTATTATAATAATAATGTTATTTTTAATCAAAAAACATAATGTCTGAAAGCTAATTTTAAATTTATTAAAAATTCTATTATTATAGTACTAATATTAAATAAAATAATTAAATACATAATTAATTTTTATTTTATATGTATGTATATAAGTAATTTAAATGTGGCTTTTTCTGGCAGCACATCAGTTAAGCGGGCAGCACTGATTGCGACAGCCAACTTAAGAGCGTTCGTTCGCTTCGGCTCTCAGCCGATCGCCTCAGCAAATAATACAACAACAAAAACAAAGAGCACAAGAAAAAGAAAACAACAACAACAACAACAACAACACGAGAAAACGGCCAAGGGAGACAGCTTCGTTACTGCTGAGCGAAGGAACGAAACAGAAGCAAGCGACGACGTACGCAACATTGTTGCTAGAAAGGTGCAAAGAGTGTGTGTGTGTGTGTGTGTGTGTGAGGGGGAGAGCACGAGAGTGTTGTGTGTGTGAGAGTGTGGAGCAGGCGTTTATCGTGTGGTGGATGGGGGAGGGTAAAGAGCCCGCACTTATTTGGAGGCAGCAGCTTTTTCGGTTGACCCGACGAACCGAACCGAACCGAACCGATCCGAACCAATCAATCGAGCCGAATTGAAGCCGATGCCTACAAATTTACTCAGCATCAATGAAGTTTGCATACCCTGTAGAGAGCAAAGTTTTTGCATAATAAATATATCAAAAAAGAACCAAATAATTAAGAAGTAAAATATTTTTTTATACAAAGAAAAATAAAAAAATAAAATACTCAAAAATATTACAAAACAAAATAAAATAATCATTTTAAAGATATAAAACAAATTTAAAACTAAATGCAAAAAATAAAAAAAAAATTGTCATAAAAATTCAATAAGAAAAAAAAATTTATTGTAATGATTATACTGCTTTTTTCTAGCTATTTTCTAGGCATTTTGTATATATTGGCATTAGGCATTTTGTATATATTGTTTATAAAAAATATTTTAATTCCAATTTTTTTTTTTGCAATTTTTTTTATAAATTCTACAAAACTCTACAAAATGCCTAGAAAATAGCTAGAAAAAATCAGTATAAAGTTATAAATTTAAACATTTAATTTATTTTGAAATATAATTAAAATAAATTGTTTTTATAAATAAATATATTTTGTTATAATTTTTATAGGGTTTATTCTAAATTTTCTGTACTATTGCATTCTTGTAGAATTTAATGTTGTTTAAATAATGGTATATTTACCCTTAGTTTTTAAAAGATACTCAATTGAAGAGCCCTGAATATAATTTAAAGCTTTCCATATTTAAGTTAAAATATTTTTAAAATTTTTTATTAAACCCAGAGTATTTGCTAGTCGATGATGCTCCATTTCCCGTCATTCTACTTTTTTGTTGTTGTCGAATTTCTTGATTGTTTTGCAAAAAATAAACCAAAAGAATTTCGGGCAATTATTTGCTGCGTTTTAGTGAAATATTTTGGGTCTCTCAGACATTTTTATTTTTTTTTATTTTTTTTTCAAATATGACAGTACACGGCGGAGCTGAGATTTTTTTTAGAGAGTTTGAGACGATAAAAAAAAGTATTAATTCTGGTTCTGGTTTTGGTTCTTTGTTTTCTTTGTGTACTTTTCCATTAGAGAGCAATTGATGTGGAGTTTCCGCTAAAAAAAAATGCAAACTTAAGATAGTAGCATTAAAAATAAAATATGGGTATTATCAGTTGATATAGTACGAAAAGAAATGCCGATATCTTGTGACTCGATGGGCCTAGCTAAATAGTATGAATGACGGACAATCAAATGACCAGCGTAAACAATGATTAATCAAAACTTTAATGGAATGCTTAAAAGGTAAGAATTGCGAACTATTATCAAGTATTCTAGAATTTGGCGTCGCACTTCCCAATACGTGGAATATACATATATTATAATTTTTAAGTGAAAATATTGAATGGGAAAATCCTATCAAAGTTGTTTTCACTTTATAGATGACGCCAGCATTGCATCAGCTTAGTTTTGTTTTCATAGTTAAATAATTCCATGCACGTTGGTTAAAAACAATTCAATAATTCAAAAGTAAACCATACACTGAGAGAAAACATCTCGAGATGCATGCATATCAAACTTAATATCTTACTTAGGCCTTAAAAAAGTTTGTTAAAATACTATATATAATTTTATGCAAACATGAATATTTATATTAATGAAATAAAATTAAAAACATTGGGAATATTAACTAAAATTTATTTTTTAACTAAACAAGCATTAATTTTCTGTTTATTAAAAATTTAGCAAAAGATCATTTTTATTTAGCACTTGTAGATGGCGCCACAAAAAAATTTTTAAAATCTGTTAAAGAATATAAAAAAATATCTTATTTTTTATATTTTAGATATCAGATACCTATTTGTAATCATAAAATACTAGATTTATGGATGATTTTTGTTTATTTTAAGATGGTTATTAAGTGATGGTTTAAGAGGGTTATTAATTTTAGTATAAGTGTATATATTTAATCCAATTAAATAGGGTTATTAGTTTTAATATAAGTGTATATATTTAGCCCTATTAAATAGGGTTATTAATTTAAGATGTACTTATACTTTACAATTTTTTGTTGAGCTGGTCAATTCTGTATTGAGTTCAACGGAACTTAATTTAAGAACGGAATTTTTCTCTCGGTGTATTTATGGTTGATTAAAAGTGATTCTTAAAATTCTCAGAGGTAGTTACAGGTCCAGTGACTGTCGCAGGCTGACGCATAGCGCTACTTATCAGTGGGAAATGTACACAGACGTAAAATAGATAGAAAATAAAAAGGCTGAAATTACCGCTAGGAAAAAACAGCAAAATGTGCGCCTCATATTGTCCAGGCGGGCCAGATAAGCAAGGAAAACAAAGACAAAAAACAACAACAAAAAATAAAAAAAATCCGTATTTTTTCACGTTTTTACCGATTATGATTTACGGCATACGTACGATATGTTCAGGTTCAGGTAGCGGATACTATTGAATAATACGCAGAACACGTGGTGTGTGTGCGGCGATCATCGTTGGCTTTCTTTTGCAGAGATTTTCCACGGCGTGAAAATGCGTTTTAACATATGGCGCCATAGCCATATAGCCATGGCCAATGCCACATTATGACAATGTTATTTACTTGTTTTTTGGCTTTTCCACTAGACGGAATAACAAACAACAAAATTATCTAGAAAACTAGAAAAACACCAGCGCACACGCCAAATATTTTTTACTTTCCCCGCCCAAGGTTTCAGTCAGAAGTTCCTGTAGTATTAATAGTTTAAACTCACAAACTTTCACTTTCTACCAAAGATTATTAATTTTATTTATTTTTAATTTATGCCTCAATACAATGGTAAATTTTTTAAAATTTCAATTAATTTTTTAATATTTGAATTATGCTTGATTTCACGTACAGTTAATAATTTATTTTTAAATATTTGAATTTTGAATTTGAATTACAATGAATTATAATTCAAATATTTAAATTTAATATTAGTAATAACTGATTATAATTAATTTTTAAATATTTTTTGTTCAGTGCTCTTTGGCAATATTAAAATTTAATAATAGTAATAATTATTTATAGTTAATTTTTAAATATTAGAATTACAAATAATTTCCAGCTATCTGGCAACTTCATGTACAGTTAATTTTTTTTTTTAATATTTGAATTATGATAAACTTTTAGTTATCTAGTAACTTTCACTAAAAAATCATAATTTATTGATAAATATTTGAACTGTCTGGTAACTTCTCTTTCAGTGCTCTTTTGGCATTATTTATATTTTATAATAAATGTAATAATAATTTCTAATAGTTTATTAATAAATTTAATAACTGTTTAAGTTTTAGTTAGCTGGCAATTTGTTGTTCAGTGTTTTTTTTTTAATATTTAAATTTAATAATAGTAATAATTAATTGTAATAAATTTTTAAATTAAATAATAGTAATAATTAATTGTAATAAATTTTAAAATTTAATAACAGTAATATTTAATTATAATTAATTTTTAAATATTTGAATTACAATAAACCTATAGCTATCTGGCAACCTCACGTGCTGTGCTCTCTTTTGGCAAGTGTCCTGCTGCGTTTGGCTCTCTTAAGCGCTCTCTCTTTACTTTTGTTGCGCTCTTGCAGTGACGTTCCAACATGTTCCATCTCCTTCTGTTTGTGCTGGAACTGCTTATCGCGATCACGCGATGGGGCTACGCACGCACACACACACAAACACACACACACACACCCATACAAACACACACACACGCATGCACACACACACACACACACAATCTGTGGCAATGTCAATGTACTGAACTTCGAGTAGATTCATTCAATGAATGAATGGAATTTATGGATATGCCCAGAATAGTATGTTGTAATGTGTGCGTGTGACTGTGTTTGTGTGTGTGTGTGTGAGAGTGGGTCAGTGTTCTCTCTTGCTCTTCGTGCGCGACCTTCAAGGATTAGCTGTAGCTGTTGTTGTAATTGTACACTGAGAGAAAACAATCCAGAATTATAGAACAATTATTATTAAAATAATAAATCAATTTGGTCAGAATTTGTTAGAATTCTAGACTCAAAATTCAGCGAACTTAAAATTGAAATAATTTAAAATTTTTTAATTTTTTTTCAGTGTAATTTTTGAATTATAATTTTTCAATTATTTAAAATTATTTTTCTCCCTATTCTTTTATTCTCCTTATGAAATCGGCTATATTTTTGTATTATTTGTTGCACTTGTAGATGGCGCCACATAGAAATGCATTCTTATAACAAGAATTTTGGTTCACAATTTAAGCAAATATCGGGATATCAAGATTTTAAATACTGGTTTTAAGAATTTCTATTCATATTTTAGATTATATGGATGTTCCGTAAAGATTGCAAATTTATAATTTGAGTTCATTCGAACTTAATTTTAGAACGCCCTCTGTGTAACTTTTGTGATTGTTGTTGTCTTACACTGTGCGAAAAACAAGCTGTAAATCTGACATGATGATAAGCACTTTAGCCCCTTTAGGCCCTTTGGTTATGATAGATAGTAGCGCCTATGATAATGCTAATCACTCCCTGACTACCTAATAAAGCCTATTTGCTAGTTTATTATTATTATTATTATTGTTATTTATATATGTAAATATCAAAACGAGTGCAAAATAAATAATACTAAATAATACTTGAGGTGATTAGTTTGTGTTTTCCTTGAACTGCAGTCTAAATACTTCTATGCAATATTTTAGCCGAACGTATAATTAAATAATAGTTGTCGAAGTTAATTATATTTTTACAGCAAAATTGCTCTATGTAAATGACTGAAACTGCCGATAGAGGGCGGTGCCAGTAGCTAAGAACTATCTTAACTCACCTACGAAATAATCAACGATCTCGGCAACTACTAAAGTCGATCGTATTAAATTTTAGAAGGGGTTTGCTGCACAATTAAAAAGTATTATTAAATATTTAATAAGAAATGATGCTACTTGGACAACCGATCAGATTAACTGTAAGCTAAATAGCACCCTCTAGCGGGTACCGTTCAGAGGGTGCTACATCGGAAAACACCCGCTCAATTTCCGATACAATTTTTGCTAACCATACCGAAATGTGCGCAGTATTTAAGAAGAAGATATGTACTATAAACAAGTAGTGCTATATCAAAAGTTGCTTAATTGAATACCAAGAGTACCGCTTAGAGGGTGCTACATCGGAAAACCCGCTCAAGTAGCGATAAAATTTTTGTTAACCATACCGCAGTATAATATATATTAATAATATATTATATTATTATAGGAAGATATGTATGAATAGGTAGTGCATCAGCAGAAGGTGCTAAATTGAATGCCAAGAGTACCGCTCAGAGGGTGCTACAAAAAAAAAACCTTAACTGATGTCAGCGAACGTTGGAGGCAAATTAAATCAAGGCTTTATGTGAAACTGTAAACACAACAATCAAACGGAGGCTGAAGAAGCATCATAATAAAAGACAGACAAAAAGTGCTTTCTTTAGGTAAACAAGAAGAAGAAGAAGAATCAGAGAGAGAGAGAGAGACAGAAAGAGAGAGAGAGAGAACAGCAGCTGAAAAGGAATATTATCATATACTATATCTTATTTACAAATAATGCTGTCAAGTGCAAAGCGCGACACTTAAATGCGACATATGGTGCTACACTTAGAGAAATTAGCCATACCACATTAATGTACAAACATAGCACGATATTTTCGAAGCCTACAAAACTTATATGCACATTAAAATTCATTATTTTGTATTAATAAAACCATACTTTATTTAAGAGTTATACAAATTTTTAAATGAAGCTATAAGATTTTAGCATATTTTTTGAATGCCATTTAAAAACAAAATAAAAAAATGTTTTTTGAAGGTTTTTCCAGAACTTCTGATTCGATTTTCAGAAGATATAGCATTGCTAAAAATTTTTACACAATTTTTGAATTACGAAACTAAAGTACGATTTGCTAAAAAAAAACCTTTGGAATAGATTACAGTTGAATTCAGTAAAAATTTCAACAGTATGTATGTAGTATGTCTTTTTTTAGAGTGTATGTAGGGTATAGCTAATACATATATGCTCTGTTATTGTTGGAAAATTTGTTATTGCCATTTGTGTTGTTTTTTTCTTGCAAAAAAAAAACAACAAAAAATCGAGCAAAAAACAAGTTGATAAATGACTGTCAAAGCAAGCCAGCTAAATGAGTTTCCGAGAGCACGAGTGTGTGTGGAAAAAATACTAGATCATAAGTATTACACAATTGCTGAACAAATAGAACTATTACCAGATGCAAATCGCCGGGCAATTTTCTTGCACTGAACTCAAATAGATATTTGTGTGGCGCATGTTGCGGTTTTGGAGGCGCGTTCCACAGCCAACGAGCCCCCACATCTGCTCCGGTTATTATTTAATTATTATTTATTTATATACTAGATACATAGTTATTTATACAGTGCACACGCGTCGTATGCGCAATATGCCCCTGCCTCTGCCTCTGCCTCTGCCTTTGATTGTTATTGTTATTGTTATTGTTGCTAGTTTGTTATTGTTTTTCTTGTCTTCGCCTTGATAACCGCAGCGCGTCAAGAGAAATTACGTTTCATTCTCCAATTTTATGGGGATTTTTATTATTACACAGCGAGAAAAAGTTATGAATTCCATGCATTTCCAACGTTAATGCTTGAAAATAACAAGTTTGTAAAAATTTTCGATACAATTTAGGCGTACTAAAAAAAAATTGTAATTATAATTTTCTTCAGTGTAAACAATACACTATTTTCCATAAATTTTGTTTATCTAAACAAGTTTGTAAAAATTGTCTATACAATTTAGGCGTACTTAAAAATAAAACTTAAATTATAATTTTCTTCAGTGCATATATTTTTTGTATTTATTTTTATAAATTTTTTTTTTAATTTAAACAAGTTTAAATTATCTATGCTTCTTATAATATTATCTTATTTTTAAAACTAGAATTTTAATTCATATTTTCATTTTGTTTTATGAATTTTTTTTTTTTAATTTAACATATTTATACGTTCTTATTTCTAGAATTTTTGATTAAATTGCAAACTCACAAATTTGATTATTTTAAATTAAATTAGATTAAATTTAGTACACAATTTTCCGCTCAGTGTACGCATGTCTTCACATGATACTTGTAAATATTTTTGTAATATTATGCAAGTGCATTTATCATTTTAGTTTTATTTCGTGTTTTTTTATCGAAATCTCACGTATCTTATGACAAAATACTAAAAGGCTTTGCACCCGGAAAGTTTCAACCTTTGATTTAGCATTATAATACGGACAAATACCACTGTAGAGCGTTGATTTACTGCTTGTAAGCACTGTTAAGTGATTGTTGTGACCTACAGGTATTACAATTTGTATATCCTAAGTTGCATATTTATCCTATAATTATAACACCCGGAAATTCCTTATCAGATGACGTGTGTTTTTGTTAATTACTGCAGTTATCGTTATCGTTACATCTGCTCATCTGGTCATCTGTAATATGACCATAACTTTCAGTTATCGGTGTAATTTATCTTACAAGACGATGACAAACTTCTAAAGAATTAAACGCATTACAACATTCCATGTAAGCGTGTTGTAATTGATCTGAAGCTAACAAGATATATTTAGGGAAAACGACCTATTAATTCGCACTTGAAATTTTATTGCTGCATATCCTAGGGCTGACAAATTATTGCTGTAAATTTCGTAGAAAGCATAAAAAATAAACCATGAAATAAAATTAACTTTTTGGGATATGCACTTTTGTAATTAGAAAAGAACTCAATTTACTAGAGCTAGTAAAACTTCGATTTTGTCATGCGATACATTGGTTGCATTCACCAGGTTACCGCTGCATGGATCGCTCACCCGATAACCGATGAAAGCAACCCTGACGCATCATGTAACCTGGTGAATGCGTTTGATACATTTTGAAACTTGCAACAGTCTTTTATGCAAAAAATCTTCAAATAATTTATTTTTAAAATGCAACAATTATTTTTAATATATTTGTTTACATTTGGAATTTAAATCAGCTGTTTTTATCGACTTTCGATGAATGCAGCGGAAAAAGCAGCGATGAATCAGAAAAATTTTATGATGCATGCGCTGCAATTTTATGCTGCATTCAGGGTTGCTTTCATCGGTTATCGGGTGAGCGATTCATGCAGCGGTAACCTGGTGAATGCAACCATTGATGATTCGATATTTCAAAATATCGATATCTCTACGAAATATACATAAAAAATTATTGAAACAAATTTAAAGTTTAAGTTTAACGAATACATTGATTGATCTATTGAATTATTAATTTCTTTTTCTTAAATTCCAAAAATATCGATATATTTACAATGAATATTGATATTTGCTCAAATTTCAAAATACAATAATAATAATATCGGTATAGACATTGATATAAATTTATTGTTTTGGCATTCATCAATGGAATTTCACAACTGATCAGTCGGAAAGATCCCATGATGACGTCAGCTGCTATATAGTAAAGATAATGAACTCACGCACAATCTGATCGCTCGATCGATCGGAACTTAATGCGTAATACTCGAAACGATTTTTGAAACGGAATAGCATTCGAAATGAATGACGATTGCACCCAGTACATGGGATCGCAATTACGTATGGATTTCGCCGTCTAACCAAATCGTACTACATCGTAATCTAAGAGTATATTATGCAAGGTCTATTATACTAAACATATCGGGGTGATATTCGGGTGACGTTAGTTCATCCAGCGTATGAATATTCAAATTTGCTACAATTAGTTCTAAACTTCGTAATATAATATTGCTTCAATTTAAGTTCAGCTACAGTTCTTATAGATATTTGTTGTTTGGGGTTTCCTAGTAGTATTTTAATTTCGTTTTTTTTTTTCAATTTTTACACTAAGGTAATCAATTTTCCTTTTGATTTAATTTCGTCATTTGAATTTATGCTGAATTTCAAGACAACATTCAATAACTCAATAAAAATTATTGTATGCAATTTCTTAATTTTACTTTCAATAAACTAATTTTAATACTTAAAATAAATTGCTCAGCTGAAATATTGTGCTCATAATTTTAGAGTGTATTAGAAATTATTGCATTTCGAAGCTAAATCTTTTTTATAATTATTTAGTGACAATTATAGCTAATGTTTATGAAATGATTTATTACATTTAGCTACTTAGGTATGAGCGCGTGACACGCCATTGCAGAACTATCGTTTAAAAGGCTAGAATATGAAAAAGCATCTTATTGTATTTATAGAAAATTGTCCAAATAAATAACAAATTTTTGACTTTTTTTTTAAATTATTTTATGCAATATTAAATTGTTTTTTTTTTTGTTTTGATATTGATTCAGATCCGTTTCATTTTAGTCACGCGGCTGTCATATCTTTTATCTTCCTCAAGTGCGATTACTGTACAATCTTTTGGCATAAAAAAAGAAATACTTTTGCTTTCGTTTGCTTGATCTGCTGGCAGGTTTTTTTCTGTTTGCGGCATTTACGTCAAAGAAGCACGAAAAAAAGCTAACAAAAAAAACAGCACACACCCCCAACTTATATATATATCTATATATATTCAGTGGTGTGTATAATCTGTTTTTTTTTTCTTTTTTTTTTTGAGCATCTTTAACCACGCTTGTTTGCGCATTCTTTTAGCGTATTTTCTTTTCACTCAGCTCCAAAATCCGCATGACGCTACCAAAATAGTACTACATAATCAGCATTTTAATAAGAATAAGCTAGCAGCCGAATGCGCCAGTCGAGCGTACTGCGGCAGCAAGTGAAATAGATGTTTTCAATAATACAACTAGTAGAATTAAATATATGACAACAAGTCGAACGACTTGAGAACACTCTTTAAAACTATCGAATTTATTTTAATTTTATTGTTTTTAAGGCTTACTGTTACTATTTTTAAAAACTTTTATCAATGGGTTTTTTTAATATTTAACAAAAAAAAAACATTCCAATATATTTAAAAAAACAATAAATAATATTTTAAAACATTTTCTAATAATAAAACAAACATATTTTACAACATTTTATAAAATTTAAAAACAAAAAAAAAATACAATATTTGATAACATATAAAATAATAAAAAAAAAAAAATTCAATGTAAAACATTTAAATAAATTAAATAATATTTTAGTAGTTTAAGTAATATTTAGAAGCTGTAAGAAAATAAATAAAGATTTTAAATTTGTAATTTTAATTTAAGCTTAAATATTGAATTGTGTTTTAAGACGACTCTCAAAATCTCTAATTTCAGAAAACTTATAACTTATTTTGTAGAGATGCCATAAATACGATTTACAGGGTATTAAGCTGTTATTGTTGGGCACTTGAGAAATTTCCGGGCTTAGGTAAACTAAAATTTATTGTGTAAATAACATCAGCTGCAGAAGTACACGAAGTATAAAACAAATAGAAAAAAGTCCAAAATATTAAAAAAAAAAAGAGTAAAAAAAAGTTAGAAACTGGAAATAATGATAAGTAAATAACTTTCGACCGACACAAGGCACATGATCGCGATCGATCTATGTACTTACATAGTTGCTATTCTTTTTTCTTCACCTGACAATGACTACAATAATAATGATAATGATAATAATAATGATAATGGTAATGATAATAAGTAATAATAATAATGAGGCATGCGCCAAATTGGCCTCATCATACATTTCCATAGAGCATTATAGTGCGATAAAGAGTTTTGCAAGTCATTTGATTGATCGACGTCTATAATGTCAACAAATCAAAATTTATATGAAAATCCAATCTAAAGATTCCGATTGCAAAATAGTTGCAATGCTATGCAGTTTGGGGAACTTTATAGACGTCATTGCCCTCAGACTAGAGATGGCAAAATATCAATATCGGTACAATACTGATATTATTGGGAAGCTGCGTAATTTTGAAATGTATCGGTATTTATGCAATTACATTAAAATATTTTATAAATTTTTTTGGGACTAATTAACTATAATTTATTTATTCTTATTTGAACTTAAAATGATCTAATAAGTCTGGATTTAATTTTGTTGTTTTCTTTATTACCTAAAACAACAGATTATTCTTAATCTAATTCTTTATCTTAAAAGATTAAAAGAAATTAATTTAAATTTAATATGATCTGTAGAGTTTTATTTGTATTGTGCACTTTTTAATTTTGAATCTTAATAAAAAAATTTAAAGTTAAGCACAAGTGACGCTACAATTGATTATATCGATAAGGGAAGGCCAAAATATCGATAAAGTAGAACAAGAATATTATAGCAAATCGCTTAATATCATTTAAAGTTGTTTTTCTGATAATATTATAAAAATAACCATATCAAACTATCAGGATAGTTTCTTTAAAATTACTTAAACATAATTATGTATTATCAGATGTTAACTTCATAGTATCTCTTGCTATATTTTGTCTGGCATCTTTTATGATGGCCACAAATCGTGGGTGTTATGTGATTTATTTGCTTACGCGTGCATCGTTTTTTATATAGTAGTATATATAGATTTTTCCCGTCCGGATAGACGTTCGAATTTTTCCCGCTTTCCATCGCTCGATGGAAATTTCATGCCGTTTCTGTTGCTTTCAAGGCCGTAGAGCTCTGGGATTTTCATGTTCACTGTCGAGCTTTGGCTTTGGCATTCAAAAATAGATATCTCTGCGTTTGTTTTTTACCAGCTGTCTCCCGTTTCGACTATCTTTCTAATTGATATTTTTTCACATTCACCAAAAAAACAACAAAAATATAACAAAAACAAAACTTCCCAAAATTAGGAAAAGCAAGACACAAGACTAAGACAAGGCACAACGAAGTCTATATACACTGCATAAGAAGAAGATATATTATTTGCACTTCAAATAAATCAAAATAACTGTATTCTAATTTAATATTAAATTGAATTTTTTCCAGATTTTTTGTGTGATATTTTTGATCAAATTTA
This sequence comes from Hypselothyrea guttata, assembly GCA_035045125.1. Taxonomy (NCBI): domain Eukaryota; kingdom Metazoa; phylum Arthropoda; class Insecta; order Diptera; family Drosophilidae; genus Hypselothyrea; species Hypselothyrea guttata. The sequence continues at coordinate 569,328 of JAWNNJ010002320.1, forward strand.
TAATTTACAATTTAAAAAAAGTTCAAGAAGTTCCAGTGTTTTCCCGGGAAATATATAGGATAAGATCAGATGGGATAAGAAAATTCTTTATCCATCAACGAAATTCCTCATTGAAAAAATAAATCTTGAAATTCTTTTTCCACAGACCGTTTTAAAAATCTATAGACTTGCTTTCTTTTTATGATTTTTTGAGCTTCCAATAAAATACAATTTCTAGCACTACATTTTAACCAGTTTTGATCTAATAAATCTGGTTTATTTCGCATTTCTATTCCGATTTGTAAATAAATTGTAGCATAAATAATGATTAATTTAAGAGCTTTATTCTGTGCATTTTTCTGAAAGCTCTATGCAATCTATCACGCCTGCCACAAACTCTTCTATAGGGTATATAACACACACACTCTGATATTATTTGCTTTTGCTTTCTAAGAAATGCTTGCTTATTTATTTATTTCTTCGACTATTTTTTGCTGCACAAAGTTTCAAGGTTAACAGCAACAATCACAAACCCCGCACCCTCCCCTCCAAGTGGTGCAGGATGACGATGATGATGATGGCGCTGCTCTGATAAAGCGGTCTATAGAATTTGTATACCCTGTACCCACGAACAGGGTTGTCCAGCTCAGCAACTACAAGAGGTAGTGCAACTAAATTGTCAATGTAGCTGGCTATATATTATACGAAAATGAAATTTATTTCAAATATTGTATGCCACGCCCACTTTGCCCGCAAATCAATAAAAACTGTACAGCTTCAACAGTTTTTAACTCAGCAGCTTGAAATTTATAGCAAATATTCTTACGCATTATTATAAACTAAACTGAAAAACTTGATAAAATCGGTCTATAAACATGGAAATTATTTAAGAAGCAAATTTTCATTATTTATATGCCATCTCGTTCGCTCTCTAAGCACGCTTCGCACGCGCTATATAGGCTGCAGGGTATTTTTGCGTCCGACTGAGCTACTACTTTTCTTGATCTTTTATTTGTGTCGGGGTCTGTCAACCGGTTTTTATGATACCATTAATGCTTATAAATTTGATGATCTTTTAATGTGCGATCTTTGAAAATGTTTATTGGACTCGCGTTTAAATCACGTGTAGAGCAAATAAAACTGCTGATATTAGCCAAGAATCGTATGGAATCTGTGGAGATTGCATAATTTCAGATGCCACAGGTAAATAATACGCTTCATGTGCTTAAGTAATATGATGAGGAAGCTTAAATAATACGAAATAAAATAAAATAAAATGAAAACGCTAAAAAAAATCATCGACACGTGTGCCCCCTTCTCGATGGCAACAGCAAATTGTTTTTCCTTCGCTTCTTGTTTTTTATTTTTCATTTTTTTTTTCTTTTTTGAGTTTTTTTCTTTAGTTTTTTCTCGTATTTGTCGTATTGTTGACAAGCTTTTACACTTTATGACACACCAGAACCATGAATAAACAATTTACTGGGCATATTTGTGTCATGCAACAAAATTGATCGATAGTCATCGATTAATCGGTTAACATTTAAATATTGTGCTTATTGCTGAAACAATAAATTCAGAAATAAACACGTTTCATATAATTAGTAAAAATATTTAATAATTTAAGTTAGTAAATTAGATAATTTATAATTAAAATATTTTATTTATTTTTAATTGATTTAATTTTTCTATTAAATTTTATTTTACTTTTATTTTTTATTTATTTTAAATATTCTAAATTTAGTTCCATTTTTATTATTTTATTTTTTTAATATTTTTTATTTATATATGTATATTTTATTTTTATTATTTTTCTATTTATTTTTAATATTCTACATCGGTTAAATTTCGCTCTGTGCACGATCTCCGCCTTATTTGCATTGGCTTCCGTGTTTATCGAAATGCTGTGCTATCGTTATCGCTCGCTCTCTTCTGCTCTTTCCACTTGTTTTGCAAGCTTTCATATTTGCGCACATACATATGTACATACAAACATACATTAAACGCACTTCGCTTGCGCGTGGCACACAGCAAAAAAACAAAAAAAAAAAACAAAAAACCCTAACAAAAACAATTTCACATAAAAATTTGCACACACACACACACACACACATGCACATGCACATACATACATACATACGTACATACGTATCAACAAGTGTCCAATTTAAATATACTCGTTTGTATGCATGTATCGATACCTGTAAGCCAATTTGCGCTCTTGCCCCGTTTATCGCTCTCTTCGCCGCCTTGCAAAAGTTTATCGCGTGTGTTGCGCTCTTTGCTTTCGGGCTGAACTTCAATTAAGCGCTCTCTCTCTCTCTCTCACTCTTCCTTTCTTTCTCTGTCTGCCACGCACCCCCGCTCAAGCAATCATGCTGAGCTCTTTACACAGCGCTTACTAACGATTACAATTTATAAAATAATATTTAAAAAAAAAATTTGAAATATTTTGAAAAAAAATGAAGAAAAAAAAACTTAAAAATAATCTTAAAATTTTGATAAACAAATTTTTTTTGTTATTGTAAAAATTGAAAAAAAAAAACAAAACAAAAAAAAAACTTAAATGGAAGTATTTTTGTACTAAATTCTGTTTCAATTTTTTACTGTTTACTAATAATTTTTCAAATAAATGTTGGAAATACATATATATAATTAAGATTGCAATTGTAATTTTAGAATTTATTTTTTTTTAAAGTATTAATTAATAAATTATGAAGTTGTGCATATAATTATACATACATATTTAAATATGAAAAAACAAAAAAAAACTTCACAGTTGGTATCTTTTTTTATTATTTACTACTATTTATTATTTACTACAAATACTTTTTCAGATAGTTATTTAAGATTGCAATTATAATATTAAAATTTATTTATTTTGCAATATTAATTAATATAAATAATACGTACATATTTAAATATGTATTTATGTATGTATGTATTTTGCGCGTGATTTGCGGCTGCCAAAACTTCCACTTGGCGCTCTCTTCTGCACGTTCTCTGCTCTCTTTGGTCGCTCTCTGTTGTTGTTGTTGCTGCTGCTGCTGCTGCTGTTTATCACACTGCGAGAGAGAGAGAGGCACAACAGACGAGCCCAGAAAATTGGCCAATCCGCTTGCGAGCTTTCAGCGAGCGCGCCCTCGTTTTTTTTTTGTTGCCAAGAGCTGCTGCTGTTGGAGTGGGGGGGAGAGTGCCGTTAGCGGGGCTCTGTCATCTTGTAAATAAACTGTTTTTTTCTTGTTGTTGCTGTTGTTGTTGTTGTTGTTGTGTTCATTATTTATTTACTTTGCGCGATCGCTCGGTCAATGGCGAAGGCAACAACAACAACAACAACAACAACAAATAACAAAACATCGTACGTCATTTGCAAAGTGCGCGCAAACAACTTGGAATTTATTTGCCGTTCGTTGTTGTTGTTGTTGCTGTTTACATTTTTAGGTTAGAATTACAGCACAGTGGTGAGAGTAACCTTGTCGGCACAGTGTGCATAAAACTAGTTGGAAATTCTTGCTTTGGCCCCAATTGGCAATTTGCCTCTGCTATTATGCATACGCTGTTTAATTATGCATACACTGGCAAAAACTAACGAGCGTTTTCTTATTTTAATCAAGAAAAAAATAAGGAAATTAAAATTTATCATTCCAAGAACGAAATTCTTTATTCGTAAAATGCTTATAGCTCAGATTTAAATATCTTAAGTTTTTCATACGTTTTTTTGAACGTTTCCACAAAATAAAATATCGATTTATTTTACATACATAGATATCGGTCAAATCATATCAGATATCAGTCGTCCAGGTATCATAAAAATGACAAAAAGTCTATAACATTTGGCAAACTATATAAAAAAAAAATTTTAAATAGAATTTTTAATTAAATTTTTTTTATTTCTATAATGAAGTTTCCCTTCAAAAACAATATTCTTCATTCTTAAAATTCGTATATCTTCGTTAGATTTGATTGCCTTTCATAAGTTTTTTAAGGCTTTGCACTTAATTTTAACAGGTTTATTCTAGTATTCTACTATACTACTTGAAGATTAATTTAATAGCCTTTCTTCTATTCATTTCATATTTTTCGGAGTGTACTCTATGATAAAGAGGAAGTATTATAAATGCAGCTCATTATTGGCATTTACTTTGTAAAATCCAAATTATTCTAGCGGTATAAAACTACTTGTCCTGACTGAATAAATTGCTACCAAATAGCCTTCTAAATTTGCAAATATTATGATTTAAAATTGGAAAAAAAAAACAAATTATTTGAATATTTAAAAAAATCGATAAAAGTATCTACATATGACTGAATATGGGAAATTCGGGCTCGACGTCGAGCAATGGGAGATTTTTAATGGAAAAATTTATGGCAGTGGTCAGATGATAGTACTATTTCGAATAGTGCCAACTATTCTCATCAGTGACCTTAGAAATGAAAAATGTCAAACTTGTCTGTATATGTGAGTAAGTCGTAAGTCGGGTTCGAACCTTGAACCTGTGGTTTAGTGAGGCGAATGCCTTAACCAGAACGCCAGTCCTGTCCGAGCCCAGCCGCCGCTTAACTGCATTCATCAAGAGATCTTCATCTGACTATTTCTAAGACTAGCTGTTTACCCCCAAGCTTTTTTTTTTTACCGTCTCCATCTATTGCTCATTTTTGGTGCTTTCATTTTAAACTCAACGGTTTAATCTTTATGAAGGCGGGTTTTAACTAGAGGAAATCTAGAATAAATCGGCGTGCTGTCCGTTTATAATTTTTTTTTTTTATGTTTTTAAATTTTACAATTGTAAAGCGACGTATAATTTGATAACTGAATATGGGAAATTCGGGCTCGACGTCGAGCAATGGGAGATTTTTAATGGAAAAATTTATGGCAGTGGTCAGATAGTACTATTTCGAATAGTGCCAACTATTCTCATCAGTGACCTTAGAAATGAAAAATGTCAAACTTGTCTGTATATGTGAGTAAGTCGTAAGTCGGGTTCGAACCTTGAACCTGTGGTTTAGTATCTACATATGTATATAAATGGTAGTTATACATAGTCAGCAAATATTCTGATAAAAATTAATAAAAAAAAATTGTAATATCCAACTTTGGCTTTAAATACATAATATATTTTTTTGTTTTTCCATTTTCACCTTTAACAATATTGATTTGAAAACGTATTTGAAAAGTCACAGCAAGTGCAATCTTTATAAAAAAAAAACAAATTCCCAACTTTATAAACCATTTCAAACAAACAATCCAGTTCTCAGTCGCAGCTCTTCCTCTTTCAACTGCCCCCCCAAATATAGCATACAAGTGATGGAAATTAATCTTCAAAAACAATACGAAAATAAAACCTGTTCCAAACCCGCTGGAATCGGCTGGAGATTGTCTGCGTCTTCAGCAGACCGATCGGTCTGCTTTTTGGTATGCCAAAAAAAAAACATAAAAAAAAACCCCATAACAAAAAAGTCAAGAGACAAAAAAAGTAGTATATACAAAAATATATATGTATCATGTACTAGAGTTGTGTGCTTCGGAATTGAATCAATTGAACAAACGAATTGAACTTTACGAACTTTTGCTTTACCTTTGAATCTGGTTCACTGACTCTTTTTTTCAATACGTGTATATAAAATTATTGATTTTTACTGACTACGAATCTCCTTCTCCAACTCTTTGAATTTCATTTGCAGATTCTCTGAAGCTCGTCTACTGATTCACTGAATCTCTTTCACTGACACTTTGGAACTAGTTCACTGACCTTTTGAATTCCTAACCCGAACTTTTTGACTCAATGAATCTGGTTCACTGAAACGGTCAATCTCGTTCACATATGCTGTGAATCTCATTTACTGACTCTTTGAATCGCGTTCACTAACTTTTTGGAACTAGTTCACTGAGTTTTTAATTCCTTATCCCCAACTTTCCGAATTTATTTCACTGACTTATTGAATCTTGTTCACTGACTCATTGCATATCGTTCACTGGCTAATTAAATCTAGTTCACTGAGTTTTTGAATCCCTATCCCTAACTTATTAAATTTTGTTCACTGACTCTTTGAATACTATTTACTCACTTTTCAAATTCCTATCACTAACTCAAAATCTCTAATAAACCCTTTTACAGACTCTTCGAATTTAGTCACTGCGTTTTTAAACCTAACCTATTAACTAACCTAACCTATTTAATTTCTTTCACTGACCCATTGAATCTCGTTCTCAGACTCTATAAATAGTATTTGCTGAATCTTTGAATTCCTATCGCTAACTCTCTAAACCCCTTTCTTATACTGACTATCCGAAAACCTTTCACAGACTTCTTGAATCTCGTTCACTAGCTGCAATTGAACTAAATCCTCGAGTTGAACTATAACGTACAACTCTCCCACATACCATATACCAATAATTAAAAAAAATATATATATTTATAAATTATACTATAAGCGGTATTTAAATGACTTGGACCTGTTGCTGGGCAGACCCAAGCGTTGTCTTGGAGTTACTTCAAGTCGGGTCTTATATATGTATGTACATATAGATGTATATAATATACATATATAGATGTATATCATTATCTCTGAGCTATCAAGGTTGTTATGAAATACTGCAGCTTTCTGATGAATTTTTGTGCTGCTTCTTTTCGCTTGGCATAGGAATTGCTTTCATTATCAATGTCAAGCGCAAGCGTAAATCAAAATTGCCAAATAGAGAAATTAAAACAATTCCAAAATTGATGATAAGAAGGCAGTTTTTTAGTCATACCCCCCAGAAGTCGGCTGATAAGCATTTCATTAATGGATATGCACACAAATTGTGTGTTCTGGAGTTGTTTGTTTGTTTTAGTTCTTACCAATTTATGAATGGAGTTGTGCCATATAGTTCAGTTCGAGGATTTAGTTCAATTGTTCAATTTGGGGTCTTAGAACCGTTTAGTGAGCAGTTCGGTGAACCGTTCCGTAAGTAGTGCAGAGAACCGTTTAGTTAATAAATCAGACCACCAATCGGTCAGAAAATTGTTCAGTGAGTAGTTCAGTGAACGAACGTTTAGTAACGTATCGTTTAGAGTCGTTCAGTGAACCGTTCGGTAAACCAATCGGTCGGTAGTTCAGTGAACGAATCGTTTAGTAAGTGATTCATCGAACGATTCGTTTAGATTCGTTCGGTGAACCGTTAAATAAATAGATCAGTAAACCATTTTGTGGCTAGTTAAGTGAACGAACCTTTCAGAAAGTCGTTCAGTGAACCATTTAGTGAGTTGTTCAATAAATCTTACAGTGAACGAATCGTTCAGAGAATTATTCAGTAAGTCGTTTAGTGAGTAGTTCAGTGAATGAATCGTCCAATAAGTGGTTCAGTGTGGGGAGTACCGGAAGTATTTTAATTTCAAAGTGAACGAGATCCAGGGAATAAGTTCATAAGCTCATTTTGATGTGACTTTCTATGGATTTAGTTGAGAACGTTTGTTTGTTCAATTGATTCAATTCCGAATGGTTCAGAGCGTCAGTGATCGAGAATTCGCTCGTTCACTTTAATTCGTTTGCTCAATTGATTCAGTTTGGAATGGTTCAGATCCTCAGTTTTCAATTAGTTCATTTAGTTCGAATCAGTTCTGAATTATTCAAAGCATCAGTGAACGATCATCAGGGAGTTCATTCGTTCAATTGATTCTATTCTGAATGGTTGGTTCATTTGTTCAATTGATTCAAAGCTAGTTAGTTCATTCGTTCAATTGATTCAATTTCGACTGATTCAAATCTTCAGTGAACGATCATCTCCCTGAAGATTAGTTTGTTTGATTACTTAAGTTCGTTCAAATGATTAAATTCAGACTTATTCAGAGCGTCTATATGATATGATCAAAATGATCGATATTGAGGGAGCTGGTTCGTTCGTTCAATTGATTCAGTTCCGAGCGATGCGACACAACCCTAACTCTATTTATGGTCCTATCAGTTTGGTGTGTGCACTTCTTATCAGCTTTGGATGGGTTTCGTGATTTATATTTTTAACTGCAACAAAAACAAAATATATATTAAAAAAGCGGTTTTTTTCTTTCTTAAAGTGAATTTACGTGTAGGTAGCAACCGTTTGGGCGTGGCCACGCCCGCCTTCGCCTTCCCGCTGCTTATCAATCTGCGCTGTTGCTAATACCTAGAGGGCGTCTTATCACTTATCACTTATCACTTATCACTTGGAACTGCCGTTTGTCTGCTTATCAGCTGCGTTGGAAGCGTGCGCTTGATGTGCGTCATTCCTGTCATTGTCATTCATTCACACACACACACACACACACACACACACACACACACACACACACACACAAACAGACACACACACTCAGAAAAAGAGAAGTATTTGTGTTGTTTGTGTTTCCGTTACTTTTGCCCACGTATTTAAACTGGAAATTATTTATATTATAGGCGCAACATTTTTAAATTAGCCGCACACAGCGATGACAGCGTGACAGCTCGTGACACGTGCGCATCTCTAATGCAAATCGAACAGTGCTGCCAGACAGGCAAAACAGCAAATGTCCTGCATGAACAGTGCTGCCAATTTGGCAAGATTTGAAGTTAAATTTAATTTTTCACAAAAGTTTATAACCAATTTTTTTAATATTTAAGTTTCTTCGCCAGATGACCTGGAAGTTTATAATTTATATATATATTTAACTTTAATAAGTTATTTAGAATCAATTCTGGTTTTCAATCTCAATAAATAAAATAAATATAGTTATAGTATTTATAAAATATTGAGTTTTTGAACTTTCTTTTAGTACAAGCCTAGTCAAAATCGGACAACACTGCTAAATGCAAAAAAATAATATAAAAAGCTAAAATAAACTTTTTCTAAAACAAAAAGTATTCAAATTTCAGCTAAAATTAAAAATTAAGCAAGTTATCATTAATCGATGCCTTGCTTAATTTACTATTTAAATCAATTTTTGAGAGGTGGCAACACCCGCGATTTGCGCATCCTTTGATGACCGATGATGCCGATTGGCCGACTTATCGATGACAAAATTTGGCGCATTGCGCCTGAATTTGAAATGAAAAGCAAACAAGAATTATTGCGCAAGACAATTTTGGATGGAGTCGTTGTACGTGAAAATCCTTCGCTTCGAAAATGCCCCCTTTGGAGCGGGGGGATGGGGGGTAGTTGTACCAAACCGGTTAGCAACTGTGGCTAAAACAAAAAACAACAGCAAAACATAAAAAACAACTGCAATTGCAACAGAGGCTACGCCTAATTACACTTAATGACGGCAAAGTGCAACCAGTTTCAACGCTTTGCCGCTCTGCACTTGTGATTGATTACCGTTGCTGTTCATATCACTATTTTGGCCCATTTATTTTTAGAGTTTTCGACGTTTTCGACGCTTTCCAGCAGCGTTGCCACTTTGGTATACCCTATATCCACTAAAAATGGGTAAAAGCATGTTTAATCGCTAATGAGAAGAAGTTCGATAACTTCTATATTCATATATATATCATATATTATTCGGAATTACAAATAGATTCTGAACAACAAATAATAACAGCATCTCCCGTTGTCGGTTGTGTCCGACTGCAGCCTACCAATCGACTGATCCACTTGAGGGTGTTCCATTTATTTACAGAATTACAATAACAATATTTTGGCCCATTGATTTTCGGAGCTTTCGACGCTTTCCAGCAGTATTGCTATTTTGGTATACTCTATACCCATTGAAAAATGGATAAAAACTGGTTTCAGCAGGGGGCGTGGCAAGTTCCATGGTTTACATATACCTATGTATATATTCTGGATTAAAAATAGACCCCAAACATGCTCTTACATCAACTCCCACTGTCGGTTGTGTCCGACTGTAGCCTGCCGCCCGACTAATCCGCTGCGTGCTTTGCTGATTTTTCATTTATTTACAGAATTACAATATCGTATTTTCGTCTTATTAATACAATCTCTAAAAAAAAAAAATAGGTCGAAATCAAATAATGTACAAAAAAATTAATTACAATAATTTAAGTGTTATAGCAAGTGTTATAACTATAAATAGATATATATCTCGACCAAAATTGTTCTTGTAATTTGCATTGCTTATGGGAAATAGCACTCCTGTACATGGGCTCTGTGAAATAAGTCCCCAAAAGACATAAGTTCCCAAAAGAAATAGGTCCCCAAAAGAAATAAGTCCTATTGTTTATGGGAAAGAGATCTCTTGTACATGAGGTGCTTATAGGAAACAGATTTCCTGTACATAAGGTGCTTATGGGAAGGAAATCTGCTGTACATGAGGTTTACAAAAACAAAGGAGGATATATCTAGACTATTGGTTATGGGAAGGAGCACTCCTGTACATAAGGTGCTTATAGGAAATAGATCTCCTGTACATAAGGTGCTTATGGGTAAAAAGATCTCCTGTACAAAATTGCTTATGGGAAGGAGATCTCCTGTACTTGGGGTGCTCTTCCCTTAAGCAGGAGCGATTACAAAGACAAAAGAGGATATATCTACATCTTGTAAACTCCATTGCTTATGGGAAGGAGATCTCCTGTACTTCCCTTAAGCAGCAGCGATTACAGAAGGAGCCACCCCCCAGTTTAGACCTTGAGATGATGCGAGGGCGCGTGCTTGACCTTGGAGGTGAAGACGTCGTAGCCGAGGCTGATCACGTTGTCGTAGAAGATGCGGTAGTGCGTGGGTATCCAGTAGAAGTTGACGAACTGGGCAACGGGCCAGACGGTCCACTCGGCGGCGTAGAGCTTCCAGGCCTTCTCCTTGATCTCCTGCCACACCTCGTGGGCGTTCTTCTGCTCCAGCACGCCCAGCGTCACAAAGAAGGCGGAGATGTAGACGGGCGAGCAGATCAGCTGATCCAGCACGATCTTCTTGGCCACCACGCGCATGGAGCGCCCCGGCAGATGCCTGTCCAGCAGCTGATACCAATAGTGACAGATGACGCCGACGGCGACGCCGCTGGTGGCCATGTGACTGGTGCGGATGCCACAATACGACTCGATCTCCCCATTGTACAGCTCCAGCTGCTGCTCCAGCACATCGCCCACGGAGCTCAGCGTCAGCGAGATGCCCACGTTGGTGAACAGCAGAAACCGCTGGCTGAAAGCTCTGCCATGCCAATCCTTCAGCCGGCGCACAGCGCCAGCTCCAAGGCGAACGATGATGCCGGCTGCTCCGGGGGGTGCGGAGGCGGTTCGGGATGCGCCAGATGCTCCAGTTACTCCTCCAGCTGCTCTTGATGCTCCTACTCCAGATCCAGCTGCTCCTCCAGCTGCTAAGACTCTGCTTGATCCTCCCGCTCCGCCTGCAGCTCCTGTTCCAACTGATCCGCCTGCTCCTCCAGCTGCTAAGGCTCCGCCGGAACCTCCAGCTGCTCTTAACCCTCCAGCTCCAGCTGCGTCTCTTGCTCCGCCTGCTCCTCCAGCTGCCAAGATTTTGCTGGATCCCTCAGCTGCTGCTGCTGATCCTCCTGCTGCTCTTGTTGCTCCTGCTGCTGCTCCAGCTGCTCCTCCTGCTGCTCCTAATCCTCCAGATGCTGCGCCAGCTGCTCCTCTTGCTCCTACAGCTGCTAAGGTTCTGCTGCATCCTCCAGCTGCTCTTAATCCGCCTGCTCCTCCAGCTGCTAAGACTCTGTTAGATCCTCTTGCTTCTCCAGCTGCTCCCAATCCCCCTCCAGCTGCTCCTCTTACTCCAACCGTTGCTCTTCCGCCTGCTGCTAGTCCTGCCGCCTCTCGCTGCAGGCTGCAGCTGCCCAATGTCAGCAGGCGGCGCAGTTTGCTACGCAGGTAATGCATCTTCGCTTAGCTTCTGTGGCAGCCACCAAATGCGGCATGTGGCATAATCAGCACAGCGCTCGTTGGGTCATCCAATTCAGCCACTTTCTCTTTCCCTCGTTGTTCACAATTTCCCGCACATTTCTCGCAAATTCAATTGAAAATTGATTTGAAACTTCCAACAGCAAAAGCAGCAAACACAACAACAACAACAGCAAAAGCCGCAATCACGTGTTCTGAACAGCTGTTCTGCCAATCGCTGTTATCGATTGTGCAGGGCTGCCGCACAGCGGCGCTGGTATTTTAAAAATATCAACAGTATATCGATATCTTATTGAAATTATAAACTGTTAAATTTACATTTTAAAATTGCCAACAGGTGTAGAAAAAAACTACGATTTTTCAGCATTCTGTTAAATAACAGCGAGCAGATCTGGTTTGAAAATCTTTCATCCATACCGATAACAGTGAGCGGTTGATGCGTCTCTTCTAGTTTGTTACTCTATGCTGCGTTGCGCATTAAGTGCTTATCGATAACAGTCAGCCAACGATAGGCCATCGATAGCTGTGCGTCAGCCCTGTTGTTTTCTGTTATTCTTTTTGCTGCATTCGTGTGTGTGTGTGCGTATGTGTGTGCGTGTGTCGCAGGCGTCGTAATTAGCGAGTTTTGTTCTAAACCAAAGTCGGTGAATCGCTGTGCATTTATTATTATAATAATATATTATAATATATTATATTTTGCATTTGGCCAACTGCCTTTAACACGGCCAAAACGCAACGGACGTCGAACGTAAGCAAATGCAATTTGTGGCTTTTAATTTGCATTTAATTTGCTAATGCAACTTTCATAACAATCAATCAAGCTACAAAGAGTCGGAAAGTGAAGAGAAGGGGAGAGAAGTGTTGACGAGACGAGAGAAGAGTGGGAAAGAGAGGCGCAGACAAGACAAAGGAAACGTTGTAAGCTAGCTATCGCGCAAGTGTCGCCAGCGAGTCGCCAAGAAGTGCATTCTCTGCTCTTTCTAATCTTCTACGAGTCTTCTGTGTAGTAGTGTTGTAAAACTGCCGAAGTAGTCGATTTTTCTCGATAATTTCGATATTGAAAAAATCAAATAAAAATTATTAAGTTCATTTAACTAAATAAAAGATTAAAAAGTGTTTTTTAATGTAAAAAATTTTTTTTTATTGCTAAGGTTTACAATTACAATTTGTAGTACCTTAAAAAAAATTAAAAACTTAATGGACATTTTATTTTATTATGAAATATATTCAAAATATCCGAAGTAAAATATTTGCTTTGATCGATTTTAATCGATATTTGTATATCCCAAAGAATCTGTATACATTAGGAAATCGAATTTAATTAATTAAAAGATTAAAAAGTGAATGGATTTTTTTTATTTAAAGAAGAATCGAGAAATCCGAATATCCATAAACGAAAATAATATAAGTATTATTAATATATGATCTATATGTCTATATCCCTAAGAATTTGTATACGCTAAGAAATCAATGTTTATATATTTATTTTTCCAAATGTTTTTTTATTACAAAGATGTTGAACATTATTAAACTATGTGGTATCTTGCAGGCGACACTTGGAAGTCACTTCTGGGCGATAGGCGATAGAAATATCGCCAAAACACACAAGGGACGACAGACGTGAGTTATATATAATATCTGAAGATGGGGCGCATCTTTTTGGAACATCTCGGAGGCCTCAAACTCTTCAATTGTGCCCAATGCCACACGAATTTGACGAATCGCAGTCAACTAATCAGCACACGCTTCACAGGTGCCACAGGTAAATATACGACCTTATAGATACCCTATCTTTATTGAACAACTTCCAAAATAGACAAGCGATTTTCGAAAATCAACTGTTTTTGTTTAATCTGATCCAGTAAAATAAATTTCCATTTACTTTAAAGACAATATGAATGGAACATTTAAAAAAAATTGAAAATTTGTAATGCTTGTAAAAAATATTGAATAACTTTGGCGCTTGTCAAAAAATATTCTTACATAAATAGATTTTGCAAAAGTTACATTTATATTTTTCTAATCTTCATGCGTTTTATTCCAAAAGTATAACGATTTTTGTAAATATTGGCAAAATAAAAAAAAATGGATATCTTACTACTTACATATCATAAAAATAGATTTAAATAAATTTTACTGAATCTAAATAAAAATACCTCATTTTTCAAAATCGGTTGCATATTTCTTAACAAATTTGAGAACTTGCGCACCCTGTAAATCTGTTTAGGACAGTCTAAATATGGTTTTTTTTCCGCAGGACGTGCCTATCTGTTCAAGCGTGTGGTAAACCTCACATTCAGCGCCATACAGGAGAGGGTGATGCTGACGGGTCGTCACATGGTACGCGATGTAATGTGCAAGAATTGCGGGGCGAAACTCGGATGGATGTATGAATTTGCCACGGAGGAGACGCAAAAGTAAGCGGATAAAGAATTCCGACTCATACCTACATATAATAGGGTTAGGGAGTACAAATAGATTACAGACCCTGTAGTACCTTAAAGACATACGAAAAGAATCTGTTAAATTGGGAAGATGCAAGTGGGAAGATGGATGTGTGTAACATTTATTTGGAAGCGTATTAAACCCTACTAGATATATATATTCTGGATCCGTTTGTCCATCCGTATAAACTAGCTAGATTTCGCGAACTATAAAAGTTTGATACTCCATTTTTGGAATTTAGGTTCTTCTGTGTAGTAGGCAGCTCGAATTTATTTTAAAATTTTGATAGCTGTCTCCTTTTCCGGCCGAATCATCAAACAACACAAGATCCACAAATTTAAAGCTACAGACTTATTATTTGGCAACTAAGTAGCCTATGGCTGTGTCTATCGACTTTGTGAAATTCATTGGGATCTGATAATAAATAGCAAAGTTATGCAACAGACAATTTGCTAGACTAAGAATATGGTTGTATATGGCGTACACAAACAAACCACAGGGTCTTCTACTTTCGATTGCATCCGACTCAAGATTTATTTATAAATATACACTGTACACATTAAAAATTGGATCAAAAGGTTAATAACTTCTTTTATTTATATTTATACCTATTTTTTTAATGTTTCTGACTTTCTATTTGCACTCAGGTACAAAGAGGGTCGCGTCATCCTGGAGTATGCGCTAATCAATGAAACGGAAGGATTTCCTTCGGAAGCGGGAGGCGCTAGTCACTGAACCACAGCTCAGAATATCATCACAGCGAGCATGAATTGAAGCCCTATATATCTCTATATATAGCTCTAAGTATTGGATAGGAAGGATAGATTTACAAGTTTAATGCAATTACTTTACTTATTTAATGATGACCAAGGTCCAAACGAATCCGATATGTTTGTGTTTTAGTTAAGTTTTATCGTAATGCACAATATCGACAGTGGACAGCGCTCTCGCTCTAATCCATGTTGCTGTCTCTGTCTAAGTGACTTAAATCATAATATAAATTATAAACATAATCTAAAAACGACATAAATGTTGACTTAACGTCTGGCTGTTTAGGAAATTTCAATGCTTATATTTTAATTTTACTGTCGAAATTATTGGAATGACAAAAATTAATGCAAATCCCTTGCAATTCAAGTTTTATAAACAATTTATTTAGCCCAAATCTTCAGAAATCCGTTAAGTAATTGCTTAATTTATTTTTATACAAATGTTAATTATTCTAATTTAAATTCGTTAAAAAGTTGTTTGACTAATTTGTATACCATTTTTTGGTAAATCTAAAACTCTAGAAATCAGTTATGAAATTGATTAATTTATTTATATTACAACTTTTATTGAGAATTTGACAAATTAAATTTTATTTAAATTTTAGTTATCTTTAATCCATAAAGAAATAGATTTTTGGACTATTTCAAATCTTTTAAAAGTCATTAACAAATTAATTAATTACTTATTTAAAATTTATTAATCAAAAATACCAAGCGAATTCTGCCAAGTAATTTCTTCATTAAGAATTTATTTAAAAACTAACATCGATGCCAAATAATTCCAATATTTTTCAAGAACTGTAGCTATCGATTTCCAGGCGTTAGGTAAACATTTAATCTAAAATTAAATATAGTTTGAGGCTGTACTGCTGTATGGAAGCGATCAATTAATTTGTTAACTTGCAAACAATCATAAATGATATACATACATATATCCCATATCGTGTCTTTTGTATTTTCATTGAATAAACTGAAAAGATCTCTAGTTATCCACAGATATTCCAGAAATCAACTCTTTATTTTTCATGTCAGCAATTTAATCGCTAAGAACTTTAAAAATAAACAACCGATTTTCGAAAATAAATCATATTTATTTCGTTTGATCTACCAACAATTTGTTTAGAACAACTTCAAGAACAAAACTTTAAAACAGGGACCGTAAAACTTATAATTTTTAATATTTCGATTATAAAAGTTTTTTATATACAGTAATGTATAATGAAAACGTAATTTAAAAATAATAGAAATAACCATATTTTTATAGAAATTATACTGGGCTTTGATTTTCCTAAGCTCACGACTGTTATTTACGGTCCCTGCTTTAAAAAACAAATCCCTTTGTTCCAAAATATGGATTAACTTTGCCAATTGTGAACCAATTACCTTGAACAAAAAAGTTTTGAAAACGTTACTTCAATACTTCTATAAGAATTGTGCGTTTTATCTGCGATTTCTTATCATAACTATTATTGTACTGCCTGAGGTGCTTGAAATGTAGCAAAAAATCCCATAACTTGGATCAAACTTAATAAAAATACTTAATATTTAAAAAAAATCGGTTGTTTTAAAGTTCTTAACTTAATATTCGACATCTGATGAATCACAAATCAAGAGTATTTTTTAAATATCAAAATATTCTACTTAGTTCAAAAGATATTTAAATAGTTATTATAGTTATAGTTATAGTTATATTTTTTTCCAGCTAATTTTTTTTGACTCATAATTATTATTTGCGATCCCAGATTTAAACCAGTTGAAATACAATGAAACAATGAACTTTTTAAGGACAACCGTAGTTAGCTACATGGCTGTAGCTATAACTGAGTTTTGGTATATTTTTATTAACTTCTAGTTAAAAACAATACAAATGCAACAAAAATGCATTGTTTGTTTATGTTTTAGGTGATTTTTTGTTTGTTTGTTTGTTGGGGTCGCTAAACTAACTACAGGGGAGCTTCGGGCTAATGTTTGCCGCCCTTCTGGGCCATGGCCAAGGCGTTCTCGTTGGCAATCATCTGGAATTCCTGGAAACGCTGCGACACACGCTGGTTCATCTTCAGGTACTTTTCCATGCAGTTCAGCGAGCATTTCTCCTGCAACATTCGTTAACATTCAAACACATTCATCAACATTTCATCCAAAACTTATTGCACTTACCTCGGAGTCTTTAACATCACGGCTGGTGAAATCGCGTACACAATCCGTAAAGCACATTTCGGATAGTTTATTGTAGGACATCAGGAAATCTGAAAACTATGCAAATACATTAAGTATGTAGTACATATGTATATTGAATATATTTTAAATATAAAAATACAATTCATAAAAAAGCTAATTAAATTTCAAGATTTTTAACAACAATTGAAATCACAATCGCTTTAATCTCAAAGCTTATTTTCTAAAAATTCAAATTTACACATTAAGGAAATATTTTTTTTTTCCTAATTATTAATCTATTAATTTTGGAATAAATTAAAAGTTTTTGCATTTGTTTTAAATTAATGGTGTTATGAGGAGTTTAAGTTGTGTCAGAAAAGGATTTTATATTTATATAAATAAATATTTTATTCCGTTTTTTTTTTCTTCTAAAATATTTTGAAAAAAGCCCAGAATTTGCGCTTCCCGCAGTTTTGCAATTATTTTAAGCAATTGCTCTTGGTTTGACGGGAAAACCGCTAAGCCGGCAACACTGCTCAGGCGGCGCAATCGGTTAACATTGCATCATTAATGGAATGTATTAATGTTGACTGAACAACTCACTGTTTTCATTTGGTCCTTATCCAATTGGTCTATGGACACGGTTTCGGGGACTTTGGCCATAATGTGCTGTGTTGTTTTATTGACGGTTTCCAATCAAATTCAATCCAAAAATGCGTGCGATTAAATAATAGCACCAGAGCTCAGCTGTGCCGTGTGGAATTTATTTGCCGCACAGGGTTGCAACACGATTCGCATTTACGCCGACCTATCGGTGCACAGCGTATATCGACATGTATATCGATACAGTTGCTTGCAGTCGTCGACAGTGCTGTCAACGTTAGTGAATTAAAAAGCTAAGCTACGCAGTTTGAAATTCCTCACATATGACCAGAAATTTAAATATTTTAAAATATTTGAAACAATTATTTTTATTTTATTAATAATTTAGTATATTGAATTAATTTAAATCGAAACTGCTAGAATTCAACAGAAAAGAATTATAATATTTTATTATATACAATATATTTATTTAGCTGTTATTTTAGTAGTATTCAGTGCTCGATTAAATAAATTAAGGTAGTGTATTTAATACTAGATTTTTTAAAAAATAAATAAAATATTTTACATATTTATATTTATATATATTCAATATTTTTTTTTAGCTGTTTGTTCGCATTTAAGTGCTGATATTTTTTTCACGCTTATTTTTTCGATTTCGTTTTTATTTTGAGAAAAAAAATGATTTTGACAAAAATAAATTTAAAGAAAAATATGGAAAAAAACAGCTATGCTATTGGTTTAAATTAAAGGCGTTATACGCGATCAAAATAATGACAACTGGAAAATTAAAAAATTATAAAAATATACCAAACGATGAAATATTTTTTAAAATACTCAATGGGTACAGGGTATAACATAACCAAAAGTCCCGCTTGCCGCAGTTTCTCGAAAATTTCTGGCAGGTGCTTAAAACAAAACTAGCTGAAATTTGGCGGGAAAAAAGCGAATTAGGTGCAGCACTGGCCATTGCGAATTGCCGTGGTGTGTGTGCCGTCGGCCATCTTGCTTTTTCACTTTGCATCGATAATATTAATTTTCGATTCCGTTAGCGTGGTTGTGATCGCTGCTGCTGCTCTGAACAAATTCTCAGTGCGTAATTACAGCGATATATATATATATATATAGCTAGATATATATATTCCGAAAGCAGTTACAAAACAATTGCAATAAAAACAACAAATCGCAGCATGCCACGCTATCGTGAATGGGACTTGGCCTGCAAGGTCTACGTGGGCAATTTGGGCTCCTCGGCCTCCAAATTTGAGATAGAGAACGCCTTCAGCAAATACGGGCCGCTGCGCAACGTTTGGGTGGCCCGCAACCCCCCCGGCTTCGCCTTTGTGGAGTTCGAGGATCGCCACGATGCGGAGGATGCCACAAGGGGCCTGGACGGCACACGCTGCTGTGGCACGCGCATACGCGTTGAAATGTCATCGGGACGTTCGCGCGAGGGGCGTGGCGGCGGCGGTGGTGGCGGGGGCGGCGGCGGTGGAGGCGGCGGCGGCGGTAGGCGTGGCGGACGCAGCGGCAGCGGCGGCGGCGGCACAACAGCGCGCACTGGCGACGCAGGGGGACGCTATAGGTAAGTCCATAAATATTTGAAAAAAAAAAATACATATATACATATCTATATGTATAATAATTGTATGTATGTATATCGATTTATTTAATTCGCGCGCTTTCCTCTTTGCTCTCGTTTCTTGTGCATTTGTTTCTTTTTTTTATCTTTTGCACACTCACACATGTGCATTTGCAGCCGTGTGTGTGTGTGTGTGTGTGTGCAGACATATGTATGTATGTGTGGCATATGAGCAGAAAACAACACAAAAATCGATTTGAGCAGCAGAAATAAAAAATTTATGCGTTGTGCGTGTACATACATACATAGATACAGACATACATACATACAGACATACTTACGTACATACATACATGCTGACGTGCATACATACACACGCACACGCACGCACGCATACGCACACACACACACACACATATGCGATTCGTTCGTTATTGCGCCTTAAATTCGGCATATCGATTATTGCTAATCGATAATCAAGAGTTGCACTTCACACCATTACCCAGTGAACCAAAATGCGCACAATTTGCGAGAGCATCGCTATGCAAATTAGTCAGTAAAAAAATGGCTAAAAATTAACATACAATATAAAATAAAAATAAACATAATAATAAAATAATTGAGATTTGCAAAAAAAAAAAAATGGCTGAAAATTAGTATAAAACTAAAAAAAATAAAGATTTGCAATATGAAATATCATAAAAAAATTGCTCCAAATTAACGTACAATATAAAAAATAAATAAACATAATAATAAAAATAATATAAAATAAAAAAACATAATTAATATAAGTGCAATAAAAATAATTGAGATTTTCAATATGAAAAAAAGGCTGAAAATTAAAAAAAAAAATAAAACAATCAATACAAGTGCAATTAAAAATAATAATTTTATATTTTCAAATGTATTTATGACAAGCATAAATATAATTCTGGCACCCGCTAAATTGTGAACGCTGCTCGCAAACTCCATGCGTATCAAAGTTATCACCAAACTATCGCATTCACGCTGGCATACGATATATGGGGATATATCGATGTTTTTTTTTCTTAGCTTTTTCAATGTTGTTTGCGTTGTCTATAACGAACTTTTGGTTCACTGGGTAGCAATGCAACGCGCGCTCTGCTCACGCCTACTGCCTATGTATATCGATAGCTTCACGTAGTTTTGTTTTGTTGTATATCGTTATCGCACACTTGCTCACCCCCCCTCCCCCTCTCTACTACCCACCTCTCCAGCGCAGGCAATTTGTTGTGTTTTAAGTAAATAAATAAATAGAACAAAAAGTAGCAATGACAGCAGTAAAATAATTGAAGAGAAGACAAATTAAATTAAAAACAAAAACAATTAAAATACAATTGCGAAGGAATGGAGCCCGTTTTTTTAATGTGGTTTCACAATCATTTTGCAGGATAAAGCCTACTTCTACTACAAGCACAACAACAACAACAACAACAACAGCTACTACTACTACTACTAGAACTTCTACTACTCCTCCTCTTCCTTCAACAACAACAACAACAACAAGTACAACTACTACAACAACAACAACAACTTCACGTCTCATAACTACAACAACAGCTCCTGCTCCTCCTCTTATACACATTTCACCAACAACAACAACTACAACAACAACACAACCAACAATTGCAACTACAACAACAACAACAACAACATTCAGCGCCTTCATCTCAATTGCCAAACTCAACAACGACCAACAACAACAAGTACAACAGAGACAGCAACACACGCTACGCCATGCAACCATGCAACCATGCAACCTCTGTGTGTGTGTGTGTGTTAGTGTGTGAGAGAGAGCGCAACACCAACACCAGTTTCCGCTCTCTTCTTATCTTACTTTTCCTCAAGCTCAAATGTGCCTCATTTCTAGTAATATTTCAAATGTGCACAAATGTGCTCAAATGTGCCTCAATTTCTAGTAACATTTCGAATGTGCACAAATGTGCTCAAATGTGCCTCATTTCTAGTAACATTTCAAATGTGCACAAATGTGCTCAAATGTGCCTCATTTCTAGTAACATTTCGAATGTGCACAAATGTGGACAAATGTGCCTTAATTTCTAGTAACATTTCAAATGTGCACGAATGTGGACAAATGTGCTCAAATGTGCCTCATTTCTAGTAACATTTCGAATGTGCACGAATGTGGACAAATGTGCTCAAATGTGCCTCATTTCTAGTAACATTTAAAATGTGCACGAATGTGGACAAATGTGCTCAAATGTGCCTCATTTCTAGTAACATTTCAAATGTGCACAAATGTGCTCAAATGTGCCTCATTTCTAGTAACATTTCGAATGTGCACGAATGTGGACAAATGTGCTCAAATGTGCCTCATTTCTAGTAACATTTCGAATGTGCACAAATGTGCTCAAATGTGCCTCATTTCTAGTAACATTTCAAATGTGCACAAACATGCACAAAAGTTTAAAAATGATTACAAATGTTGACAAATGTTGATAAATGTGCACAAATGTTGACAAATGTTGATAAATGTGCACAAATGTTGACAAACGTGTCCGTATATCAAAAACCGTTCACATTTGAAATAAATGTCAGAATTTCACCTCACCTTGTGTGTATTCTTATCGATTTATCGGCAATACCCAATCGTTCAATCATCATTTGAAACAAATGTGCGAATTTCAGCTCACATTGTGAGTATGTATTTCTATCGATTCAACAGTAAATGTTGGCAAATGTGATATCTTGGGTGCTTAAACAATCGATATCTGCAAAAACATTTAAAACAAATGTATGAATTTCGTCTTACATTGTGAGTATTTTTTTTTATCGATTAATCGATAAACCCCAAAAAACCTAGCTTTAACACAAATGTGCGAATTTCAACTCACATTGTGACAAATGTTTTGTTAGTATTCTGCTCGATTAATCTGCAAATGTTGGACAAATGTTAATCGATAAAAATCAAAACATCACTAAACATCATCTGTCATTTTTAAATATCGTCTTTCATCTGTAACCCGTCGAATAATATGTCTTTCCTTTGAAGAAAGACGAATGCAAAATATAATAAAATCGCTCTTAACACAACACACACACACGCACCACACACACACACACACACACACACACAGACACACCAATAACAACAACCTACAACAACAAAGCAAGCAACTTCTTTGACCCCCCAGCAACAACAAGTACATCAATCAAATATGCATATACAGTATAATTCGCTTAACTGCCTCGAGTCGATTGCAGCGATTTTGGAGGCAGCTATCTTAAAAAGGCAGCTAACGTAATTTTTATAAACTGTCTAAAATAGAATGAATTTGATCCATTTAAATGAATTTTATATAACATTGCAAATTGATGCCGTAAAATTTTGGAGTTTTTTCTTTTAAAGTTAAGCCAACCAAGCGCTTCACTTTACCCATTTTCACGATTAGGAATGATTTGTGCACACAAATGGCACGATCTTAACAAATAGCACGATCAAAACAAACGAAAAACGGACATGCGCAAAGAGATGCAAGCGTTGCCATATGCACAAAAAAAGATACATGATTAAAACTCATAAATTTGTTGTTTCCAAATTCGAATCCTAGATGGCGCAGTTAAGTTGGATGATATTCATAGAATAAGACAGTTAAATTCTGCCGAAACGAGGCACTTAAGTGCGAAAGGCAGCTAACTTGAATGCAGCAAACGTAATTAATTTCATACAAATGAGACCATAAATGCAGAAAAAATACAAAATAAGGCAGTTATCTTGACGATGCAGCTAAGCATCGAGGCAGCTAAGCGAATTATACTGTATGTATATATATATATCGTATGATACTATAATTATACCTATATATAAATATGTGTGTGTGCAGTCGTAACTCCAATTACACCAAGACAATCAAGCAGACAATCAACCAAAGCCAGCAATCAAGCAACCAGTCAATCAATCAATCAAATCCACCACAATCAATCAATCAATCAACGCTTGCAGTCTTCAGCCCGGGTCTCAGCCTCTGCCTCTGCCTCTGCCTCTCAGCCTCTTCTACAGCCTTCAGCCTTCAGCTCTTGTCTGGCTTCAGCCTACGTCTCAGCCTCTCCGCCTCAGCCTCTCCGTCTCAGCTCAGCTCAGCTCTCAATCAACAGCTCAATCAATCAATCAATCAAAGCTGTTCCCACCAACAAATTGTAACTTGTATATAATTTTATACAGTATAAATATCATTTTCTCATCTTCAAGCAGCCTCTTCCACCAACAACAACAACAACAACAACCTACAACTTGTAACAACAACAACAACTACTACTACTACAGCAACAACAACAACAACAACCTACAACAACAACAGTTACATCAATCGATCAATCAATTGCTCTCAGCTTTTACTTGTATATTTTTCTCGTAGACCTTTTGTATTACGCACACACTCACACACACGCATGCACACACCCACCCACCTCTGTGTGTGTGTGTGTGTGCGTGTGTGTGCGTCAATCTTCTCTGCCCATCAATCACGCTTCAATCAGCTGCAACAACAGCCCAGCAACAACAACAACAACAACCGCCAGCTTCTTCTTCAAACAACAAACAACAAAAATCCCCACAAAATATGCACAAAGCATGCTGCTGCTCGAAAGAGTGAACACCGATGCGTTAGTGTGAACAGCAACCATAAAATTCTATACATTTATTTAATTGGAAATTTCGATAACTTTTATTATTATTGATGAAATTGTTTCAATTTTGATTGATTGCTTTAGAAACTAGCGATGCGATCAATCAAATCGATCATTTGTTCACTCTTTCGAGCACTGCCTTTGTGCATATAGAGCGCGTATGTAAAGCCAACAAAATTGTTTTAACAAATTTTTTCAAATTTCGATTGTATTTTTTTTTAGCAGGGTGTCAAAACCGTTTTTAATCGGTTAATCGGTTATGATTAATAGGTGCTCAATCAGACTTTTAACCTTATGCATTTTAAAAAATATTTATAAGACCTTTAATTTGGACGACTTTTAAGTAGCATTTAGGTTCCAAGACTGAAGATTTAACAAAGTTGTTTTGTTTTAAGATTTAAAAAGTTTCAAAAGTTTCGACATAGTATAAACATTATTTATACATAGGTATATTATTTTTCTGAATTAATCAGTAACAAAAAACTAAAAGCATTATCGGGGGAGTAAAAAATAAAGTAGAATCGGAAAATATATCGAACGGTTTCGGTACGGTTCCGGTTCCGGTACCAATTTCAGCTCAATCAGATTTTTAGACCCTTTACTTTATAAAAGTACAAAGGGTCTATTAGTTTAGTGCAAAGAGGAAATGTGTGTAACACCCAGAAGGATGCGTGGCAGACTCCACAAAGTATATATATTCTTGATCAGGACGACAAGCCGAGTCGATATAGCCATGTCTGTCCGTCTGTCTGTCTGTATGAACACCTAGATCTCAGCAACTATAAGAGCTAGAGACACCATATTCGGGATTTAGATTCTCCTAATCAGTAAGCAGCATGAGTTTGTTTTAGATTTTGGATACCTCCCCCCTTCCCCCGCAAACCGCAAAAAGCTACTGCAGCCACAGTTTTAATGCTATTGATTTGTAATTTGGTATTAAACTAGTTTATGACATTCTCTATCGACGCTGTGAATTTTGTTTCGATCGGATAAGAAACAGCGAACATATGTCACAGACAATTTGCCGCACTAGGTAGAGAGGGGGTGATGTGCCTTGCATACGCGGGTAGCTTAGTGTGTGTGCGTCTGATTGTGTTTGTATGTACATATACTCAAAGTAAGGGGTCTCCTACGGTCGGTTACGTCCGACTGTAGCCTCCGTCCCACTGATCTGCCCCGTCCCTATATTTTTTTTGTTTAAGTAGGGATAATCCCATTTTACGAATATTAGGCCTAAAATCCATATTTTTCGACCAAATGCAGTCATGTTTTTTTGTAATTTTAATTCCGGTTTTGACACCCTGTTTTTTTTTTGTAACCAGTAAAAAATTGACTTGATTTTTTTTGTAAACTTTTATTTTGTATAATTTTTTGTATTTCTGCTTTCGTTTTGAAGGTTGTTGTTTCTGCTTTTGTTGTTCTGTTTTATAGCTTCAACTTCAACTTGAGCCACAGCTGCAACTGCAACAACAACAACAACAACAACACAACTCGTATCAGCAACAACAACAGCAGCAGCAGCAGCAAGAGCAAAGTCTTCTTCTTGCCTCTCCATCAAATAGCAAAGCTTCTAGACTGCGCTGCTGCTAGTGTGTGTGTGTGTGTGTGAGAAAGAGAGAGAATGAGACAGCAGGGTTGCAACGAATTGTCGGAGATCCGAAATTCCCTTTTGAACCAAAAATTAGGGTTTACTTTTAATTTGTAAATTTTTATGTTCATGATAAATCTCCAAAGTTTGGTTTTAGTTCCGTTTTCGGTTCGGAATTATTTTTTTTTATAGTAGAAATAAAAAAATTAGTTTTTTGGTAGCTCTAAAAATACCTGGAGAATGCAATAAAAATCGAATTTAAAAAAACTGAAAATCAGCTTAGAATTACTTAAATTTAATCAATAATATTGCTTTAAAGCTGGTTCGGTTTAGTAATTTTGTTAAAGGTATCGAGTCAATTAAATTAAACTTAAAAAAATACTTAAAAAAAACATTGTTTTTGCAGTTTATCTATAAAGACTATAGTTAAAATTTAAAATCTAGAAGATAAAATTGAATTGCTTAAATTAACGCACAAATTTGGATGCAAAGTAAAAGTAAATTGCGGTTCCGAACCGGTTCGGAAAATCGGGTTTGCACTTAGGTTGACTATGACTATAAATATGACCTACAGTTTAAGCTAGCAAAAAAATTTAGATTTGCAGCGAAAGTATAAACATAAATTGCGGCTCTGAACCGGTTCGGAAAACCAAAACCGGGCTTGCAGTTGATTTTAAAGACTTTTAAATATAAACTACAGCTTAAACTAGAACATAAATTTAGAATTGCAATGAAAGTAAAAAACTGCGGTTTTGAACCGTTCCAAAGACAAGCTAGAAAATAAACTTAGAATAGCGATGAAAGTAAAAAAAATCATTTCTGAACCGATTTGGAACCGGTTCTAACTGGTTTAGCAGTTGATTTCAAAGCCTTTTAAATAAATGCTATAGCTTAAGCTAGAAAATAAACTTAAAATAGCAATGAAAGAAAAAAAATTTCCTTAACCGAACCGGTTCGGAACCGGTTCAAAACGGGCAAATATATTATGATAGCAAAAGGACCTTTAGCTGGTAAATAAACTTAGAATTGATTGAATAGGATCAAATAAATAGCGGTTGCGAACCGGTTCCGAACCGGTTTAGAGAGAAAGAGACTATGTGTGTGTGTGTGTGAGAGAGCGAATGTCTGTTCTATAGCTACAGCAGCAGCAGCAACAACAAAAAATCACCAACAACAACAACAACACACTTGTATCAACAACAACAACACCTCAACCACCCCCCACCAACAACCACCACCACCACAACAACAACAACAACAAACCCCCCACATCGTTATCAACTGACTACAACAACAACAACTACAACTACAACAACAACAATCTTTCTCTGCTCATCAAAAAGCCTACAACAATAAGAACAACAACAACAACAACAAGCTACTACTATTACTACTACTACCTTATGCGGGGGCTAATTATAACTGTACCAAGAACAAAAACAAAAAAAAAAAGCTCATCAACTCAGCCACAACTCAGCTCAAAAGCTCAAAGCTCTCCACTCCAACTTCAAGCTCAACTCAAAAAGCTCTCAACTCAACCCTCAAGCTCAAGCCGCGCCTCAGCCTTAGCCTCAACCTCACTCACAACTCTCCAAAAAAATTTAAAAAAATTTGAAAAAAAAAAAAAAAAGTCTACAACTTCTACAAATGTAAACTGTTATACTCCAATTGCTTGATTTACATGATAATAATGCGCTCTCGATTTTCCTCTCTCTCTCTCTCTTCTCTCTCTCTTTCTGCTTTCTCTGCTCTCTCTTCTCGTTGCAGATCCCGCTCACCACGACGCTCGCGCACACGCAGCCGAAGCTTCTCTCGGGATCGTCGCAGTCGCTCGGACTCTCGCGACCGCCATTAGAAGAGCGCAGCAGCGGCAGAGCGAGACGGAAACGGAGACGGAGACACAGACAGAGATGCAAGATGTCCAGCCAATAGCAACAGCAACAAACACAACCACAACAACAACTACTAACACACACACACACACACACACACCCACGCATACACTGCAAACAATTACAGTCATAACTTTTTAGACCTTCTCCAACTTTTTGAACAAATGGCAAAAATTCCATTAATTAACCGTTTCAGTTTATATCCAACAAAAAATCCAGATATTTTTACTTTTTTTTTTTTTAATTTAACTTAACTAACAAACAAAATTACAGTTGAAGTAAAACTAGTTAATAAGCGAGATTAGTTCTTAAACAACAACAACAGCTATCACAACAACAACAACAACAACCACAGCAGCGAGCTCCCGGAAAGGTACGAATTATATATACACATATATATATTTCTAGATTGTATAATTCTCTATATATATATTTTTTTGATTATTCCTGTTTCGCCAGTCGACCGTGTTTTATTTAGTATTTTTTTAATACATGTATATTCAGATTCTGCTCTCATTTCCCTCACCTTTGGCATTATTGTAAAAATAACTACAAAAGAAAACACGAAATAAATAAAGAAACTACAAGAAACCAGCTACAAAGAGAAACAGAAATAATTCACAAAAATATATAAATATCAAAATTAAAAAGTTTCAAATTTAAGTCATGTTTATGATGAACAAAATAAAAACGGATTAAAAAATAAAAAGAGTTGTAAATTTTTACTTGGCGGGGTTACGGTGCAAAAATCAATGTAAAAATCTGTTAATCAATATTGCTTCATTAATAAGTTCTATGCTAGTCCTGGTCGGGAATATATGGTGTCTGCCACGCCTTCTTCTACACATTTCATCCAAAAAAAAAATCCCAGAATTTTCGATGCACAAAATAAAAGATGGAACTTTCAATTACACATATAATTCAACACTTTATTATTGTAGGCAACACATTTGCAATTACTATCGACAAAGCAATGGAAGAGTTGGGAAGCGTTGGCAAAACAATCGATAAACATCGATAACAAACAAACCGAACATCGATTCTTTGATCTTGCAATTGATTAATCGAGGCAAGCAATTTGGACTGTTTAAAAACAGAGCTTCAGGGGAAATAAATATTGAAATTATGAATCGATTATTTTGTTGTTCGAAATCAGAAACTTAAATAAAAAAATTGCATAATTTTTACTATTTAAACAATGATTAAAAGAAAAATTTATTTTTGAATCATACGCCAAATATTTAATTGTGTACCGATAAATCGATTGTTATCGATGGCGGCTACTATCGATTGCCGATGTTTTGCCAACACTACTGTAAATTTGGAGGGTCTAAAAATGTTTGAGGAATTGTGTAGAAATGCCAATTGGTATTTGTATATTAGAATAATAATAATATATATTTGGATCAACAATAATGCGATATATATTTCTATAACATTGAGTAATGACTGTATCAATTTTTTTTGTTTTGTATATAACATTTAACAATATCAATATATCTGTGTTATATGTACTATAATTCTAATGCTCAATCTGAAAGCAAAAAACCAATATTATTGTCGAATTTTGTTAACAATTTGATAGTGTTGGGAAAATCTCATGACTTTTTTTTTTTAATAGTTAAACAAATCTATCAAAAAACATTTATTTTAAATGGTTGAAAAAAAAATGGGATCATTGTAGAGGAGGGTCAACAACAGTAGTAAGATCTATAAGGAGTAAAAAGCTTGAAGTTTCCAGTAGGGTCCCTCGGGGTTCTTCTTCGAAGTTCTACTTGTATTTCTTCATGAACTCGGCGTGGAAAGTGCGGAACTTCTCCATCATCAGCTTCAGCTTGTCCGTCTGGGGCAGAATCGTGCTACGGAAGTGCCAGGTGTTGGGCAATTGTCCGAATCCGCTTCCGGGCACAATGCAAATGCCTAAAAGGAGGAGGGCAGAAAGTTAGATACCATATAGATTAGGTAGATTCAAAGGGAAATCCGAAAAGTATCAATATTGGTATCATGGGGGGGGATTTTCAGTCGAGCTAGCCCGACTCTGTATAATTCCTGTTTCCACAGCTCGCGCTGCGCGCTGGCCAAACAGACAGATAGACGGGCATAGCAAAATCGACTGAATATGTATGCTTTACGGGCTCAGCCACGCCCCTTTTAGCCCATTTTTAAACTTACCAGTGGACTCGAGCAGCTCAAATGCATAGAAGACGTCGGCTGCCATGTCCTTTTTCCTGGCGGCGGCGATCGCCTTGGGCGGTATATCGATCTTGGGGAATACGTACATGGCACCCTGTACGGGATTGACGGTATAGCCCTCAAAGCTGCTGAGGGTTTTATGCACGAGCTCCGCCCGTTCGCGCAGTGCATCGAGGACGGCGGCCTTCTCCTTCTGGTAGAGCTGATAGGAGGGCTCATTGGGTTTGGGTGGATTTACCAGAGCGCTGACGGCCACCTGACCGGCGGTGGTAGAGCAGAGCGAGGCGGTTATCGATTTGGTGAGCACGGCCTTGACCTTGGGGCACATGTTGACGACCTCCATGTAGCCACCGCGTATGCCGCATTCGCCGAGGAAACCCTTCGATACGGACAGGAAGCTAACGAGCTCTACATTGTTGTAGGGTGCACCCATTTCGTTCATGACCTTCTTGAACGAATGGAATTTCGAGTTGCTGTCGTAGACATTCGCCTGGTACACCTCATCAGCCAGCAGAACGAGCTTGTTGTCGTGCGCAAACCTGATAATTTCCTCGATGTTCTTACGGGACAATACCTGGCCGGTAGGGTTGCCCGGATTGATGATGGTCAATGCACGTGGATTGCACGTCTTTTTCGCCTCATCAAACGAACGCTGCAACTCGCCACGGTTCAGGCCCCACTGATTATCCTCGTCCAGATAGTAATCCACCTTGGTCATGCCGTACTCCGAAATTGTGGCCGAGTAGAGCGGATACTGTGGTATCGGTACCATCACACCGGGTGGCTTCTCCCCCACCTCGCAGCTGCCATGAGGGGAGAAAAGAAAATCGAAATTAGTTCGATGGGTTTGGTAGTTCGGTACTACGATAAACCTAGGACGTATCCGATCAGTCTTATAATTTGGAGTATTATAATCGGATAAGTAACAAGTGACGAAGATATGCAACAGACAACTGTCGACAGTAACCGATTGGAATCATGGGGGGATTATTAATCCATCGATAGTTTTTAGGTTTATCGTAGCATACTCCCAAAAATGGAAATGTAATGCAAAAAACCCTATATGTGCTGATTTGAATAAGTCTTAGGAAAGAAAGATTATTGGAGGTCAATAATAATAATAATAATAATGATTGGAGCTCAAAGATTACTAAAACCATCAAAATCATCTCCCTCCTCCAATATTTGTAACGGACCAAACAATCAAAATACGCTCGGTACTGCAACTTGAACCCTTTAGCTACCCTATGAGTTGGGTTCGCTTAGTTCGGATACTCACTTGAGCAGAGCTAGTATGATCTTGATGCCGGGTGAGGCGCCGCCTGTTAAATAGACGTTCTGCCAATCGCTGGCAATGCCACCGTCACGCTTTTCAATAAAATCGGCAACCTGACGACGCACGACCTCCAGACCACCCGAATCGGTGTAGGAGCCCATCGAACCTCCGGCACAATTGGCCAAAATGGCGCAGGCACGTTCCTTGACATCCGCCGGATAATCGGACGAGTCGATCAGACGCGGCTCCATGGTCAGGGACAACATCTGTAAAGGTCAAGATTAGGAATTCGCATTACAATTACAATTCGAGAGGTCTCTCCTTGGGAAACTCACTTGACGCAAGAAGGTAATTGGCTGTTGACCCATCGCATGACAATCGCCAATGTTGGCACGTATTACCTGGTCGAAAGGCTTCTTAGCACCCTGCAAAAGGAAGGAGAGGACAGGAAGTCAATCGAATTAGTCAAATTACAGTTGAAGGCGTCCAATTGAATCAAATTGAATCGTACGCGTAACGAGGCTAATGCGAATTTAATGGAGTCGGTTGGTAATAATAGTTGGTAGGATCAAGTAAATAGTATTTCAGCTATGAGGTAGGTAGGGTCAAGTAGGTAGGATTTTAGCTAATAGGTAGGTAGGGTCAAGTAAGTAGGGTTTCAGACATAACAACTTGAACTGAAAACATTCATCTTAACCCGAAGTAAAATCATTTTATTAATGGTAAAGTTCGTGACTAATTTAAGAATATTATTATATAATACTTAAATTAAATTATTTAAGACATTTTGTAAGTCCTAGAAATCATAGAAAAAAAAAGTATTTGGGTTTTTTTTTTAATTTATTTTGAATTACAAAACGTTCGTCAGTTTATAATCCGCTAAAAAAAACGTTCACCTTTGTAATGGCCTTAAAATGGGTATTACAGGATTGCAAACTGCCGCAGAAAGATTTTTTTTTGGCTCCATAATCCAAATTTTTCGACAAAATTTATGCATATTTGATATTTTATGGATATTTTTGTCTAGAAATTATCCAATCTGATGTCGGTTTTGGATAAAGTGAGTTAAATGTTTCATTTGCTTTTCGGATTGAGCTGATCTCTTCGTAGAACATGGTTACATAAAAGATATATGCTATATTATCCTAAGTTGGAATTATTTCTATTTGGGTTTTCCTAGAAAAAATTTCCACCTGCCCAAATTCATATGATATAACAGAGAAATGGAAATAGTTTACATATATTTCCATCCTAAATAATTCCACCTTGTTTATTATCATATGGAATTCGTGCAATTCATTCATTCATTCATTCGTTCATTCATTCATTTATTCGCTCATTCCTTCATTCAATTCTTTCAGTTGCTGTTGTAAACAAAGTGGGAAAATTTACACAGACAGAGAGCGTAAGTAATAACAATTGACGGCAAACAATTGCAGTTTAACCCAGAGAGAAATGATATATATATGCTAGGGGTGTGATGATATCTAGTATATACATATATGCTCTATATATGCAATGGTTGTGTAATAAATTGCAATTCCATGCATTGTTGAGGGGCCTTAGGCCCTAGGGTGTAGACAAAAATAAAAACATAGGCGTTTTCAAAAGAGGGTTTAAAAATGTCCCAAAAATTATTTTTTTGGAAAAATTCGTATAGCATTGCTTCAAAAATTAAAGTCCATATTCTTCAAAAAATAGATTTGACCAAAATTACCTATATTATACCAAGTAAACTGCAAACCCAAATAATATTCACGGATATCCGAAAAAAAGGGTTTAGAAAATATTGTCGGTTTTATTTTATCTAATTTTTTTCATTTTACAACATTCTATATAATACAATTTTCCAACGAATGAGATTTACACCATTATTTGTCAATTAGTTAAGGATCGTAATCGATTATTATCGATTAATTTAAATA